>CM061069.1:136489952-137689952 GCA_030762895.1 Sophora flavescens
ACAAACCAATTTTAGCACCGTCGACAACCGTGTATGAGTAGTACACCCTGGATATAAAGGCTTATCCGCATCACCGCACAACCTATCATACACATGCGATCGATGAAAAGATTCTTGTCCAATATCACGGATCATGTCCTCTACTCGATCATCCTCCATATCTACGTCAACGTCCTCACTTTGGGAGACACTCGCCGTATTACTACTCAACAACATATCACCATGCCATATCCATCTTGTATAACTCAAGCAAATCCCTTCACAAATCAAATGAGTACGTATATCCTTCACCGTACATTTCCTCGTATTCAAACACTTGACACAAGGACAACAGAACATTCCATTACTATTAGGAACATTCCTTTGAGCAAATTCTATAAATTATCCCACCCCCTTCAAATACTCAGCACTAGTACTCTTACAAACCATCCAACTACGATCCATAACTAGATAGGTCCTGTAGATATACAAAACATATATATATATATATCCAATATAAGGACAATACGGGAGATTGAAAACTATAGTTTTTTAAGATTAATTGCCAAGACTTGTCACGGCCTGGCGGTGATGTCCATCACGGCCGTAACGTGCCAAGCCCAACGAACCATGCCATCACGTACAGGGCAGAAATGATCACGGCTGCAGCCGTGATTAGCATCACGGCCATGACAGATCAACCAGCGAGCAACATGCACTCAAAACCAAAAACAGACGTACATTCCAAACAACTCAAACTCACGGTTTCAAGTTTCAACTATCGACACTACAGTTTCAACATACACTCAAAACCAAAAATACAAAAATGTGCCCTAAATACTCACCAGAAAATAGGTGCTCGCGTGGTGGTGGGGAGGGGAGCTTGAGTGGTGGCCAACGTTCGATGTGGTTACTGAGAGCAGAGGGACAAGGAGAGTTAGTGCGCGGGAAGGGGAAAGAGAGATGTACGTCAAGTTATTGCAAAGAATGAATGGAAAGATAGACTTAGGGTTAATAGTGTACCTCACGGTGGTGGCGAAGAAGCCCTCGCGGTGGTTGCGGTGGAGATGAGCTCGCGATTAGGGTTCTGTGCAGGGTGAGAGTGAGAGTGAGGGTTGAGAGTGATTTAGGGTTGAGCGTGATGAATAGAGAAAAGAGACGTGCGTCATGAGCGAAGTGCGAGAAGTGCGCGAAGCGCGGGTGTAAACATATTAAAACAACATTTAACGTCTGTTGTATTAAACAACTGACGTTAAAATTAATTTTTTTAACGTCAGTTTTATTAACAAACTGACGTTAAATATTAATATTTTAAAAAAAAACACTTTTAACGTCCATTGTTGAATACAACTGACGTTAAAAGTGTCGTGTCTCTGTATAAAGTAACATTCTTACGTAATAAGATGTGATCTTGCCTCTTCTTTTCCTCTATATTTCTATTCCTTCACAAAATGGCTCTGAGACCTGTGTTAATTGAGTGACAACAGGGCATTTCAGATAGCTAGGGATATAGGATTATTTACGTCAGCTATTTATTTAACTGAAGTAAAAATCACACTTTTAACGTCAATTGTATAAACAATGAGGCGTTAAAAATAAATATTTTTTATTTTAAAAACACTTTTAACTTCAGTTTTATTCAACAACTGACGTTAACAGACCTGTGTTAAGAGTGACAACAGGGCGCGCATTTCAGATAGGGATATAGGATTATTTACGTCAGCTGTTTATTTAACTGAAGTAAAAATCACACTTTTAACGTCAGTTTTATAAACAACTGACGTTAAAAATAAATATTTTTTATTTTAAAAACACTTTTAACGTCAGTTTTATTCAACAACTGACGTTAAAAGTGTATAAGTTTCTTCCTATTCCTTCGGACGTTTTCTTTTCTGCACGTTTATAATATATGACTGCCAACTCCCAATGCGCCTTGGAACCTAATGCTCTTAATGATCAATTTAATTTTTTAGCAACTTACGACGCCTAGTAACTTCATCCCCTACTCCTATAAATAGCTTCCTTCCTTCCTTTAATTTTAATTTTCTGCTTCACAATATGGCTCTGCCATGGAGATTAACTTCATCACTCTTTCTTCCTATACCTAGACTTAAAGGTCTCTGTCTTAATGGTCAAACAACTTCTGAGGTTGTGTAAATCGCATTACATGGGTGATAAGGGTGTGTAAATCGCATTATGTGAATTGCACACACCATCATCCTTCTGGAGAATTAGCAGCTACAGTTCCAAAACCTCAGCTTTGGAACCAAGTGGTTGTTCCAAGAATATTGCTGAAACAGATCGAGTGCACCCTTCACTCTGCCACGGCTCCAAAGTGACTGTGGATTCAGATGGAGCATCGACTTCAAATGAGGGAGGGGATGCATTCAATGTTGGAGATTCTGAGGACAGGACTGAGAAGAAAATGATGTTGAAGCAGAAACTTTTTTTATATTTTAGTGCTATCTTGCGGAAATTTTTTATCTTTTAAACATGTAATTGTAACTTATGAATCGCTTCAATGAGATACGATTTGATTATACATATATAACTTGTTTTATGTTAAGTGTTTATTTATTTTAATTTGCACAAGAATTTGTTAATTTACTAATTCAAGCTAATTAATTAAGATTAAAAATAAACTTTTTAAAAAAATAAGATTAGAAATAAACTGCACTATATGGAGTGATGATCTGCGTTAAGAGTGACAACAGGGAGATGACAACGAAAGAAAGATAGGAATGAGTTGATTATTTACGTCAGTTATTTATTTAACTGAAGTAAAAATCACACTTCTAACATCAGTTTTATAAACAACTGACGTTAAAAGTTTTAATAATTTCTTGCAAAACACTTTTAACGTCAGTTCACTAAACAACTGACGCAAATAGTGATTTCATATTTACAAAACTGCCACCGCCTTACTTTTAACGTCAGTCCTTAATACAACTGACGTTAACGGTGAATTAATGAAGTCTGATATTTTACAAAACTACCACCGCCCCCTTTTTAACGTCTAGTTTTTGGTTAACTGAAGTAAACCTTTACCGTCTAATGTATATTTTCCACTAGTGTTAGACCCAAACACCCCTCAAACCCCACGGCCCAAGCACCCCAAGGAGCCCATTCTCACTTCTATTTAAGGTCATGGTCATCTTCTTCACCAAGCTTTCACCATTTTCCCAAAAACTCTTAAGATCCATAAGATTACTTTGTGAAGAAACTTAGTGATTATTGCACTTTCCTTCAATTCCAAGAGGTAACCCATGATCCTCATCATCATTTAACTATATGTTCTTCATATATTTTCATGATTCAATGCCTTATTCATTTTTTTTGTCAATTCTTAGATCTAGAAGTTTGATAATTCATAGAAAATCATAAAAAAAATCCTAAAAAAATGTGAAACCAATTTCTATGAGTTAGTTATCATCTCTACTATCATAATCCAAGAGTTTGTATAAACAAAGTTTTTCTCCCTATTTTCCTAGTGATCGCCGAACCTATGCTCTAGGAAGCTAGGATGAACTTTGTTTCAATTTTGGAAAGTAACACTTGATTTGATCTCTCTAGTACTTCAACTTGTTAAACCCAAGAGCTTGATGAATTATAAAATCCCTAGCCTATTTTCTATGTGAAGGCTGAATCCATATTCTTGAGGACTTGGATGATTTTGTTTTGGTATTCAACTTATGATCATTGCTCTTAACTCTATACTACTCTAAGGTCATGGATCTAAGAGTATGTGAAATTTTGAGATCCCTAGCTAATTTTGATAATCAAGACAGAAACCCTAACTATGTTGGTTAGGTGAATTTGATTCAAAATCCTTGTCAAATAATCATGGTTTATGTCTTAGTCTTGCTTAAGGATCATTAATCCATGAGTTGAGAAAAATTGAACATACCTAGCCTAATGCTTTAGTGAGGACCGAACCCTAACCCTAACCCTAACCCAAACATTCCTTGTACGTGTGTCGACGATTTTTGCATTTCGTGTCAAAGTTTTAATTGAAAGCTTTAATCTTGAAGAGGTAAGAGGGGTTTACCTGAGGGATTTATCTGATGGCTACGTGCTATCAGTGGTTGGTCTATATATTTATCTATGGTTGTGGTGTTTTGCTTAACTTGTTTTAAGTTGCGTTATTTATATCTGTGTTTATTTATTTGCAGGTAAGTGTTTACTTGTAGTTATATATTGATGTTGTGATGCATGATCTGCCTGGGAATATTGCTATGACATTGTTATGGAATGTTTGTTTGAGATGTGAGAAGCTTGACAGTGGTCAATGCCCAATTAATTAATCAGATAAAAACTTTAAGAAGCTTTAAAAAATTATATTTAATGTTTAATGGATAGATATTGGAATATAATATTGATGGAAAATTTTATTTGAGAAAAATAAGAAATGTTGAGGAATGTTATTATTTTAATAATTTATTAGTGTAAAAGCAATTTATGAGTCATAGTGAGGACTTAACCGTGAAAATATTTTTGTACTGCTAGTTTATACGTAAGAAATTTCTAAATATTAGAAAATGTTATTTTAAGAAAATAAGTTTCAAAAATAATTTTATTTTGGTGTTCGAAAAATTATTTTACTAGAAAAGTCATACTTGGACTTAAAACGTTTTTAAAACATCAAATGTCGGACAATTCCGATAATATTTACGGTAGGATTACTAAAAACGGTAATATTAGTTAAAATAGAGAATTTGTATCAAAGCAATATGACGTTGCAATGCACCGACATACTCGACTAGACACTACGTGTTTTTCCGTAGTGTAGGATGTTCCCGAAAAAAGCCTATGACGTGCACGCCCTCTTCTATTGACACATTCTTTATTACCCAAGGATGGTACCTCCGGAACAATCTTCTGAACCACTCTCTCCGACTGTTCGTAAAACCATGGTATAGGAATTCAGAAGTCATTCCTCAAGTCTTAGATGTCTTTTATCTAGGAAAACGCAATGTTGTGGTCATGTTTCTATGAAACATTATTGTTTTGTTATGAGTGTAGATATGATTGATAATTGTTAATTGTACGTACCTGAGAGTCGTACCGCTGCATGTCTGCCTTATGTGTAAGATAAATAGAAATCTCACCTCCTTATTTTTATATTGCCTATGTCGGCTGGCTATGTGCCTTCTGTATTCATTTGAGAAGATTGAGACGTCAAGATGTCGCTTGGCTGACGCATCGTAGAGTATCGGATTCGAGCATGCGGACGATATGGTGGAGTTTCTAGTGGACATCTTTCATACTGTCGATGGTTCGTAGACCATTTTTTTCCTCTTGGAAGAGGAAAGGGCTTAGTTCGAGAGTTACTATTGTAGTAGCTCTAGTAGTGCCTTTTGTGACGACGTCAGTAGTGGACTCAAATAGAGTTTCCACTAGATCTCGTCAGTTGGGTTTGTCTTTCTCACGATGTATGAGAAAGGATTGTCTTTTCTATTTTAGTTTGACTAACTGGGTATGTTTGGAAGTTAATGTAACTGTCTATGGAGCTGTGACTCCAAGTATCATATATTTTAGGAGCTGCGTCTCCACATCTTTATGTTGAGTCTGTACATTCTATGATTTATGTTTATGAGTCGGGTTGGGTATTATGTAAATGATTTTTGAACTCATGGCCCTAGTTGTGATAATGGAATATTTTATTATCCATTCATTTAAAACAAAGTAGTTATACTTACGACTTACGAAAACGAAAAAAATTACCCCATTCTTTTATTGCCAATTTTAATTAACTTAATTTTCGGCCTTAAAGTGTCACTTACGATGTAGCACCCGAGAAGGGTGTTACATTATTGGTATCAGAGATGGCCGAGTCTTTTGGGCCTCACGGTTTTGGTCCGTTGTCGTTTTTATTGTGTTTTCTCTGGTTGTGTCTTGTGTTTTGTGTTTTTGGTTCAACGAAGAACCAATGTTTGTAAGGATAATGACTTTAGTCTATCCTTGGCTGAGTTTATGTTCCTCTTGACGTTGCTCCGAAAGGATACAACATTGTTTGTTGATCTTTTCATTATTATTCCTAAGGAGGAATAATATTGAATAGATTATAATGTATTGTTTTCTTCCTTGTTCTGGTTACCGTGCTATTATAGAAAATCATGGTTAGTCCGAGAATGAGTAGATCTGATTCTGCAATCAAGGATTCTGAAGATATGGTTGTAGCTGTACAAGTCTTGAGGGGGCTAACATCAACTGTGGCATGTCATAACGAGGAAATTGCTAAGAGGCGAGGACTAGTTGAGTTTTGGTGTAGTAATCCACCTCAATTTGATGGTGAACTTAACCCGGAGAAATCTGATATTTGGATTACGAAAATAGAAAGGAACTTACAAACTATGGAATATCCTGATCAGGCTCGGTTACCATAAAGGCACAACGTGAATTTCCACTACACTGTCCAAACTCCTGGCACAGTGTGTAACGTGCATGGAATGTCCATAGCATACTGTCCAACACAAGGCACAATAGTCCCGGATAATGGACTTCATTGTCCATCAAGACACAATGAAACACCGTAGCATGAAATACCTGGCCCTTCCAGATATTCACACAAAACAACGTAGCATGAAATACCTGATCTTTACAGATATTCATACAGAAACAACGTAGGCACGTCTGCCAAAATAAATGCATAAGAAAATCATTTTATTTTCAAATTTTCTTTGTGCTTGATATTTTCTTTTCGAAGAGGCTCAAAGCTCACGACTTTTCAACGTTTTTAATATCTTGCAGCTTTTATCATCAACACAGGACTTTCACGTCCGAGTGTCTAATCACAACAGTCTCAGACTTATGCATCAGTCTTTAGACTTTGTGGTCGTAGAAAACAATTTTCACCTTTTTATTATTTTCACCAAGTTTCAACTCAACGTATATGGAGTAGTTGTCCATCACAACGTACATTGGAACATAGTCCATAACAACATAGCACGGATCATGGATCAACGTGCTTTTAAAATACTAGTATCCCAACGTCTCGATTACTAGGTTCAACTTTTCAACTTTTCTTCTTTTTCGCCCGGTGAAAATACAAAACCTAAAAACAAAACTTTCGTAACTCATCCAAGTTATCGGATACTTTATTACAATAAAACCTTCTTTTGAAAAAACATTTTTCCTTCGAAATTCAATTTTTTTAAAAAACCTTATAATAAAACTCCAACAGTCCATATTTAAAAAGAAAGTTCTCTTTTAAGAATGGAGATTTTTTTTTGAAGAAACTTAGTGTAAAATATGAGAACTAAAATATTTTTGGCAAAGAACCAAGAATTTAATTTGTTTTTAAATAATTTCTTTATCATAAATGGTCTCCAAAAATTTAATACTTTTATAGAAAATATCATTCAAAACTTCTAAAATGATCTCTTTTCACCTTCTGTGAATAAAATCTTTATCTTCAATCTCTTGAATTTTTCACCTAGAGAAATATTTGCCTTCTCTAAAAATATGTTTCAGCTTAAAACATTTATTTTTCAACTTCTGTAAAGTTTTCTTAAGGCTTTTATCTTTCCTTAAGAGTTGGGCTCTAACCAATGGTTAGGCTACTATTCAACAATCAATACAACTTCAAGCACTTACAACATAATTAACATAATTCGTTTTAAGAACATATTTAAATTCAACATGTCATTATATAAATTCATCTAATTCTAAAACATCCATATTAACAACAACTTCATAAACTAGTTTAACGCCCCCCCCTTGGGGCATTACTTACGTAACACATGCGGAATTTAAATTAAAAGATAATTTGTTGGTGCTTTCGGAAAATAATTTATATAAGTATATCAGTGTCTGAAATTGGGTATAAAAACTTTGTCACGACTCTTAAGCCTTGATTGGCACACAGACTTACTATCATAGTATGGCAAGCCTATTTAATTTAAAGAATATGCTTGAATAAAAGCTAGTATTTTACGAAAATTTTGGCAGAGTCTCCTCTGTAATTCGGACATCCCAGGTAAAAGAACACCTACTAAAATAATTACATTTTCATTCCAGAATTCCAATTACACCAAATACAATCAAGCAATAACATGCTAAAGATAGTTATATCAATTAGCTTTACAAGGCCAAAAGGAAAAGTTTAAGTTTTCTTTCAAAATAACGCTCTCCGAGCCATAAACATTTCATTTTAAAATAAAGGCTCTCTGAGCCATACTCATACATACTTATCAAAATGATCTAAGTCTCAAAACCCTAAGCTGGTCATTCTAAAAGTTATTCCTGAGAAGAACTCACGTGATCGTTCCACATTCAAATACCTCATCAAGCGACTAGATCTAAGTCTCTGAGTGACTTAGGAAGACTCCTCTGCACATTTGTACTAAAATACCCAGGGTACAATAGCAAACCAGAAGAAACCTGATATGTTTGTAAGGGTGAGATACCGACAAATGGATATATCACACAACAACCATATACATGATACATACATCACATAATCATATAAGCAGTTAAATCATGCATATACATAACATAACAGTGTTATATCAAAGGGTCTCAAACCCGCACAGTCAATCTTTTGAAAATATGCATGACACTTCAATATCAGGCTCTAACTTAATCTCATGAGATCTTAACACCGTTTTCCCTGGAGAAGTATTAGAGTTGGTCAATCTCTAGCCCACCGAGCAGTTGCCTCCTTACCGTCATGCATAAGGTCTCAGGACGAGCAACGTCACATGTGCCTCTTCACTCGGTTTACATGGACAGACTCCCAGATACCATCTTTTGTATCTGATTTATTCATCAATAGCACGTCTGCTTGGGGAAATGCACATGAGAAAATATTTTATTTAAAGGTTTTCTTTGTGTTCATTCTTTTTCACTGTCGCTGCTCAAAGCTAACGACTTAAATCATCATTTCCCCATCACTTGAAAACTCAGAAGCATAGGACTCATAGTCCGAATGCTCAAGACCGTGGCCGCAGTGGTCGCGCTGTCGCGCACACGCCAAAAAGAACGAGCGGGTTTTAAAACTATAGTTTAGGGCGATAACTCGGATGTCGTCTCACAAGGACTCTTAAAGTGTTATTTTTCACAAAAATAAGTTTTTTTTTGGGGGGTTGGATTGGGATGCAAATAAGAAAACAAAATAATAACAGAGCAATGAAACAAGGCAATTCAAAGAGATTGTCAAATAGCTAAAAACCGATTAATCTATTGTTCTCGATTTCCCAACTATCATAGGTTCATGCAATTTCCAAGCCCTAAGCAGATTCTAATCCCCTCCCGGTTGTAGCAACAATTTACAAGCGAAACCACTACTACAGATATATGTCCCTATTCCCGAATTAAGCAAACGAGGTTAAGCCCTTCGTGAACTAAGCGAACACGAAACGTACACACGCGAATTAAGCAAACGCGATTAATTATAGGAACATGATATCACCGAAAATAAATCAACACAATACAATATACTCCTGAATTAAGCAAACAGAATTATAAAGCATGGCATTGAAAAGGGAAAAGCATACAAAACAGGAAATACAAGAACCTCAAGTATAGTGGAAATCAATTACAATAGATTAATCCTAGAACTTAGTTCTCCATGGAAAAATGAAAACACACAAAAAATGTAAACAGAACAATGGAGAAGCAAAAGTCCTTTCTAATCTGCCCAGACAGCTATTTATAACATTCATGATATTTACCCACTCGCGAGGCGAGACCTAATTCGCGAGGTGAATATTGTGAAGAGTCAGCAACCTTTGGCATTCTCGCGGGGCGAAGGACTACTCGCGGGGTGAGAATCTGAAGAGTCTTCTTATTACGCCCGTTATGAACATCAGGGGCCAACCGTGATGCTTTCTGACTTCCATTATCGTGAGGCGAAGGACACTCTCGCGAGGCGAATCCCCTGTTTCTTTATTCCTTTGACTTCCACTTAACCTGAAAACAAAGACACAGCTATAAGTGCATTATTTTACTCAAAACTGGCTAAATTAACCTAAAACTACTTTAGAGACTCAAAACCTTGCTTGAGGACAATCTAATCTAATTTGGGTGAAAATAGGATATAATTTTCACAAAACCCTAGTCATACTAGCCATAAAACTAGATGAGCCAGAGGCTTATCAAAATACCCCAAACTTAAACTTTGCTTGTCCCCAAGCAAACTAGGACTCAAAAATCAAAAAGACTCAAGACCTGGCAAGCTTAAGGATTCAATCAACCTTGCACACATTCAAGCAATACATCAAAACAGTTTTCTTCAATGTCCCCCCTTTCAAACAAAGCAATCCCCATAATCATTCATTCTAAACAATTGAGAATTTCATCATTCAAACAATCATCAATCTAAGCAGGGGATCTAAGTTACACACAAAAGGGAGATCACCAATTTCAAACAACTGCCTTCCTCACAAGGGCATTTAGTGTTCACTCAATCGCTCAGTTTGTGTCAGGCTATCAACATTGCACTCAATTTCACTTTTCAAGAACACTTCCCATAAATTTGATTTTCATCTCAAAATGATTCCCACAGAAAACATGCAAGCAACATCAAAAGGTCTTTTACGGGTTGTAATGGGGCCTGGCTAAGGGTAGGATATACAAAGATACTAGGCTGAAGACCCTAGGAACTAAGAGAGCATGAAACAGTTCAAAACATTGAAATTCCACTCAGATTCCTTTTCTCATTTTTTTCTTTATGCTTTGGGTGACTACAGCCTTTCTTTCTTTCTTTTTTCTAATACTTTTTTTTCAACATTTTTACAATTTTCTCTTTTTTTTTCTTCTTTTTTTTTCATTTTTTTTCTTTTTCTCAATCCCAACAACACATCACCTTGTAGCCACCCCAAACTTAGTTTCTTGCACCCATTCTCTTTCTAAGATTCCATGCTCTCCTAATCCTAAGATCGGGTTAACATGGTTTTTCAGATTTTTAGCTCATAACATTAGGTTATCAAGAATTAACAGGCTAATTAGGCTCAATGGGGCTAACTAGGGAACATGCATTAGGGATGGTTATTTTAGGCTAAGTAGTTATTTACAAAGAAAATGCCTAAATCATCTGAAGCAAACACATAATCATGCAAACCAAAAAGAGACTCAAGCAAATTCAGGAAAGTATAACTTGAAAGTGATTTCACACAGTTAAAACATGTTGGAGGCTCAAATCCTCACCTGGACATTCATGCAAATTGTTTGACAGAGATTCTATCCCTAGTGTGTGCTTCCTATCACCCCAAACTTATCATAAATCATGGCATCATAACAAAATCTCAAAGTTCAGTTTTCAATCACATGGGGATCATGTTTCAAAAACAAAAAATTTTCAGCCTAGAGGGAATCATCATGCAATCAATCTGTGCAAAATCAATCAAAATCCAATAAACTTGCCAACAAAAGACTCAACACCACTCCTGAGCTTCTCAAATTATTCAGGAGCTTTATTCAAAGAAAAGGAAAAAAACAAAACAAAACATAACAAAAACTACAACTAGTTCCCTCCCCCACACTTAAAATATACATTGTCCCCAATGAACAAAAGAACTATAAAAACAGAGTGAGGGAAAGGAAAGGAAACTCCCTGATCAAGTATCAGTGTAGGTGGGAGCTTCCAAGGAGAGCTCCTCAACATTAACAACCACAAGAACACCAGCATCCACACCATGGAATGGCTTCAGCCTCTGCCCGTTAACCTTGAAGGTCTTGTTGGTACCTGTACTTTGAATCTCTACTGCACCATAAGGAAACACATTAGTAACAACAAATGGTCCAATCCACTTGGACCTAAGTTTCCCAGCCATCAATCTCAGGTGGGAGTTAAACAGTAAGACTTTCTGACCCACAAAAAATTCTTTCCTAATAATCATCCTATCATGAAAAATTTTTGTTTTCTCTTTATAAATCCTGGAGCTTTCATAGGCTTCTAGCCTAAGCTCCTCAAGTTGCTGCAACTGCAGTTTTCTTTCAACACCAGCTTCCTTCATGTCCAAGTTACAGCACTTGAATGCCTAATATGCACGGTGCTCAACTTCCACAGGGAGATGACATGCCTTGCCAGATACAAGCCTGAAGGGGGACATTCCTATAGGTGTCTTGAAAGCGGTCCTCTGAGCCCACAGTGCGTCTTCCAGACGGTGGCTCCATTCCTTTCTATTCGGCTGCACCATCTTCTCTAGAATCTGCTTGATCTCCCTGTTTGATATTTCAGCCTGGCCATTGGTCTGGGGATGGTAAGCAGTGGAAACTCTATGTACAACCCCATATTTCCTGAGTAAGGCCTCCATGGTTCTGTTGCAGAAGTGAGTGCCCTGGTCACTGATGATGGCCTTAGGTATGCCAAACCTGCAAAAAATGTTGGACCTAACAAATTTGGAAACAACTTTAGCATCGTTAGTCCTAGTGGGGATTGCTTCCACCCACCTTGAAACATAGTCTACAGCCAAAAGAATATATACAAAACCAAAAGAAGGAGGGAAAGGACCCATGAAATCAATCCCCCACACATCAAAAACCTCACAAAAAAGCATGGGCTGCTGAGGCATCTCACTCCTACGAGTGATGGCAGGGCCTGCTGTTTGACATTCCTTGAAATTCTTGTAAACCTCATAGGCATCTCTAAAAATTGTGGGCCAGTAAAACCCAGACTCCAGGACTTTTCTTGCCGTCCTCTATGGTCCAAAATGTCCTCCAACTTGAGAGGCACGTGAGAAGTGCAAAATGGCCTCTGTCTCATGATCGGGGACACACCTCCGAATCACCTGATCACTGCAAAACTTCCAAAGGTAGGGATCATCCCACACATAGTACTTTGCATCGCTCTTGAGCTTGTGGAACTTATGTCTACTTGTACCTGCAGGAACAATACCAGCAACAAGAAAGTTAACTATGTCAGCAAACCAGGGTGTTACCCCATACAGATGTAGAAGTCTCTCATCAGGGAAGTCATCTTGAATGGGAGAAGGATCCTCATCCCTAGCTATTCGGCTCAAGTGATCTGCTACCAAATTTTCAGCTCCACTCTTGTCTTTTATCTCCACATTGAATTCTTGGAGCAAAAGCATCCACCGGATCAGTCTTGGCTTAGCTTCTGGTTTCTTTAACAGGTACTTCAGAGCTGCATGGTCAGTGAAAACAATAACCCTAGAACCTAGCAAATATGACCTAAACTTATCAAGTGCAAATACAACAGCTAGCAGTTCTTTCTCAGTGGTGGTGTAATTTGATTGTGCAGCATCTAATGTCCTAGAAGCATAGTGAATGACATGGGCAGCCTTGCCCACTCTTTGTGCCAGAACCGCTCCCACAGCAAAATTGGAAGCATCACACATTAGTTTAAAAGGGAGTGTCCAGTCTGGGGGTTGGATGATGGGGGTAGATGTCAATGCTTTTTTTAGGTAGTCAAATGCCTCCTTGCAATGGTCATCAAAATGAAACAGGGCATCATTCTTCAGCAGGTTTGACAATGGCAGAGCTATCTTGCTGAAGTCCTTAATAAAGCGCCTGTAGAAACCTGCATGTCCAAGAAAAGAACGGATCTCGCGTACGCAAGATGGGTAAGGCAATGAAGAAATCACATCAATTTTTGCAGGATCTACTGAAATACCCTCTTTAGAAATTACATGACCCAAAACTATCCCCTGTTCTACCATAAAGTGACATTTCTCATAGTTCAAAATCAAATCAGTCTCAATGCATCTTTGTAGAACTAAACTCAGACTATGCAGACATGCATCAAATGAGGAGCCATATACAGTAAAATCATCCATGAACACCTCCATGCAATTTTCAATAAATTCAGAAAAAATGCTAAGCATGCATCTTTGGAAGGTGCCAGGAGCATTACAAAGGCCAAATGGCATCCTCCTATAGGCAAACGTACCGAAGGGGCAGGTGAAAGTGGTCTTTTCCTGATCCTCAGGGGCAATATGGATCTGGAAATACCCGGAAAAACCATCAAGGAAGCAATAATGAGATTTACCAGCCAGCCAATCCAGCATCTGATCTATGAATGGCAAAGGAAAGTGATCCTTTCTGGTGGCCTGGTTCAACTTCCTATAATCTATACAGACTCGCCAGCTATTCTGGACTCTAGTAAGTACAAGCTCATTATTATCATTCCTAACTACTGTTAGACCGGACTTCTTTGGTACAACTTGCACCGGACTTACCCAAGTACTATCAGAGATGGGGTATATAATACCTGCCTGCAGAAGCTTAGTCACCTCTTTCTTCACCACATCCAGAATCAGTGGATTAAGTCGCCTTTGGGCCTGTCTTACTGGTTTAGCCCCCTCCTCCAATAGAATTCTGTGCATGCATCTGGAGGGGCTACTTCCTAGAATATCAGCCAAGGTCCACCCAATAGCCTTCTTGTGCTTCTTCAGAACCTCCAAAAGCTTGGCTTCCTGGTCAGAGTCAAGGCTGGAGGAAATAATGACTGGCAGTTTTTCATCTGTCTCCAAGTAAGCATACTTCAGGTTCCCGGGAAGTGGCTTGAGTTCTAGGGATGGTGGTTGCTCAACCGATGGTACATTGGGAGTAGCCAGGATGTCAAGAACTTCTGTTGAACAGACAGCTTCACTCTCACTATCACTATCACCCTACAAGGTTGAATCAAGAAACTCAGCACAAACAGAACAAGGGTTAGTGTCAGTACAGTTAGTACATGAATACAAATCATCAAAGCCAGAAATGAATGGAAAATCAGAAATAAAGTCCTCATGGGTATCCTCAATAAGCTCAGAAAGCAACTCTAAGTGGAAAACAGAGTGCTCCTCCAGTGGGTGTTTCATAGCATCAAAGATCTTGAACTTGGCCACAATATCACCAAACTCCGTAGACATAGTTCCATCATGCACATCAATCTTAGTCTTGGCTGTCTTCATGAATGGTCTGCCCAAGATTATTGGTGATCTATAGGAATGAGTCTCTCCTGCCATGTCCAGGATGTAGATGTCAGCAGGGAAGATCAAATCATCAACTTGCACTAGCACATCTTCGACCATTCCCATGGGTCGGGCACTGGTCCTGTTAGCCAACTGGATGGTGAGACCTGTATACTGCAAAGGCCCAAGATCAAGGTTATTAAAGATGGAAGTGGGCATGACATTTATGGAGGCTCCCAAATCCAGCATGCAGTTTTCAAATTTCCTATCCCCAATAGTGCATGGAATAGTAAATATGCCTGGATCCTTGCACTTCTGTGGTAGTGCCTGAGTAGGGGTTAAAGAAGCAAATCTTTCTGATGCAGGCCTAGACTGGATAAGAACTGAGACATTTCTTCCCAAATCAACCCTCTCATTATTCTTCATCTTCCTCTTGTTGGTGCATAGATCCTTGAGAAATTTGGCATACTTAGGCACCTGCTTGATCACATCTAAAAGGGGAATATTCACAGCTACCTTTCTGAACACATCTAAAATCTCCCTTTCCTTGTCTTCACCACCAATCTTCTTATTTTTCTGTAATCTGTGTGGGAATGGGATTGGTGGTCTGTACACTTTCTCAACTTCAACTTCAACAGTAGGCTCAGGAGTTACCTCAATAGTTTCTTCATCTTTTCCAGAGGTGGCCTCAACAACTTTTCCAGATCTCAGAGATATTGCACTCACATTAGGATTGGAGGCATTAGGATTTATCACTGGCTGTGCAGGTAGCTGGGTTGTCCCTTGACCTTGCTGTATGTTATTCATGGATGTGGCCAGCTGTCCAATCTGTGTCCTCAAATCTTGAATGCTAGCACTTGTTTGCTGCTGAAACTGTTTCTGTGTGGTCTGAATCTGTCCCATTTGCTGCTGGAACTGTAGATTTTGTGCAGCCATTTGTGCAGTCATTTGTTTGAGCATATCCTCTAATGAAGGTCCAGAAGGTGCTGAAGTGGTCACTGGAGGATTCTGAGGTGCTGCCATCGGTTGTTGTTGGGATGAGTTCCCATACCGCATATTAGGATGATTCCTCCAGTTGGGATGGTACCTATTGGTGGAGAGGTCTGGAGTGCTGTACCGATTCTGAATGTTTCCTTGATTATATGGATTTACTGCATAAGCTTGAGACACTTCACTGACAAACTCTTCTCTCTGGGTGGGGCATGCATCATATGGGTGCTCAGGAGAATTGCATATGCCACATAACTTTGCAGGTTGAACCCTGTCTATTGCCAATTGCCTTACAAAAGAAGTCAGCTCATCCAATCTATTCTCAAGGGCGGCCTGGTTGGAAGATGAACTATGGACCTCATGCACACCTCTTGTCTCAACTGAATTTTTTCTGGTAGTAAACTGCTGGGAATTCAGTGACATATTCTCAATGAGTTGCTTGGCAGCAGCTGGGGTCTTATCAACAAGCACTCCCCCACTAGCAGCATCCAAAAGATTCCTATCCATCGGCAGTAATCCTTCATAAAAGTACTGGATAAGGAGTTGTTCAGAAATCTGATGCTGGGGGCAACTGGATACCAAATGCTTGAACCTTCCCAATATTCAGCTAATGACTCATTCCCTTGCCTGATGCCACATATTTCTTTCCTTATTGACGCAGCTCTTGAAGCAGGAAAATATCTTTCTAGGAAAACCCTCTTCAAATCATTCCAAGTGGTGATAGAGTTGGGCTCAAGATACAACAACCAATCCTTTGCAGCTCCCTGGAGTGAAATAGGAAAAGCCTTCAGTTTGATACTATCCTCAGTTACTCCCTCTGATCTCGAGGTTGTGGAGCAGACAACTTGGAATTCCTTCAAGTGCTTGTGTGGATCCTCACCTGCAAGACCATTAAACTTTGGCAACAAGTGAATGAAACCAGATTTTAGTTCAAAAGGAGTATCAGCACCAGGATATGAAATACACAATCCATTATAGTTAACATCAGGGGCAGCAAGCTGTCTTAATGTCCGCTGGTCACCCATGTTTTCAAAAACAGTTTTGGAATTAGAATGACCACTAGTGCTAGCCCGAAATTCTCTATGGAGTGTGTGCAGTGTTCTTTCAATTTCCAGGTCAAAATCACACAATTCAGGACAATTCGACCTAGTAGCCAGACCAATTCAAAACAAAAACGAAAATAAAGAAAAAGAAAAGAAAGAAAAAAAAAATAATGGAAAAATAACAATAAGAGTCCCCGACAACGGCGCCAATTTTTTGGTCGCGCTCGCGCCAAAAAGAACGAGCGGGTTTTAAAACTGTAGTTTAGGGCGACAACTCGGATGTCGTCTCACAAGGACTCTTAAAGTGTTATTTTTCACAAAAATGAGTTTTTTTTTTGGGGGGGGGGGGGGGGGGGGGTTGGATTGGGATGCAAATAAGAAAACAAAATAATAACAGAGCAAAGAAACAAGGCAATTCAAAGAGATTGTCAAATAGCTAAAAACCGATTAATCTATTGTTCTCGATTTCCCAACTATCATAGGTTCATGCAATTTCCAAGCCCTAAGCAGATTCTAATCCCCTCCCGATTGTAGCAACAATTTACAAGCGAAACCACTACTACAGATATATGTCCCTATTCCCGAATTAAGCAAACGGGGTTAAACCCTTCGTGAACTAAGCGAACACGAAACGTACACACGCAAATTAAGAAAACGTGATTAATTATAGGAACATGATATCACCGAAAATAAATCAACACAATACAATATACTCCTGAATTAAGCAAACAGAAATATAAAGCATGGCATTGAAAAGGGAAAAGCATACAAAATAGGAAATACAAGAACCTCAAGTATAGTGGAAATCGATTACAATAGATTAATCCTAGAACTTAGTTCTCCATGGAAAAACGAAAACACACACAAAAAATGTAAACAGAACAATGGAGAAGCAAAAGTCCTTTCTAATCTGCCCAGACAACTATTTATAACATTCATGAATTTTACCCACTCGCGAGGCGAATATTGTGAAGAGTCAGCAACCTTTGGCATTCTCGCGGGGCGAAGGACTACTCGCGAGGCGAGAATCTGAAGAGTCTTCTTATTACGCCCGTTATGAACATCAGGGGCCAACCGTGATGCTTTATGACTTTCATTATCGCGAGGCGAAGGACACTCTCGCGAGGCGAATCCCCTGTTTCTTTATTCCTTTGACTTCCACTTAACCTGAAAACAAAGACACGGGGGGGTTGGATTGGGATGCAAATAAGAAAACAAAATAATAACAGAGCAATGAAACAAGGCAATTCAAAGAGATTGTCAAATAGCTAAAAACCGATTAATCTATTGTTCTCGATTTCCCAACTATCATAGGTTCATGCAATTTCCAAGCCCTAAGCAGATTCTAATCCCCTCCCGATTGTAGCAACAATTTACAAGCGAAACCACTACTACAGATATATGTCCCTATTCCCGAATTAAGCAAATGGGGTTAAACCCTTCGTGAACTAAGCGAACACGAAACGTACACACGTAAATTAAGAAAACGCGATTAATTATAGGAACGTGATATCACCGAAAATAAATCAACACAATACAATATACTCCTGAATTAAGCAAACAGAAATATAAAGCATGGCATTGAAAAGGGGAAAGCATACAAAACAGGAAATACAAGAACCTCAAGTATAGTGGAAATCGATTACAATAGATTAATCCTAGAACTTAGTTCTCCATGGAAAAACGAAAACACACACAAAAAATGTAAACAGAACAATGGAGAAGCAAAAGTCCTTTCTAATCTGCCCAGACAGCTATTTATAACATTCATGAATTTTGCCCACTCGCGAGGCGAATATTGTGAAGAGTCAGCAACCTTTGGCATTCTCGCAGGGTGAAGGACTACTCGCGGGGCGAGAATCTGAAGAGTCTTCTTATTACGCCCGTTATGAACATCAGGGGCCAACCGTGATGCTTTCTGACTTCCATTATCGCGAGGCGAAGGACACTCTCGCGAGGCGAATCCCCTGTTTCTTTATTCCTTTGACTTCCACCTAACCTGAAAACAAAGACACAGCTATAAGTGCATTATTTTACTCAAAACTGGCTAAATTAACCTAAAACTACTTTAGAGACTCAAAACCTTGCTTGAGGACAATCTAATCTAATTTGGGTGAAAATAGGATATAATTTGCACAAAACCCTGGTCATACTAGCCATAAAACTAGATGAGCCAGAGGCTTATCAGCAGTCAAGGGTTGTGGTCGTAGAAAACAACCTTCACCTTTAATCATGTTCATCACACGCGGTCAGAATACACAGTCCAACACAACGTAATTAGGACCTAAGTCCATCACAACGAAATCAGAATGAAATGTCCTCAATTTCGAGAATTGGACTCTCAGTCCATAACATCATAGCCAGGACTCGTAGTCCCGAATTAACACTGATCCAAGATCACGTGCCATAACATCATAACCAGGACTCGTAGTCCCGAATTAACACTGATTCAAGATCACGTGCGTATCACTGAATACTAGAGGCGACGTCTCGCGTACTAGATTCTCTTTCTTAAGTACTTATTTTTCGTTCAGTGAAAAACAAATTCAAAACCGAATTCTCGATAACCTATCCAGGTTATCGGAAAGTTTCTCAAATATTTAGGAAAAACCTTTTCTTTGAAAATCTTTTATAAAGCATCTCTGAAATTCTTTTATCTTTGAAATATTTCCCCCAATAGGATATTGCCAAAAATCTTGAAAGTGTTCACTTGAAGACACATAGTTCGAAAAGGATTTTTCTCTTGTATAATAATAGTTCACCAAAACCATTTCAACATTGAAAACAAGTACTTTAAGTTTAAAGAGCTTTTGGAAAAGAACACCAATCCCTTCATCTTCAAAGCTTATTAAGGTTTTTAATCCTTATAACGGTTGAGCACACACGCACGTCTGGCTTAGCAAACTTTCAATCAGCAACAGCATATATCATCAGTTCAATGCTAATATCACAGTTGAAAGCAGTTCATCACATATATGCATTATATCATTTAGAACAAGTACAATTCAACATCAGATAATAGCATAACAGTTCAAGTACATTAGATAATCAAGTAAGCTCAATCAACATGTAAATATCCAATTAAGCACATACACACATGCATACAGTTATTGAATATCCCTAGGCAAACTCCCCTTACCTTTGAAGACAAGTAATGGATCCTCGTCTTAATGCTCACGTTAGCTCCAAGAGTATAACTATCTACTCCATCAAGCAAGCATAACCGTGTCAAACGTCTCAGAGAGGGAATCCAACAACGCGCAACAACCAGAAACCAAGAAATCAATTACACATGATCAAACACACATTCTAATTTGATCTAAACACTTTACCTTATTACCAAACAAGGTTATTTTCAACGAAAATCACGTTTGGAGCTTACGCTTCACAATACCCTTTAAGGAAACTTTGTTTTGATTAAAAGATCATGAAAAAGAACTTTGGAAATCATCCATTAAGAGTCCTAATTGCACTAAATCATAATTAATTTCACAAAAACATAACCAAATTCAAATAAAATCAAATTGGGGTTTTAGGGCTCCTTATTAAAATTTAGGGAAAACTCAATAATCAAAATTGTTTAGGGAAACACAAATTCACAGTCCTAATTTCATAAAACAAGCTTAAATCTTAGGATTAAAATCTGAAATCAGAGGGTTAGGGTTAGGGTTTCAAAATCAATTTGGGGATTTATAAAAGAGAAGAGGTTAGAGGTAAAACTCTTACCCAAGGTGAAGAAGAGAGGACTTGGTGTATGACGGTGGTGGTGATGGCGGCGGCGCGACGGAGCAGCCGTGAACGGAGGAGTTTCGGGTCGGGACGCGTGTAGATCGCGACTGTCTTCTCCCTACGCGGCGCGATCGTCGTCCTTTCCACGCCAGGCGGTGGTCGACGACGTCGAATGGCGGAGCAGCGGCCAGGACGTGCTCGGGATGAGCTGGGTCGCGGCTGAAGGATGGCAGCACCGCGCTCAAGGCAACGCGCACCACGACGGCAAGGAGCGGCTGGTAGCATGGCCGTGATGGTGGCCGGATGGCAGACTGGGCGGCGCTCCTTCGGTGGCTGGCTGCGGAGAGGAGAAGAAAGATGGAGAGAGGAGGAAGAAGAAAAAGAAAGAAGAAAGAAGAAAGAAAGAAAGAAAGAGAAGAAGCAGAGAAGAAAAGGGAGAAAGAGAGAGATAGCGTCGAGAAAAGAGAGAGAAAAGAGAGAAAATGGGTTTTTAAACAAATTACTTAGTGATAGGTACAAAATGAGTGATAAATATTAGGCCTAAAATAAACATGTTTTTACTTTTTAGAATCTAAAAAATAAAGATTGATAAGGATATGATTTCGAAATTCAAATTAAAGTAAAGATTAATAATTGAATTGATCAACTAAGAAAATACTCGGTCCAAAATTTAATCTCCGATTAAGGTCAAACCAAAATATTTTTAACTCTAAAATTAAATAGAATGAGAATATGAAAATGTTTTTCTCTTATTCACATTATTTAAAATATTTTTCTGTACTGGTATAATAGTGACAATAACGTAAATTATTGTCTAGTAAACGTGCATTCACTGAAATAAGTCAGTGCTAACGCACCTAATAAAATAATTTGAAGTGAGTAATTTAATTACTCAAACTAAACCACATAACAAAATAAACTTAAACATCTAAATAAAATAATTAATCATAGGTGTAAAAACTAGGGTGTTACAACTAGCACATAAACACACACACACACACACACACATATATATATATAGCAAATCAACCTTTCACATATTAAACAACAACATCAATAAAATCAAATAATCCAAAAATACAAGTACATAGTTACCATAATTTTAATATCCCTTAGGCTTTCTCCCGTTACCTAATTCGACGGATAGACAAAGTCTTTGTTTCCGCGTTGCCCAGAACGAACTTCTTTTGTCCGCAGCGTGCCACAAGTCTAATAATCAAGCGAATGACTTAAATTAAAACAACAAAGCCACCTTATCTTCATGTGTTTAGATTTTTTACCATGGCTAGAAAAATGATGCTAGAGATTTTCAAATCTCCTAATTCTTGGATTTACATTTGATACAAGACTTACATATGTAGACATAACACACACACACACACACACACACACACACACACACACACACACACACACACACACACACACACACACACACACTTTATCCCATATTCTTATACCTTTATATTAACACTTGTTTATAGTTCATTTTATATCAAAAATCTTTAATTGATCATTTTAAAAGATATTATTTTCAAGATCATATTTTCCATTCAAAAATTTGAGTGGATTCTTTCATAAAATCATTTTCAGAACAACAGTGGGTTTAAATTGTGAATGATCATTCAAATGTCCTTCAAAATCCTTGAAAATTTAATTGAAGGTACCCAACTCACATACAAACATATTGTAGTTGGTCCCATGTAAAAATTCTAAGGCATTAATTTATTAAAAATCCCACACTACCTCTGTTTGTACAAAATTTTCCAGAATTCCAAGTTCACGAACATGTAATTTTTTTTTTGAAATTGTTTCTCTCTCTCTCTCTCTCTCTCTCTCTCTCTATATATATATATATATATATATATATATATACATATACATATAAAAATATCAAAAAATCAACAAAACTTTAGTCATACTTTAGTTATAACCCAGAAAATTTTATAAAAGTTTTTAACTTTCAAAATCATATTTAAAATCATCATGCAACCAACTATGTTCTTATTTTCGTAGTCAGAATTTGATTCTACTTTGAGAGGTGTTTCAACCCATCAAATATTATCCAAATATCTATATATTACATATCAAATTAAAGCCCCAGAAGTCTTATTTCCAACTATGAATTTAGATTTCAGAAACACGTTTATTGTATAAAAAGTTATGGTCTTACGAATAAGTATATGTCATGCTGCTAGATTTATATTTTACATATATTCATCCACACCAAGTTATTATCTTCACTCTAGCATCATTTACAAGCCACAAAACCAACATACAAGGGTCCTAGACCCTTAAAATCATACATGCAAACATACATCAACTAAAATTAGTAACCATTATTATCAAATAATGGTTCAAACAAAGAGTTGATAAAAATCTTTAAATCAAATATGAGAAATTTTGGATAAACACCAACTTTCCTTTACATATGATTTTTGGCCATCATAAAAAATTTGACTTGGAAGATTTCTTTGCCACATGAAATCCATAGAAATAAAAGTAAAGATGGTGAGGAGTTCGAAAATTCACTTCTTGTCCAAAACATAAACATGAAATCATAGAGTGTGATATGCAAGTTAAAAATACAACAAAACTCCACTTTTTCTCTTTATAGGGTTTCGGCCACACCCTCTAAATTAGGTTTAGAAATTTTCTTTGTAACATGCATGTATAGAAGTTGATAGCAAGGATGAAGATGAGTGAAAGAAAATTTAATTTGAAGAACATGCATTGAGAGAAACTCAACTTGCAACTAAAATAATTAACATGCATGTTGATATTAGAAACTTGAGAGAAAAGAGCAAGGGTTTAGAATTTATACCCTCTAAATGATGATGATGATGATGAGAAAGAGATGAAGATGGAGGTGGTTTTTAGCTTCCAAACTCAAGTGGCTAGAGGTTGAAGATGATGAATAGTAAACTTGAAAATTTTGCAAGAGTTTGGGAGCAAAATAAAGGATGAAGTAAATGAGTAGAAGAGGTGGTGAAGGGTATTTAGAGATGGGGAGGGGGGCTGTCTATCTACAAAAATCTGGGATTTTTTAAAATTTTAACAAATTTTTATTCAATTTTATTTTGAAAATCAAAATGATGCATTTTCTAGTAAATTTAAATCAATAATTACACTATGTCATGAATAGTGATAAATAGTGACAAGGGTCACTATTCACATCAAATAAAATCTTTGCCAATTCTGGAAAAAAATATGAATTAAATAAATTTGGCTCGTTCCGGTACCAATTGTTACGTAACGATAAAAACCGATCGTATTTTTATTCGCAAAATTTCACCCGAAAAATTCATATAAAAATAAATAATTTCTAAAATCATAAAAATAAATATAACTTGGTTAGAAAAATAAATTTTTTAATTTTCGAAATTTTAAAATTATTTTCGAGTCAGTAGAGCTTAACTGACAGCGAAAACTCAAACCGTAAACGTCTGGAATGTTCTACCGAAAATTCAATTGGCACACATGCACCTTCACACTTTGCACACATACACCCTATTATCTTTGAACCGGTTTTAAGTAAATTCGAACGAGCAAAAGGTTCCATCATACGATCTTCAACTTGAGATGATAAAACCCTTTCAACCTCTTTATACTTAATTAATTAGTGAATTAATTACAGTGTCCCCTTACTGTAATTTTTGGGGTGTGACAACTCATGGGGTGAGTTATATGGGTTAGTCATCTTGCATTAAATGCAAGTAATGATGGTTATATGTAAAAAGACCAAAATGCCCTTGATCTTTAAGTAAAATTCCAAGAGTGTCCCTAAGTGAATTTTAACCAAAATACCCTCTAAATCTACTTAATTTCGTGCAGTCCCTCCACTAAACCAAACTCATTTCATTTTGATTTCATTTCATCATCTTTCTCTCAAAAACCCTAATCGGGTAAACAACGGAACCAAACACGAATGTGCAGAGATATACCGGGAGAACAGAACGACGAGTCATCCATGATGACTCAAGAGGAATGAGTCACCATAATGACTCACCATAGCCATTACTGTGCATTCATGACAAGTAAATGTGAAAAGACTAAAATACCCCTAACCTAACCTATGTCTAGTTAACTCCAACCAAGGTTAGCCAACCATGATTTGCAACTAAAAATATCTTCTTCCTTATTGTGGTCCAAACTCAGCCACACCACCCTAAGAGTACCTCCACCATATATTCATTTCATAGCATAATGATTACCTATATGTGAAAAGTCCAAAATACCCTTAATCTTTCCTTGTAACTCCAAGTTTGCCATGACAACATTTTTGTCCCTTTGGTCCCTTGAAGCCACGGCTTCCCCTATATAAAAGGCTATCTCCATTTCATTCTTCTCCTTCACAAGTGTTTCATCTTCTTCATGAAGGTTGTTCATCATTTTCTCTAAGAACACATAAAGACTTCAATGATGCTCACACTCATCCGAAACTGTACCAAAATTCTGACCCTTTTCTGTTCTGAAACTCGGAAAGTTTCCACATGAAAGTTGTTTCTCTTCATCTCTTCCTTCCAACGAGCTAAAGATCACCAAAAATGGATAAGTATATTGGGAGATATGCCCAAATTACCAAAATAGATCAAAATCCTCAGCATCCCAAGAAAACAGTGGAAAGAAGGCTCTTTACGCCCCTTTTCTCATCTGACTCAAACAAAATCAAAAATAAAAGCTGTGCCTCTCCTTCTTACCTTTCTAAAAAGCCACAGTTTGTAATTTTTAGATGAGTAAATCGTGAGTTATGCTCATAACACCACCACACCCTCAAAGCTGTCAAATTTTCAACTAAGCTTGTTTTGATCATTACACTTCATCAAGAGGTAACCTCTCTTCTACATGATCAATCATGTCTTGTTTCTCATTCATTTCATGATTTTCATGCCATGATCATCATTTAAAATTCTTAGATGTAGAACTTTGAAAATTCCTAGAAAATCATAGAAAAATCATTTTAATGTGAGATCAATTTCTATGATCTCCATATGACTTCTATTTTCATTATCCAAGAGCTTGAAAAATTTATAGTTCCCTAGCTATTTCTTCTTGACTTGGCCGAACCGATGTTCAAGTGGGCTAGGATGATTTTCTTCAATCTTTAACTTGATTTCTTGTTGGTTGTTCATGGCTAGGTTTTGTCGGTTCAAAACCTTGTGATTTAGGCTAACAACATCATTATACTAATTGACTTTCAAGTGATCTACAAGAGGTAAGGGGGGAGATTACTGATCCGAGGCCGTACACGGGTCAAAATAATAGTAATTAAAAACTGTAGTACAAGGTAAAACAACCTTGGTCGTCTCACGAGGATCTTTAAAATTATTAGCCAATCAATAATGTTAGAGAAATGGGGTTTTCAAAATTCTTTGGGAGAAAACAAATTGCAATTAAAAAAAAATTCAATCAATTAAAAACATCAATCCAAGATGTCAAGTTCTTTGGTAGAATTCGTCATCGTTCCAAAAGATATAAATTTGTTTGCTCTCCTCCACTGTTAATTTAAAATCTACTACCTAATCATGTAGGGTTTAAACAACAAAATTGGAGTCACAATCACAATCCCTAATAATGTTGATTTATACACAAATTCAATTAATCTAGGTTACCAATCGGTTCCTTAATCTCTATTAGATTTTCAGATTGATCAATCCTAATTTCTAATTCCAATTCAATCATGAAAACTGAATCTACATCTAATCAGACGTAAATCAAGTGCAATCACACTCACAACACAAATCAAAATTGAAGGGAGAGAAGAGGGGAGGAAGCAACTGAAATACAATTAAGAGTAGGGAACTCAGAATTCAAACCAGATTACTTGAATGTCTAGGATTGATAAAAGATTTAGCATTCCATAGCCATCACCATTGGAGAAGCCTTAACAAACATTAACAAAGTGCAGAAAACTCAAAAGAACAGAAGAGAAGAAAAGAGAAGAGAATTCCAAAACTTGCAAAAATACAAGGATTATCAAAAGTGGTCTAATTTCGTATCTGACTTGTGCGGCACTAAACTGATAATTATACTCATTAATCCTAATCTAACCCAAGCCCAAATTAATTCCCTCTGAATAAGATTTCCAACAAGGTATCATATGCCTTATTTGGGCTTAAGATGAGTAAGTTATGCCCATTTAAGTGAGGGAACATCATGGACTGTGAACTGATCCACGTCAAAGAATTAGGGACCCAGTTTGGCCTTGATTTTGGCTTAATTTGACAATTCTTGTGACACCTGAAATTTTAGGTCTCTTCCTTATCTTTCTAGGGACAGCAAGATCACCAAAATACGATATCTGTAGCTTTAGTTATACTCTGCGCAAGACAACAAGGTCAGGATGAGTGAAAAATCCGAAAATTAACAATGTTTAGCAATTAAGCCCAATAATGCAAAAATCAGCCAAATCACCAATATTAAACACATATAGAAATTAATTAGGCCAAATATACAACACTAAAAGGTGACTCAAAAATGATTTATCAATTACTACTACCCTACCTTAACGTAGATATGTATGTGGTTTAAAGTATTTGTTTGTTGTCTTGTAAATCCTAAGTGTTAGAATTATGTATTATTGATTTATATGTGTGTGATCCTCTTGGAGGATTTGATTTGATGTTTGGTTGTGGTATGATATGTCATATGGTTGTTTTGATTCCAATGACCTTAAGTTGGAATCAAGATTATTGTTTGCTTGACTTAGTAAGAAAAATGTCTAATATATTTATTTAAGGCCATTCGGCCATACGTGATTAATGGGGTTTCAAGTTGAGTTAATTTGTTTGATTAATTTTTATAAGGATTGAGTGACTATATAAGAATACAGAAATTGGTTTGGAATGATTTGGATGTGTATATTGAAAGATATGATTTTGAGTCCTTAGGGACTAAAATGTAATTTCTGTGAATTTCAGTGAATGTATTGAAATTCAGATTCTTATGTGTTAAGATTGTAGTCCTTGATGAGACAAAACAACAGAAATTGGTTTGGTGTTAATTGGATTAATACATAAAAAGTTATAAGCTTTTTTGTAAAAAATGACTTTTTTGCAAATACTGTAAAATATTTGGGGGCAGAATTGTAATTTCAGGAAATATGAGGGTAACTGAAAAATATTTCTAAAGAAGTTCGCTTGGTGTGATTTGAAGTTATAAATAATAAGTTACAAGGTTTTAACTGAATAAGGACATTTTTGTAATTAATGAAAGTTGAGGGACTAAACTGCAATTTTCGAAAATTAAAGTAATTGGATATTTAGAAACTTATTTTCATATGTATTAAACTGTTATAAAATTACAAAATGAGTTTGGGACTATTAGAGTGTAAAATGGTTGAAAAGGGATTTACGCGATTTAACAAATTAACGACGTTCGGTCAAATTCTTAGATATTTTGTATAAATGAAGATTTAGATGTAAAATCAGTGTTTCAACATGTTCATATGAGTAATATAACCTAGGAGGGTAATACGTTTGAGGTGAAGAACCATGTTCTCAAAAATATGACTTTTGGGCCTAAATTCAGTAAAAAGCGGCGAAAACGTCGTTAAATGTTTTTAAGGATTTTCGAGAAAATGTTTCGAGAAACCTATGTATCTTTAATGAAAATTATTCTTGAAAATTTATTTGATTTTATCTAAAGGTTTTGGTTTTAAGCCAAAATGATTTTAATCTTCAAAGACGAGTTTTTACAGTAAAATGCAAAAACCTAAGTCAAGAACGACTTAGTGAAAATACGAACGTAATAATTTATGATGTGGGATAGAACACGACCTTATGTCATAAAGTATGGATAATTCATTATCCATATTCCATAAAATTTAATGGACGCAGAGTGGTTTGTTTTCTTGGAAGCCAAAGAAAAAGGCTCGATTAGAAAAGTACAGAGAAATAAATAATTGGACTTATGTTCCAATCACATAATGCGTTAGGACTTTTAGTCAATTGTTTTAAGATATCTTTACACAAAGATGAAAGGTTACTTGAGAACTTCCGCTCGATGTTAAGAACATCTAGCATCTGAGAAAGAACGTTGAAAGAATTCTGATGGAATCAAGATGTCATCCGATGAAAAGACAAGAAGAATGTATTTTCCGGCAATTTTGCCTAAACACATAGTGAAACTATGTTCTGTAAGGTCGTTATGCCTAGGAGAAGAGCTAACACTTTAATGCGTGTACGAATTCCGTAGTGGAATCCTGCTTATTATAAGGTGAGACACCCCATTGTGCTCCATTGTATTATTGCATTAAAACCTTATTATTCATTTACTTAATCGCGCGCTTATCATTGAAAATACGTAAAAATTAAAACTTTATTAATAATTATATAACTTATGCAGATATAATAAAACACACCAAAACTATATTACATAAATACACACCTGTTTATTTATTACATTACCAAAACACTGTTGAGGGTACCCTCTCAGTAAGATCCCTCACAGGCATAAACTTCACTACAGACATACTTAGCGGAAATATAAATACTCCTTAGACACACTGGCCATAATGTCTATACTCTAATCACCATGAATCACAGCTCGACCTCCAGCATCTGGTTCGTAAGGAATTCCATCTAACTCCTCAGCAATTGGTTCCTCCATCGGGTCTTCTCGTACGATCACATCAGAAATAAAATACAACACACAGAAAGATATAGGGGATAAGAAACGGTTCTATCATCAAAAGCGGAACAGAATACGTATCACATAATATAATAATAGCCACAGACACGCATCACTCAAAATCAACAATCATCCTCAATTCACTATATCATCATATACCCTCAGCCCATACAACTAAGACTTTATACTGATGTGTCCATCTTTACTCCTGTCACATTAGTCAGTAGTCCGAAACAGTCCAGTGCCAATAACTTTCGAACGAGTCAACGACTACGAGTATTAGTCCAAAACGGTCCAGTACCAAGAATATGCGAACGCGTCAAGGAGTATCAATCCAGAACGGTCTAGTGCCAAGAATATGCGAACTTGTCAATAACTAAAAGAATATTACGGTAGTCTACCTCGGTATCCACATCCGTAGGGCACTCACCCGCAATATCCGATATCCCAAAATAGGATATCCTGACCTCGTGTGTTCCACTCACACGGTTGTGAATAACAATACATCTATAAATGAATCTCCCTAAATTACATCAATAACAACCTAGTGCCTCAACCTTCCATCAAAGTCTCAACACCTTTTTCCTCATAGATAAAACCACTTAATTAGGCTTGGAACCTCTAAATTACCTTTATTCTCTCACCCAAACAATTATCTCCAGAACAACACATATCCTTACTTAAAAGTCAGCTGAGCACAATATTAAAAACCAGGCAGATCATGCATAACACAATATCAACAAAAATATTCAAATACCACAAAATATCACATAAGCAATGCAATAATAATAATAAATTCAATCAACCTCAGATAAGATAAAATCATCCTAACGTCGATAAACCTACAATCCCCAAATCACCATTGGTTTTACAGAAAAGGTTTCCAATATGATTTTGGTCTTGTCGATTACTCAACTACTAGTGGGGTTTAGGTTGCCCTACACAATTATTATATAATATACTACTTATCGATTTTGACGATAGGTTGATTCTTTCCCCCACCTGAGTTATCACCGGAAACACGTACACGACGATCCTCGTTATCCTGCCACGAGTTAACACAACCACCTTCAACCAAATCAACAATAAAACAAATCAAGAAACTAAAAACATCCAAAACCCTACTACATGGTCACGGCTTCTAGGGGTTTTGGGTGAATAAAATTCTTAATTATGATTAAGTCATGGATTAATGGTCCTTAATCAACCAAGATCATGGATTAGTGGCTAAACAACTAAATTTTAAACTCAAAACTTCCTAACTCTCATATACTTAGATTCGGCCTTAACATGTTCATGGGGCTAGGGTTTTTAGTTTGATAAACAAACTTGGATTTATTAAGAATACATACTAATAACTTGATTACCAAGATCATTTATGAAAACTTCGAACAAAACTCATCAAATCTCATCCACCTAGGGTTCGGCCAACATAGAGATTTTAGGGTAATGATATTCATTTTAATAAACTAATCATGGATTAGAGTGTGTAGGCATACATGTCATATGAAATACATGATCATACATGACAACACATGAACAAAACCCTATCAAACCTATTCTCCTAGGTTCGGCCAAAGCTAGTTTATTAGGAAGGAAATTTTTGATTACCACATACTCTTAGATACAGACAATATACATGATTATTAGAACATAGGAAGTGGTTTCACATTTTTAAGATTTTTCTAGAATTTGTTATGAATTTTCAAAGTTCTAGATCTATAAACTTAAAAGTGATGAACAAATATGAAACAAAATTTGAATCAAGAAACTCATTAAAGAACATAGACTTGATTAAGGAAGAAGAATAGGATTCACCTCTTGAAGATCAAAGACAAGTGACAATCCAAGAACTTGCTTCACAAATTGATGCTTAAAGACTTATGAACTTAAGAGTTTTTAGAATAAAAGGCAATATGAACCAAATGAAATGTGAGGGAGGGTATTTATAGAGGTTGGTTGCGCCACTTTAGAAGGATCTAGTAGGAATGAGTTGTCTTGCTCAAAGGATTAAAGTGCAAATAATTCCTAGGGACCATTTTGCAAAGATTCCAAAAGTATAAGGACTATTTTGCAAATTGCCAATAGATTGAAATGATGACCATGTGCGACATTAAATGTGGTCTAATCTTGACTTATCTTGGCTGATTTTTCATGATATATTTTGAGAAGAACCTAGAATAATGGAGAACACTTGAGGACATTGTAGAATTGTGTGGAGAATATTTGAGAACTTGGTAGAATTGTGTGGAACATGGTGGAAGCTTCAAGAATCCACTTGACTCTTCCAAATTAAGGCAGCCCCCACTCCTTCTTGGGCCTGCGCATGGGCCTTGAAAACTTGGGCTTGAATTTAATTATTGTGGGGCCCACCAAAAGGCTTAAAGCTTAAACATGACGTAGGAAACTTATATGATTTCTAATGGGCTTCATGAAATTAAATTCATGGACAAGATTTGGGCTTCATGGACACGGTCCATTAATAGAATGGGAACAAAGATTCTAGCCCAATTCACTTAGAAAAACATAGAAACTAACTTATGGACAAAAGTGGAATTAATACAAAGTTCAGGGACTTAAGCGTAAAATTCATAAATTGCCACTTTAACTTGTAGAATCTTCTAGACTCAAAAGTGTGACTCATCCCCATGGATCCTCATGTATGACTCGTTATCCCGATCTCTTGACGGGTCTCCGTAGTTTCGTTTTCGACTCCGTCGGTTTCCTGATTAGGGTTTTACGCCTGCGTAACAGCGTAATATTTCGTTTTCTACTGAAAATTTTCAAACTAACTAAACTCGTTGGAAATATGATTTAAATATAAACCATTTCATTCACGAGTCAAAATTAGGTTTTCTGCTCAGTAAAATTATACTGTCAGTGAAAACGCAGACCGATTTCCGTCTGAATTTTCAACCCAAATTTTTATCCTAGGCTTCTACCCTAAGGTAGAGTATGAATATGATTTTTATTTCATAAAATTCAATCTCCATGAACTCGGATAAAAATATAAATAAATACATTTATACCGGTTAATACAGCGAAAATATTTTTACTGAAAAAATAAAAATCGGAAAATAAAAAGTAGGGTGTTACATAAGGGGCGTCGGGGTATGAAATATTCACATATGCCCAGTTGGTAGCTCCTCTGTGGCGTGGTGATCTTGCGTTGCACTGACATACTCGACTAGACATTACGTGTTTTCTGGTAGTGTAGGATGTTTCCGAAAAAGCCTATGACGTGCACGCCCTCTTCTATTGACGCATTCTTTATTACCCAAGGTTGGTAGCTCCGGAACAATCCTCCGAACCACTCTCTCCGACTGTTCATAAAACCATGGTATAGGAATTCAGAGGTCATTCCTTAAGTCTTAGATGTCTTTTATCTAGGAAAACGCGGTGATGTGGTCATGTTTCATTGAAACATTATTGTTTTGTTATGAGTGTAGATATGATTGATAGTTGTTAATTGTACGCACCTGAGAGTCGTACCACTGCATGTCTGCCTTATGTGTAAGATAAATAGAAATCTCACCTCCTTATTTTTATATTGCCTATGTCAGCTGGCTATGTACCTTCTGTATTCTTTTGACCAGATTGAGACGTCAAGATGTCGTTTGGCTGACGCATCGTAGAGGATGGGATTCGAGCATGCAGAGGATATGGTGGAGTTTCTAGTAGACGTCTTTCATACTGTCGATGGTTCGTAGACCATGTTTTTCCTCTTGGAAGAGGAAAGGGCTTAGTTCGAGAGTTATTATTGTAGTAGCTCTAGTAGTGTCTTTTGTGACTACGTCAGTAGTGGACTCAAATAGAGTTTCCACTAGATCTCGTCAGCTGGGTTTGTCTTTCTCACAATGTATGATAAATGATTGTCTTTTCTATTTTAGTTTGGCCAGCTGGGTATGTTTGGAAGTTAATGTAACTGTCTATGGAGCTGTGACGACAAGTATCTTATATTTTAGGAGTTGCGTCTCCACATCTTTATGTTAAGTTTGTACATTCTATGATATATGTTTATGAGTCGGGTTGGGTATTATGTAAATGATTTTTGAACTCATGACCCCAATTGTGATAATGGAATATTTTATTATCCATTCATGTAAAACAAAGTAGTTATATTTACGACTTATGAAAAAGAAAAAAAATTACCCCATTCTTTTATTGTCAATTTTAATTAACTTACTTTTCGGCCTTAAAATGTCACTTACGATGTAGCACCCGAGAAGGGTGTTACATTATGGTTTATCACCCACATTAATGGTGTTCCATAGGTCTTTCAAATTACAACTTTTGATTGGAACCGAATCTGGGTAGTTTGAATATTGGGAATCAAAACATGAAAAGGATGAAGAGAATGGGAAACTCAGTATAAAAGGAGCTAGGTTTTGCTACATTGAACCCTTGATGATCCATTACCACCACTAGTACTAACCATAGACTCAAGCCATGGATATTCTTGCCGACCCACCATTTCCTTGTATGTAGAATTTGCCATCTCTGTTGTTTGAGTCTGATATTACAACCGCTAAGTTCAGACTCAATTCTTCAACTTCCTCACAAGAACCAATGGGGCGAACAGGTTGAGGTGCGCCCCTCGATCGGTTGATCTTTTTCCTTTTTTTAGTTTTATAATTTTAATTTTAAATAAAAGTGAATTTTATATGCTAGTTTTTGCCATGTCACGCATCACTGAGGGGGTTAACGGCCACGTCACTAGTTTTTAAAAGAATTTGGATGGGAGATGTTAAATGCTCTTATTTTCATTGTCCTTTCCTGAATTTTGATTTTATTGCAGGTTGCATATGTAATAAATGAGAATTGCAAGAATGTCATGAACATGTCTCAACCTGATCAAGTGGAGCTCTAGCGCTCTGTTTATAATGGTATGTTTGATGAATGCTTGATATTAAACCTGATACTCTACTTTATAGTTTTTTATTTTGTTTTTCTTTGAGATGCCCTTAGTAATATCATATTCTACAAGTGTAAAGGCCTCGTCTAGGTGGTGGGAGGATAGGATTTTTACATGATTTCAATTCAATTAAGTATATTGTCTTTGTTGTGAGAGCATTCAGCCTGTTTCAATAGCAGTTTCTGCCCAGCATTGTTCTTTCATAGTGGTTTGGGAAAATCAGCAGATTTGTATCTCATGTGTTTATGCCTCTACTACTTACTTGGGCCGTAGAGAGCTTTGGAAGGATCTGTCTTCTATAACCAAACAGCACTCTAGTCCTTGGATTTTCATTGGTGATTTTAATGCTGTATTGGGAGCTCATGAGAAGAGAGGAGGATCTCTTCCTTTGAGACAATCCTGTGAAGATTTCAGCAACTAGTCAAATGATAATGAGCTGACTCATGTGCAGACTAAAGGTGCGCAGTTCACTTGGTGTAATAGAAGATCTGGAAGGGCTTATACTGAACTCAGACTTGATAGGGTCGTGGTAAATGAGCCTTTTGGGACAAAATTTCCTGCACCACGCTTACCAGAAGTAAATCTGACCACTTCCCAATTCTTCTCTCGTTGATTAAATGTTTTGTTCCTAAACCTTCCTCTTTCAAATTCTTTAACATGTGGTGTGATCATGTGGACTGTGGTAGGATTGTTAAGGAGGTCTAGAACAGACAGGTTGCTGGCTGCCCAATGTTCATCTTAGCCCAAAAGCTGCGTTTCCTTAAAGCTGAATTAAAAAGTTGGAATAAAAACACTTTTGGGGATGTCACTCAAAATGTTGAGAGGGCTTTTGCTGATTTGAATTTTGTGCAGCAACAAATACAGGATGTTGGTTACTCGAATTCCCTTCAAGATCAGGAAAATAAGGCGCAAATTGACTTGCAAAAAGCTTTGTCTTTTGAGGAGGCCTTTTGGAAACAGAAGTGTCAGTTCAATTGGTATTCAAAGGGTGATAGAAACACTGTTTTTTTCCATAAAATGGCAAAAGTAAAACAAACTACAAAATAGATGACTGTTCTGAAAAGGGGGGATGTGGTGATGGACTCTCCAGCTGATATAGAGCAACATGTTCTTGATTTCTATACCAACCTCTATGCCTCTGAGAATGATTGTTCTGATAACGAATTGATTGACAGAGCCATTCCTAAGCTGGTCTCTTCTGCGGATAATTGCATGTTAACCAATCTTCCGACTATGGAAGAAGTAAAGTCAGTAGTTTTTGCAATGAATGGATCTGGTTCTCCTGGCCCTGATGGTTTTGGGGGCTTCTTCTACCAATCGTTTTGGGACATTGTTTGTGTTGATGTTCATAGATCAGTTTTGCAATTCTTTACTCAAGATTGGTTGCTGCCTGGGTTGAATTCGAATTCTGTGGCTCTTATTCCAAAGTTCCCTGAAGCTATTAAAATTGAAGACTATAGGCCTATCGCTCTTGCTAATTTTCAATTCAAAATCATCACCAAGGTTCTGGCTGACAGGTTAGCTTTAATTGCCCCCAATATTATTTCTATTCAGTAAAGAGGTTTCATTAAGAACATGCACATTTCTGATTGCATCTATTCTGCCTCTGAAGCTATTAACCTGTTAGACTCTAAATCTTTTGGTGGTAATGTGGCTTTGAAGTTTGATATAAACAAGGCTTTTGACACTTTGGATTCGGCTTTTCTTCTTAAAGTGCTGGATGCTTAAGTTCTGTAGTTGGATTCTTACAATCCTTAAATCTGCTAAACTCTCTTTCATGGTTAATGGTCGCGCTGTTGGCTATCTATCTTGTAAGAGAGGTGTGAGACAAGGTGATCCTCTTTCTCCTCTTCTTTTTTGCTTAGCTGAAGATGTTTTAAGCAGGAGCATTGATCTATTAGTGAAATCCAAGAAGCTTTTGCCTATGGCAGGTCCGAGGGGGTTCCAAACCCCTTCCCATGTCCTTTATGCTGATGATATTATGGTTTTTTGCAAGGGAACCAAAAAGAACCTTTCCATGTTGATGTCTCTATTTACTGATTATGCTAAGGCTTCTGGTCAACATCTTAGCCTTGGTAAATGCAGGTTCTTTGCAGGGTCAGTTTCTCCAAGAAGACTGCAGGAGATTAGGTCCATTCTTTGTTTCCCTGCAGGCAGTATGCCTTTTAATTATCTGGGGGTTCCGATCTTTAAAGGAAAACCCAAAGTTTTGCATTTACAGCCTATTGCAGATCGAATCAAGGCAAAGTTGAGTGCTTGGAAAGGTTCCCTTTTGTCCATTATGGGTTGAGTGCAATTGGTGAATTCTATTATTAATGGCATGTTGCTTTACAGCTTCCATATATACTCCTGGCCTGTTTCTTTACTAAAGTCTATTGATAGATGGATTAGAAACTTTGTTTGGTCTGGTGATGTTCATTCTAAGAAGCTTGTCACAGTTTCTTGGAAGAAAGTGTGCACTCCCTTAAAGGAAGGTGGTCTTGGCCTGAGATCAGTCCGTGCAATCAATGATTCTGCCTTGCTAAAGCTAACCTGGGAAGTTGTTTCATCAAATGATTTCTGGGCTGCCTTCTTGAGAGCTAGATTTTTCAGAAACAAAAAGTATCCTAATACTTATTGCAAATCATCCATTTGGCCTGGCATTAGAAAATTCTTATGCTTGGTATATGACAATTCCTCTTGGATTATTGGAGATGGAAAAAGCATTAATTTTTGGAGGGACTGTTGGCTTGATATCCCTATTGTAGATGCTATTAATTTGCCTTCTAATCTTCATGATTCCCTTCGGGCTACTGTTCATGATTTCATATGTAATGGATCTTGGTTGCGTCCCCCTGAATTAGGCGAAAAGTACCCTGATCTTTGTGAAGAAATTGGCAAAGTGGTGATTCCAATCTGTGCTGATGAGAAAGACCAGCTGGTTTGGAAATATTCAGAATCGGGTGCTTTGTCTCTCAAAGAGGCTTCTCTGTTTCTCAACCCTGCTGCAGGTCAGAATTGGTGCCAGGTTCTTTGGTCTGATTATATCCCTCCATCCAGATCTTTTTTAGTTTGGAGGATCTTTCATTGCAAAATGCCAACTGATGATTGTCTCCGGAAAAGGGGTGTAATCTTAGTGTCTATGTGTTCCCTTTATGGTGAATCAGATGAAACTGCTGAGCATCTGTTTTTACATTGTAAATTTGCAACCCACTTATGGAATTGGTTGAGTCATGTGCTGCAGTGTCCTCTAAATCTGTCCTCAATTGATGCAATCTTCTCGGTTCTGGATAGAAATTGGGGCAGGCAGCTTAATTTGGTCATCAAGGCTGCCATCATCAATGTGGTTTGGAAGATTTGGAGCTGCAGGAATCATTGCAGATTCAATAACGTCTTCATTCCTCCTTCGAGGGCAGTTGGTGATATTTTAGCTGCTACCAACTTTTCTGGCTCCTTATCTGCTGGTCCAATGTTTTCCTCAACAGAGGAGTTTAAGATTCTTCAGTTTTTCTCAATCCCTGGTAAGTGCTGCAAGGCTCCTACTATTAGACAGGTTGATTGGTTTCCTCCTAAGTGCTCTTGGATTAAATGTAACATTGATGGATCGGCTAAGGGCTCCCCGGGTCATTCTGCTAGTGGGGGTATTTTTAGGGATTCAAGTGGTGCTATTCTTGGTTGCTTCTCAACCTACATTGGCATTTACTTTGCTTTTACAGCTGAGATTATGGCAGCCATGACTGCCATTGAGATTGCCTTTAGCAAAGGTTGGGTCAGGCTGTGGTTGGAAAGTGATTCTATGTTTGTAGTGGACGCTTTCAGTTCTAATAAGGCCATTCCTTGGAGATTGAAAAACAGATGGAGGAACTGCTCGGTGTATGTATCTAAGATGCAGATTTCAGTTTCTCATATTTTCAGAGAGGGCAATGCTTGCGCTGACAAATTAGCCTCATTTGGAACATCAAACCATGGTTTCCACTGGTGGGATCTCCCCCATCCCTTTATTAAGGATGATTTCATTAGGAATAGACAGGGTCTTCCTAATTACAGATTTTGTTAATTCTCTCATGGGTTTTGGTCATTGTCCCCCCATGTTCGTTGTACTCTTTTTATCTTTTTTAATATATTGAGGTGTGCTGCAGATGATGGGTAGGGCTGGTGGTGCCAACCTAGTTGGGATTACCTTCTCTATTGTGATGCCTATGCATGCCTTAGCTTTAAAAAAAAAAACTAATTCTTAAATGGAGTGATTGTCCTGACCCTAGTGTTAAAAAATGACGCATAAAATCAATAAGACATGTATGTGATAGCTTTCCTAAGCTAACTAAAGAATTTGACAGAACTTGTTTTGGTTTGTGTATAATATATAGGTTTTAGAAGTCAATAACCATGAAACATTGATATTCCCCGGATTATATATAATAAAGAATAAGCATTTAAGGGCGGGATAAGATAGCTTTTACTTGATTATTTTTTACGAGAACATATTCTTATGCCTATTAAGTACTGAAGTTAGCTTTACTTATTATTCTAAAGTAAGGAGAAAAAGTTTGGGGGACTTTACATTCCTGCACTTTTTAAGTAACATGTTTCAATAACACTTGAGTTTTAGGAGGTTAATATATATGCCATGCTTAATTAGTTGGTTATTTCAAGTTATCAATTGTTGGTACTTGGTAGTATTTCATTATTTCAGGTCCTTTTCTCTTTAGGGCCTTTCTACGAGACTTGCCATTAGCAGTTGATATGTCCACTACCATTTTGGAGTTGGCATTGAATGGAGATTTACAAAGGATCCATGACAAATGGGTTTTGAGCAGAGCTTGCCTATTACAAGGTGCAAAGCTTGAAGTGGATAGACTCAATCTTAAAAGCTTTTGGGGCCTCTATGTAGTATGTGGATTAGCCTGTTTACTTGCTGTGAGAGATTTTCAAAATCATTATTAAAAGGTTGCTTGCTAACGGTTAAATTAATATAATGGTGTATAGTTGATATACAAATGTTGATTGATAGAGTGGTTGAGTCCCTTCATTGTAAACTATGCGGTCCAGGTTCAAGTCTTAGTGCATGCAGATTTGGAATTTTTATGTTAGTTATGTAACTGACCACATTTTTAATAAAAAGAGACGTTGGCAGGACTTGAACACGGTACCTGAAGGTTGATGGGGCGCGTCCATTGATCGCTAGGCCAACTGATGTCTTGTGTCAATTAATGAACGTTAATACTACTTATGTATCGAATTTGACCGTTTGTGGAACTTTTGAAGAGTTGTTTTCTTTCACCAAGTGACATGAGTTGGTCTATAAATAGAACCATCTGCATGTAGTAATTGACACGAAAAACTCAGAATCTCTCAACCATTCTTCACTCGAAATCACCTTCTTTTCTCGCTTATGCGCAAAGAGAGTTAAGGAGACTATTGTTCTGTAAACTGCCATTGTCGATACGCTTGGTTTAGGATGTGCACACCAAACCAAAGTTCTCCATTGTATCATGTAGGGGATTCGCCAGTTACACCTGTTGCATCCAATCTACGAGGAGAGATTGGTGGGGGCGAATCGAACCTAAAGCCTAGTGTCCTCACACGTCTTGGAGATTGCGCGTTACCATTATTTTTTTCTTCTTTGTTGCAGATCCATACCCCATTTTCTAACAATCTTTAGGTTCGATTTTATGTAACAATGGTTGCAACGTTCAAGGAGATGACTTCTGACTTTATGAAACTTGAGAGGTTCGAAGGTGGAAACTTTCATCGTTAGCAAAAGAAGATGCAGTTCCTTCTTACAACATTGAAGGTGGCATATGTGTTGAACACACCAAGACCAGAGGAAAGAGAAGATGAGACCATCAATGAAACTCGTGAGAGGAACAAATGGGTTAATGATGACTACATTTGCATGGAGCATATTTTGAATGGCATGACCGACTCATTGTTCGATGTGTATCAAAATGCGGGATCCTCCAAAGAACTATGGGAGAAACTTGAGGCAAGATAGATGATGGAGGACGCAACAAGTAAGAAATTTCTTGTTAGTCGTTTTAATAATTATAAAATGTTGATGGTATGCCTATCATGGAACAAATGCATGAAATTAAACGTATTCTCAATAACTACAAACAACATAATATGCACATGGATGAAACCATCATTGTCTCCTCAATCATTGACAAACTTCCTCCTTCATGGAAAGACTTTAAAAGAAGTCTTAAACATCGGAAAGATGACATTTCTCTTGAACAATTGGGTAATCACCTTCGTTTAGAAGAAGAGTATCGTAAACAAGATGATACTAAAGAACATTCTGTTCATGAGAAGGTGCTTGTAGTAGAGGAAGGGAAATCTGGTAAGTCCTCTAAAAAGGGGAATTGAGATTTTGGAAAATCTCATGAAAACAACAATAAGAATGACTGCAAGAAAAAGAAATAGAAAAATGGTTGTTTCTATTATGGAAAACCGGGACATTTCAAGAAGAATTGTCATCTCCTGAAAAAGGAAAAAGAGAAGGAATCTAGTGCAACAAAGGACAATCTTGTTGTGGTTATTTCCGAAATCAACATGATAGAAGATGTTGGATCATGGTGGATTGACTCCGGTGCAACTCGCCATGTGTGTAAGAACAAGGATCTCTTCAAGACAATTAATGAAGAAGATGGAACCGTTCTATATATGGGAAATGCATCAACTGTCCAAGTTAAAGGCAAAGGGCCGGTGGAACTAGAATTCACTTCGAGAAAAGTAGTCACTCTTATAGATGTTTATTATGTACCAGATGTTAGGAAAAATTTAATTTCTGTACCGTTACTTAATAAGTACGGGTTCAAATGTGTATTTGAGGGAGACAAGTTTATTCTCTCTAAGGGAGGAATGTTTGTAGGAAAGGGATACCTTTGTGAGAATATGTTCAAACTCAATATTATTAATGATAATGGATTTATTTATGCTTATATTGGTGAGACTTGTAATTTATGGCATTCTCATTTAGGACATGTTAATTTTAGGAAAATGGATGAAATGATGAATTCATGTTTAATTCCTAAAACAAGTAGGATTTTGGATGCATGTATAACTTGTATGCTAACTAAGATAACTAGATTTCCTTTTCCTAGAGTTGAAAGAAGTTCTAAAGTGTTAGATTTAATTCATTCTGATGTATGTGATTTACATGGTTGGCCCACTATAGGTGGTAAAAAATATTTTGTGACATTCATAGATGATTGTAATAGATATTGCTATGTATATTTAATGCATTCAAAGGACGAAGTGTTAGATAAATTTAAGATATTTAAAACAGAAGTAGAACTTCAACATGAAACATTTATTAAATGTTTTAGGAGTGATAGAGGAGGAGAGTTATATAACCCTAGTTACTTTGAGTCTACTGGAATAATTCACCAAACAACCGCACCTTATTCCCCACAACAAAACGGCATAGCTGAAAGGAAAAATAGGGTATTTGAAGAAATGGTAAATGCAATGTTATCATATTCTGGTCTAGCAAAGGGTTATTATGAAGAAGCCTTGTTGACGGCTTGTTATATCTTGAATAGAGTTCCAAACAAAAGGAACAAAATAACCCCATATGAACTTTGGAAAAATAGAAATCCCAACCTTGACTATTTCAAAGTTTGGGGTTGTAGGGAAATAGTAAAAGTTCCTGAACCAAAAAGAAAGAACAAGAGAAAATGTATCGACCAGACTTTTTCATGTTCCTTGTTGAAGGAACAAGAGATTCCATAGATAGTTATGGACCAATTTGTTATAATACAGAAAGTGATCCAGAAACATTCGAAGAGGCAATAAAGTCTCAAGATGCCGCTTTCTAGAAGGAAGCTATACAAGAGGAAATAGACTCAATAATAGGGAATAAAATGTGGAAATTAGTAGACCTCCCACCTGGTTCCAAACCTATAGGTTGTAAATGGATTTTCAAAAGGAAAATGAAGGTAGATGGAACCATAGATAAGTTTAAGGCAAAACTAGTTGCTAAGGGATTTACACAAAAAGAGGGTATTGACTATTTTGATACATATGCACCTGTGGCAAGAATTGCCTCAATTAGAGTGATATCGGCACTTGCATCCACCTATAAGTTTGTCATTCATCAAATGGATGTGAAAACATCATTTCTTAATGGGGAGTTAGATGAAGAGGAGTATATGTCACAACCTGAAGGGTTTGTGGTTAATGGTCAAGAAAAGAAGGCGTGTAAATTGAATAAGGCATTGTATGGACTAAAACAAGCTCCTAAACAATGGCATCAAAAATTTGATCAAGTTATGCTAGATAATGGATATAAAATAAATGAATCTGACAAGTGTATTTATAGTAAATTCCATAATGGAAAAGGTGTTATGATTTGTTTATATGTTGATGATATGTTAATATTTGGTACTGATCTAGATGAGGTGGAAAAAACTAAGAGTTTCCTCACTAGTAATTTTGATATAAAAGACTTAGGGGAAGCCGATGTGATACAAGGGATTAGAATAATAAGAGATGGTGAGAATATAGGTTTGTCCCAATCTCACTATATAGAAAAGGTGTTAAAGAAATTTAATGAATTTGATTGTCAATCTGTTGTTACTCCCTTTGATCACAACACTAATTTAGTACCAAATAAAGGTTGTCCAGTAGCACAACTTGAATACTCAAAAGTTATTGGATGCTTAATGTATGCCATGACATGTACTAGAACAGACATTGCATATCCTGTAGGGAGACTAAGTAGGTATACAAGTAATCCTAGTAAAGACCATTGGCATGTTGTCCGAAGTGTATTGAAATACTTGAAGGGGACAATGAATTATAGTTTGAACTATATTGGATATCCTTCAGTATTAGAAGGTTATACGGATGCCAGTTGGGTGACTTATACAGAATATCATGATTCAACAAGCGGTTGGGTCTTCACACTTGGTGGGAGTACTATTTCTTAGGGATCCAAGAAACAAACTTGCATTCCTGACTCCACCATGGCTGCAGAATTCATAGCATTGGCAGCAGGAAGCCAAGAAGCTGAATGGCTTAGAAATTTGATGTATGAGATACCAATTTGGCCAAAGTCAATAGCACCAATATCCATACATTGTGATAGTCAATCAACACTATCAAAGGCATATAGCCAGGTTTATAATGAAAAGTCCAGGCACATTGGGCTAAGACATAGCTATGTAAAAGATTTGATTACAAATGGACTAATATCCATAGTCTTTGTGAAAACAGAGATGAATCTTGCAGATCCTTTGACGAAAGGGCTGACAAGGGATATTGTAACACCCTAGTATTTACACTTAGGATTAATTATTTTATTCGGATGTTTATGTTTATTATGTTAGGTGGTTTAGTTTGAGTAATTAAATTACTCTCTTCAAATTATTTTATTAGGTGCGTTAGCACTGACTTATTTCAGTGCATGCACGTTTACTAGACAATAATTTACGTTATTGTCACTATTATACCAGTACAGAAAAATATTTTAAATAATATGATTAAGAGAAAAACATTTTCATATTCCTATTCTATTTAATTTTATAGTTAAAAATATTTTGGTTTGATCTTAATCGGAGATTAAATTTTGGACTGAGTATTTTCTTAATAGATCAGTTCAACTATTAATCTTTACTCTAACTTGAATTTCGAAAACAGATCATTATCAATCTTTATTTTTAGATTCTAAAAAGTAAAAACATGTTTATTTTATGCCTAATATTTATCACTCATTTTGTACCTATTACTAAATAATTAGTATAAAAACTTAAAGTTTCTCTCTTTTCTCTCACTCACTCGACGCTAATCTCTCTCTTTTTCACGTTCTTCTCTGCTTCTTTCTTTCTTCTTTTTTCTTTCTTTTTTCTTCTTTCTTCTTTCTTCTCACACCATCTTCTTCCTCCTCCTTCTCCTTAGACGCGACATCGACGACCACCAGCGCGGAGCACTGCCGGACCGCCACCTGGACTAGGGGAGACAACCGCGCGTGCTGTTCCAGCATCCCTGCCATTTCGTGTCGCGCCTCCGCCACTGGTAAGTAGTCCGACCGCCATCTATGGTGGTCTTAAACCATAGTTATGTTGCAAAAACTTCTTTCTCCTTCCTTAAAGCTCACCTCTGCATGTTCTTGGTTCTATTTTTTTGGTCTTGGTCAGTACAGAGATCTCCACCGCCGTCCTCCGCCATGGCCGCCGTTCGCCGCTGCGAGGAGCACCACAGCACCACCTTCAAGTTGTCTCTAAGCTTGGGTGAGTTAAAACCCTCTCTTGTGTCTCAGATTCAAAACCCCCAAAAATCTGATTTGAAACCCTAACCCTAACCCTTTAATTTCAGATTTTAATCTTGAAATTTAAAGTTGTTTTATGACATTAGGACTATGAGTTTGTGTTTCCCTAAACCAATTTCATTATTCTGAGTTTTCCCTAAATTTTAATAATGAGCCCTAAACCCCCAATTTGATTTTATTTGAATTTGGGTATGTTTTTTATGAAATTAATTATGATTTAGTGTAATTAGGACTCTTAATGGATGATTTCCAAAGTTCTTTTTCAAGATCTTTTAATCAAAACAAAGTTTCCTAAAAGGGTATTAGGAAGCGTGAGCTTCAAACATGATTTTCTTTAAAAATAACCTTGTTTGGTAATTAGATTAAGTGTTTAGATTAAGTTAGGATGTGTGTTTGATCATGTGAAATTAATTTCTTGATTTCTGGTTGTTGCGCGTTATTGGATTTACTCTCTAAGACGATTGGACATGACTATGCTTGCTTAATGGAGTAGAGATGAGCTAACGTGAGCCTTAGGACGAGGATCCTTTACTTGTCTTCAAAGGTAAGGGGAGTTACCTAGGGATATTCAATAACTATATGCATGTGTGTAATTGATTTCTGTGAATATTATTGTGATGTTTAGCCAATACTTGAATAACTTGTTTATTTGAACCCTTGTGGTTATTACTTGGAGTTGAATATTTGCTGCTTTAAAGTATTATGAATTATATGTATGTGATTAACTGTGATATATATATGAATTGTATATACATGATTAACTGTGATGTTATTGTTGTTGATTGAAGTTTGAGAAGCCAGACTTGAGTCTGTGCCCAATAATGATAAGGATTAAAAGCCTTAATAAGCCTTGAATAGAACTTTGAAAGTTTTGGGTTCACTTATAAAAGTTCCTTGTATAAAGTGCTTACTTCAGAAGAATAAGATTCTTTTGTTTTAGAAAATTTTAATGTGATTCTGAGTTGAAGGAAACTATATTTTTATGATCAAAAGTTTTGTACGAGAGAAAACCTTTTCGAACGGAGTGCTTTATGAAGGAAAGACCCTTTGAAAATATTTATTATGAAGGAAACACCTTTTTAAAATATTTAACTTTATTCCATCAATGAATTTCAAACACAAATGAATTTCCTAGATGTTTTAGAAAAGATTTTGCAAAGGAAAAGGATTTTCTCCCAAATAATTTTGGAAACGTTCCGGTTACTTGGATAAGTGACCGAGGTTTCGTTTTGGTTTTGATTTTCACTGAGCGAAATGTTTTACAAGCTGATAAATTAGCCTAGAAACCGAGACGTCGGGGTTCTATTGTTGTATGGACACGTAGATCAAGGATCTGTGTCATGGGACGGAGTGTCCTGCAAGTTTTGTTTTTGGACTGTGTGTCCTAAATTGATGTGGAAAGTGTGAGTTCCATATCCGCGAGCCCAAAACTGGTGCACCGGTTTAAGGGCATCGTGATTGAGCATTCGGACTGTATGTCCTATGTTGAGATTAAAAGATTTGGACTGTGTGTCCTGTATTTGTTTTAATAAGAAAGTCTTAATTAAAAGAATTAAGCAAGGTCGTTAAGCTTTGTGCTTCGACGAGGAAAGATTATTACGACAAAGAAAACAAACGAGAATAAAAGTTTTTCTTATGTATTTAATGGCCATTGTGTCATGTAAATGGCATTGAATCCAGAGGGAATCAATGTATATGACAGACGTGTCAGGTGGTGATGATCATTGAGGTCCGGAGTGGATCGATGTATCTTTTATAGGACTTTGTGTCCAAATTGATAGGACTTTGTGTCCAATTTGATAGGACTTTGTGTCCAGATTGTATATATGTGCCGCTATTTTCTAATTATGGAATAGTGTCATTGCTTTGCATGAGCATCCTAATGGGAATGGGGATGTACACAATTGTGTCTTGCTTTGCATGAGCATCCTAACGGGAATGGGGATGTGCACAATTGTGTTAGGTGCTGGCATGAACATCCTATCGGGAATGGGGATGTGCACCATTTATTTACTTGGGCATTGTTTTGTTCGTTTTTACAATGCGCCATGTGCGAGCCTGATCAGCTTGAAACGAAACAGAAAGTTGTGGGATCTCCGAAGATTAGGTATCAAGATAGAGTTGAATATTGAAGTGTCATGCATTCTTTTTATAAAACCGATTGTTCGGGTTTGAGACCCTTTGTTATAACACTGTTATGTTATGTATATGCATGATTTAAAATGCTTATATGATTATGTGATGCATGTATCATGTGTATGGTTGTTGTGTGATATATCCATTTGTCGGTATCTCACCCTTACAAACATTTCAGGATTCTTCTAAGTTCGATATTGTACCCTGGGTACTCTAACACAGATGGTGCAGATGAGTCTTTCTAAGTCATTCCGAGACTTAGGTGTAGTTGCTTGATGAGGTATTACTTGCGGAATAACTCTTAGAACGACCAGCTTAGGGTTGAGAATAAGATTATTTTGATGGTATGTATGAGTTTGGCTCAGAGAGCCTTTATTTTAAAAAGGGAATGTCTATAGCTCGGAGAGCATATCTTTTGAATGAAAAATCTAAGCTATTTCTTTTGGTTTTGTAAAGCTTATGACTATAATTATTATTTTTATGTATTGATGCCTGTTTGAATTTAGTATATCTGGAATTCTGGAGTGAAAATGTAATTATTTTAGCAGGTGTTATTTTACTCTGGGATGTCCGAATTATAGAGGAGACTCTGTCGAAATTTTTGTAAACTTTCTACTTTGTATTTAAGTATATTCTTTAAACTACATAGGCTTTCCAAGCCATGATAGTAAGTTTATGTGTCGATCAAGGCTTAGGAATGGAATCGTGACAAAAAAAATTTTACACCCAATTTCAGACATTTATGTACTTATATAAGCTATTTTCCGAAAGCACCAGCAAATTATATTTTAATTTTTATTTCCGCACGTGTTACTTAAGTAATGCCCCAAGGGGGGGTGTCACAAAGTGGTATCAGAGCTGGTCGAGTCTTTCGGGATCTTTGGGGAATAGGTCTGTTAAGTTTTTGTTGTGTGATCTCTGGTTGGTTCTTGTTTGAATTGTTTCTGGTTGAAGCAATGTGTGAAAAATGCACAAGTATATGTTTTGTTGATGGTTTTTCCAAGGGTTTTATGTCGTGGGAGACCATAGATCTTGAATGTTACTTGGGTTCGAATATGACATTCGATAATTCTTGCGAATCGTGTCAGACATTTGAAACAAGATGCTTGTGTAAAAGGATTTTTCCGGGAGTGTTTCCTGGAAATATTCTAGGTTTATGGTTAGCAAAGGACATTGATTTCAGATTGATTTAGTTTTTGGATTCGATCAGATCTTTGTCGCTTTGTGTAGGATGTTGCCTACAATGTTGAAGCGAGTTGGACGACTCGATTCGACTGGAAGATTGGTGGTCTGAACCGTTTGTTAGACCGAGTGTTTTCCTTGTGGAGCACCAATTGTAGTATGGAGGTTATGTCACTGTGTAGATTTCGGACAGCTAGGTAAAAGGACGAATGATGGACAAGTATTCTCTGACTTGCGTAGTTGATTTGGTAAATCAATTACGAGGAGTTGTCATCTACTCAAAGATCAACTTGAAGACGAGGTATTACCAGATTGGAGTGATGACTTATCTAAGGTTTGGTGTCGTCAATTTAGTTTATGAAGAAAGATCAACTCTTTGCATGTTTGATCGATTGATTAAATTGTCCGGGATTGCACCCAATTCAAGGTGGTCATACTAAGCTTGGCTAGAAAGACGTGTATGTTGGTTGGAACCAAGACGAATCGAGTGGATTTTCGATCTTGGGTGAGCGTTTCTTGATTTAAGGAACTCTTCATTGTACTCTTTGATTCTCTTGTGTTTGTCAGTTGACAATTATTTCTCGAATCTTGTGATTGTATTAGATAATCACAACGGTGAAGTTTGTGTGGGTCAGATAAATTTTCTGATCTTAATTTGAAATCTGTCAAGACTCATGAATTAGTTATGCTGATTCATAAATTTCCAGTTATACATTTCTTTGTTTGTGAGAAGTTGTACTCACACTTCTAAATGATCCTCGATGTATTAAACATTTGAGTGAATTGGTTTAAAGGAATCGATTGGTCTGGATACTTTCACACTTTGTTGAGAAAAGTGGTTATGACTATTTTTCTTGAGTTATAACCCAGATAATTTCGTGATAGTAGAAGTTTCTTGGTGAAACCTAGTTTCGTCACTTCTATTTTTTTTGTTAGAGGTGAAAGCCATCATTTTGTAAATTCTTTGTATTAAGAATAAGAATTAATCCTCTTGGGATTAGACATTATTCACTCCTTGATTATTTGAATCCGTTGGAAGATTCTTGTGGAAGAATGAACTTTATTAGATTCATGTTTGTAAATGTGTATTGATTATGCATTTTTACATCCACGAACCTGATGGAATGATCTTTTTCCATACTGGATGTTCCGATATCCTTCAAACTATGCTTATGTGAAGTGAAATCCAGAAAAATTTCTTTTCTTGAGAAATTCTTTTATAATCACTAAGGTCATGTCTTATTGTCGTTCGAAAGTGCTTGTTGTCATTGATCATCTTAATTCTATGTATTTTCCAAATGTTGTCGATGTGTGACTTATCTCATCAGTCATGAGTTGGATATCTCCACATCAAGATGTACAATTGAGACCTTCCTTATTGAGATGTTGGCATTCCTTCAATCTTTGTTATGAGTTTTCTGAAGACCCTCATGAGTCTTGTCTAAATTCAAGTGATCGTTGATCGACTAGTGAAGTCTAAATCTTCTTACGAGTTAAGATTCACAAGCAGAGTTAGTGAACCGAATAGTGTATTAGCGGATTGTTCAGATTTCGTGGAGTATCTTTAAGTGTTGTTTCAGATGAAAAACGGAAGTTTATCAACTTGTGTCGGTTAAGTTGCTTCAAGTGTTGAGGCCTAAGTTGAGGCTAAGTCCAACTGATTATCCTCAGTGGGATGGACAAGTAATGAGATGACCTATCCTTAGCAGGTTAGTTGGAGATAGTGGGGTATCTAAATTTTTGTCATCTCTATGGTAGTACGAACCAGAGTTGATAGGAGTTTTGTTAATGTATAATATGTGAATGGTATTATGAGAACCCTTAAGTTCAACATTATTGAGTGAGATGATTACAATGGATCTTATCGTGATCAAGGTAGATATATCATTAAAGGAATTTAGAGTAGTGATCAATATTTATGGTTAATGTTGACTTCGTGAGTCCGAGGATTAACGGAAAAATATATATGGTAGTTTTCCTTAAGTTGAACGGAAATAGTAAAATGGAGTTCTTGAGTGAAACTAAGTTGTTAGAAAAGTTTAAGAATTATGATTTTGGATAATACAAACTGAAGTGATTCCTTTTGGTTGTAGTTGCATGGAGGAATGTAATCGTATTCTTTAAGATTGAAATGAATGACTATGATATAAATTGGAGTGGTGGAATATGTTCAAAGGAAACTAAGACAACAATTGTATACTTTGAGTTAAAGGTTGATGTATGATGGGGTAAAAAGTTAGTGTTGAACTTGATGTTCGTTGTGAGGATAAGGTGTTGAAGAAGTTTTGCTAGAAGACAAATTTGGAGGCAAGAAGTGATTAAGTTTTGATGTTGTCTTTCGAGTGTGATAAGCTATGGTGAAATGTTTATAATCTTTGAGGTCTTATTCTGGTAAATATGTGATTGATGATCCATAGTGGAAACTAGATATTTTAAAACCAAGATTTGCCATTGGGGAGTGTCCACTTGGATTTCTTGGCTTTATTTTGGTGCAACTCTCAAGGGTAATGGCCTTAGAAAAACTCTGTTTTATAATCTCTTTTCTCGGCTGTAAATAAATAAGATAAGGGCATCTACGATACAAGCATTTCCTTGCATAAGTGATGGAGCCCTGCCTTTAGATGAAAGAATTGTTAGGAGTTGGGTATTTTCTTTGGGCAATAGGGTAGATGTGCATGAGAAATTTCTTAAACCAGGGATATTAACGGGGCTTGAGAACCAAATTGAAAATGAGAGTCAAATGAAGGATATGAAATCGAAGTAGGCAAAAGATCCGAGAGGAATTAAGAAGAGAACGGACTATGTGGGATGTGGTAAGATTCAATTTTGATAAGATTGAATTTCTTAGGTTCTTGGTGCAAAGGTTATCATGTGCAACTCAGGAATGTTATATTGTTTTGATTGGAGATTTAAGAAGTGTGAATTTGATATGACTAGAAGAGTAGATTAAGCTTAAATGGACTAAGACTAGGATCACATCTCTTGAGTAGAAGGTTAATGGATGTTATGGTAAAGATAGTTTTGGTTTTGACATTATCTATGAAAGTTAGATATTGGAGAAATTTTTCCTAATGGGTTTGTATTGAGAAAGTTAAATGAAGAGATTAAGCGTTGATTTTGTTCTTTGAAGTGTAATAGACTAAGATGAAATATCAAAGGTGGTGGAGAGAATGAGGTAGTGAAAAATTTCGAGGATAAATAAAATGGCATAAGAATTGATCCTGTTATAGTGTTATAGATGAAAGGAATGAAGCAATGAGAATACAAAGCTAGATTTTAGAGTTAAGGTATGATTACAAAATCCTGTTTAGTTTTAAGCGACGAAATTTCGAGGACGAAATTTTTTTAAGAGGGGTAGTAATGTAACACCCTAGTTTTTACACCTAGGATTAATTATTTTATTTGGATGTTTATGTTTATTATGTTAGGTGGTTTAGTTTGAGTAATTAAATTACTCTCTTCAAATTATTTTATTAGGTGCGTTAGCACTGACTTATTTCAGTGAATGCACGTTTACTAGACAATAATTTACGTTATTGTCACTATTATACCAGTACAGAAAAATATTTTAAATAATATGATTAAGAGAAAAACATTTTCATATTACTATTCTATTTAATTTTAGAGTTAAAAATATTTTGGTTTGATCTTAATCGGAGATTATATTTTGGACTGAGTATTTTCTTAATAGATCAGTTCAACTATTAATCTTTACTCTAACTTGAATTTCGAAAACATATCATTATCAATCTTTATTTTTAGATTCTAAAAAGTAAAAACATGTTTATTTTATGCCTAATATTTATCACTCATTTTGTACCTATTACTAAATAATTAGTATAAAAACTTAAAGTTTCTCTCTTTTCTCTCACTCACTCGACGCTAATCTCTCTCTTTTTCACGTTCTTCTCTGCTTCTTTCTTTCTTCTTTTTTCTTTCTTCTTTCTTCTTTCTTCTTTCTTCTCACACCATCTTCTTCCTCCTCCTTCTCCTTAGACGCGACATCGCCGACCACCAGTGCGGAGCACTACCGGACCGCCACCTGGAATAGGGGAGACAACCGCGCGTGTTGTTCCAGCGTCCCTGCCATTTCGTGTCGCGCCTCTGCCGCTGGTAAGTAGTCCGACCGCCATCTATGGTGGTCTTCAACCATAGTTATGTTGCAAAAACTTCTTTCTCCTTCCTTAAAGCTCACCTCTGCATGTTCTTGGTTCTATTTTTTTGGTCTTGGTCAGTACAGAGATCTCCACCGTCGTCCTGCCCCATGGCCGCCGTTTGCCGCCGCGAGGAGCACCACAGCACCACCTTCAAGTTGTCTCTAAGCTTGGGTGAGTTAAAACCCTCTCTTGTGTCTCAGATTCAAAACCCCCAAAAATCTGATTTGAAACCCTAACCCTAACCCTTTAATTTCAGATTTTTAATCTTGAAATTTAAAGTTGTTTTATGACATTAGGACTATGAGTTTGTGTTTCCCTAAACCAATTTCATTATTCTGAGTTTTCCCTAAATTTTAATAATGAGCCCTAAACCCCCAATTTGATTTTATTTGAATTTGGGTATGTTTTTATGAAATTAATTATGATTTAGTGTAATTATGACTCTTAATGGATGATTTCCAAAGTTCTTTTTGAAGATCTTTTAATCAAAACAAAGTTTCCTAAAAGGGTATTAGGAAGCGTGAGCTTCAAACATGATTTTCTTTAAAAATAACCTTGTTTGGTAATTAGATTAAGTGTTTAGATTAAGTTAGGATGTGTGTTTGATCATGTGAAATTAATTTCTTGATTTCTGGTTGTTGCGCGTTATTGGATTTACTCTCTGAGACGATTGGACATGACTATGCTTGCTTAATGGAGTAGAGATGAGCTAACGTGAGCCTTAGGACGAGGATCCTTTACTTGTCTTCAAAGGTAAGGGGAGTTACCTAGGGATATTCAATAACTATATGCATGTGTGTAATTGATTTCTGTGAATATTATTGTGATGTTTAGCCAATACTTGAATAACTTGTTTATTTGAACCCTTGTGGTTATTACTTGGAGTTGAATATTTGCTGCTTTAAAGTATTATGAATTATATGTATGTGATTAACTGTGATATATATATGAATTGTATATACATGATTAACTGTGATGTTATTGTTGTTGATTGAAGTTTGAGAAGCCAGACTTGAGTCATGCCCAATAATGATAAGGATTAAAAGCCTTAATAAGCCTTGAATAGAACTTTGAAAGTTTTGGGTTCACTTATAAAAGTTCCTTGTATAAAGTGCTTACTTCAGAAGAATAAGATTCTTTTGTTTTAGAAAATTTTAATGTGATTCTGAGTTGAAGGAAACTATATTTTTATGATCAAAAGTTTTGTACGAGAGAAAACCTTTTCGAACGGAGTGCTTTATGAAGGAAAGACCCTTTGAAAATATTTATTATGAAGGAAACACCTTTTTAAAATATTTAACTTTATTCCATCAATGAATTTCAAATACAAATGAATTTCCTAGATGTTTTAGAAAAGATTTTGCAAAGGAAAAGGATTTTCTCCCAAATAATTTTGGAAACGTTCCGGTTACTTGGATAAGTGACCGAGGTTTTGTTTTGGTTTTGATTTTCACTGAGCGAAATGTTTTACAAGTTGATAAATTAGCCTAGAAACCGAGACGTCGGGGTTCTAGTGTTGTATGGACACGTAGATCAAGGATCTGTGTCATGGGACGGAGTGTCCTGCAAGTTTTGTTTTTGGACTGTGTGTCCAAAATTGATGTGGAAAGTGTGAGTTCAATATCCGCGAGCCCAAAACTGGTGCACCGGTTTAAGGGCATCGTGATTGAGCATTCGGACTGTATGTCCTATGTTGAGATTAAAAGATTTGGACTGTGTGTCCTGTATTTGTTTTAATAAGAAAGTCTTAATTAAAAGAATTAAGCAAGGTCGTTAAGCTTTGTGCTTCGACGAGGAAAGATTATTACGACAAAGAAAACAAACGAGAATAAATGTTTTTCTCATGCATTTAATGGCCATTGTGTCATGTAAATGGCATTGAATCCAGAGGGAATCAATGTATATGACAGACGTGTCAGGTGGTGATGATCATTGAGGTCCGGAGTGGATCGATGTATCTTTTATAGGACTTTGTGTCCAAATTGATAGGACTTTGTGTCCAATTTGATAGGACTTTGTGTCCAGATTGTATATATGTGCCGCTATTTTCTAATTATGGAATAGTGTCATTGCTTTGCATGAGCATCCTAACGGGAATGGGTATGTGCACAATTGTGTCTTGCTTTGCATGAGCATCCTAACGGGAATGGGGATGTGCACAATTGTGTTAGGTGCTGGCATGAACATCCTATCGGGAATGGGGATGTGCACCATTTATTTTCTTGGGCATTGTTTTGTTCGTTTTTACAATGCGCCATGTGCGAGCCTGATCAGCTTGAAACGAAACAGAAAGTTGTGGGATCTCCGGAGATTAGGTATCAAGATAGAGTTGAATATTGAAGTGTCATGCATTCTTTTTATAAAACCGATTATTCGGGTTTGAGACCCTTTGTTATAACACTGTTATGTTATGTATATGCATGATTTAAAATGCTTATATGATTATGTGATGCATGTATCATGTGTATGGTTGTTGTGTGATATATCCATTTGTCGGTATCTCACCCTTACAAACATTTCAGGATTCTTCTAAGTTCGATATTGTACCCTGGGTACTCTAACACAGATGGTGCAGAGGAGTCTTTCTAAGTCATTCCGAGACTTAGGTGTAGTTGCTTGATGAGGTATTACTTGCGGAATAACTCTTAGAACGACCAGCTTAGGGTTGAGAATAAGATTATTTTGATGGTATGTATGAGTTTGGCTCAGAGAGCCTTTATTTTAAAAAGGGAATGTCTATAGCTCGGAGAGCATATCTTTTGAATGAAAAATCTAAGCTATTTCTTTTGGTTTTGTAAAGCTTATGACTATAATTATTATTTTTATGTATTGATGCCTGTTTGAATTTATTATATCTGGAATTCTGGAGTGAAAATGTAATTATTTTAGCAGGTGTTATTTTACTCTGGGATGTCCGAATTACAGAGGAGACTCTGTCGAAATTTTTGTAAAATTTCTACTTTGTATTTAAGTATATTCTTTAAACTACATAGGCTTTCCAAGCCATGATAGTAAGTTTATGTGTCGATCAAGGCTTAGGAATGGAATCGTGACAAAAAAATTTTTACACCTAATTTCAGACATTTATATACTTATATAAGTTATTTTCCGAAAGCACCACCAAATTATATTTTAATTTTTATTTCCGCACGTGTTACTTAAGTAATGCCCCAAGGGGGGGTGTTACAGATATGGTGTTGAAAACATCATTAGTGATGAGACTCAAGCCCATATCTACATGATCGCCAATGGTGGAAACCCGACTCACACTTGAGTGGCATCAAGGCTTGAGTTCAATGGGCCAAAGTACACTATGAGAGTGATTGCAAGTACTTGACAAATAGATACATCCCAAGGTTTAAAAGTACTTGAAAATCATAAGGACATAAAAGAAAAGGGTGAGCTTTTGTTCTTAATGGACCTATAGCATATATGTGCTGAGGTGCCCAACTTATGGGGGTGCTTCTGGTAAAGTTCACCTATGTGAGAGTGAAGTGTGGCCGCTTCTTAGAGTTGGGCTTGACTCTGTAAGCTCTCGTGAAAAGGATACACGACACAAGGCCTTACCAAATGTGTCACACTACCACGTCGTTCAATGGTACCGAGATTTCATGTGTAAGTCATGCACGCTTGTTCTAATGAATATTTGGTTCAAAGCTTGTCTACCATTTTATTCGGGGATGAGTGAAACCCATGGCTTACTAAGCAAAGGTTCATATCTCCAAGATACCTTTGTCTGAAAGAATGCGATTTCCGGAATAATGGCATTTGGATTCATTTTGAAAATGGTGGGGGATTGTGAGAGATTTTCAAAATCCTTATTAAAAGGTTGCTTGGTAACGGTTAAATTAATATAATGGTATATATTTGCTATACAAATGTTGATTGGTATAGTGGTTGAGTCCCTTCATTGTAAACTATGCGGTCCAGGTTCAAGTCCTAGCGCATGCAGATTTTGAATTTTTATGTTAGTTATGTAACTGACCAAATTTTTAATAAAAAGAGACATTGGCAGGACTTGAACATGTTTCCTGAAGGTTGATGGGGCGCATCCGTTTAACGCTAGGCCAACTGATGTCTTGTGTGAGTTAATGAACGTTAATACTACTTATGTATCGAATTTGACCGTTTGTGGAACTTTTGAAGAGTTGTTTTCTTTTACCAAGTGACATGAGTTGGTCTATGAATAGAACCATCTGCATGTAGTAATTGACACGAAAAACTCACAATCTCTCAACCATTCTTCACTCCAAATCACCTTTTTTCTCCCTTATGCGAAAAGAGAGTTAAGGAGACTATTGTTCTGTAAACTGCCATTGTCGATACACTTGGTTTAGGGTGTGCAAACCAAACCAAAGTTCTCCATTGTATCCTAAAGGGGATTCGCCAGTTACACCTGTTGCAACTAATCTGCGAGGAGAGATTGGTGGGGGCGAATCGAACCTAAAGCCTAGTGTCCTCACACGCCTTGGAGATTGCGCGTTACCATTATTTTCTTCTTCTTTGTTGCAGATCCATACCCCATTTTCTAACACTTGCTCTCTTCATATATCTTATTAATACCTTGAGGCAGTACATCAAGCACCGCTCAGAGGAACCTGAGTCTTCTGGCCATAGCTCAGGATCTTCACATTTGCGGACTTTCCTTTCATTTGTAGATGAAAATGAAGAGATAGTTAAGAGAAGGCAAATAGAGAGGATACCATACAGAAGCACAAGTGAGGTTGGATATTCCATCATCTACGATTAAGAACATTATCAGTCATCTTCAAATTGAATTGATTGTACTAATGAATTCTGACTAACTATTGCATATTTTCCCCTTTATGGTCTTGGTTCACCATTTTGCATCATCCTCAAAATACGTAGCAACTCTGAACCCAAAGAGACATTAATTTTATCTATATGAGCTGGGGATAGCACAAAATTTGCTGAGCTAACGTGCAAAAGCATCACTGTAGGAAAAGTGATCCCAACTAGGTTGACACCAAAGAACCTACCAATCATTTGTAGCACATCTAAAATTAAAGAAAGAAAAAATCACAAAAGAGCATGGGGGGACTAAACCAAAACCTATGAGAAAATCTATTTAAATCTATAGTTAGGCAAACCTAACTTATTCCTAAAAAAATCATCTCTAATAAAAATTGGTGTTAAATCCCACCAATGAGAACCATGATTATCTATACCAAATTTGGCTAATCTATCCGCACAAACATTCCTGATGAGTGTGATTTCACCTTATTTTCCCTGTACATTTCTGCATGCATTTGCATATAGTTAGGCCATTTTAGTTTGATTTTGGTTAGTATCTCCTTTGGAACGGATAAGGTGGTTTGTGTGTTGTTTTGCAGGAATTTATGATTAATTGCCCAAGAATTTGGCCACGATGAAGCTTGGATGAAGATAGAGCCTGAAAAGAGAAGAAATTGAGCCAAGCAGAATTATGGAGGCTTCGCCTCGCGAGACTGGATCTCGCCTCGCAAGCCCGAAGACCAGCCTGAACAGCAACAGTCAGGCCCTTCTGTCTCGTCTCACGAATCAACACCTCGCCTTGCGAGCCTAAAGACCTGACTGTGCCAGAAACTTCATCCTTTCTGCCTCGCCTCGCAAGTTACTGTCTCACCTCGCGAGAGATCCAATCTCTGAAGACCAGATTTTAAGATTCGCCTCGCGAGCCAGGTCTCGCCCCGCGAACGCGCGAAGCCCAGAACCCCTGTTTATAAGCTGTTTTAGGTAATAAGAGAAGGGGATTCATTTTTAAAAAAAGGAGGCGGCTAAAACCCTAAAAATAGGGACTCTCTGCAGTTGCTGGGTTGTGTGCATCCATGGAGTTCATTCCTTCCTTCATCTTTGTATATTTTCCTTTGCTTTTCTCTTTGAATATATGTAGCTAAACTCCCCCTTTGTTGGGGTTAGATAATGCTTCTTTGAACTTGGTTGTAATATGATGTGGTAGTAATATAATTTCCTATTTCTTTATGAGTGTTTGATTCCATGCTTAATGCTTTCCTTGGTTTGATCATCCTAGGAATCATTAGTTGCTTTGATAGACAATTGAAAGAGTGATGTTAAGGCATGCTCATGAATCAAATGCCAAGTAGTTCATGAACCTAGACATAGGTCTTGGGGTGCTTGCAATCTATGAATCTTGACTCTTAATGCAATTTCTCATGTTAATCCACCTAAGACATTAGGGTTTAATTTGGGATTTTAGGCTCATTCCACCTAAGACATTAGGGTTTGAGTATTTGAAGAAGATTTGATTGTAATAATTGAATTAGGAATTGTGTTATTTACCATTTCATAGCACCAAGGGAGGATTAGCCTAGTCTAACCCTAACAATTCTATCCATTTGTTATTCACATTTCTGTTGCCTATTAAGTGTTTGATAAAATACCTAAAAGAAAAAAAAAACATTTTATTCTTGTTTGTTTCGTTAGATGTTAGAGCTACCTTCATTCCAAACTTGATCTCCTAGATAGTAGTTCAATTTGCGAAGTGGTACTTGTCCACGATCCCTGAGGACGATATCCGGTTCTTACCGTTTTATTACTTGCAACGACCCGGTACACTTGCCGAGTTCATGTCAAGTTTTTGGCGCCGTTGATGGGGATCGGTGTGCCAATATCACGAGTACCAAAGGGGACTCCTAATTTAGGCATTTTTCATTTTTTTTATTTTCTGTTTCTTTTCTATTTTCGTTGAAGTTGCATAATTGTTCATTAGTTGCTTAGCTTGTACGTGCTGTTTCGTTGCTATTCTACTGTTGTTTTTATGTTCTGCTCTGTTTGTTCCTTGTATGCGAGGTACAATCGACCCAGGTGAACTTCAATTTGACCCTGAGATCGAGAGGTTTTGTAGACAGAATAGAAAGGAAGCCAAAGCAAGGAAAAACAGAGAAAGAGCATCTTCTAGTATACAAGAGCCACAAGTTGAGTTACCAAGTGTGCAAGAACCACAAGTTGAACTAGCAACTGTCACCATGGCTAAAGACAATGCACCAAGGAGGACAATGGGGGACTATACTTCCCCTAGAGTTGATAGATGTGGGACTCCAATCGTTAGACCTATAGTGGCTTGCAACAATTTTGAAATCAAGGCATCACTTCTCAATCTTGTGCAGCAAAATCAGTTTGGAGTTTTGGAGAGTGAAGACCCTCATGCTCACATTGGCACATTCATTGAGTTGTGTGACACCATCATGTTAAATGGAGCTTCCGATGAGGCCATTCGTTTAAGGCTTATCCCTTTCTCTTTGAGGGATAGAGCTAAGTCATGGCTTCAATCCCATCCTCATGGAAGCATCATCACTTGGAATGATTTGGTGAGCAAGTTCTTATCTCGCTTCTTCCCTCTGTCAAGAATGATCAAGTTGAGATCCGAGATTAATGCCTTTGCACAGAGGGATGGCGAGTCACTTTATGAAGCATGGGAGAGGTTCAAGTCTTTGCTCACAACTTGTCCAAATCATGAGTTGGAAACATGGCAGCAAGTTGCAACCTTTGTCAATGGGCTCAACCGAAATTCCAGAAGTAGGATTGAAGCAGCTGCAGGTGGGTCATTGAGTCAAAAGACACCCGAAGAGGCAAAGGACTTGATTGAAACTATGGCTAATAATGATTATCAAATGCCTAGTTCTCGATCATTGGTCAAGAGAGGTGTTTTGGAGCTTGATGAAATTGGTGCTCTTAAGGCACAAATGGCCATTCTTACCAAGCAATTGGGGTCCGTTCAACTGCAGAATTCTCAACTACAAGCTGTCCAAGTTCAAGCTGCCTCAGTGTGTGATTTCTGTGGAGGTAATCATGCAAATGGCAATTGTGAGATTAATGTGGTTGGAAGTTCTGGGCAATAATAAGTGAATTACATGAGCAACCAAGGGCCGAAGCATGATCCTTTCTCTAACACCTACAATCCGGGGTGGCGTAGCCATCCTAACTTTTGTTGGAGACAAGGGCAAGGCTCAAGTTCTCAAGCAAAGCCTCCTCAAGAGAGTTAAAGCAAATTGGAGAATATTCTAGCCCAATTCATGCAAGCAACTCAAGACAATATGAAAAATCAAAATGCCTCCATCAAGAATCTTGAACACCAAATAGGCCAATTGGCAAAGCAAATGACGGAGAGACCTCAACGACAATTGCCGGGAGATATCGAGAAGAATCCTAGGGAGGATTGCAAGGCAATTACTACAAGAAGTGGGAGAGTGTTAGTTCCACCTGAAAAAGAGAGAGAAGAAAAGACAGATGGTGAGGGAGTTGATGAAGTGTCTGTTGAAGATGTAACCAATGAAGAACCCGAGACTTCCCAAGCCACTACCTCTAGTCCCATTGTTGTTGAAGCTGAAAAACACAGAAAATTTGGTGGATGAAGAATTTGCAAGAAAGAAGACTAGAAGGCAAATTCTTGAAGAAGTTGACAATCCTAAGGAGTTGCCACCGTATTTCAAGATACCCTATCCTCAAAGGTTGAAGAAGGAGGCAAAGGATCAACAATTCTCCAAGTTCTTGGATGTGTTTAAAAAGTTACAAATTAACATCCCTTTTGCCGAAGCTCTTCAACAAATGCCTTCCTATGCCAAGTTTATGAAGGAGATTCTTACTAACAAGAGGAGGTGGAAGGAGGAGACGGTCATGCTCACTGAAGAATGCAGTACCATACTCCAAAGGAAGTTGCCGGTAAAGATGAAGGATCCGGGTAGCTTTACTATCCCATGTACTATTGGTCATTTGAATATTGGAAGAGCCTTGTGTGATCTCGGTGCAAGTATCAACCTTATGCCTCTCTCCATTTTCAAGAAGCTGGGAATTGGTGAGGTCAAGCCAACCGGGATTTCACTCCAATTGGCGGATCGATCCATTACATATCCTTATGGTGTAGTGGAGGATTTATTGGTTAAAGTAGACAAATTCATCTTTCCGGCAGATTTTGTGGTGTTGGATATAGCGGAGGATAGTGAGACTCCGTTGATTCTTGGAAGACCATTCCTAGCCACGGGTAGAGCTTTGATCGATGTGAATCAAGGGGAATTGGTGCTGATCGATGTGAATCAAGGGGAATTGGTGCTTAGAGTCCAAGATGAAAAGGTCACCTTTAGTGTTTTTGAAGCAATGAGGCATCTGAGCGACAAAGATACGTGTATGAGTGTGGACCTTGTTGATTCATTGACTGAAAAAAGTGTGCAACAAACTTTTGAAGATTCATTGGAAGCGGCTCTTATGGTGGAGGATGTAGAAGGAGAGGTATGTGCGGAAGAAGTTGATTTCATGGTTAAATCCCTTGAGGCTTGTCTGGTGGTGAATAATGATGAAGACAAAGTTGTGGAAGATGTGCGGATTGAAGACAAGGGTGAACCATCTATGCTAGAGTTGAAAGAACTTCCATCCCATCTCCGTTATGCTTTCCTTGGGATGGATTCTTCATTCTCGGTTATCATTAGTAGTGAGTTGAACTCTCTGGAGGAAGAGAAGCTGTTAAGGGTGCTTAGGGAGCACAAATCTGCAATTGGGTGGTCTATGTCCGACTTGAAGGGGATAAGTCCCTCATTCTGTATGCACAAAATACTTTTGGAGGAGAACTTCAAGCCGGTCAGACAACCCCAAAGAAGACTCAACCCAAACATGAAGGAAGTTGTAAGGAAGGAGGTTGTGAAGCTTCTAGATTCAGGGATAATTTATCCAATCTCCGATAGTCCTTGGGTGAGTCCGGTCCAGGTTGTCCCTAAGAAAGGGGGGATGACGGTGGTTGCAAATGAAAAAAATGAACTCATCCCCTCAAGGACCGTTTTTGGATGGAGAGTATGTATTGATTACAGAAGACTGAATGAGGCCACCAGAAAAGATCATTTTCCCTTGCCCTTCATTGATCAGGTGTTAGAGAGGTTGGCGGACCATGCTTTTTATTGCTTCCTTGATGGATACTCAGGGTATAATCAGATTGTGGTTGACCCAAAGGACGAAGAGAAGACCGCTTTCACTTGTCCCTATGGCATCTATGCATACCGGAGGATGCCATTCGGGTTGTGTAATGCACCCGCCACTTTTCAAAGGTGCATGCTTTCCATATTCTCTAACATGACTGAAAAATTCATTGAAGTATTTATGGATGATTTTTCTGTGTTTGGTAATTCTTTTGATAATTGTCTGAATAATCTTGCATGTGTTCTAAAAAGATGCCATGAAACTAACCTTGTTTTAAATTGGGAAAAATGTCATTTCATGGTTAGGGAAGGTATAGTTCTTGGTCATAAAATTTCATCACGGGGGATGGGAGTTGATAAAGCAAAATTTGAAGTGATTGAAAAACTTCCCCCTCCCATAAATGTGAAAGGTGTTAGAAGCTTCCAAGGGCATGCGGGTTTCTATAGGAGATTTATAAAAGATTTTTCAAAGATTCTGAAACCCTTATGCAAGCTCTTGGTAGTTGATACCCCTTTTGTATTTGATGATGAATGCATACATGCTTTCCAACTTTTGAAAGAAAAACTCACCACCGCACCGGTCATTGCACCTCCAGATTGGAGTTTGCCATTTGAGTTAATGTGTGATGCAAGCGACTATGCGGTGGGAGCCATTTTGGGCCAAAGAAAAAATAAAGTATTGCATGTTATTTACTATGCTAGTCGTGTACTGAATGATGCTCAATTGAACTATACCACGACTGAAAAATAATTGCTTGCCGTGGTGTTTGCATTTGATAAATTTAGATCCTACTTGATTGGCTCTAAAATTATTGTCTACACTGATCATTCTGCTTTGAAGTATCTCATGACTAAACAGGATGCCAAGCCAAGGCTCATTTGGTGGATACTACTGCTCCAAGAGTTTGATTTGGATATAAAGGACAAGAAAGGTGTGGAGAATGTGGTAGCCGACCATTTGCCTAGGCTTCCACAAGCAGATGTTCAAGCAAAAGCTGAGTTGCCAATTCAAGAGGAATTCCCAGATGAAAAGTTGTTTATGGTGCAAGTGGCACCTTGGTTTGCAGACATTGCAAATTATAAGGCCGCCAACAAAATTCCGAAGGACTTCAATGCGCAACAAAGGAAGAAGCTCATCCATGATGCGAAATACTATGTATGGGATGAGCCTTACCTTTTCAAAAGAGGTTCGGATGGAATTCTGAGAAGATGCATTCCGGAAGAAGAGATTAATGGGGTGTTGACTCATTGCCACAACTCACCCTATGGAGGACACTTTGGTGGTGAGAGAACCGCCATGAAGATCTTGCAAAGTGGGTTGTTTTGGCCCACTATTTTCAAAGACTCCAGAGCTTGGGTGATGAAGTGTGATAAGTGTCAAAGAACCGGAAGTATATCCAGAAGGAATGAGATGCCCTTGAAGGGTATTTTAGAGGTGGAACTCTTTGATGTGTGGGGGATCGACTTCATGGGTCCTTTCCCATCATCCTACAACAACAAATATATTCTGGTTGCGGTTGACTATGTGAGCAAATGGGTAGAAGATGTCCCAACTGTGAAGGATGATGCAAAAGCGGTGATTAATTTTGTGAGGAAGAACATCTTCACCCGATTTGGAACCCCTAGAGCTATTATTAGTGATGGGGGTACTCATTTTTGAAACAAAGAGTTCAATGCAGTGCTTGCCAAGTTTGGGGTGAATCATAAAGTTGCCACACCATACCACCCGCAAACCAGTGGGCAAGTGGAGTTGTCCAATCGGGAATTGAAGAGGATTTTGGAGAAAACTGTGAACAATGCTAGGAAGGATTGGGCTAAGAAACTGGATGATGCACTTTGGGCCTATCGGACTGCATATAAAACACCTATTCCTATGTCACCTTACCAATTAGTGTTTGGAAAATCATGGCACCTTCCGGTAGAGCTCCAACATCGTGCTTTTTGGGCAGTGAAGGCCCTAAACTTTGATACAAGGCTGGCCATGGATAAAATATTGTTGCAGTTGAATGAGTTGGATGAATTCCGACTCTTGGCTTATGAGAGTGCAAGGATCTACAAGGAAAGAACAAAATTTTGGCATGATAAGTACATCCTTCCAAAGCATTTTGAAGAAGGCCAATCAGTTTTGCTCTTTAATTCACGTCTCAAGCTGTTTCCAGGTAAGTTGAGATCAAGATGGTCGGGTCCATTCTATGTCAAGTCAGTTTCTCCATTTGGTGCAGTTGAATTGGAAGATCCATCATCTGGAGATACTTTCACTGTTAATGGGCAAAGGCTCAAGCACTACCTTGGAGGAGACTTTGATCGTCAAGCAGTCTCCGTCCCTCTTAAGGCACCATCTTAGAAATCACCCGTCAAGCTAGTGACGTTAAACAAGCGCTTATTGGGAGACAACCCAAGTTTTCTTTTCCTTTTTCTCATTTGTTTTGATTTTTAACTCTTGAATAATTTGAGAAGATCAAGAGATTTGTTAATAGGTTTGTGTTGTGACTCCGGCAAGTGTACCGGGTCGTCGCAAGTAATAAAAATAACACGGTAAGTAATTACCGAGGTCGAACTCAAGGATTGGGATACCAATTCGACTAATCCGCGGGAAGTCAGATACGTTCGGTCAAGTTACGGAAAAAGGTGGTTGAGAGAGCGAAATTCAATTAACAATCTAAATAAACTAATTAACTAAAAATCAGAAAACTAAAATGTCCAAGGTCACAAATCCACCTACCCAATATGTACACCCAAGTGATGATGAATTCCTCCCTAGGTTCAATTGCAATGTCAACCGGGACCCCTAAATTCTCCTAAATCCACTTCCGTGCTCATTAGGACGTATTCGACGATTGGATTAATTACTTACTAGGTCTCATAATCCTAATCTCGAATTCTGTTAATTCTTGTTCCCTATATGGTTGCACCGATCTCCTACTCACTCTCGTGCAATATTCGATCGATGATCCTAATTCAAGTTCTAAACGTGAATCGCTGATTAAGCCTCATCAACGTTAACAAGTCAATCACGCAAAACATATGATTAACACAATCAAATCAGAATTAGAAAACAAGAATTGAATTAAAGGAGAAAGACATACATCATATCGGATTTACATCGCCATGGGTGGCTTCATCGTTCCCTCGGACGAGGGGATTAGTTCCTCATGCTCATAGACAAGCGATCGGACATAATCACCATCGTAAAATAAAAAGAAACCAGAAAAGGAGACGCAGCTCCAAGGAGAAATAAGGATTCGTAACTACTGCCCTAACCTAAGTGGAAAACTGCCTCCTCCAGATAGATTCCTGGTTCTGATATGCAACAGCCTTTAAATAGAAATCCTGATCTGCGCTCTCTCGCGAGGCGAGTAGCCTCTCGCGAGGCGAGAATTAAAATTGGCGCGCTTTCAATTTAAACTCTCGCGAGGTGAGCAGCCTCTCGCGGGGCGAGTCTTCAATTCTAGGCTGTGACCTTCATCACGGCTGGGCCGTGATGGTCTCTGACTTCCAAGTCTTCATTCTCTCGCGGGGCGAGCTTCCTCTCGCGAGGCGAGTCTTCAAACCTTAAACTGCCACGGGCGTGGTATTCATCACAGCCAAGCCGTGATGCTCTCTGTCTTGCAGGTCTTCATGATTCGCGGGGCGAGACACATCTCGCGCGGCGAGACTGAAGTGATGACTTTTGCAGCTTTGTTGACTTTCAGGCTCGCGGGGCGAGCATACACTCGCGAGGCGAGTGTCTTGACTTGCAATTTCCACTGCACCGACTTTCCTTGACTCCCGGAGCTTCACTTATTTAACCTGAAACAACAAAAGCACCCACAAGCGTAATTCTATTCAAAATAACCTAAAAACTACACAAAAGACGCAAAACGAGTCAAAGTCCAACTTAGGAACAAAACAAGGCAAATTTGGGCGAAAACGAGAGTGAACTCGAATAAATAGACACATAAACCCTAGTTCATCTAGTCATAAAACTAGATAAGCCAGAGGCTTATCAAAATACCCCAAACTTAAACCTTGCTTGTCCCCAAGCAAGCTTAAAACTCAAAAACGACTCAAGACTTGGCAAGCCTAAAGGAATCAATCGATTTCGCACAAATTTAATGCAACTTTAAAAAAAAACAGTTTTACTCCAATGATCTCCCCCCTATATCAATGTAATCCCCACATTCATCTACTTTAACAGTTGAGAATTTATCATTCATGCCATCATTACTCTAAGTTGGGGCTCAAAGATACACACAAAGGAAGATCACCTATTTCAAACAATTGCCTTCCTCACAAGGGTATGTAAAATTTCACTCATTCGCTCAATTCGTCAAGGCTTTCAACTTTTTCACTCAATTTCACTTATCAAGAGCACTTCCCATGAATTTGATTTTCATCTCAAAAGTAGTTCCCACGAAAACATGTATGCAACATCAGAAGGTCTTTTAAAGGTTGTAATGGGGCCTGGCTCAGGGTAGGATAATGAAGGATATTTAGGCTTAAGTCCCTAGGAACTAAGAGAGCATGAGCATTTTGACACTTTTTCCACTCAAATTCCTTTTTCCATTTTTCATTTGGGCTCGGGTGACTACAGCCTTTTCCTTGCTAATCTTTTTGTTCTGCCCCTTTTCCTTTGGCAATTTTTTTTTTGTTTTCTTCTTTTCTTTTCTTTTTTTTTTTTTCTTTTTGCCTTGGGTTTCAACCTTTATTTTTCTTTTTCTCACCCCAAAATGACATACCTCCTTGTAGCCACCCCAAACTTAGTTTCTCACAACTTTTCTCTTGCTCATTTCCATGCTCTCCTAATCCTAAGATTGGGTTAACATGGTTTTTCAGATTTTGGCTCGTAATGTAGGGTCATCAAGAAACAATAGGTCAATTGGGCTCAATTTGGCTAACTAGGGAACATGCATTAGGGATGGTTCATTTTAGGCCAAGTAGTTAATTCAAAGAAAATTGCCTAAATCATTTGATGCAACATATAAACATGCAAACCATATAGAGATTCAAGCAAATTCGGGAAAGTGCAACTTAACAGTGATTCACACATTCAAAAACAGAGTTGGAGGCTCAAATCCTCACCTGGACATTTTGCAAATTGTTTGACCGAGATACGATTCCTAGTGTGTGCACCCCCCTCACCCCAAACTTATCATAAATCAAGTAATCACAACAAAGTTCTCAAAGTTCAGTTTTCAATTTTTAAGTGGGGATAAACTTTTCTATTATTAGAACCTAGGGGGAAATCATCAATGGTCAAATAATTCATGCAATCAATCTACGCTCAATCAAATCAAAATCCAACAAGCTTGCCGACACAACATTTCATACAAAAACTCTTGATCTTCTCAAATTATTCAAGAGCGACAAACAAAAACAGAACACAAAAAACAAACACAAAAACAAAACAAAAGTTAGGAAAAGAGAGATACCTAGCTTGGGTTGCCTCCCAAGAAGCGCTTGTTTAACGTCCCGAGCCTGACTTATTAAGAAGCATCCACCTGGATCCCATAGTCTGTGGTACAGAGGTCAAGAGATGCTCATCATGTGAGGTCTTCCACCAGGTTCAAATTGTAATTGGAGTGGAGATCGTAGCGATAATATGACTTCATCAACTCCACCCAGCCAGTGTATGAAAATTCCATTGACCTTTGTTATTATGAATTCACTTCCTCTCGGGTCAAATGGTGTCCTCACGAGGAAGTGTGCCAGACAAGTGGGAGTGTCTAATTTACCAATGTACACACATGCATGCAAGCCAACATATTTATCCAATGCATTATTTTCAGGTTGCTTAGCAAGCATGGTGGAATCCTCTACCACTTTATCCGCATTTTGTTCTCTACCCCCTTGCTCCGGCGCCTTGTCCTTTGCCAACTCCTCTTCCTTAGGTTGCTCTTCCTCAACATGTGGTTGTTCCGGGGCCATGACACTTACCAATTCCTTTTCCTCCGGTTGTTCTTCCTCAACATGTGGTAGTTCTTCCTCAACTCCCCGAGAACTAGTTACATCCCAGTCATATCCCAACACCCCACTGCTTCTAGTTGTTGTGGCATCGCATAGGTTCTTAGGGTGGTTCTCGGTTTCACACCTGGGTGAGTGTCTAGGAGAGGCTCATTTAGTTGTTTTGACAGCTGGGCAATCTGCATCTCTAGATTCTGAAGTGCCATCCCTGTATGAGTTGCCAACTTGTCAATGGCTGCGTTTGTATTGATTGACACTTTCTCAAGTGTCGCACTCAACTTCTCAAGAGCCAACTCCCAAGGTTGTGGTTGCCAACTCTGTTGAGGTTGTGGCTGCCAGGCTAGACCATCGTCAGCATTACTCCAAGCGAAATCCGGATGGTCTCTACTCATATCACCCCAATACTGATTCTGATTCTGATAGTTGTTCTGGGGCACGTTGTCATTATGCCATGGTTCCACATATACTTGAGGGAAGTAGAACGGACAACTCCAAGTGTCATGGTTCCCATCACAATACTCGCAACCCGGAAGCATTCCTTCATGTACCTCGCATACAAAACAAGGCAAGACCAAGTGGAATCAAAGAAGTAGAGAGATAGTAGAAAATAAAAAGAAAATAATAAAAATAAAAACAAAAATAACTTAACCAAATAATCAAACTCCCCTAAAATCAGAAAAATTGGTTGTGCCAATCCCCGGCAACGGCGCCAAAAACTTGTTCTGACTCCGGCAAGTGTACCGGGTCGTCGCAAGTAATAAAAATAACACGGTAAGTAATTACCGAGGTCGAACTCAAGGATTGGGATACCAATTCGACTAATCCGCGGGAAGTCAGATACGTTCGGTCAAGTTACGGAAAAAGGTGGTTGAGAGAGCGAAATTCAATTAACAATCTAAATAAACTAATTAACTAAAAATCAGAAAACTAAAATGTCCAAGGTCACAAATCCACCTACCCAATATGTACACCCAAGTGATGATGAATTCCTCCCTAGGTTCAATTGCAATGTTAACCGGGACCCCTAAATTCTCCTAAATCCACTTCCGTGCTCATTAGGACGTATTCGACGATTGGATTAATTACTTACTAGGTCTCATAATCCTAATCTCGAATTCACTAATTCTTGTTCCCTATATGGTTGCACCGATCTCCTACTCACTCTCGTGCAATATTCGATCGATGATCCTAATTCAAGTTCTAAACGTGAATCGCTGATTAAGCCTCATCAACGTTAACAAGTCAATCACGCAAAACATATGATTAACACAATCAAATCAGAATTAGAAAACAAGAATTGAATTAAAGGAGAAAGACATACATCATATCGGATTTACATCGCCATGGGTGGCTTCATCGTTCCCTCGGACGAGGGGATTAGTTCCTCATGCTCATAGACAAGCGATCGGACATAATCACCATCGTAAAATAAAAAGAAACCAGAAAAGGAGACGCAGCTCCAAGGAGAAATAAGGATTCGTAACTACTGCCCTAACCTAAGTGGAAAACTGCCTCCTCCAGATGGATTCCTGGTTCTGATATGCAATAGCCTTTAAATAGAAATCCTGATCTGCGCTCTCTCGCGAGGCGAGTAGCCTCTCGCGAGGTGAGAATTAAAATTGGTGCGCTTTCAATTTAAACTCTCGCGAGGCGACAAGCCTCTCGCGGGGCGAGTCTTCAATTCTAGGCTGTGACCTTCATCACGGCTGGGCCGTGATGGTCTCTGACTTCCAAGTCTTCATTCTCTCGCGGGGCGAGCTTCCTCTCGCGAGGCGAGTCTTCAAACCTTAAACTGCCACGGGCGTGGTATTCATCACAGCCAAGCCGTGATGCTCTCTGTCTTGCAGGTCTTCATGATTCGCGGGGCGAGACACATCTCGCGCGGCGAGACTGAAGTGATGACTTTTGCAGCTTTGTTGACTTTCAGGCTCGCGGGGCGAGCATACACTCGCGAGGCGAGTGTCTTCAGACTTGCAATTTCCACTGCTTTTCGACTTTCCTTGACTCCCGGAGCTTCACTTATTTAACCTGAAACAACAAAAGCACCCACAAGCGTAATTCTATTCAAAATAACCTAAAAACTACACAAAAGACGCAAAACGAGTCAAAGTCCAACTTAGGAACAAAACAAGGCAAATTTGGGCGAAAACGAGAGTGAACTCGAATAAATAGACACATAAACCCTAGTTCATCTAGTCATAAAACTAGATAAGCCAGAGGCTTATCAGTTTGCTAAGTGATTTCAGGGCAAGAAGGAAGGAGAAACAAAAAGGGGCAGGGAGAAACAATCCAGAAAGCATGTGAACCAGCACCCGCTACCACCTCGGTGAGTCGTTCCAAATTTTTTTCTCCCCTCTATGACTTAATTATTTACATTGGGGACAATGTAAGTTTTTAAGCTTGGGGAAGGGGTATTTTTGTAAATTTTTGAATTTTTTGCATTGTTCATATTGCATTCATTTAGGCATAGTTTTGCATGATCGCATGATTCGGTTACCCCCTGCTTAGATTGAGCATCTGATTGTGAGAACCGAGTGCCAATTTATTTGTGATAGTGAATTTTTGAACCCTAAATTTCTATTCTTGTGATAAGGCTTCAAATAAAAATTCTTGAGATGATCTTGGATAGTTGATAATTAGCATGTGTTTCTGTAGATTTGTGTTTACACTGATTTTTGAACTGCTAAATGTGAGCTTTTGAGCCATTACGGGGTACTCACTAAATTCACCCCATTCCTTGTGTTAGAGTGTTATTCCTCTTGGATTTTATTTCTCTAGAACTTGACTTGAAACCGTTTCAAAGCTTAAAAAAAATTTGAAAACTTTTTTGAAAATGATTGAGGCATTAGGTGTTTTTCCGGCCTTCTGAGCTTTGAATGAATAAATGTTACCACCTTAGTTGCCCAATTTTGAGCTTGAAAGAATAAAATGCTTTTCTTGGTACCTTGAATTACTTTGATGAACATGTGGTCGCGCTGTCGCGCACGCGCCAAAAAGCGAGCGGTTGTAAAAATGTAGTTTAGGGAGCGACAACTCGAGTATCGTCTCACAATGACTCTTAGGTTGTTGTTATTAACACAAAATCAGTTTTTTTTGGGGGGGGGGGGGGGGGGGGTGGGATATGAAATAAAATAAATAAAGAAACAGAACAGAAACAGAGCAATAAAACAAAGCAGTTAAAATGACAAATAAGCTAAAGACGATTAACCTACTGTTCTCGGTTTCCCACTATCATTGGTTCATGTAACTTCCAAGCCCTAAGCAGATTCTAATCCCCTTTCGGTTGTAGCAACAATTAACAAACGAAATCGCTACTACAGATATATGTTCCTATTCCCGAATTAAACAAATGGGGTTAAGCCCTCATGAACTAAACGAACATGAACGAACACACGCGAAATAAACAAACGCGATTCAATATAGGAACTTAACATCACCGAAATAAATCAACACAATACTATACACTCCTGAATTAAACAAACAGAAATATATAGCATAGTATTGAAAGATAATAGCAAACAAAACAGGAATTACAAAACATCAAGTGTGGATGGAACCCAATCACAGTAGATTAATCTAAGGAGACTAGCTCTCCATTACAAAAGAAAAACAAAACTGTAAACCTAAATTCGTAGCAGTCCTATTCTAGAAGAAAAGAAGATAAACTACTACTGACTAAAAACTAAAGCTCCTTCAATCTGCCATCGAACATCTATTTATAGTATTCAAGAACTGCGCCTACTCGCGAGGCGAACACTGTCTCGCGACGCGAATATTATGAAGAGTCAGCAACGTTTGGTCTTCTCGCGAGGCGAAGTACGTCTCGCATGGTGAGAAATGGAAGAGTCGTGGCTTCTGGTCTTCAGTCTCGTGAGGCGAGTCATGTATTCGCGGGGCGAGACAGAAAGGTTTGCAATTTCTGGAACAGTCACGCTTCAGGTTCGTGAGGCGAATGCCTTCTCGCGGGGCGAAGAACTCCAGAATTATTTCTTTTTATTACCTGAAAACAAGAAATAGCATAAGTGCTTTATTTGACTCTAAATCAACTAAATTAACCTAAAAATACTTAAACGACTCAAAATGCTGCTTAAAGGCAATCAAGTCTAATTTGGGCGAAAATGATATATAATTAGCACAAAACCACGGTCATACTAGTCATAAAACTAGATGAACCAGCGACTGATCAAAATACCCCAAACTTAAACTTTGCTTGTCCCCAAGCAAACTAAAACTCAAAAACTTAAATAGACTCAAGACATGGCAAGCTTAAAAGATTTAATCAAATTCACACAAATTTCAAGCAATTCATCAAAACCATTTTTCCTCAATGATTCCCCCCTTTCGAACAAAGCAATCCCCAAATTCATTTACTCTAAACAATTGAGAATTTCATCATTCAAGCAATCATTAATTTAAGCAAGGGATCCAAGTTACACACAAAAGGAAGATCACCAAATTCAAACAACTGCCTTCCTCAAAAAGGAGTTTAGTGTTTCACTCAATCGCTCAGTTTGTCTAGGCTAACAACATTTCACTCAATTCACCTTTCAGAAGCACTTCTCATAAATTTGATTTTCATCTCCAAATGATTCCCACAGAAAACATGCATGCAACATCAAGAGGTCTTTTAAGGTTGTAATGGGGCCTGGCTAAGGGTAGGATATACAAAGGTACTGGCTTAAGTCCCTAGGAACTAAGAGAGCATGAACATTTGATACACTTTGAATTTCCACTCAAGTTCCTTTTTCCATTTTTCATTTGCCTTGGGTGACTACAACCTTTTTATTCAAATAGCCTTTTTTGACATCTTTGCACTTTTTTTTCTTTTCTTTCTTTCTTTCTTTCTTTTTTTTTTCTTTTCTTGGCTCCAACCTTTTTATTATTATTTTTTTTTCTCAATCCAGAATGACATGTCACATCCTTGTAGCCACCCCAAACTTAATTTCTTGCAACCATTCTCTTGCTAAGATTCCATGCTCTCCTAATCCTAAGATCAGGTTAACATGGTTTTCCAGATTTAGGGCTCATAACATAAGGTTATCAAGAATTAACAGGCTAATTAGGGTCAAAGGGGCTTACAAAGGAACATGCATTAGGAACGGTTTAATTTAGGCCAAGTGGTTATTTACAAAGAAAATGCCTAAATCATTTGAAGCAACCACATAAACATGCAAACCAAGAAGAGATTCAAACAAATTCGGGAAAGTGCAATCCAAAAGTGATTCTCACAGTCAAAAACATGTTGGAGGCTCAAATCCTCACCTGGACATTTTTGCAAATTGTTTGACTGAGATTCAATCCCTAGTGTGTGCTTCCCATCACCCCAAACTTATCATAAATCATGCCATCACAACAAAATATCTCAAATTTCAGTTTTCAAAATTTCACATGGGGATCAATTTTCAAAAATTTCAAGACCTAGGGGAAAACATCAACAATCAACAGTATCATGCAATCAATCTATGCAAATTCAATTAAGATCCAGCAAACTTGCTGACATAAGACTCAACACACATACTCCTGATCTTCTCAAATTATTCAGGAGCTAAAAGAAAAACAAAACAAAAACAAAGCAAAGCAGAAACTAACAAGAAAATGAAAGTAAACTAAAGAGAAAGGGTTTAAGAAAACTCATTGGGGGCGGTTCCACCGGGATCCCACTGTCTGTGATACAGCGGCCACGGAATGCTCAAATTGCAATACGATCCTCCCGGATCCCATGACCTACATCATAAGTATGGGAGTGGGCACCTGATAATCATGGTAACTCCGCCAAGTGCGGCGGACTTCTCACTCCCTCTCAGGTCACAGTTGACCTCTTTCTCAACCTTGTCAATAAAATCCTCCCAATAAAAGTGGGTTTCAACCTCTTGGACTGGCCACAAGGGTGCAAAATTCAGAGGCTTGAACTCCATCGCTGGTGGTTCCACAGTGGGAGGTGGCAAATAGGTGGAGAGGGTTTCTGGTGCTACTTCATCTTCTGCACGTTCTTCATTCACTGCGTTAACAAATCCATCACCTGCTAAACCTGCAGAAATCTCAGCACACACCACAGAAAGGTTAGAGTTAGTACAGTTAGTAGATATGGTACAATAAACTGAATCAGTAAAGGTCTAAATGTCTGGAAATTCAGCACAAAGTTCATCCATCCCATCACTTTCAACACATGCATATGAATTAATTGAATCATCTACTTCCAAAGGTTCTTCATCATCCTCAAGCATGGTGAAGCAGATGTCCTCCTGGTCCTCATTTTCTGTGTTTCCTGGCTGAACATGGCCCTCAACCTCATATGTCTCATGTTCGATATGGATGTTTTGCTCTTCATACCTTTCAAAACATGCTACACACGAAGCAAATTCATTACAATCAGCACCTGCAGTATAATAGATAGAATCAGGGGAGGTATGAATATCTGGGGATTCAACACACAGTTCATCAATAGAAGCATCCTTGACATCATTATCAAAATTATCCTCAGAGGAAGTATTGCCAAGAGCAACTGTTTGTGAGTCTGTATGTTCTTCAAGGGAATGTGGAGTTTACAGTGCAGCCGAGGTGGAGACAATGTGATCAATTTGAATGGCCAACTTCTGAAAATTAGCTTCTATCCTCTGTTGGCTTTGATCCATTTGAATGGACATCTTCTGAAAATCAGCTTCTATCCTCTGTTGGGATTCAAGATTTTGCTCTACCATCCGTTGAGTGTTCTCAGCCATTTGTTGTATCATTTCTTCCAGACTGAGTTGGCATATTGTGAAGTCAGGCTGATATTGTAGTTCGCATGTCATTTGATTCACCAAAGATGCTATCTCATTCAAGATGCCCTGTCCTCCATTATGTTGGCTATGATAGAAAGGTTGCTCTTCATTCCCTCCAATCATGTCAAAACCACTGCTAAACTCATAACTTCTAGCAAAGTTAGGATAATTTATGCATGGTGGTGGCCTATCAAAGTTAGGATAATATATGCATGGTGGTGGCTTATAATCAACATTAGGAAAATACCCATACATGTAATTATCCATGGAAAGCACTAAGTTTCACAACCAGACAAAGCAGACAAAACTAATTCCGCAAAGAGATTTTTTTTTAATTTAATTTTCTGTTAATAACAACAAGAGTCCCCGGCAACGGCGCCAATTTTTGGTCGCGCTGTCGCGCACGCGCCAAAAAGCGAGCGGTTTGTAAAAATGTAGTTTAGGGAGCGACAACTCGAGTATCGTCTCACAAGGACTCTTAGGTTGTTGTTATTAACACAAAATCAGTTTTGGGGGGGGGGGGGTTTGGATATGAAATAAAATAAATAAAGAAACAGAACAGAAACAGAGCAATAAAACAAAGCAGTTAAAATGACAAATAAGCTAAAGATGATTAACCTACTGTTCTCGGTTTCCCACTATCATAGGTTCATGTAACTTCCAAGCCCTAAGCAGATTCTAATCCCCTTTCGGTTGTAGCAACAATTAACAAACAAAATCGCTACTACAAATATATGTTCCTATTCCCAAATTAAACAAACGGGGTTAAGCCCTCATGAACTAAACGAACATGAACGAACACACGCGAATTAAACAAACACGAATCAATATAGGAGCATAACATCACCGAAATAAATCAACACAACACTATACACTCCTGAATTAAACAAACAGAAATATATAGCATATTATTGAAAGAGAATTGCAAACAAAACAGGAATTACAGAACCTCAAGTGTGGATGGAACCCAATCACAGTAGATTAATCTAAGGAGACTAGCTCTCCATTACAAAAGAAAAACAAAATTGTAAACCTAAATTCGTAGCAGTCCTATTCTAGAAGAAAAGAAGATAAACTACTAGTGACTAAAAACTAAAACTCCTTCAATCTGCCATAGAACATCTATTTATAGTATTCAAGAACTACGCCTACTCGCGAGGCGAACACTGTCTCGCGACGTGAATATTATGAAGAGTCAGCAACGTTTGGTCTTCTCGTGAGGCGAAGTACGTCTCGCGTGGCGAGGAATGGAAGAGTCATGGCTTCTGGTCTTCAGTCTCGCGAGGCGAGTCATGTATTCGCGGGGCGAGACAGAAAGGTTTGCAATTTCTGGAATAGTCACGCTTCAGGTTCGCGAGGCGAATGCCTTCTCGCGGGGCGAAGAACTCCAGAATTATTTCTTTTTATTACCTGAAAACAAGAAATAGCATAAGTGCTTTATTTGACTCTAAATCAACTAAATTAACCTAAAAATACTTAAACGACTCAAAATGCTGCTTAAAGACAATCAAGTCTAATTTGGGCGAAAATGATATATAATTAGCACAAAACCACGGTCATACTAGTCATAAAACTAGATGAGCCAGCGGCTGATCAACATGCTTGATAGGGAACCTTTTAAAGTATTACAACAAAAGGGTAAAAAGGAAGTGAAAAAAAAGTATGGGATGAGAAAATCAAAAAAATAATTCTTTTGAGCTGAAAAATCTCCCATTCTCCAAATAAAAGAAAAATAAAAGAAAGAGAAATAAAAATAGAGAAGGGGATGATAAAAGAAATGAGAAATAAAACAAAAAGAAAGAAAGAAAGAAATGTGGCAAAAGTAAATCGAAACCCAAAATGGTATTGTAGAAGGTGTCATGATTTGTAATGCTTGATGTTTTATGTAGCCTTTTGAAATGTCCTTTTCTTGATTTCCCCACCAAACGATAAATCCCATGGCCCCGTTACAACCAAAGCAAAAGACCTCTTGATTCTTAATTGTTTTCATTAATAGAGTAGAGATTTGGTTGATAGTCAAGCCTATGGTAGAATTCATTCCTTAAGGAAAATGGAGCGAATTGTCATATATCATTAACCATTTGAGTGAGGTGAGAAAGAGAGTCAAGTAAATGAATAAGCTTGGGGTGATCTTCAGGTGAGCAGGGCCCGAATCAGTGAGAATATGAGTCTATGGAACTTAAGCTTCTAATTGGACTTGAATTGATTGTCCCTTGCTGAATTATTTAAATGCCTATTACTTGGATCATTAACTCGGGTTCTTAGTTCACTATCATTGCTCTGTTTGTTTTCATCTTATGGCCTTGGTTTTTGCTTGAGGACAAGCAAAGTCTTAAGCTTGGGGTGATTTGATGAGTGTGATTTCACCTCATTTTCCCTGTACATTTCTGCATGCATTTGCATATAGTTAGGCCATTTTAGTTTGATTTTGGTTAGTTTCTCCTTTGGAACGGATAAGGTGGTTTATGTGTTGTTTTGCAGGAATTTATGATTAATTGCCCAAGAATTTGGCCATGATGAAGCTTGGATGAAGATAGAGCCTGAAAAGAGAAGAAATTGAGCCAAGCAGAATTCTGGAGGCTTCGCCTCGCGAGACTGGATCTCGCCTCGCGAGCCCGAAGACCAGCCTGAACAGCAACAGTCAGGCCCTTCTGTCTCGCCTCGCGAATCAACACCTCGCCTCACGAGCCTGAAGGCCTAAATGTGCCAGAAACTTCACCCTTTCTGCCTCGCCTCGCGAGTTACTGACTCGTTTATAAGCTGTTTTAGGGCAGAAGAGAAGGGGATTCGTTTTGAAAAAAAGGAGGCGGCTAAACCCCTAAAAATAGGGACTATCTGCAGCTGCTGGGCTGTGTACATCCATGGAGTTCATTCCTTCCTTCATCTTTGTATCTTTTCCTTTGCTTTTCTCTTTGAATATGTGTAGCTAAACTCACTCTTTGTTGGGGTTAGATAATTCTTCTTTGAACTTGGTTGTAATATCATGTGGTAGTAATATGATTTCCTATTTCTTTATGAGTGTTTGATTCCATGCTTAATGATTTCCTTGGTTTGATCATCCTAGGAATGATTAGTTGCTTTGATAGAAAATTGAAAGATTGATGTTAAGGCATGCTCATGAATCAAATGCCAAGTAGTTCATGAACCTAGACATAGGTCTTAGGGTGCTTGTAATCTATGAATCTTGACTCTTAATGCAATTTCTCATGTTAATCCACCAAAGACATTAGGGTTTAATTTGGGATTTTAGGCTCATTCCACCAAAGACATTAGGGTTTGAGTATTTGAAGAAGATTTGATTGTAATAATTGAATTAGGAATTGTGTTATTTACCATTTCATAGCACCAAGGGAGGATTAGCCTAGTCTAACCCTAACAATTCTATCCATTTGTTATTCACATTTCTGTTGCCTATTAAGTGTTTGATAAAATACCTAAAAGAACAAAAACATTTTATTCTTGTTTGTTTCATTAGATGTTAGAGCTACCTTCATTCCAAACTTGATCGCCTAGATAGTAGTTCAATTTGCGAAGTGGTACTTGTCCACGATCCCTGAGGACGATATCCGGTTCTTACCGTTTTATTACTTGCAACGACCCTGTACACTTGCCGAGTTCGTGTCAATTCCCTTCTCTGAAAATATGGGAAACCACAAAACTCATTTATGACAAGAGGAGTTTGCAATTATCCCATTTATTCTTTAAGCTCTAAGAAACAATGTGGTCATATTTAAAAGCTTGAACTACTAGAAAAGAGTCACACTCAAGCCAAAGCCTCTTCCATCCTCTTTGAAAGGCTAACTCAATTGCAATCATGGCTGCCAACAATTGAGCATATGATTCTCCTATAGAATAAGCAAAACAGCCAGCAATTTCACCTCTAGAACCACGAAAAATACCCCACTAGCAGCCAGGCCAGGAGCTCCTTTTGTTGAACCATCCGAATTGCATTTGATCCAGTTGACTGGAGGAGGAGTCCAAGAAACTTGCAGAATTTTTGGAGCTTTGCTGACTTTGCCGTTAATATTGAACATCTTCAAAATTTTAAAATCCTCAATTGAATTTGAGGTTGTTCCTTTGGAATGAGTTACTGTGAGATTTGTAGCTGTTGTAATGCAACTAAGAACACTTGACAATGAAGTTTTAGAGTTGTGAAATCTGCTCTGGTTCCTACTATGCCAAATCCAATAGAAAACATTTATAATGGCAGATTTGATCACATCAGAAACTTGGCTACTCCATTTCCCGTCTAATATAAAAAAAACAGCCCCAAAGGATGAAAGATCAAGCTAACTACCAAAGCAATTACTCAACCAGGACCAAATACTTGAGCAAAACTGCAAAAAAGGAACAAATGCTCAGCTGTCTTATCAGTCTGCATACAAAGATCACATCTAGAAACAACAATACAACCTTTGGATTTTAGGCATTCATATGTGGGCATCCTATTGTGCAGTAATCTCCAAGTAACAAAGGACTTGGATTGGGGAATGGAAGGGTTCCAAATCAGTTTGAACAATTATTAGCTGCCTCATAAGGATTAAGATACTCAAAAGCATCCTTTAAACTCAAGGAACCAGTATCTGAGTGAGGCCAAATTAAGTGATCCCCTGCATCAGTAGAGATTGGAATTACTATATTTCTGATTTCCGCAGCCACGTTGGGAGCCATCTCACAAAGGCTTTGAGGCAAAGACCAAGTATTGTCACTTATAGAGTCTCTTACTTTAGCTTGAAGGTGAACCTGCTGATCAGATGGAATGTTTAACATCTCCACTATTGGAATACTAAGTGTTGAGACCACGGTAAGTGTACCGGATCCTTGCAAGTAATAAATCGGTAAAAACCAGATATCGTTCAAAGGGATTAGTTACCAAGTACCAATTCACAAGTTAAACAACTATTTAGACTTAATTTTGATACGAAACTCAAAATAAATAAAATAAAATAAAATAAAATAAAAGAGCAATAAAATATTTTTAGAATTTTTGTTGTGATAAAATAGAAATAAAAGCGTTAGGGATCTGATTTCATCCAATTATGAATCCGGATTCATCATAGACAAGGAATCGTGTGAATTACCGACACTCTAATTATTATAATCTCAATTGACATGTTGAAGGACAAATTCCCATAATTAATTGAAGCCTAATTTCTTAGTGAATCAATTCTATCAAACCTCACTAACTATCCCAATTCCTTAGGTCTAATTTACAAGGCATGATGATAAAAGCTCTATGGAATTTGTGAAATGCCCACATTAATCAAGTTATATATTCCTAGATTAACCCAATTAACAGTGATGATTACAAGAGGCATGTCCAGATATCACTATTCCTAACGTATAAATGAACCCTCAAAACACAGGAATGGTAGCTAAGCATTCAAATGCCAGTAAGCAAAATAAGCATCACATCAACAAAACCAAATGTTCATAAGATAATCAGATAGTCAATTAAACAACATCATGAAAGGAATACACCAAAACCCCAGCAAAAGAAATTTAGCTAGACATGCTAAACCCTAAAATAATTGAGAGAAAGAGAAAAAGAGAAACTCCATGAAATTGATAGCAAGAGAACACAACACTGTTGGATTCCTCATGCAATGTTGCCCCTGTGACTATCACACTCTATCCGGCTCCTCAGAGTCTGTTACATGCAGCAGCTAGTGCACCTCCCCTTCTATATTTTTCGTTGCTACCCTCTTTATTTTCCACCCGTCCGTTACTTTCCTTTCTTTCCAACTAAAAGCTGCATGGAGCTACCCGTTATGGCTTTAAAGGCCCCTCTTCTTTCTTTTACTTGCTCTTTCTTCTTCTAATCACATGGGGCCCATGGTCCATTGATTTCACCCGAGAATGCCTTGGTCCTGAGTGATCTTCCAAATTGATTTTGCCATTCTTTCACGCGGGCTCCACATGGCAATTCCAAAAGCAATTCATCTATGATGGTTTATTGAACTCACGTGGGCTTCACCAATTAGTCAAGTCCAAATCCATTTTCTTAGTCTTTTTTCATATTTTCCTATTTAATAAAACAAATGAAAATATTATTAAATTAGCTATAAAAATATAGAAAATTAACTAAAATATATAAAACATTATTAAAGGCTAAATTACCTAAACTTAGGGACAAAACTTAATCAATTAGCATGATTAGGAGTAAAAGTCCACCCAATAAGCACATAAAAATCTCATGATCTAGAAGATTATGACTCCCCCAAACCTAAGACTTTGCTTTTCCCCAAGTAAAAGTAACCCAAACTAGAACACAAAACACTAAGGACAAAAGTCAAGCTTTTATATGATTTGGGAAAACTGAAAGAGAGCACAATTAAACAAAATCACTATAAGGAAAAATTGCACAAGGCTAATTCATGAAATAGAAGCATCAATCAGTAGCAAGCTCAATTCCAAAAATGGCAGGAAGCAAAAATCATAATAACTTTGCAATCTCCATATTCTTAAAAGTTAAAAATCATGGCAATTTGGCAAGAGAAGAACCATAGAACCTTGGCCCTCACAAGATGCACACTCATCAAATAATCACTGAAGTGTATGGACAGTATGGGGTGAAGTGTTTCCTTCAAAGCACACATTAGAGTCATGGAACCACGGATTTGCTTTTCATATAATTCCAAAAAAAATTTAAAAATTCACAAACCACTAGCATGCACAAATCAAAGGGATTTTATTTTAGGTTGTATCTTGGCTAAAGTGGAAAACAAGTGAGGATAGAAATAATCAAAAGATGACGAAGGGAATATGAGAGCAATTACAGCAACTCAATTGTTTCACTGCAAAGCACAAAAATCCAAATTGCTATAATTGATTTTTTTTTTCATTTCTCCTTTCCCTTCTTTGGATTTTTTCCTCAACCTTATTCACATAAAAATTTACAAACCTTTTTTTCCTTTTTTTTCTTTTTCAATTTTTTTTTCTTGTGGGTACCCTTTTTTTTTCATTTCTCCTTTCCCTTCTTTGGAGTTTTTCCTCAACCTTATTCACATAAAAAATTACAAACTTTTTTTCTCCTTTTTTTTTCTTTTTCAATTTTTTTTCCTTGTGGGCACCCTTTTTTTTTTCTTTTTCTTTTTCATGCCTCATCACATTTTTTTTTCTTCAAAGCGTCTCGCATAATTCCATTACCCTCTCCCCCAAACCAATGTCTTTGCTTGTCCACAAGCAATTCACCAATGATCTCCTATCCTCAAGTTGGAATAAACATGTTCATTATAATTCAAGAATAAATTGTGAGAATAAAATTAATCAAAATAAGCTCAAGGGGGTAAGCAAATGAATTTTTCATGCAAGGTTGCCTTTTTTGGCTCAAGTGGTTTATGAAAAAAAAATGCCCAAATCATTTTTATGCAACACATGCAATTTATGAACCTCAGATAAAAGAATCAAGCAAATCTCAGCACATCAACTCAATGATGCACACTCAGAAAGAATTAACATCCAAGCCCAATATCTCACCAAGGTTAAATTAAACTAAGATTCCAAAATATCATTCCAAGCCTCATTGCCATGAATTTAATGGAAAAGAAACAAAAATATGCAAAGAGGTTATGAAAAATGCTATGAACAATTTTGAAAAATTGACTAAAGTACAAGAAGAACTTCTAAAGAAATGAAAATAGCCCGATAAAATGCACAAAATAATGATAATGCTAAAAGTGACTTCTCAAAACAACATCCTAAACCTTTAAGTGCTTGGCCTATTTTTATTCTAACAAAACAAACTAAAACATGTGAAACACAAAACTAACAACAAAACGAAAATAAACTAAAGTGAAGGCTTAAGAAAAACTCATTGAGAAGCTTCCACCCGGATCCCATTGCTTGTAGCATAAGGGCCAAGAGATGCTCAACATGTAAGATCCTCCTCCCGGATCCCATGGCTTGAAGAATGGCAATTGCAGCAGCAATATGAACCTATCCACAATTCCTCCTGGCAAGTATGTGGAAACTCCATTGACATCTTTAAGTACAATAATTAACTTGCCTCCTCCCGGGTCAATTGGTATTTTCACAAAGGAATATGACAGACAAGTGGAAGGGGCCAACTTTGCAACATCCACACATGCATGTAACCCAGCATATTTATCCAATGCAACAATTTCAGCTTTCTTGGCAAGCATGGTGAAAGATATTCCCTCCTGTGACTCATCTACCACCACCACTTCATCTTCATTCAAGGCCATATTCGCAATTGCATTACCCTCAATTTGATTCTCCTGCGGCTTTTCTTCTAGCAATTTTGAATATTCACTAGATTGCTCTTCTAACTTCTGAAAGATATCACTTAGCATCACCGCTATCAATTGAGAATGTTCCCTGTGCATTTTAAGTCTTTGAATCATGGCACTTATTTCTTCCTTGTTACGCTCTATGCTCTGGATCACAAGTTGAGCATCTATCTCCCAAAGTGATTCCAGCACCTCGGGGTCCAGCATAAGGTGTGGTGGTGGTTGTAAGGATGACAAATAGGATTTCGATTCCTCCTTTGAATATATCTTCACATGCTTATGAATAATACAATCAAGCACGACCCAATCAATTTGATATTCTTGGTTTGGATAGTAATGATGGTCCATGTGTTGCATCTACCTAGCACAAACAATTCTCAAAAGAAAAGATAAAATATATACAACAAATAAAAATGACTAAATTAGTTGTCTCCTTTGTTACTAATGATATTGACAAAACTAATCCCCGGCATCCTTTAAACTCAAGGAACCAGTATCTGAGTGAGGCCAAATTAAGTGATCCCCTGCATCAGTAGAGATTGGAATTACTATATTTCTGATTTCCGCAGCCACGTTGGGAGCCATCTCACAAATGCTTTGAGGCAAAGACCAAGTATTGTCACTTATAGAGTCTCTTACTTTAGCTTGAAGGTGAACCTGCTGATCAGATGGAATATTTAACATCTCCACTATTGGAATACTAAGTGTTGAGACCACGGCAAGTGTACCGAATCCTTGCAAGTAATAAATCGGTAAAAACCGGATATCATCCATAGGGATTAGTTACCAAGTACCAATTCACAAGTTAAACAACTATTTAGACTTAATTTTGATACGAAGCTCAAAATAAATAAAATAAAATAAAATAAAAGAGCAATAAAATATTTTTAGAATTTTTGTTGTGATAAAATAGAAATAAAAGCGCTATGGATTTGATTTCATCCAATTATGAATCCGGATTCCTCATAGACAAGGAATCCTGTGAATCACCGACACTCTAATTATCGTAATCTCAATTGACATGTTGAAGGACAAATTCCCATAATTAATTGAAGCCTAATTCCTTAGTGAATCAATTCTATCAAACCTCACTAACTATCCTAATTCCTTATGTCTAATTTATAGGGCATGATGATAAAAGCTCTATGGAATTTGTGAAATGCCCACATTAAACAAGTTATATATTCCTAGATTAGCCCAATTAACAGTGATGATTACAAGAGGCATGTCCTGATATCACTATTCCTAGCATATAAATGAACCCTCAAAACCTAGGAATGGTAGCTAAGCATTCAAATGCCAGTAAGCAAAATAAGCATCACATCAACAAAACCAAATGTTCATAAGATAATCAGATAGTCAATTAAACATCATCATGAAAGGAATACACCAAAACCCCAGCAAAAAAAAATTTAGCTAGACATGCTAAACCCTAAAATAATTGAGAGAAAGAGAGAAAGAGAAACTCCATGAAATTGATAGCAAGAGAACAAAACACTGTTGGATTCCTCATGCAATGTAGCCCCTGTGCCTATCACACTCTGTCCGGATCCTCATAGTTTGTTACACGCAGCAGCTGGTGCGCCTCCCCTTCCATATTTTTCATTGCTGCCCTCTTTATTTTCCACCTGTCCGTTACTGTCCTTTCTTTCCAATTGAAAGCTATAGGGAGCTACCCGTTATGGCCTTAAAGGCCCCTCTTCTTTCTTTTACTTGATATTTCTTCTTCTAATCACATGGGCCCATGGTCCATTAATTTCACAGGAGAGTGCCTTGGTCCTGAGTGATCTTCCAAATTGATTTTGCCACTCTTTCACGCGGGCATCACATGGCAATTCCAAAAGCAATTCATCTATCATGGTGTAGTGACCTCACGTGGGCTTCACCAATTATTCAAGTCCAAATCCATTTGCTTAGTATTTTTTCATATTTTCCTATTTAATAAAATAAATGAAAATATTACTAAATTAGCTAAAAAATTATAGAAATTTAACTAAAATATGTAAAACATTATTAAAGACTAAATTACTTAAATTTAGGGACAAAACTTAATCAATTAGCATGATTAGGAGTAAAAGTCCACCCAATAAGCACATAAGAATCTCATAATCTAGAAGATTATCACTAAGTCAATTATCTCTCCAAAAGTTAGTGGAGCTAGCATTACCAATTGACCATTTAGCTACTTGTTGCACCGAATGAAAGAATCTTCTAATACCAGGCAACGGGGATGATTTGATGAGAACAACAACTTTGTTCTTCTTAAGGAATCTGGTTCTTATAAAATTTGCACAGTAGCTATCAGAGACAAGAAACTCCCAAGAGAGCTTTAAAACAGCAGCTTCATTAATAGCTCTCATTGATTTCAAGCCAAGACCTCCTTCATTCAGAGGCTTGCAAATCTTCTTCCAAGCCACTGTTGCTAATTTCCTATTATGAATATTGCCTGACCAAACAAAATTTTGAATGGCTGAATCCATTGATTTCAACAAAGACACTAGCCGGTGGTAGGCATGAAAACTGTACAGCATCATTCCATTGATGATCGAATTGACTAGCTGGACTCTCCCCATAGTGGACAAAATTGATCCCTTCCAAGCACTCAGTTTACCTTTAATTTTATCTACTATCGATTTGTAAATGAATAGATTTTGGATTACCTCTAAAAATTAGAACTCCCAAATAGGTGAAAGGTAATGAGCCTGCTGAGAAACCAAGAATGGATCTGAGATCATTCACCCTCCTTGGACTCATAGAACCTATGAAAAATTTGCATTTCTCCAAGATCAAATACTGACCTGAAAGCTCAGCATACAAGATAAACAACCTCATCAAAGTCTTCAAATTATTTTTGGTTCCTTTGCAAAACACCATTATGTCAGCTGCATAAAGAACATGGGTTGGAGTTTGGAAACCTCTAGGACTAACCATAGGAGTTAACTGTTTACTGTCTACTAGATGAGTGATGTATCTACTCAAAAAATCCTCAGCCAAACAGAAAAGCAAGGAAGATAAGGGATCTCCCTGCCTTACACCCCTTTTACAAGTCATGTAACCACAGTGACTGCCATTCACCATAAAAGACAGCCTAGCAAAACGCAAAATTGTTAAAATCTAGCTACAAAATTTTGAATTAAAGCCAAAGGCCAACAAAACATATTGCAAAAATCCCCAATCAAGTGTGTCAAAAGCTTTGTTAATGTTAAATTTCAAAGTAACATTGCCTCCAAAAGATTTGCAATCAAGAAGATTGATGGCCTTTGAGGTAGTGTAGATGCAATCAGTTATACATCTTCCTTTTAGAAATCCTCTCTGCTGAACAGATAAAATGCCAGGGGCAATGGCTGAAAGTCTGTCTGCTAGGACCTTAGAAATTACCATGAACTGAAAGTTGGCCAAGGCAATTGGCCTATAGTCCTCAATTTTCTCAGCTTCAGGGAACTTGGGAATAAGGGCAACCACATTAGAATTAAGACCAGGTAATATCAAGTTCTGTAATAAGAATTGCTGAACTGATTTAAATACATCATTTCCCACGATATCCCAATAAGTTTAGAAGAAACATCCCCCAAAACCATCAGGCCCTGGAGATCCGGTACCATTCATTACAAAAACAGCACTTTTAATCTCTTCTTTACTAGGAATAGCAGTAAGCATAGAGTTCTGGTCATTGGAGACCAACTTTGGAATGATTTTCCTTACTATATCACTTTCTGTGCAGACATTTTCAGATGCAAAAAGATTGGAGCTAGAAAAAATCAGTGACATGGTTCTCAATACTTGTTTGGGAGTTGATGAGTGTGATTTCACCTCATATTTCATGTACATTTTGCATGCATTTTTCATATAGCTTAGGCATATTTAAATTTATTTTAGATAGTTTTTACCTTGGAACGGGTGAGGCGGTTTCGTGGTGTTGTTTTGCAGGAATTTAAGGAAAAATGCTCAAGATTGACCATGGTGGAGCTCGGATGAAGATAGAGCTTGAAAAGTGAAGAAAATGTACCAAACAGAGCCCATCACGGCCTAGCCGTGATGACCATCACGTCCATGATCGGATAGAAAGGAAGAAGCTAAAGTCGAAGGTCACGGCTGCGGATGACCATCACGGTCGTGACAGATCAAAATTTGAAGGCGCGCCCAAGGCAGAACACGTCACGGCCTGGCCGTGATGGCCATCACGGTCGTGATGCGCTCACAATTTATAAATAGGCATCTGGTCAGAACAAAAAAAGGATCCTAAACCCTAAAACATATTCTCTGGACCAAAGGCTGTTGTGGCTGTGTGGAGACTTTCCATGGAGTTCTTTCCTTCCTTTATTCCTATTTCTTTTCTTTTGGTTTTCTCTATGTTTATGTGTAGCTAAACCCCCTTCTTGTTGGGGTTAGATGAAGGCTTATCTGAACTTGGTTGTCTTATGATTTGGTTGTAATACAAATTCCTATTTCTTTTATGAGTATTTGATTCCATGCTTAATGCTTTTCTTGGCTTGATCACCCTTGGAATGATTTGTTGCTTTGATAGACAATTGAAAAATTGATGTTAAGACATGCTCATGAATCAAATACCAAGTAGTTCATGAATCTAGACATATGTCTTGGGGTGCTTGCAATCTTATAAGTCTTGGTTCTTTATGCAAAATCTCAGGTTAATCCACCTAAGACATTAGGGTTTAATTTGGGGTTTTAGGCTCATTCCACATAAGACATTAGGGTTTGAGTATTTCAGAAGATTTGATTGTCATAAATGAATTAGGAATTGTGTTATTAACCATTTCATTGCAATCAAGGGAGGATTAGCGTAGTCTAACCCTGACAATTTTCATCCATTTGTTAACCGCATCTCTTTTGCTTGTTAAGTGTTTGCAAAAATTCCTAAAAGACCAAAAACATTTTATTCTTGTTTGTTTTGTTACATGTTAGAACTCCCTTCCATCCAAACGATCGCCTAAATAGTAGTCTGATTTGCGAAGTGGTACTTGTCCACGATCCCTGAGAACGATATCCGGTCTCCCTACCGTATTACTTGTACGACGAGGTATAATTACCTGTTAATTGGTGTATACTTGCTGAACTGATTTAAATACATCATTTCCCACGATATCCCAATAAGTTTGGAAGAAACATCCCCCAAAACCATCAGGCCCTGAAGATCCGGTACCATTCATTGCAAAAACAACAACTTTAATCTCTTCTTTACTAGGAATAGTAGTAAGCATAGAGTTCTGGTCATTGGAGACCAACTTTGGAATGATTTTCCTTACTATATCACTTTATGTGCAGACATTTTCAGATGCAAAAAGATTGGAGAAAAAATCAGTGACATGGTTCTCAATACTTGTTTGGGAGTCCAGAAGTTCATCCCCCACTCTAAGCATGGACATTTGCTTGGTTGTATGCCTCATCTTCGTCATCCTATGAAAGAAGGCAGTATTTCTGTCTCCATTAGAGAACCAACTTAAATTAGTTTTCTGTTTCCAAAAAGATTCCTCGGTATTTAAGGCAGATTGCAAGTCCAGCTGAGCTTTATTCTCTCGAGACAGCAATGCATCAGAAAAATCTGAATCTGACATTTCTCTTTGAATTGAATCTAAGGCTGCATAAGCTTTGTATACTTGTAGTTTAACATCACCAAACACTTCTTTATTCCAAACTCTCAATTCAGCTTTCAACAGTTTCAACTTTTGGAATAAGGAGGACATTGGACAGCCAACAACCACTTTAGACCAAACCTCTCTAACTACTCCTTCACAATCAGGATGTTCACACCACATACTGAAAAATTTAAAAGCAGGAGGTTTAGTAGCCAAGCCTTTACTTAGGGATAATAGCAATGGATAATGGTCAGATTTACATCTCACTAATGAAGAGCAGGATATACTATCCCAGAAGGAAATAGCTTCCTCATTCACAATTGCCCTGTCTAATGGCAAATCTGTGTGAGCTCTACGTGCTAGACCATTTGACCAAGTGTATTGAACTCCCCTGGTGATTACATGAGAAATATTGTTCACATCTATCCAATTACTGAAATCCTCACAAGATTGACTAATATGAAGGTTTCCTCCTCTCTTTTCATGCGCCTCCGTCATTGCATTAAAGTCACCAAAATAAATCCAGGGAGCAGAGTTATTAACTAACAAGGCATTTAATTCGTTCCATAACTGTCTTCTGCCATGATAAGTAGTGGAAGCATAAATTGCTGAAATACAAATTAACTGATTGTTATCCATCACAGAGAAAGAGCGCTGCTGAGATGAAGAAGTAATTACAAATGGAGTAATAGAATCTGAGCACAAACACCAAATATTAGGCACTCTATTACCTCTATCATTAACCATGAAGAGCTTTAAACCCATAACTTTCCAAAAAACAGCAGGAATTTTATCAAAATCAACCCAAGGTTCAGCAATCAAAACCAAATTAGGCTTTTGAGACTTGCACATATTTTTTAAAACAAACCTAGACTCCTTATTTCCTAGGCCTTTGATATTCCAAAATAAGACTTTCATCAAGAAACATTTTCATATCCCGCCCTAGCACGGGTGTTATGAGTCTTTGCCAGTTGCTTCTTATTTTTCTTCAACTTCTTCTTTCTGGACTTGGATAGCACTGGAGTAAATTCCTCATCCTTCTCATTATCCTTAAAGGCTGAAATTGATTCATCTGTTTCCTCAACCTGATCAACCCAGAATTTGGATACTATCTTCAAGTCATTTTGAACCACTTTAGGAACCTGCCTATCTTCCAACAAGGGAGAGATTGAGTAGGATAGATCCTGGCCACTAGAATCATCACCTTGGTTGCTTTGTTGCCCTCCTGATCTCTGAGCAGAAGGAGTATTCGACACATTCTCTCTTGATTCAGATACATAACCTTTCTTTAATGCACTCTCAGTATTAGAACCTGTTGGAACTTTCTCCGTCTCCAAATTGTCATGAATAAGAGATTCATCAAAGATGGTTTCCACATAGGAATCATCCTTATCCTCACAAGTTAAATCAACATTTGAATTTTGCCCATCAACTTTCTCAATGACATGAGGAATAGAAAGAGGTAAAAATCATGTTACCTCTATTACCTGAACAATTTTTATCCTGATCCATTTGTCCAACCAGCACTGCCTATTTTGATTGATCTTCCGCATCTTTATTACTTGTACCCTCATTGAGAGGGATGGGTACCTTTTCATAGTCATCCTCTAAAATCATCATTTCCTTTTGCTTCTCTTTATAAACTGGCTTGACTTGCAAGTCACGTTTTCTTGAAATAATCTTGACTCCATTTGGATCTTGAACATTTCTTGGGGCAAGGTTTTTCCTTCTGAAATTTTCCAAGGAATGGCCAATTACATGACATGAATTACAGAATTGAGGAACGTTTTCATACTCCACAGTGACATAAAAAGCATGATATTCCTTTTCAACCCGAATTTGGCTTCGGAGAACCCCAAGTAGGTCAACATCAATAAGAACTCTAGCAAAGTGGCCAAAAATACATTTGCTAGTTGCTTCATCTAAACAGATTGGGATTCCAAGACTACTTGCTATAGAAAAAATAATCTTAGGGCTCCAGTATTCTTGGGGCAGACCTAAAAGACACACCCAACACTACACATTAGAATGCCTTTGATTATTGGGATTAAAATCTGGTGACCAAGCAAAGATTCTTAGAAAACCAGGTTTAAGATTCCACGATCCAATAGTTCTCACACTGCGGAGATCCTCCACTGAGGAAAAATCAAATTCAGAATAACCTTTTCCCAATGGTATCAAACTCCACTTCCCTAATGGTTTCCATAAGGCTTGTAACTTCAGGCGCCGCAAGTCATGAGTCTTGATTGGTTTATCACCTTTAGAAAGAGTGATACGTCTATGCAGATGATTTTTACATCTTTCCAATCCAGCTTTATATTCTTCTTCTAGAATCTTTACTGAAATTTCATCTCCATTCAATTTCGGACGAGGGAGTTGATTAAAAGGAATGTCACAAGAATTCTGTAGAGTCTGCACAAAAGACTTCCTTTATGGAGTTAGTGAAGACGTATCATTAGGAGAAGGTGGCAAATGAGGGGGAGGAGAGGAGGAGGAGAGGAGGAGGAGGAGAGGACCGCAGCCTTGGCCAAGAAACCCCAAGGGCAAACAGCAACCATGACTACCATGCAAACCCTAGAGAGAAACCCTAGCAGTCATAGACTCTACTACTTTGAGGATGCTTTCGAGAATAAAATAGCTCACAAACTTAGTGGTATAAGTTCTACCCTGTTATGGATCAAATAATGCTCTGGCATAATAGACTAGGACACCCTATTTTTCAATATCTTAGGCATTTGTTTCCAAATTTATTCAAAAATGTTGGTTGTTCTTCTTTTTAATGTGAAAGTTGTGTTCTTGCTAAAAGTCATAGAGTCTCTTATTCCTCTCAACCATATCATGCATCTAAACCTTTTAATTTAATCCAAAGTGATGTATGGGGTCCATCAAAGATTAAAACCCAATTTGGAAAAAGGTGGTTTGTAACCTTTATTGATGATCACACTCGATTGTGTTGGATCTACCTTATGCATGAAAAATCTGAAATACCTAAAATATTTAAATGTTTTTCACAAATGGTAGAAACACAATTTCACACAAAAATCTCTATTTTGAGAAGTGACAATGGTACTAAATATTTTAATAAGAATCTGATTGAGTTTCTCCAAAACAAAGGTATTCAACATCAATCAACATGCCCAAATACTCCTCAACAGAATGGCACTGCATAAAGGAAAAACAAACATCTTCTCAAAGTAGCTCGTGCCATCATGTTTGAGAATAATGTTCCAAAGTATTTGTGGGGGGATGTTGTCCTAACAGCAACCTATCTCATAAATAGAATGCCCACTCGTGTGTTAAATTATCGCACACCTTTGGACACTTTCAAAACCTTTTTTCCCGGATGTCGATTGCATGTTGATCTACCTTTAAAAGTGTTTGGTTGTACTGTTTTTATGCATACACCTTCTATTTCTCGGTCTAAACTAGACTGAAGAGCAGAAAAGTGCATTTTTGTGGGATATTCTCCCAACCAAAAGGGTTACAAATGTTTTAATCCTAGCACAAAAAGACTTCATGTTAGCATGGATGTTACTTTCTTGGAAAGTCAACCTTTTTTTCAAGAAAATTACCTTCAGGGGGAGAATGTGAATGAAAATGAAGGTAATTTTTTCCATGAACCATTGCTCAAACCTGTTTTGATTAATGTTGATTTAATTGAACTCGTGCAAAATATGTTTTTTCACATCAGGATTTAACATCGGTTCTTTTCTAACCGATCTCTAAAACGAGGCGGTGGCATTTTTCAAATTAATGTCAAAACTTTTGACATCGATTGATAAAATAACCGATGTTACAACTGTTACACATCTGTTCATTTTGTAAACCGATGTGTAAGAATAAAACAAAAATTGAAAATTGAAATTCTGCTTTACTTTTATCATCGGTTCCCGAATTAACCAATGTCTAATGTCTTTAATCAAAAACAAATTTTAAAATTGCTTTAATTTTAACATCAGATGTTTCTTGAACTGGTGTCTAAAAGCCCAAAACCAATATTGTTCTATTCATTCCCTCCAGTATCACCGTTCGTGCCCTTTCTTTTATCTTGGCTTCTCTAAACCTAAACCCTCAACGTGCGTGCCGTAGTCTTGCTCCGTCGTGTGCCGTCTGCTTGCTCCGTCATTCGCCGTCCTCAGAGGTTGGAGCAACACAAAGGTGGTCCATCGTCGTGCGTGTTCGTCCTCGTCATTGTAGGTGGTCCATCTCTGCTTTCAGCAATCGCAGGTGGTCCATCTTTGTTCTGCTCTGTTCTCATTGCTTTGGTTCTCACCACTCAATCTCCCCATCAACGCAACCCTCTTCAGTTCTCATCACATAGGTAACCCATTCTCTTCCTCCACTTCATAACTTGGGCGTTCCCTAATTTTCTTCTCTCTCTCACTTGGGATCAATTTTGGTGTCCCTAGATATTATCCAGGAAGCCCCATTTGGATGATGAAATCTACAACCAGCTTGTTGAGAAAGCTAAGACAGAGGATTATGATGTGAGCAAACTCCACAAGACTCCATAGAGTGATCCTCCACCAAAGGAAGAAGGTCCCCAAGACACCAATGGCATTTGGTGGATCAAATCCATATTTGGGAAATAGGTATGTAGATTTATCAACAATGCTATTTCTTCAAACATTGCTGAGTATGTTTAAAACACTGATGTTGATGAATGTGGTTTGTCTTCAATATTTTTTATTTATTTTGTTGTTTGGCTAGTGAGTCATTATTGGTGTTGATCATCTACATTTCATCTAAGATTCTCTTGGGATGCTAAGAATAAGTTCTCTCTTTTAAAATCCTTTAGGACTCTGTATAGGAAAAAAACTGTATGAAACGAATTTTACATATGCTTGTGGCTATGAGCATGTTTATCTTTTGCTTCTAGTGAGATATCTTTCATAATTTACTATGCCAAAATTTTATATTCAACTTCAGATTTTTATTCGTGTTGTTAAATGTCTTTTTCATCAAAATGTTGTCAAGGTATTCTTCTTTTTCTACTTTTTAGTTAGATTTTTGTTCATGTAGTTAAATGTCTTTTTCATCGAATTGATGTCGAGGGCGTGCTCAGACAATCAACATGACCTCCTTGATTCTTGTGGGTTACAAATACGACCATGTTTCCATTGAAGTTTGTGTTAAATATGTATTTCATCACTATAAAATCGATAAAATTTGATTTTGGTCCTTATAAAAATGTTATTCATTTTTAGTCCCTCCTCAAGTTTCAAAAGCGGAGTGGGATTGATTCACTTGAGTGTGGGAGGAAGGAAGGATCACAAATTATGGTCTTCAGTTCAATAAATTAAGGAATAAAGCTCACTTATGGAATTTGCTCACTAAACTATGAACTTCCTTGGGCAAGGGATTGCTCATATTCAAAAGAAAAGGGGAATTCTAAGCCTGCACATAATAAAAGTTGAATTAACTAAAAAACACACATTTCATTTTTGCATTATTAGATTCACCAATACTTGCGCGCTAACAATTCTGTTTCAGCTTCTTGATTTGAAGTGGAAACAAATTTACATGGTAGTGATGTCTGTCCTTCTACCCTCCAAATTTCCTTCTGACAACGTCATCTTGTTCTTGATAGCGAATGATGTGTGTCTAAAAGAATTAACCATATTCTTTTGAGAGAAATCATGCTAAAACTCTGACATCCCTCATATAGAATGACTTAGAAAGATTATCATTAAACATGCAAAAGTTAGAAGTTAGAAATGGTGGTATTTGCATACATCATTTCCATAAACCATACTAACTCAATCCTACAAACTTATTGTTGTAGCTGTGGATCGCGATTGGATGAATTCTAGATGGACAAGTGATGAGTATGAGAATGGAGTGGAAGCTTTTCTGCAATTTGCTAAAAGAAATCTTCCTAATAGTAGTAATGAAAAGTTTTATTGTCCTTGTGTTAATTGTTTGAATGGGAGATGACTAGAAGCTGAGGAGATACGGGAGCATCTTATTTATGAGGGGATTTACAAGAGTTATACAATATGGATATGGCATAGTGAATTGTTAGACAGGTCAAGGGTGTCTCAAAGAGAGAAAGTTGATGACGTAGATATGGACGATCGACTATAGGACATGATCCGTGATATTGGGCAAGAGACTTTTTAGCGAACACATGTGTATGACACTTTGTGAAATGATGGAGAAGTGCCTTTGTATCCGGGTTGCACTAATTTCACACGGTTGACAACGGTGTTAAGGTTGATCAACGTGAAGGCGAAAAATGGGTGGAGTGATAAAAGATTCACCGAATTGCTTGAGTTGTTGAAAGACATTCTTCCAGAAGGTAACACATTACCATCCCGTAACTATGAGGCGAAGAAGATATTGTTCCCGATGGGTATGGAGTATAAGAAAATAAATGCATGCCCCAATGATTGCATATTGTACAGGAAAGAGTTTGAAGAGATGCACGAATATCCTAGGTGTGGGGTATCACGCTACAAAGTGAAGGATGGTGATTCTAGTTGTGATGTCACAAAGGGTCCTCCTGCGAAGGTGTTATGGTATCTTCCAATAATTTCGAGGTTCAAGCGATTGTTCGCTAATGTAAATGATGCAAAGAACATTAGATGGCATGCAGATGAGCGGAAATGTGATGGACAGCTTCGCCATCCGATTGATTCTTTGTAATGGAAGAGAATTGATAGTTTTGTTTTTGGATTTCAGCAATGAGCCCCAAAACCTTAGCCCTGGACTTGCTAAGGATGGAATGAATCCGTATGGTAACTTAAGTAGTATTCATAGTTCATGGCCTGTTCTCCTGGTAATCTACAACCTACCTCCTTGGTTGTGCATGAAGCGCAAATACATTATGTTATCTATGATGATTTCGGGCCCAAAACAGCTAGGAAATGGCATAGATGTTTATCTAAGTCCCTTGATTGAAGACTTAAGAATGTTGTTGAAGGTGTTGATGTGATTGATGGGTACTGCCATGAGACTTTCAAGATGCGTGCCATGTTATTTTGCACCGTCAATGACTTTCCAGCATACGGGAACTTGAGCGGGTATAGTGTTAAGGGGCATAAAGCATGCCCTATATGTGAAGAAGGCACATGCTACCATCAACTGCAACATGGAAGGAAGACAATTTACCTTGGGCATTGGAGATTTCTCGGACCTAATCACCATTATCGTATATTGAGAAACACTTTCAATGGACTTCCGGATAATGAAATTGCTCAGGCGGCATTAACTGGAGAGAAAGTTTATCAATAGGTGAAGGACATCAATGTTATCTATGGGAAGACCCAAAATAAGGCTACTGAGAAAAAAATATGGAAGAAAAGGTCGATCTTCTTTGATCTTCCATACTGGTGCAAGCTTGATGTAAGACATTGTATTGATGTGATGCATGTGGAGAAAAATGTGTGTGGTAGTGTAATCGGAATGCTTCTCAACATTCAGGGCAAGACAAAAGATGGTGTGAATGCTCGTTTGGATCTAGTTGTGATGGGTATATGAGAGTAGTTAGCTCCATAATCAGTAGGTGGTAAGAAGACTTATTTACCCCCAGCATGTCATACTTTATCAAAAAAAGATAAAAGAAGTTTCTGTGAGTGTCTACGGGGCATCAAAGTGCCACAAGGTTACTCTTCAAATGTCAAGAGGCTTGTCTCAATGAAAGATCTCAAATTAGTTGGCTTAAAGTCTCATGATTGCCACGTCTTGATGCAACAACTACTACCAGCGGCTATTCGGGACATCTTGCCTAAAAAAGTTAGACACACCATAACTAGGTTGTGCTTATTCTTCAATTCGATATGTAGCAAAGTCATTGACACGCAGAAGTTGGATGAGTTGGAAAATGAGGCAGTTATTATCTCGTGTCAATTGGAGATGTATTTTCCCCTTCATTTTTTGACATTATAGTTCATTTGATTGTTCATCTAGTAAGGGAGATTAGATTGTGTGGACCCGTTTATTTAAGGTGGATGTACCCAGTTGAGCGATACATGAAGATCATGAAAGGGTATGTGAAGAATCCACACCATCCTGAAGCATCTATTGTTGAAAGGTACGTTGCAGAAGAAGCTATTGAGTTTTGTACATACTACGTGTCAGAAGCGGAACCTGTAGGGCTTTCTAAGTCTCGTCATGAGGGAAGATGTGATGGTAAGGGTACACGAGGTATTACTATTAAGAGCATGGGTCGAGAGGAAGTGCTTCAAGCACATTTGTATATATTGAATAACACTGACGAGGTTGAACTTTACTTACGTGATCACAAAAGCATTGTCAAGGAAAATTATCCTCGAATGAATGAAAAATAGTTGTTAAACAAGCATAACAAAAATTTCTTAATCTGGTTTAAAGAAAAAATTGTAATTGATGGTACCGCTTCTGATACATTAAAATGGCTAGCACAAGGGCCTAACTTTGATGTCATATGTTGGAGTGAATACGATATGAATAAGTTTTCCTTCTATACAAAGTCCCAGGATGACAAGAGTACCGTGCAAAACAGTGGGGTTATGGTCGTGGCTAAGTCCATGCACTTCTCTAGTTCAAAAGATACAAACCCTGTTATGGCATCCGTATCTTACTTTGGAGTCATTTAAGAGGTTTGGGAGGTCGATTACACTAAATTTAGAGTGCCCATTTTTAAATGTAAGTGGGTCGACAATAACAGTGGTGTACAAACTAATGAGTTAGGATTTAGATTGGTGGACCTTGACAAGGTAGGTTATAAGGAAGAGCCTTTCATCAAGGCATTCCAAGCAAAACAAGTGTTTTATATCAGTGATCCTTCTAACAAAAGGTGGTCAGTGGTTCTCCAAGGAAAAAGCATGCATAATGGTAGTGAGGAAAATCAAGATTCAACTCTTGATATTTCTGATACTCCTTCTTTCTCAACACGGGTGCCTACTTTCAATGAGGAAAATGAAGTGGACGATATACATGCCACTCGTGATGATCATCAGGAAGGGTTATGGGAGAACATTACTACTTGACCATAGTGTAAGTTATGTTTACAGTTATATTTATAAGTTATGTTTGTAAGTCATATGTATTTATGAGTTATATTTATAAGTTATGTTTATAAGTCATCTTTAAAGTCATATTTACAAGTTTTATTTTTCTTGATATTTACAAGTTAATTTAAGTTATGTTTGATATAACTCGATTCTTACTGGCATTAGGTGTTTTTTTGTGTCTCAATAGGCATACATGGCTAATCACGAGGACATCCCTCCTCCGCGCAGCGGGTCGGATACCCCGCCTAAACGCTGTCGCGACTGTCGCGTCCGGGAGCCGTGAAAAGAAGGAAAAAACAGAGGAGTCGCCACTAAAATTTTTATTGTGGGAAAACCTTGGAAAACCCATTTATTTAAGGTAAACTGGTCTTTAAAAAAAAAGAGAGAGATTTGGGTCCGGGAGTCGGTTACGAGTAGGGAAGGAGTTAGCACCCTACATCGCTAGTTTAAAAACGGCACCTCAAGTTAATTATGCAAAAAAATTTAATACCTTTAAAAACATTTATTTTACCCCAAAAAAAATATTTACAAGAAAGAATTATTTTTATTTTAAGATATTTTGTATTTATTTATTGGCTTTGTATTTTAAAATTTAGTGTTGATAAAACCTAAATGAAGTTGAACATGGCACATAAGTCCATAGGGCAACCTCAAATCTAAGGGATTGAACATAGCACCCGAGTCCACAGGACATCCCTAAAAAAACAATAAAAAGGAAATTTTATTTTTGGCATGACAGAATGATTGATTATGCTCCTACGTATTCCCGGGTGCGATGGGAAACTCAAAGCCACGTAGTTCTTTTGGGAAAAGTTTGATTGGTTGGTTGATTTTAATTTTTGGAACGGATTTTTGATATTTTTAAAAAGTTTTTTTATTTTATTTGTCCTTTGTTAAAAGATCATTTTTTTTGGGTTTTGAAAAAGGATTTTTATTTTATGCAAAACAAGTTACTTACAGTTAAAAATAAAAAAAAAAGACTCTCAAACTAAAACATGACCCAAATCTAAAATAATAAAACTTAACCCAATAAATATTAAAGACTCATCCCAATCCCTACCCGAGCCAAAGTGGACCAGACAAAAACCTGCAAAAGGAAGAGAGAACCAATAAACATAATAAATATAAAAATATCTTCTCTTTTCTTTTGAGACCTGTGAACGCAGATCAGTGGGGATGACGGAAATGTGATGGAACAGTGGCAGCGCGTGGCTAGGATTGGTGAGCGAAGGTGATGTCGCAGTGGTGACCGGAAGAGGCGCACGGTGGCCGGTGTTCTGCGTGAGTGGAGCTGGTACGGTGAGTGCAGAGCGGAGCGGCGATGCTGCCATTGTTGCACGATTCTGGTTCAACGGCGGGGTTACAAGGACGGAAGTGTTGGACAAACAGGAAGGCGGTGCGGCAAGGGACTTATGGCGGATGGGTGACTGGACGGTACTGGGAGGCTATGGCGGCAACGACGACACATGACAGAGACGCTGTTTGGTGCAAGGGAGGCATGGTGAGAGTAGATCTGGTGCTAGAACAGAGCAGTGACGGCGGAGCTACGAAACTGGATGTCTTACAGTGTGGCCGTGGCGTAACTAGGTTACATTGGAGTGGTGTGGAGCTGTCGTTGCCGGCGGCGACGGCGAAGGAGGTGACTGAACTTGGAAAAAGGATCTCTGTTTTTGATGTTCTTGTATTCTCTTTGTTTATTTTTTTTATTTAGGATGGGATGGGGTTTAGTTGTTGTTGTGATACTATAGAGGTGAAGAAGAATGTATTGGTCATGAGATAGAGGATGAAGATGATGGTTGTGGATGAGTGGAAGTTGTAAATGATGAGGATGGAGGAGCTTGAGTTGATAGAGGGGATGGCTATACAGTGAATGGATGAAGAAGATGGAACGATGAAAGTGAGGTGGAAGAAATGAGAGAAAAAATGATGGATTGTATTGAGATATTTCTCTCAAGCTCCCCCCTCTCCTCTGTACAGAGCCATGGTGGGGAGCAAGTCAGCCTTTGCCTCCACTACATTGCAGGATGAGAGGGTGGAGTGTACCGTGTCCTTTTTCTTTGAATTTGAAGAAGATGACAAGCTTGGGTAGTACAACATGGATTACGATGGAGGATAAAACAATTTTTTTATTTTAATAACTTTTTATTTATTTATGTTTCGGACTATGGGCTTCACACTTGTAACAAGAAAATTGGGCCAAGAATATTTTTACATTTTTTGCAATTTTATAATTTTTTTCTTTTTTTCAAAATATTAATAAAAGAGAAAATACCCGAACAAAATTAGGTGTTCACAACTGCCCCTCTTTACTTGTTTCTTATTAGATAATAGGTGTAACCATAGTTAACCTATTATCGTTATAAGCAACGAGTAAAGACCTGAACTCCAATTTTGTTCGGGGTACCCCGACAAGCAAAAATATCTGTGACTACAAACCGATTTCCTGTATAAAACCCACGGGTTGGATTTCCCACTGAGGTTAACACATAAAAAGCCTGCAGGGTGGATTGCCTGCTGAGCTTAAAAAACAAAGATAAAGAGCTTACGGGTGGATTGCCCGTCAGAAGCTCGAATAGAAAGATAAAGAAGCTTATGGGGTGGATTGCCCGTTAGAAGCTTCAAACAAAAAGATAAAAGAGCTTACGGGGTGGATTGCCCATCAGAAGCTCGAACAGAAAAATAAATGAGCTTACGGGGTGGATTGCCTGTCAGAAACTCGAACAGAAAGATAAAAAGAGCTTATGGGGTGGATTACCCGTCAGAAGCTCGAACAGAAAAATAAATGAGCTTACGGGGTGGAAGATAAAAAAGAGCTTACGGGGTGGATTGTCCGTCAGAAGCTCGAACAGAAAGATAAATGAGCTTACAGGGTGGATTGCTCGTATGAAGCTCGAACAGAAAGGTAAAAGAGCTTACGGGGTGGATTGCCCGTTGAAGCTTTAAAACAAAAAGGAGCATACGGGGTTTGGTACCCGCCAAAGCTTGATAGCGTAAAGAGATTACGGGGTCTAGTACCCGCCGAAGCTTGACAAAACGATAAAAGATCTTATGGGGTTTGGTACCCACCGTAGCTTGAAAACAAAAAGAGCTTACAGGGTCTGTACCCGCTGAAACTTTAAAAAAAAGAGCTTACGGGGTCTGGTACCCGTCGGAGCTTGACAAAACGATAAAAAAACTTATGGGGTCTGGTACCCGCCGTAGCTTGACAACAAAACGAGGCTTACAGGGTCTGGTACCCATTGAAGCTTGGAAACAAAAAGAGCTTACGGGGTCTGGTACCCGCCGAATCTTGACAAAACGATAAAAAAGCTTACTGGGTTTGGTACCCGCAATAGCTCGACAACAAAACGGAGCTTACAGGGTCAGGTACCTGCTGAAGCTTGGAAATAGAAGGTGCTTACGGGGTCTGGTACTCGCCGAAGCTTGACAAAACGATAAAAGAGCTTACGGGGTTTGGTACTCGTCGAAGCTTGACAGAAAAGATAAAAAAAAAAGCTTGTGGAGTCGGGTATCCGCCGAAGCTTGACAGGAACGGTAGAAAGCGTGTGGAGTCGGTTATACGCTGAAGCTGGAAAAGGTAAACGAGCTTACGAGGCCCTATGCATGCTAAAGCTAACAAAGACAACAACTTATGGGCCTTGTGCCGTTAAAGCTAAACGAAACAAACACGAAGCTTATGAGGCCCTATGCCTGCTGAAGCTAGTAAAGACACGCTTATGGGCCATGTGCCCTCTAAAGATGAACAAAAACAGAGAGAAGCTTACGAGGTATTGTTCCTGCTAAAGCTAAAAAAGACATGACTTCGGGGACCTGTTCCCGCTAAAGCCAAACTACAACAAAACAAAACTTAAGAGGTCCCATGCCTGCTAACACTAACAAGACATGACTTTTGGGGCCCTGCGCCTCCTAAAGCCTAACAACAATAAAACAAAGCTTAAGAGGCAATATACATGCTAAAGCTAACAAGACATGACTTTTGGGGCCTTGTTCCCACGAAAGCCGAACAAATGCACTGCAAATATGTTGACTTTGTATGAAATGATAAGACAATGCATGATATGAGAGATGATTTTTTTGAAAACTGTGAATTTTTTTTAATGATGCATGAGATGTTGTTTATGATCCTGCTTATTTTTTATTCATGATGCATGAGATGCTTTTATCATTGATGAAAACTCTGATTTTTATTTTTTTTTATTTTTTTTCAAAAAACTCTTTGATCATTGGCTCCTTAGAGTCATGATTGCAGCCGAGATTAGGGATGAGCTAGAGGAAGACACCTTGATCTTGATTATCACTAACTTGCTCAACTGATGTTTTTCTTCTTGGCTGAGATATGTTTCTTTGTAATGATTACCCAATGGATGAAATTATCTGATCAACTTTCAAGGATGTAACTGGCCCCATTCCTCATGTATTGGGAACCTTTCATGAATTGTCCTCTTAAACTGCCCCAGTTTGTTATTCTAAGGAGACTTCATGTGCTTTATTTGTATTTGACCCTAATTTTTGCGTAGGTTGCTCTTTACGAGTTTTCAACCTGCTAGGTTGCTCTAACTTTTGCCTAGACTGCCTTTTCAGGTTTTCAGTCTAGCAAGCCATTTTTCTCATTTTTTCTCCCTTATTAATTTTTTTTGCTTTTGATTTTTTGATTCTTTTTCTCTCTTTTTTTTGGGTGAGTGGACAATTTTTTTGCTACCCTTATTTGTGAGGATCAATGCTTTTGCTTGAATTTACAATTGACGATGCCACTTTCCTCCTTGTATTCAGAATTCTTCTGACCAGAGTTGTTCATCAAAGAATTACCATTAGATGGTTAAATTGTACTTGAACTCATAATTACCTTACTTGAAGCATCATGCAACAAACATGCATGGACTCAAAAGTATGACAGGAAAAGACATTATTGGTTGAACAACTTCTTGATTGGTGTCGGAAGTTGGACGACTCAAATGGTATTGATAGCAAGGCACACAAGAGGTGATATGGAGGTCAAAAGAATATTGCCCCAATTTGAAATGGGCTTAGTATCAATCATGTGAAAATGGGATGGGCTTGATGTATACCGCTTAAGAACAAAATTTCCCCAGAGTAGTTTCCTTGAGGATAGAGTGCCCCAGTGTAGGGTTCCCTTAATGAAACAGCCCCAGTGCAGGGCACTTGATAAGGAAAACTTAAGAATGATATTGCCCCAGTGTTGGGTCCAAATAATGAAACTGCCCCAGTGTAGGGCACTTAACAAGGAAAACTTGACAATGGAGCTGCCCCAGTGTAGGGCATCCAATAATGGAAATGCTATAGAATACGACCCTTGAAAGAAAAGTTTTACCCCATGTAGAACTTGCCCTGATTTTTACTTGGACTGCCTTTGAGGGTTTTCAGCCTAACGAGCTTTCTTTTTCTTTTTCTGTTTCTTTTTATTTTTATTCTTTTCTTTCTCTCTTTTTTTTTTGAGAGGAGCAATCAATTAAAAACTAGAAGAGCACAAACTTTTTGTCTCAAAATTAAAGTTGATGAAAAAGTAGCAATCATTCATTGATCAGAATGGACTTTCCAGGCTTGTAATGTGGTCAATGGTTGGGGGTCATGAAAGGAAGGATATAAGGCTCAAACAAATGTGTTAAGGTTGAATAGGATCAAGGATCCATGCTCTTTTCAGGGTTTCTGAGAACATTTCCTTTCCACTTATTTTTCTTCTTTTTCACCTTTTTATTTGTCTTTGGCATGAAGTTTTTCATTCTTCTTTTTTTTTATCCTCTTTCTCTCTCTTTCTTTTTCGTTTTTTTTTCACTTTATGCTTCATAATCACCATCTCTTTCTTGCTTGCCTCTTGTTTAGGGGTGATCCTTGCCCATGGTTCTTTGAAGAAAATTTTTCGAGCTCAAAAGGGGTAACAAGGGATAATGATGATATTTTGCGAAGGATAGAGAAAGACGGCCAATCTTCATTTCAAATCATGATTGCTTATTTTGAAAACCAAAGATGATGCTCTTCAAGTATTTATTTATTTGCTCCTCGTCTATTTTTTTTTTTTTGAATTTTTTTTGAATTTTTTTTGAAAAAACGTGGGCATGCGTGGGCTTCATTGATCTCCACAAAGAACTTTCAAGATATTGGGCCTTATTAGCCAAACCGAAGAAGATACTTGATAAAGAAAATGGGAAATGATATATGAGAATGGAAAGAGAAACATTATGATTTGGATGAAGATGTAAAGAAAGGATGAGACAAGGTACGCATGCAAATCCATTGCATTAATGCTTCAAGGAAGTGAACATGGTTCAAGTATCTCATGATAGAATAAAATGTAACCATCGTTTCACGGTAAACCACTGATAAACAAATCTAGCCCCGATTTTTGAGAAATTGCCAAGACAGGGATCACAAAGTATTGACTCTTCTCACAACCACTTGAATGTGAATCTGGTGATGTCATTGTAGCATTCTTCTTGAATTCTCAATAGTCCACTAGAAAATAACTGATAGGACTCCGGCAAGTGTACCGGGCTTCGTCGTCAAGTAATAAAAAGAGATCGAAACACAGAGACCATGATCTTAAATAACAATTAGCTATTAAATTGATTTAATTAAACTGGAATAAGATTTGGTTTTTGAAATCGGAATCAAGTAACAATCAAATTTAAAATTGCAATTAAACACAATAGGAAAGTAATTCAAATAGGGGTTTTTCAAATTCAAAAGGGATTTCCAGGAATTGGGATACCACAAAACTGCTTATGTTACTAAATTGACTGCTCTCCTTGTTAATTACCAAAATTTGCTTTGAAGGCAAATTTATCCTAAATAGTTAATGCTCCCTCTCGGTTACAAAAACCGTGCCCAATTAAATCAACTCCTACTCTCGTGATAATTGAATTTAAATCGAACCCTTTGAGTTTTGTGACAATTCGTGAACCCTCGAAGGACCGCTTCTAACTCTCGTGATTTAAGTCCTAAGTTTGATTCCTATAGATCTGATACCTAAGTTCACCGCTAAGTTCGTCCTTAGTGTATCTACGACACGCAAATAAGTGGCCACCGAATTTATGAGTAATTAAAACAATAGGGATCAAATCGAAAGCAAAATTGAAATTAACAAGAAATCAAACATCAATTCATCACCATAAACAAATCTTGGGCATAGCCCAAATTCCTAGAAACAAGACTACTACTCAAGCATTGCCATGATCATAGCAAGCTTGATTAACAATAGCATAAAAAGAAAACCCTAGAGGAGAGAAGAGATTGAGGGGAAGAAGAAGAATCCTAATTTTGCCTATGGGTAGCCGTCAAAAGTCCTCAGTTTCGACCCCTAGAAGGCTATTTATAATTTGGGGTAACTTGAATCCCAAACCAATACAAAAATCAGATCAAATCAGTTTCTATGGATCCATATATTGCGCGTCACGGCCGTGATGGCCATCACGGCCAGGCCGTGACTGATTCTGCCTTGAAGGTTGCTTCACTAGTTGGTCTGTCACGGCCTAGCCGTGATCAATTCTGCCTGTGAGGGTCTGGCTCAGCTGACATGTCACGGTCGTGAAGGGCATCACGGCCTGGCCGTGACCATCTCTGACTTTTCCATTCTTTCTTTTCAGCTCTACTCGATCACGGCTAGGCCGTGATCAGTTCTGTTTGCCCCATTTTCTTGCCTTTCAAGTTCCATCTTCATGCCAGCTCCAACACAACTGATCCTAACCAATTTAATCTTCGATTCCTGCACACAAGCACCACAAAACCACCTTACCCGTTTCAAGGAAATATGAGGTGAAATCAGACTCATCAAACTACCCCAAGCTTAAGATTTTGCTTGTCCTCAGGCAATAACTAAGGCCAGAAAAGACAATTAATCAGAGCATGGACAGTGAATCTAGAACCCGAGTAATAAATCCAAGTAACAAGCATATTCAATAAGAAACCAAGAGACAATCGATTTTAAGTCCAATTAGAAGCTTAGGTTCCCCAGATTCACATCTCTCACTAATTCGGGCACTCTCCTCACCACACTCATATGTTTGAGGGTATATGACAATTCGCTCAATTTCCTCAAGGAAGGTACCCTACCATAAGCTTGACTATTAACCAAATCTCTACTTTATTAATAAAAACCATAAGAATCAAGAGGTCTTTTATTTTGGTTGTAATGGGGCCATGGGATTAATTGTTAGGTGGGGAAATCAAGAAAAGGAAAATTCAAGAAGGCTAAACAAAATATCAAACAATGCAAAGCATGACACCTTTCTTAGAATTCCTTTTTAGGCTTTAGTACAGTTTTCCACCTTTCTTTCTTTTTATTTCACACTTTCTTTTTCTCATCCCCTTCTCCATTTTTATTTATTTATTTATTTGGAGAAGGTGAGATTTTCAACTTAAGAGAAATATATATATATATATATATATATATTTCTTTTTTTTTCTTTTTTTTTTTACATCCCACAATTTAATTTTCCAACTTCCTTTTTGCCCTTTTGCAATACTTTAAAAGGTGTCATACCGAGCATCGTTCATTAAAATAGATCAAGGTACCAAGAAAAGTATTTTATTCTTTTAGGCTCAAAATTGGGCAACTAAGGGGTAGCATTTAATCAGTCAAAGTTCAGAAGGCCAGAAAAATACGTGGTGCCTCAATCATTTTCAAATATGTTTTCAAAAATTTTTAAGTTTCAAAACGGTTTCAAGTCAAGTTCTAGAGGACACAATCCGAGAGGAATAAAACACTCGATCACAAGGAATGGGGTAGATTTAGTGAGTACCCCTTTTAGGCTCAAAATCTCACATTTAGTAGTTTAAAATCAATGAGAAACCCAAATATAAGGAACCACATGCTAATTATTAACTATCAAGAGATCATCTCAAGCATTTTTATTTTTAGCCTATCACAAGAATACAAAAATTGGGTTAAAAAATTCACTGTCTCAATTCAATTTGCACAAAGTTTTTCACAATTGGAGGCATACTCTAAGCAAGGGGCAATCTAATCATGTGATATATGCAAAACTAACCGTAAATGAATGCAACATGCAAGAATGCAAAAATAATACCCCTACCCCAAGCTTAAAATCTTACATTGTTCCCAATGTAAATAATTAAGTTGTAGGGAGGATAAAAAAAAACAACTCACTGAGGTAGTGGGTGCTGGCTTAGATGCCAGTCATAGAGCTGCTGGATCATGGCTCTCTGCTCACACTGCTCCTCCATGATGCTCTCCTGGTTCGCTAGGATAGTGTCAAAGGTGGACGAGAACCGTGCATAGGGATCATCGGACGACGTACCTGCAGAGGAAGAAGATGGGTGCCCAGACGGCCTAGCCTGTGGTGGCGGGCGTAACGGCCTTTGCATCCTAACAGGCCGAGGCTCCTCTTTCACCGGCACTTCCCAATTTGCAGGATTTGTTACATCCAATAGTGCGGGGTTAGGGAGAGGAATTGGGTGCCTTTGCCTTGGGTGTTTCAGGAAGGACATATCATCCTCCTGGGTGTTCATCCCCATGGCCTCACAAGCCTGCAAGGTGATTAAGCCACCAATGACAATAGTGCCACTTGAACTCTTGGCGACCTTTAAGAGGTGCCTAGCCAAAAACGACCCTGTATCCACGTTGCTCTCAGGGTGGAACATGGCCCATAGTATAAAGACCTCGTCTTGGCGGACGGATCCGTCACTCTTGCCATGGCCAAACAGGGTGTTGGCTATGACCCTATGCATATATCTTATACTTGGGTTAACAAAGGCTGTGGACTTGGATGTTCGAGGGTCAAAACTCCTGCCTTCATAGTCAATTATTGACCAGAAACTATGTGCACTGAACCCTAAGGGGTATCTTTTATCACCCCCTACTGGTAAACCAAAAATCTCATTAAATTCAGCTAGGGTTAGTACAAAGTCCTGGTTGAAGAGCCGGAATGTAATCCGTCCCTCAAGGCAATGCGGCCCTTGGAGGATTTCTGCATTCAGAGAGCTTAAGAACTCCAGAGTAGGGCCAGCAAATGCAGGGTATCTAGTGCGAGCAAACTCGCTCCACCCTATGTTTTCTAACATCCAATTGATGTCAACAGTCAGGCCTAGGGTGTCTTTACATGCATCATCAAGATATTTCGTTTGGATAATCTTCCTATTTTTTCAAAGCATTAAATCTATCTTGTTGAGCATTATCCTTGAAAAAAATCCCATACCCATGTTCATCAGTCTTAGAGTTAGAGGAATCAGAGTCAGAGTAGTTACCTGGGTTCATGCTTCCTCTAGTACGAGGACGTGAGGCTTCGGTTGCCTTTTGACGTTTGCTTGCCATGATCTCAAAGCACCAAAATTCACAATCCCCTTCTTCACTATTTCTGAAATTCGGATTTTTAGGGGTTAGGGTTTCAAAATTGGGACTTTTTGATTTTGCCCAAAATTGAAGGATTTGACTAGTGTGTTTTGTTGGGTTAGGTCTAGGGAGCAAGGGAGTAGGGTTGTTTGGGTGTGGGTGTAATGGGGGAGGTGAGTTTTTAATCTTTTTGGGTGAATGGGTATGGTGGAGGTTGTGAGAGGAAGAAGAAGAAGATGAGTGGATGAAGAGGAAGATGGTTAAAGAGGGTTTGCGTCTAAGAGTGTGAGATGAAGGAATGGAGGAGTTAGAATGAAGGGGAGAGAGCTTGGTGGATATGGAGGTGGAGAGAAAGTATAGAGGAGGAAGAAAGTTGGGTTGTGTTTGAGTAGAGGGGAGGACGCGTTTTAAAAACCTGAGTTACACGCGCGTCACGGCCGTGACCCTCATCACGGGCAGGCCATGACGCGTTCTGTGTCAAGCAATTCAATTTTTCACAGGCGTGATGCGTATCATGGCTGTCCCGTGATGGAATCTGTGATGTGTCAGCATGCCTGTCACGGCCGTGATCACTATCACGTCCTGGTCATGATCTTTCCTGACTTTTTTTGGTCTTCACATCACTACCGTGACATACATCACGGCTAGGCCGTGATGGATTCTGATCTTCTGGGGCCTTCTTGTCACGCCCGTGATGGCAGTCACGGCTGGGCCGTGATACTGTCTGACTTTCAGCTGTTGACTCATCACGGCCATGACCCATGTCACGGCCTGGGCGTGATTGATCCTGACTTCATTTTCCATGACCTTTTCACTCCTCATGCCTTCATGACCTGAAAACACTTGGCAAATCCATTAATTTATGATCTTTCTTCTCTAATTCTTCTCGATTATTCAAAAACAAAATTCAAAAACAAACTAAGAAGGGAAAGAAAGCTTGGGTTGCCTCCCAAGAAGTGCTTATTTATGGTCCTAAGCTTGACCATAGTCCTTTCAATCCTCCGATGTTGGATCGAGGAGGGAAATCACAACCTCCTATTCAAGTGGATGTTCTCCAAGGTAGTGTTTCAGTCTCTGTCCATTGACCTTAAATGTTCCACGTTCCTGGTTCCAAACCTCGACGGCACCATATGGTAATACTTTCATTACTTTAAATGGTCCAGACCATCTAGACTTGAGCTTTCCTGGGAATAACCGCAACCTCGAGTTGTAGAGTAGCACCAGTTCTCCTTCATGGAATTATCTACGAAGGATATGCTTATAATGCCACTTCTTTGTTCTCTCCTTGTAATATCGTGCGGACTCATAAGCATCCAATCGTAGCTCATCAAGTTCCTGAAGTTGAAGGATTCTCTTTTCCCAGCAGCTTTTATATCAAAGTTTAGCATCTTAATAGCCCACAAAGCCTTATGCTCAAGCTTGACTGGTAAGTGACATGGCTTACCGTAAATAAGTCTAAAGGGTGTCATCCCGATAGGAGTCTTGTAAGCCGTACGGTAAGCCCAAAGAGAATCATCAAGCTTTAAGGACCAATCCTTTCTCGAACCTGAAACAGTCTTCTCCAATGCTCTTTATCTCTCGATTGGAAACCTCGACTTGCCCACTTGTCTGAGGGTGGTAAGGTGTAGGAACCCTATGAGTGACTCCATATTTGAGTAGGAGTTTTTCAAATTGTTTTTCAATGAAGTGCGATCCTCCATCACTAATGACTGCCCTTGGAATTCCAAACCTTGGAAAAATCACCTTCTTGAATAGTTTGATTACGGTTTTTGCATTACTTGTTGGGGAAGTAATGGCTTCCACCCATTTAGAGACATAATCAACGGCTACAAGAATGAACTTAATGTTACAAGACGAAGGAAAGGGTCCCATGTAGTCAACTCCCCAAACATCAAATATCTCTACTTCTAGCATAGTGTCGAGTGGCATTTCATGCTTCTTAGAGATGTTCCCCGTTCTTTGACATGGATCACAAGCAAGCACGAACACTCGGGAATCTCTGAAAATATGAGGCCAATAGAAACCAGCTTGAAGCACCTTTGTTGCCGTCTTTGAGGCACTAGCATGTCCTCCATAAGATGAGGAATGACAACAACTCAAGATACTTGGAACCACGACTTCTGGGATACACCTTCTGTAAATACTATCCGCACACTTGCGGAAAATGTAAGGCTCATCCCACACGTAGTTCTTGAGATCGGAAAAGAACTTCTTCTTTTGTTGATAATTAAATCTGGTGGTAGAATCCCACATACAAAATAATTCACAAAGTCCACATACCATGGAGCATTCTCTCCCAAGATGGCGAACAATTGCTCATCGGTGAAAGAATCATTTACCGGCAAGTTGTCCTTCTCATGTTCCAATGGTTCAAGTCTGGATAAGTGGTCCGCAACCAAGTTCTGCGTCCTTTTGCAGTCCCGAATCTCCAAGTCAAATTCTTGAAGAAGGAGAATCCATCGGATGAGTCTTGGCTTTGATTCCTTCTTAGTCATGAGGTGCTTTAGTGTGGAGTGGTCCGTGTACACTATCACTTTAGACCCGACAAGGTATGATCTGAATTTCTCTAATGCAAAGACAACCGCAAGCAACTCTTTCTCTGTTGTACAATAATTGTCTTGAGCTCCATCTAGAGTTTTGCTTGCATAGTATATTGCATGAACCTTTTTGTCTATCCTTTGTCCCAACACTGCTCCCACGACGTAGTCACTAGCATTACACATTACTTCAAATGGCTCATTCCAATCTGGTGTTTTCAAAATGGGAGCGATGGTCAAAGCTTCCTTTGACCTATAAAATGCACTCGAACATTCCTCATTAAAATCAAATGGAACATCTTTCATTAATAGGTTAGATAAGGGTTTAGAAATTTTTGAAAAATCTTTGCTGAAACGCCGGTAAAACCCTGCGTGTCCCAAGAAACTGCTAACTCCTTTCACATTTATCGGTGGGGGCAAATTTTCAATAACATCTATTTTGGCCCTATCCACCTGAATACCTCTACCAGAAATCAAGTACCCAAGCACTATACCTTCTTTTACCATAAAATGGCATTTTTCCCAATTCAATACCAAATTGGTTTCTTAACATCGCTGCAAAATCTTAGACAAATTTGTTAAACAGTCATCAAAGGTAGTTCCATAAACAGAAAAATCATCCATAAAAACCTCCATGATGTTTTCAATAAATTCAGAAAAAATTGCAGTCATGCATCTTTGAAAAGTAGCCGGTGCATTACATAGTCCAAAAGACATTCTTCTATAGGCAAAAGTGCCATAGGGACAAGTAAATGTGGTCTTTTCTTGATCACTGGGATGTATAGGAATTTGATGAAAACCGGAATATCCATCCAAGTAACAAAAGTATGGATGCCTAGCTAACCTTTCAAGCATTTGATCAATAAATGGAAGAAGGAAGTGATCTTTCCTTGTTGCCTTATTTAACTTCATATAATCAATGCACATTCTCCAACCGGTTACCGTCCTAGTAGGGATTAGTTCATTATTTTCATTTTGAATAACAGTCATCCCCCATTTCTTAGGAACCACATGCATCGGACTAGCCCATTCACTATCGGAGATTGGATAAATAACCCCCGCATCTAACAACTTAAGCACTTCTTTCTTAACCACCTCTTTCATATTAGGGTTCAACCTATGTTGATGTTCAATGGATGGTTTATGCTCATCTTCCATTAAAATGTGATGCATGCAAAATGAAGGATTTATTCCTTTAATATCATCAATTGTATATCCTATCACTTTTCTATGCATTCTAAGCTCCCTAAGCAATTTCTCAGTTTCCAACTCATTCAAGCTAGCGTTTACAATCACAGGATATGAAGAGTTAGGACCAAGAAATTCATACCTTAATGTGGAAGGAAGAGGTTTTAGTTCTACCTTACGGGCTTCTTCATCTTTCAAATCTTTATTCTTTGGTGTCAACTCAAGTTTCTCCTTTGTTTTGTTCGGAGAAATTTCTGGACTAGCTTCCAGAAAGCGGGCATAATTTCTTACTTCTCCTCCATGAGCATTTAAGTCTCCACCAATCAAACACATTTCTAATGGGTCATCAACACATGCTTGTGTGGATTCTTCTTTCACCACTTGGTACATTAAGTCAACCCTGCAACAAGAATCTTCAAAAGAAGGGTGTTTAATAGATTTAGCTAAATCAAATTCAACTTTATCATCACCCAAAGTTAAAGTCAATTTTCCATTTTTAACATCAATAATTTCCCCTGTGGTAGCCAAGAAAGGTATTCCAAGAATAATGGGGATTTGGGAATCCTCTTCCATTTCAAGTACCACAAAATCCACAGGAATAAAAAATTTACCCACTCTAATAGGACCATCCTCCAAGATGCCTACAGGGAATTTGACGGACCGATCCGCCAATTTAAGGGAGATTGTTGTGGGTTTTAGTTCACCCATATCCAGCTTCTTGCAAACAAAGAGGGGCTTAAGACTAACACTAGCCCCCAAATCACAAAGAGATTTATCAAAACTAGTGTTACCAATCAAGCAAGGAATAGAGAAACTACCTGGATCTTTCAATTAGGAAGCAATTTATTTTGAATTAAAGCACTGCACTCCTCAGTTAAAGCCATTATTTCATAGTCCTCTACCTTTCTCTTATTTGACAAGATGTCCTTAAGAAATTTGGCATATGTCGGTATTTGTTGTAACGCCTCAGTGAAGGGTAAATTAATGTACAATTTCTTAAGGATCTCTAGAAATTTTCCAAATTGCTTATCTAACTTGGCCTTAGCCAACCTTTGAGTAAAAGGTATCGAAGGTTGGTAAGGTGGTGGAGGGACATACTTAGACACTTTTTCACTAGGCTTTTCCTCTTCTAAGGGTTGTGTCTCAGTAGGTTTCTCCTCCTCATCTACACTCTTGTTATAACTCACCCCTTTTGTCTCGAAATTCTCAAGTTTCTTACCACTCCTTAGACTCACAGCATTACACTGTTCATTATTTGGGTTCACCTCAGGCTGTCCAGGAAACTTGCCCAGTTGCCTCATTGAATTTCCCGTTTGTTGGGCAATTTGAGTTTCTAACATCTTGTTATGGATGGCCAAGTTATCTACCTTAGATGTTAACTCTTTTATTGCCTCATTAACTGCCCTACCTTGTTGCCTAAATTCTTCATTCTGCTTAGTTTGAGTAGCAACAAAATTTTCAATAAGAGACTCGAGTTTAGACTTTTGTACCTGAGGATACCCTGATGCGGGTTTCCTATTACCTTTCCCTTATTGGAATTCGTGGTTCAACGTGTTGTTGTAGTTCCCGTAGGAATGATAAGGATTATTCTTCCTCTGGTTGTAGGGATTTAGGGGAGCATAATTCGGTAGCTTTGGGTTCGTGTCATAGAAATTGTGACAAGAGTTCACTTGTTCCCCCGAAGCACCGGACTCAGGAACGATACCAAGTGGGCACTCCATTATGTCATGTCCCTGCATTCCACAAATCTCAAAAACAATATTAGTAGCACCTATTGAACTCACATTAGTCTTTTCAAACTTATCAAAGCGTTTATTTAATGAGTCGAATTTAGACATAATCAAATCAGTACTATTCATTTCAAACTTACCCCCCGAAAGCTTTTTCGAGTTATTACCTCTTTCCGAACTCCATTGGTGATAGTTGGTGGCTACGTTTTCAATGATATTGAAGGCTTCAGTTAGAGGTCTATTCATAAAGGCTCCACCAGCTGCGAAGTCAAGTGACACCTTTGATGAGTAATCAAATCCATTGTAGAAGGTATGCGCTAACAACAACCTCTCGAGTCCATGATGTGGTCAAGACTCCAGTAATCCCTTGTAACGATCCCAAGCTTCGGATAAGCATTCTTCATCCTTTTGGAAGAAGCCGGTGATTTGAGTTCGTAGGTAAGCAGTCTTGGATGGAGGGAAGAATTTCTCCAAGAATGCATGCTCTAGTTGGTCCCAAGTTGACAACGTATTAGCGGGCACTTGCTTTAACCAAGCTTTCGCCTTTCCAGTCAAAGAGGAGGGGAATCACCTCAAGCGTATATGAGATGCATGAAAAATGGTTTTTCTTTCTTGAGCCAAGTAGTATTGCATGAGATTCAAGAAATGAATTCTTAATGTTATTTAATTTTTTAACTAAAGAAGTGTATGAAAAAAGAGTTTTTTTCTTATCACAATGCCAATGCACGCTTTTTTTTGAATGTATGAGGTGAATGATTTGTTTTTATATTGACCCAAAGAGGTATGAAATGCATGAAATGAATTATCAGTTATCAAATTTTCTTGAGATGCATGAAAAAAATGAGATGAATGAATTCTTATTTTTTATTTCTTTTTTATCCAAGAGGTCAATGAAATTGATGCATAAGACGCATGAAGAAGATTGGGTTTTTATTTATTTATTTTTTTCACCATATGCATGACAAGAATTTTTTCTTTGAAAGTTTTTTTTCGCGTGGTTGCCATAGAAAGTAATTGATTTTTGCAATGCATGAAAAATGATTTTTTTTAAAGACCTGAAAATGAATTTTTTTATTTCTTTATATTGACTCAAAAAATTAATTAATGCATGAGATGCATGAAAAAAAATATGAATGATCTTTTTTATTCTTTTACAAGAAATGTGTATGAGTTAAAAAAAAGTGATTTACACAAGTTCTTTTTTATTATTTACAGAATGTATTAGTTACAAAATATGAAGAAATATTTTTTGTTTTTTTTCTCTTTGTAAAAAGAAAAAGGACTCGTGTAAATCAAATTTTCTTTTAGAAAAAAAAATGTGGATTTTTTTGACAAAAATGAAAGAAAAAACATATGAAGATGAGTAACAAAAAAAATGCTCCCTTTGTGTCCTAAGACGGGTAAGACTTAGGGTTTGACATACCTAAAGTTATGATTTTAACTGGCTAGTCCCTAAGTTTGCTCTATCAGTGAAAATTGGGTAGGGTCTAGACTTCTAAAATCTATGGTCCCCAGATTGCCCCTACCCCGAAAGATAAGGATCCGACTCATGAGTCTATCCACAAGTAGGGATAAACCCTTTCAATATGACCATCCCATGATATCGGGTACAACCTGAGTGGTGAATCAACAAATATCAGGGGGGGTACAAGACCTTTTCAATGGCAATGTCGAGACACCGCCTAATCCATTGGTTTGGAACAAGCTTGGGTATAGAGTTAAAAGTGTGTTCAATATGTAATAGTGATGTATGTGCCAAGAGCATATAAATATGTACAACCCTAAAAGCTAAGAGCTACCATACAAAACAGAACCACACATAAGAAGGAGATGTCGTCTATCCTAAGGTTAACATGACAAATTGTAGAATATATACAAGTATGTATGAGGAAGAAATAAAAGACTATTTACTAAATAAAAAGGAGTAAACAAACAAATAAAAGTTATTAAAAATTTGCACAACCAACTATGATAGGTCAGACTCTCTAGAGTCCCCAGTGGAGTCGTCAGCTGTCCCGACTGTCGCGTCCGGGAGCCGTGAAAAGAAGGTAAAAACAAAGGAGTTGTCACCAAAATTTTTATTGTGAGAAAACCTTGGAAAACCCATTTATTTAAGGTAAACTAGTCTTTAAAAAAAGAGAGAGATTTGGGTCCGGGAGTCGGTTACGAGTAGGGAAGGAGTTAGCACCCTACATCGCCAGTTTAAAAACGGTACCTCAAGTTAATTGTGCAAAACATTTTAATAACATTTAAAAACCTTTATTTTACCCCAAAAAAAAATATTTACAAGAAAGAATTATTTTTATTTTAAGATATTTTGTATTTATTTATTGGCTTTGTATTTTAAAATTTATTGTTGATAACACCTAAATGAAGTTGAACATGGCACATAAGTCCACAAGGAAACCTCAAATATAAGGATTGAACATGGCACCCAAGTCCAAAGGACATCCCTAAAAAAACGATAAAAAGGAAATTTTATTTTTGGCTTGACAGAATGATTGATTCTGCTCCTACGTATTCCTGGGTACGATGGGAAACTCAAATCTCGTGTTATCACTCTCCCCTTTAGCCTCAGGATTTTCAAGTTTCTTACCACTCCTTAGACTCACAGCTTTACACTGTTCATTATTTGGGTTCACCTCAGGTTGTCCAGGAAACTTGCCCGGTTGCCTCATTGAATTTCCCGCTTGTTGGGCAATTTGAGTTTCTAACATCTTGATATGGATGACTAAGTTATCTACCTTAGATGTTAACTCTTTTATTGCCTCATTAATTACCCTACGTTGTTGCCTAAATTCTTCATTCTGCTTAGTTTGAGTAGCAACAAAATTTTCCATAAGAGACTCGAGTTTAGGCTTTTGTACCTGAGGATACCCCGATGCGGGTTTCCTATTACCTTGCCCTTCTGGAATTCGTGGTTCAACGTGTTGTTGTAGTTCCCATAGGAAAGATAAGGATTATTCTTCCTCTGGTTGTAGGGATTTGGGGGAGCATAATTTGGCAGCTTCGGGTTCGTGTCATAGAAATTGTGACAAGAGTTTACTTGTTCCCCGGAAGCACCGGACTCAGGAGCGATACCATGTGGGCACTCCATTATGTCATGTCCCTGCATTCCACAAATATCACAAACAACATTAGTAGCACCTATTGAACTCACATTAGCCTTTTCAAGCTTATCAAAGCGTTTATTTAATGATTCGAATTTAGACATGATCAAATCAGTACTATTCATTTTAAACTTACCCCCCGAAATCTTTTTCGGGTTATTACCTCTTTCCGAACCCCATTGGTGATAGTTGATGGCTACATTTTCAATGATATTGAACGCTTCAGTCAGAGGTCTGTTCATAAAGGCTCCACCAGCTGCCGAGTCAAGTGACACCTTTGATGAGTAATCCAGTCCGTTGTAGAAGGTATACATTAACAACCACCTCTCGAGTCCATGATGTGGGCAAGACTCTAGCAATCCCTTGTAACGATCCCAAGATTCGAATAAGCATTCTTCGTCCTTTTGGAAGAAGCCGGTGATCTGAGTTCGTAGGTAAGCAGTCTTAGATGGAGGGAAGAATTTCTCCAAGAATGCCTGCTCTAGTTGGTCCCAAGTTGACAACGTATTAGCGGGCACTTGCTTCAACCAAGCTTTCGCATTTCCAGTCAGAGAGGAGGGGAATAACCTCAAGCGTATAACATCGATCGGGGCACCTTGAATCCTTATTGCATCGGTGAATTCCAAGAATGTCTCCACATGATCAGTCGGGTCCTCCGAGGATAATCCTCCAAACTGATGTTGCCTAATCATGCTTATTAACTGAGGCGGTATAGTGTAGTTCTCCACCTCAATTTCGGGCCTAGCAATCCCAGTTCACAAACCCCTAGAATTTGGGGGCTACGTAGTCCTTCAGTGGTTTGGTATCCGGTAGATTCGCCATGAGTGGAATGGGAATCAACCTCTCTCTCTCTTTGTTTTTGTAGTCTCCTACATCTATGAAAGGTCCTTTCGATCACGGGGTCAACTTCAATAAGGTTTCCAAGACTTAGGGATCTTTGCATAAAAGAGAAAAATACCTATGGTAGAGAGATAGATACTCTAGGAAAAGAAAAAGAAATAAATAATAAAATAAAATAAAATAAATAATAAAATTTCCAGAAAAATCAATTAAAAATTAAATTGAAATTCAAGAAAATACAGTCCCTGGCAACGACTTCAAAAACTTGGTGAGACTCCGGCAAGTGTATCGGGCTTCGTTGTCAAGTAATAAAAAAAGATCGAACCACAGAGACCGTGATCTTAAATAACAATTAGCTATTAAATTGATTTAACTGAACTGAAATTTGGTTTTTGAAATCGGAATCAAGTAACAATCAAATTTAAAATTGCAATTAAACACAATAGGAAAGTAATTCAAATAGGGGTTTATCAAATTCAAAAGGGATTTCCAGGAATTGGGATACAACAAAACTGCTTATGTTACTAGATTGACTACTCTCCTTGTTAATTACCAAAATTTGCTTTGAAGGCGAATTTATCCTAAATAAGTTAATGCTCCCTCTCGGGTTACAAAAACCGCTCCCCATTAAATAAACCCCTATTCTCGTGGTAATTGAATTTAAATCGAACCCTTTGAGTTTTGTGATAATTCGTGAACCCTCGAAGGACCGCTTCTAACTCTCGTGATTTAAGTCCTAAGTTTGATTCCTATAGTTCTGATACCTAAGTTCACCGCTAAGTTCGTCCTTAGTGTATCTATGACACGTAAATAAGTGGCCACCGAATTTATGAGTAATTAAAACAATAGGGATCAAATCGAAGCAAAAATTGAAATTAACAGGAAATCAAACATCAATTCATCACCATTAACAAATCTTTGGCATAGCCCCAATTCCAAGAAACAAGACTACTACTCAAGCATTGTCATGATCATAGCAAGCTTGATTAACAATAGCATCAAAAGAAAATCCAAGAGGAGAGAAGAGATTGAGAAGAAAAAGAAGAATCCAAATTTTGCCTATGGGTAGCCGTCAAAAAGGTGATCAGTTTCGAGCCCTAGAGGGCTATTTATAATCTGGGGAAACTTGAATCCTAAGCCAATACAAAAATCAGATCAAATCAATTTCTATGGATCCATATATTGCGCGTCATGACCGTGATGGCCATCACGGCTAGGTCGTGACGGATTCTTCCTTGGAGGTTGCTTCACTGGTTGGTCTGTCACGGCCGTGACCACCATCACGGCCTAGCCGTGATCAATTCTTCCTGTGAGGGTCTGGCTAAGTTGACATGTCACGGCCGTGATGGCCATCACGGCCTGGCCGTGACCAACTCTGACTTTTCCATTCTTTCTTCTCAGCTCTACTTGATCATGGTCATGATTAGTTCTGTTTGCCCCAATTTCTTGCCTTTCAAACTCCATCTTCATGCCAACTCCAACACAACTGATCCTGAGCAATTTAATCTTCGATTCCTGCACACAAGCACTACAAAACCACCTTACCTGTTCCAAGGTAAAAACTAAAAAATAATCAAATAAAATACGCCTAAACTATATGAAAATGCATGCAAAATGTCAATGAAATATGAGGTGAAATCACACTCATTATGGATCTGGTACGGTGAGTGTAGAGCGGAGCGGCGATGCTGCCATTGTTGCACGATTTTGGTTCAACGGCGGGGTTATAAGGACGGCGGTGTTGGACGAGCAGGAAGGCGGCATGGCAAAGGACTTATGGCGGATGTGTGACTGGACGGTGCTGGGAGGCTATGGCGACGAAGACGATAGGTGATGGAGACGCTGTTTGGTGCAGTGGCGGTGTGGTGAGAGTAGATCTGGTATGGTGCTGGAATAGAGTAGTGACGGCGGAGCTACGAAACTGGACGTCGTGCAGTGTGGCCGTGGCGGAACTGGGTTACATTGGAGTGGTGTGGAGCTGCCGTTGCCAGCGGCGATGGCAAAGGAGGTGACTGAACTTGGAAAAAGGATCTTTGTGATGTTCTTGTATTCTCTTTGTTTATATTTTTGATTTAGGATGGGATGGGGTTTATTTGTTGTTATGATAGTATAGAGGTGAAGAAGAATGTATTGGTCATGAGATAGAAGATGAAGATGATGGTTATGGATGAGTGGAAGTTGTAAATGATGAGGAATGAGGAGCTTGAGTTGATAGAGGGGATGGCTATACAGTGAATGGATGATGAAGAAGATGGAAGGATGAAAGTGAAGTGGAAGAGGCGGTTCCTAACCAGAAGGATGGGTTTTTGTGTGACCCACACAAGGAAGAAGGAGGAGATCCAAACAGAGGCATCAAGGGACCATTTCGGTGGCTGGAATGGAGGCCCCGCAGTGCGCATCCGACAGTGGAGCTCGCGGTGTCGGACGGTAGCGACCCGGAACACAGTGACGGCGAAATCGGTCCAAACACATGGGAGAAGCTGGGTCACGACGGTGGTCGTCTCCCTGCTCGAGGTAACGATCCGGCGGCACTCAGGCCGGTGATGGACGGAGCGGAGCTGTGAGCTAGGAAGGAGAAAGAGAGATATGATGTGAGGAGGAGGAAGAAGAAGATGGAGTCAAGAGGGAGAAGAAGCATAGAAAGAAAAGAGAAAAAAAAGAAGAAAAAGAGAGAAAGAGAGAGAGTTACGAGTCATTAAGGGTAGAGGAAAGAGAATTTCTGATTTTTGTACTAGTGGGTACAAAATGAGTGATAAATATTAAGCCTAAAATAAACATTTTTTTTACTTTTTAGAATCTAAAAATAAATATTGATAAATATAAGATTTCGAAATTCAAATTAGAGTAAAGATTAATAGTTGAACTGATCAACTAAGAAAATACTCAGTCCAAAATTTAATCTCCGATAAATGTCAAGCCAGTTTATTTTCAACTCTAAAATTAAATAGAATGAAAATATGAAAATGATTTTCTCTTAATCATATTATTTAAAATATTTTTCTGTACTGGTAATAATAGTGACAATAATGCAACTTATTGTTAGTAAGCATGCATTCACTGAAATAAGTCATTGCTAACGCAGCCAATAAAATAATTTGAAGAGAGTAATTTAATTACTCAAACTAAACCACATAACAAAATTAACATAAACATCCAAAAAAATAATTAATTAATCATATGTGTAATTATATTTTAACCGGTTAAACAGCGTAACTAAAAAAAACGGGATGTTACATTACTACCCCTCTTAGAAAAAAATTCCGTCCTCGGAATTTCATGACTCAAAACTGGGTAAAAACTTGCACACGTGTCTTAATCTAAAGATCCTACATCGTATTTCTCATCTTTGTCTCTCCCTTCAGTGACAGTGGTAACTTCGTAACAAAATTTATTCTTATACCATTCTATTTATCCTCGAAACTTTTCACTACCTCGTTATCTCCACTACTTTCGATATTTCACCTTAGTCTATTACACTTTAAAGAACAAAATCAACGCTTAATCTCTTCACTTCTCAATATAGATCCATTAGAAAACTTTCTCCAATATCTAAGTTTCACAGCTAACATCAAAACCAACACTAACTTTACCATAACATCACTTAACCTTCTACTCAAGAGATGCAATCATAGTCTTAGTCCATTTGGGCTTAGTCTACTCTTCTAGTCATATCAAATTCACACTTTTCAAGTCTCCAATCAAAACGTCATAATATTCCTGAGTCACACATGATATACTTTGCGCCAAAAAAATCCTAAGAAATTCAATCTTATTGAAATTGAATCTTACCACATCCAATATAGTCCGTTCTCTTCTTAATTCCTCTCGAATCTTTTACCTACTTCGATTTCATATCCTTCATTTGCCTCTAATTTTCAATTTTATTCTCAAGCCCCGTTAGTATCCCTGGTTTAAGAAATTTCACATGCACATCTACCCTATTGTCCAAAAAAAATACACAACTCCTAACAATTTCCTCCATCTAAAGACAGGGCTCTATGACCTATGCAAGGAGGTGCTTGTATCATATCTACCCTTATCTTATATATTTGCAGTCGAGGAAAGAGATTATAAAACAAAGTTTCTCTAAGGTCATAACCCCTAGGAGTTGCACCAAAACAAAGCTAAGAAATCCAGGTGGACGCTCCCCAATGGCAATCTTGGATTTAAAATGTCTAGTTTCCACTATGGATCATCAACCACATATTTACCAGAATAAGACCTCAAAGATTATGAACATTTCACCATAGCTTCTTACACTCGAAAGACACAATCAAAACTTAATCACTTCTTGCCTCAAAATTTGTCTGCTAGCAAAACTTCTTCAACACCTTATCCTCACGACGAACATCAAGTTCAACACTAACTTTACCCCATCATACATCAACCTTCAACTCAAAGTATACAATTGTTGTCTTAGTTTCCTTTGAACATATTCCACCACTCCAAATTATATCATAGTCATTCATTTCAATCTTAAAGAATACGATTACATTCCTCCATGCAACTTTGATAAGCCTCTGGCTCATCTAGTTTTATGGCTAGTATGACCAGGGTTTTGTGCAAATTATACCCTATTTTCATCCCAATTAGATTAGATTGTCCTCAAGCAAGGTTTTGAGTCTCTAGAGTAGTTTTAGGTTAAATTATCCAGATTTGAGTTAAATAATACACTTATAGTTATTTCTTTGTTTTCAGGTTAAGTGAAAGTCAAGAGAATAAGGAAACAGGGGATTCGCCTCGCGAACCTCTCTTCGCCTCGCGACCCCTAATCTGAATTTTACAAGAAAATGCAAGGTCTCTGGTTCGCCCCGCGAAGAAGATCTCGCCCCGCGAGTCACCCAAGCCTGAAAAGTCAGAGACGATCACGGCTTGCCCGTGTTGAAGGTCACGACTGTGGCAGTTTTGAAGTTGAAGAGTCTCGCCTCGCGAGCATGGAAGTCAGAAAGCATCACGGTTGGCCCCTGATATTCATAACGGGCATAATAAGAAGACTCTTCGGTGCCTCGCCTCGCGAAGGTGTATTCGCCTCGCGAGAATACCAAAGGTTGCAGACTGTTCACAAAATTCGCGTCGCGAGAGAGGCTTCGCCTCGCGAGTAGTCTTAATTTCTGATTAGTATAAATTGCTGTTCTGAACAGTTTGGAAGGACTTTTTGCTTCTCCATTGTTCTGTTTACATTTCTTTTCTGTGTGTTTTCGTTTTTACATGGAGAGCTAAATTCTTAGATTAATCTACTGTATGAGAATTCCATATACTTGAGGTTTTGTAAATCCCTATTTTAATTGCTTTTCCCTTTTCAATACCATATTATACATTTCTGTTTGTTATTTCAGGAGTGTGTAGTATTGTATTGATTTGTTTCAGTGATGTTATTTTCCTATACTAAATCGCGTTTGTTATTTCGCGTGTGTTCATTCATGTTCGTTTGTTCATGAGAGCTTAACCCCGTTTGTTATTTCGGGAATAGGAACCTACATCCGTAGTAGCGATTACGTTGTTAGTTGTTGCTATAACTGAAAGGGGATTAGAATCTGCTTAGCGCTTGGGATTACATTAACCAAGGATAGTTGGGAATTCGAGAACAGTAGGTTAATCGTTGTTTGCTATTTGATTATCTCTTTAAACTGCCCTGTTTTTAATTGCTCTGTTTTGCTTGTTACTTATTTGCATCCAAACCAAACCCCCAAAAAAAACTGATTTTTGTGAAAAATAACACTTTAAGAGTCCTTGAGAGACGACATCCGAGTTGTCGCCCTAAACTACATTTTTAAAACCCGCTCGTCCTTTTTGGCGCGTGCGCGACAGCGCGACCAAAAATTGGCGCCGTTGCCGGGGACTCTTGTTTTGTTATTTTCACATTTTTATTTATGTTTTTCTCTTTTATTTATGTTTTTGTTTTGAATTGGTCTGGCTACTAGGTCTAATTGCCCTGAACTGTGTGATTTTGACCCGGAAATTGAAAGAACACTGCACACACTCCGTAGAGAATTTTGGGCCAGCACTAGTAGTGATTCTAATTTCAAAACTGTTTTTGAAAACATGGGAGACCAGAGGACATTAAGACAGCTTGCTGCCCCTGATGTCAACTATAATGGATTGTGTATTTCATATCCTGGTGCTGACACTCCATTTGAATTAAAATCTGGGCTAATCCATTTGTTGCCTAGGTTCAATGGTCTTGCAGGTGAGGATCCACACAAGCACCTCAAGGAATTCCAAGTCGTCTGCTCCACAACCTTGAGACCAGAGGGAGTAACTGAAGATCACATTAAGTTGAAAGCTTTTCCGTTCTCACTCCAGGGAGCTGCAAAGGATTGGTTGTTGTATCTTGAGCCAAACTCCATCACCACATGGAATGATTTGAAGAGGCTCTTCCTAGAGAAATATTTTCCTGCCTCCAGAGCTGCCTCAATCAGGAAAGAAATCTGTGGCATTAGGCAAGGGAATGAGTCGTTGGCTGAATGTTGGGAATGATTCAAGCATTTGGTATCCAATTGCCCCCAGCATCAGATTTCTGAACAGCTTCTCATCCAATATTTTTATGAAGGGTTACTGCCGATGGATAGGAATATTTTGGATGCTGCTAGTGGGGGAGCTCTTGTTGATAAGACCCCAGCTGCTGCCAAGCTACTCATTGAAAATATGTCACTGAATTCCCAGCAGTTTACTACCAGAAGAAATTCGGTTGAGACAAGAGGAGTGCATGAGGTCCACAGTTCTACTTCCAGCCATGACCGTGATGATAGAATTGATAGGCTCACTTCTTTGGTAGAGAAATTGGCAATGGATAGGGTTCAGCCTGCGGTGTTGTGTGGCATGTGCAGTTCTCCTGAGCACCCATATGAGGCATGCCCCATTCTGCAAGGAGGATCATTTACTGAATCACCTCAAGCCTTTGCAGTCCATCCGTATAATCAAGGCAATAACCAGAACAGGTACAGCACTCCAGACCTCTCAACAAATAGGTACCATCCTAACTGGAGTAATCATCCTAATCTGCGGTATGGGAACTCATCCCAACAACAACCGATGGCACCTCAGAATCCTCCTCAAGTGACCCCTTCTGCACCTTCTGGACCTTCACTGGGAGACATGTGCAAGCAAATAACTTCACAATTGAATGCACAAATGACTACACTTTTCCAGCAGCAAATGGGACAGTTCCAAGCACAGTTCCAGGCCTCACAGGCACAGTTTCAGCAGCGAACAGATGCCAGCATTCAAGATTTGAGAACACAGATTGGACAGATGGCCACAGACATAAATAACATACAGCAAGCTCAAAGAACAACCCAGCTGCCAGCACAACCAGTGATAAATCCTAATGCCTCCAACCTTAATGTGAGTGCCATTTATCTGAGATCTGGGAAAGTTGTTGAGGCCACCTCTGGAAAGGATGAAGCAACTATTGAGGTAACTCCTGAGCCTTCAGTCGATGTTAAAGTTGAGAAAGTGTACAGAACACCAATCCCATTCCCACACAGATTGCAGAATAATAAGAAGATGGGTGGTGAAGATAAGGAGAAGGAAATTCTTGATGTGTTCAGAAAGGTGGCTGTAAATATTCCTCTTCTAGATGTGATCAAGCAGATGCCTAAGTATGCCAAATTTCTCAAGGATCTATGTACCAACAAGAGGAAGTTGAAGAATAATGAGAAAGTTGACTTGGGAAGAAATGGTTCAGCTCTTATCCAGTCTAGGCCCCGCACTGAAAAAAAAAGTTGCTGCTTTAACCCCTACTCAGGCACTACCACAGAAGTGCAAGGATCCGGGCACATTTACTATTCCATGCACTATTGGGGACAGGAAGTTTGAAAATTGCATGTTGGATTTGGGAGCCTCTATCAATGTCATGCCTACCTCCATCTTTAACAACCTTGATCTTGGTCCCTTGAAGTATACAGGTCTCACCATTCAGTTGGCCAACGGGACCAGTGCCCGCCCCATGGGAATGGTAGAAGATGTACTAGTGCAAGTTGATGATTTGATCTTCCCAGCTGACTTCTACATCCTGGACATGGCAGGAGAGACACATTCCAGTAAATCACCAATCATCCTGGGCCGACCATTCATGAAGACAACTAAGGCTAATATTGATGTTGATGATGGGACCATGTCTATGAAGTTTGGGGATATAGTTGCAAAGTTTAACATCTTTGATGCAGGGAAACATCCAGTGGAAGAGCACTCCGTTTTCCACATAGAGCTGCTTTCTGAGACTATTGAGGACACCCATGAGGACATGTTTTCTAATTTTCCATTTATTTTTGGCTTTGATGATATTTCTACATGTCCTGATTGTACTAACGCTAACCATTGTGTGGTTTGTGCTGAGATTGCTGCATGTTTAGCAGATGATAAATTTGTCAGTGCAGTGGATGAGAAACATGCAGAGGATGAAGCAGCGCCGGAGTCCCTTCCTACCTATCTGCCACCTCCCCCTGCGAAACCACCAGAGGAAATGGATTTTGCACCATGGATAGTTCAAGGGATTGAAGCCAAATTCTATTGGGAGGACTTTGTTGATGAAGCGGTCGTCTTTGACCCAAGAGGAGGTGATGAGTCCGCCGCATTGAGCAAGGTCGCCATCATTGTCAAGTGTTTACTCATATATCAAGGATGCAAGTTATGGGACCATGGAATGAACTCTACCTCTTTGGCATTAGGCTACAAGAAATGGGATCTAGGCGGAAGCTCCCGCATACACTGACACTTTATCAGGGAGTACCCTTTCCTTTCCCTCACTATGATTTTATAGTTCTGTTGTTCATTGGGGACAATGTATGATTTAAGTGTGGGGGAGGGAACTAGTTGTAGTTTTGTTGTGTCTTGTTTGTCTCCTTTTCTTTGAATAAAGCTCCTGAATAATTTGAGAAGCTCAGGAGTATTTGTGTGCTGAGTCTTTTGTTTGCAAGTTTGGTGGATTTTGATTGATGTTGCATAGATTGCTTGCATGATTGATATGTGATGATTCCCCCTAGGCTGAAATTTTTTTTGTTTTTTGAAAAGTGATTCCCATGTGAAATTGAAAACTGAACTTTGAGATTTTGTTATGATGGCATGATTTATGATAAGTTTGGGGTGCTAGGAAGCACACACTAGGGATAGAATCTCTTTCAAACAATTTGCAAATAATGTCCAGGTGAGGTTTGAGCCTCCAACATGTTATTGACTGTGTGAAAATCACTTTCAAGTTGCACTTTCCTGAATTTGATTGAATCTCTTTTTGGTTTGCGTGATTATGTGTTTGCTTCAGATGATTTAGGCAGTTTCTTTGTAAATAACTACTCGGCCTAAAAATAACCAATTCCTAATGCATGTTCCCTAGTTAGCCCCATTGAGCCTATTAGCCTGTTAATTCTTGATAACCTAATGTTATAAGCCCAAAAATCTGGAAAACCATGTTAACCCGATCTTAGGATTAGGAGAGCATGTAATCTTAGAATGGGTGCAAGAACTAAGTTTGGGGTGGCTACAAGGTGTAATATGTTGTTGGGATTGAGAAAAAAAATTACAATAAAAAGGTTGGAGCCAAAGGCTTGTAGAAAAAAAATGATGAATGTAAAAAAAAAAAAAGAAAAAAAAAGAAAAGTGTAAAAATGAAAAAAATAAAATAAAAGAGGATGTAGTCACCCAAGGCATAAAGAAAAAAATGAGAAAAGGAACTTGAGTGGAATTTCAAAGTGTAAATAATGTTCATGCTCTCTTAGTTCCTAGGGTCTTCAGCCTAGTTCCTTTGTACATCCTACCCTTAGCCAGGCCCCATTACAACCCATAAAAGACCTTCCGATGTTGCTTGCATGTTTTCTGTGGGAACCATTTTGAGATGAAAATCAAATTTGTGGGAAGTGTTGTTGAAAAGTGAAATTGAGAGAAATGTTGTTAGCCTGACGCAAATTGAGTGATTGAGTGAACACTAAAAGCCCTTGTGAGGAAGGCAGTTGTTTGAAGTTGGTGATCTCACTCTTGTGTGTAACTTAGATCCCCTGCTTAGATTTCTGATTGTTTGAATGATGAAATTCTCAAATGTTTAGAATAAATGAATGTGGGGATTGCTTTGTTTGAAAGGGGGGACATTGAAAAAAAGAAACTGTTGTGATGTGTTGCTTGAATTTGTGCAAGGTTGATTGAATCTTTTAAGCTTGCCAGGTCTTGATTCTTTTTGATTTTTGAGTCTTAGTTTGCTTGGGGACTAGCAAAGTTTAAGTTTGGGGTATTTTGATAAGCCTCTGGCTCATCTAGTTTTATGGCTAGTATGACCAGGGTTTTGTGCAAATTATACCCTATTTTCATCCTAATTAGATTAGATTGTCCTCAAGCAAGGTTTTGAGTCTCTAGAGTAGTTTTAGGTTAAATTATCCAGATTTGAGTTAAATAATACACTTATAGTTATTTCTTTGTTTTCAGGTTAAGTGAAAGTCAAGAGAATAAGGAAACAGGGGATTCGCCTCGCGAACCTCTCTTCGCCTCGCGACCCCGAAGCTGACTGTTCCAAGAAAATGCAAGGTCTCTGGTTCGCCCCGCGAAGAAGATCTTGCCCTGCGAGTCACCCAAGCCTGAAAAGTCAGAGACGATCACGGCTTGCCCGTGTTGAAGGTCACGGCTGTGGCAGTTTTGAAGTTGAAGAGTCTCGCCTCGCGAGTATACATTCGCCTCGCGAGCATGGAAGTCAGAAAGCATCACGGTTGGCCCCTGATATTCATAACGGGCATAATAAGAAGACTCTTCGGTGCCTCGCCTCGCGAAGGTGTATTCGCCTCGCGAGAATACCAAAGGTTGCAGACTGTTCACAAAATTCGCGTCGCGAGAGAGGCTTCGCCTCGCGAGTAGACTTAATTTCTGATTAGTATAAATAGCTGTTCTGAACAGTTTGGAAGGACTTTTTGCTTCTCCATTGTTCTGTTTACATTTCTTTTCTGTGTGTTTTCGTTTTTACATGGAGAGCTAAATTCTTAGATTAATCTACTGTATGAGAATTCCATATACTTGAGGTTTTGTAAATCCCTATTTTAATTGCTTTTCCCTTTTCAATACCATATTATACATTTCTGTTTGTTATTTCAGGAGTGTGTAGTATTGTATTGATTTGTTTCAGTGATGTTATTTTCCTATACTAAATCGCGTTTGTTATTTCGCGTGTGTTCATTCATGTTCGTTTGTTCATGAGAGCTTAACCCCGTTTGTTATTTCGGGAATAGGAACCTACATCCGTAGTAGCGATTACGTTGTTAGTTGTTGCTATAATCGAAAGGGATTAGAATCGCTTAGCGCTTGGGATTACATTAACCAAGGATAGTTGGGAATTCGAGAACAGTAGGTTAATCGTTGTTTGCTATTTGATTATCTCTTTAAACTGCCCTGTTTTTAATTGCTCTGTTTTGCTTGTTACTTATTTGCAGCCAAACCAAACCCCCCCCCCCCCCCCCAACCCAAAAAAAAACTGTTTTTTGTGAAAAATAACACTTTAAGAGTCCTTGAGAGACGACATCCGAGTTGTCGCCCTAAACTACATTTTTAAAACACGCTCGTCCTTTTTGGCGCGTGCGCGACAGCGCGACCAAAAATTGGCGCCGTTGCCGGGGACTCTTGTTTTGTTATTTTCACATTTTTATTTCTGTTTTTCTCTTTTATTTTTGTTTTTGTTTTGAATTGGTCTGGCTACTAGGTCTAATTGCCCTGAACTGTGTGATTTTGACCCGGAAATTGAAAGAACACTGCACACACTCCGTAGAGAATTTCGGGCCAGCACTAGTAGTGATTCCAATTTCAAAACTGTTTTTGAAAACATGGGAGACCAGAGGACATTAAGACAGCTTGCTGCCCCTGATGTCAACTATAATGGATTGTGTATTTCATATCCTGGTGCTGACACTCCATTTGAATTAAAATCTGGGCTAATCCATTTGTTGCCTAGGTTCAATGGTCTTGCAGGTGAGGATCCACACAAGCACCTCAAGGAATTCCAAGTCGTCTGCTCCACAACCTTGAGACCAGAGGGAGTAAATGAAGATCACATTAAGTTGAAAGCTTTTCCGTTCTCACTCCAGGGAGCTGCAAAGGATTGGTTGTTGTATCTTGAGCCAAACTCCATCACCACATGGAATTATTTGAAGAGGCTCTTCCTAGAGAAATATTTTCCTGCCTCCAGAGCTGCCTCAATCAGGAAAGAAATCTGTGGCAATAGGCAAGGGAATGAGTCGTTGGCTGAATATTGGGAAAGATTCAAGCATTTGTTATCTAGTTGCCCCCAGCATCAGATTTCTGAACATCTTCTCATCCAATATTTTTATGAAGGGTTACTGCCGATGGATAGGAATATTTTGGATGCTGCTAGTGGGGGAGCTCTTGTTGATAAGACCCCAGCTGCTGCCAAGCTACTCATTGAAAATATGTCACTGAATTCCCAGCAGTTTACTACCAGAAGAAATTCGGTTAAGACAAGAGGAGTGCATGAGGTCCACAGTTCTACTTCCAGCCATAACCGTGATGATAGAATTGATAGGCTCGCTTGTTTGGTAGAGAAATTGGCAATGGATAGGGTTCAGCCTGCGGTGTTGTGTGGCATATGCAGTTCTCCTGAGCACCCATATGAGGCATGCCCCATTCTGCAAGGAGGATCATTTACTGAATCACCTCAAGCCTTTGCAGTCCATCCGTATAATCAAGGCAATAACCAGAACAAGTACAGCACTCCAGACCTCTCAACAAATAGGTACCATCCTAACTGGAGTAATCATCCTAATCTGCGGTATGGGAACTCATCCCAACAACAACCGATGGCACCTCAGAATCCTCCTCAAGTGACCCCTTCTGCACCTTCTGGACCTTCACTGGGAGACATGTGCAAGCAAATAACTTCACAATTGAATGCACAAATGACTACACTTTTCCAGCAGCAAATGGGACAGTTCCAAGCACAGTTCCAGGCCTCACAGGCACAGTTTCAGCAGTGAACAGATGCCAGCATTCAAGATTTGAGAACACAGATTGGACAGATGGCCACAGACATAAATAACATACAGCAAGCTCAAAGAACAACCCAGCTGCCAGCACAACCAGTGATAAATCCTAATGCCTCCAACCTTAATGTGAGTGCCATTTATCTGAGATCTGGGAAAGTTGTTGAGGCCACCTCTGGAAAGGATGAAGCAACTATTGAGGTAACTCCTGAGCCTTCAGTCGATGTTAAAGCTGAGAAAGTGTACAGAACACCAATCCCATTCCCACACAGATTGCAGAATAATAAGAAGATGGGTGGTGAAGATAAGGAGAAGGAAATTCTTGATGTGTTCAGAAAGGTGGCTGTAAATATTCCTCTTCTAGATGTGATCAAGCAGATGCCTAAGTATGCCAAATTTCTCAAGGATCTATGTACCAACAAGAGGAAGTTGAAGAATAATGAGAAAGTTGACTTGGGAAGAAATGGTTCAGCTCTTATCCAGTCTAGGCCTGCACCAGAAAAAGTTGCTGCTTTAACCCCTACTCAGGCACTACCACAGAAGTGCAAGGATCCGGGCACATTTACTATTCCATGCATTATTGGGGACAGGAAGTTTGAAAATTGCATGCTGGATTTGGGAGCCTCTATCAATGTCATGCCTACCTCCATCTTTAACAACCTTGATCTTGGTCCCTTGAAGTATACAGGTCTCACCATTCAGTTGGCCAACGGGACCAGTGCCCGCCCCATGGGAATGGTAGAAGATGTACTAGTGCAAGTTGATGATTTGATCTTCCCAGCTGACTTCTACATCCTGGACACGGCAGGAGAGACACATTCCAGTAAATCACCAATCATCCTGGGCCGACCATTCATGAAGACAGCTAAGGCTAATATTGATGTTGATGATGGGACCATGTCTATGAAGTTTGGGGATATAGTTGCAAAGTTTAACATCTTTGATGCAGGGAAACATCCAGTGGAAGAGCACTCCGTTTTCCACATAGAGCTGCTTTCTGAGACTATTGAGGACACCCATGAGGACTTGTTTTCTAATTTTCCATTTATTTTTGGCTTTGATGATATTTCTGCATGTCCTGATTGTACTAACGCTAACCATTGTGTGGTTTGTGTTGAGATTGCTGCATGTTTAGCAGGTGATAAATTTGTCAGTGCAGTGGATGAGAAACATGCAGAGGATGAAGCAGCGCCGGAGACCCTTCCTACCTATCTGCCACCTCCCCCTGCGAAACCACCAGAGGAAATGGATTTTGCACCATGGATAGTTCAAGGGATTGAAGCCAAATTCTATTGGGAGGACTTTGTTGATGAAGCGGTCGTCTTTGACCCAAGAGGAGGTGATGAGTCCGCCGCATTGAGCAAGGTCGCCATCATTGTCAAGTGTTCACTCATATATCAAGGATGCAAGTTATGGGACCATGGAATGAACTCTACCTCTTTGGCCTTAGGCTACAAGAAATGGGATCCAGGCGGAAGCTCCCGCATACACTGACACTTTATCAGGGAGTACCCTTTCCTTTCCCTCACTATGATTTTATAGTTCTGTTGTTCATTGGGGACAATGCATGATTTAAGTGTGGGGGAGGGAACTAGTTGTAGTTTTGTTGTGTCTTGTTTGTCTCCTTTTCTTTGAATAAAGCTCCTGAATATTTTGAGAAGCTTAGGAGTATTTGTGTGCTGAGTCTTTTGTTGGCAAGTTTGGTGGATTTTGAATGATGTTGCATAGATTGCTTGCATGATTGATATGTGATGATTCCCCCTAGGCTGGAAATTTTTTTGTTTTTTGGAAAGTGATTCCCATGTGAAATTGAAAACTGAACTTTGAGATTTTGTTATGATGGCATGATTTATGATAAGTTTGGGGTGATAGGAAGCACACACTAGGGATAGAATCTCTTTCAAACAATTTGCAAATAATGTCCAGGTGAGGTTTGAGCCTCCAACATGTTTTTAACTGTGTGAAAATCACTTTCAAGTTGCACTTTCCTGAATTTGATTGAATCTCTTTTTGGTTTGCATGATTATGTGTTTGCTTCAGATGATTTAGGCAGTTTCTTTGTCAATAACTACTCGGCCTAAAAATAACCAATTCCTAATGCATGTTCCCTAGTTAGCCCCATCGAGCCTATTAGCCTGTTAATTCTTGATAACCTAATGTTATAAGCCCAAAAATTTGGAAAACCATGTTAACCCGATCTTAGGATTAGGAGAGCATGTAATCTTAGAATGGGTGCAAGAACTAAGTTTGGGGTGGCTACAAGGTGTAATATGTTGTTGGGATTGAGAAAAAAAATACAATAAAAAGGTTGGAGCCAAAGGCTTGTAGAAAAAAAAATGATGAATGTAAAAAGAAAAAATGAAAAGTGTAAAAATGAAAAAAAAAATAAAAGAGGCTATAGTCACCCAAGGCATAATGAAAAAAATGAGAAAAGGAACTTGAGTGGAATTTCAAAGTGTAAATAATGTTCATGCTCTCTTAGTTCCTAGGGTCTTCAGCCTAGTTCCTTTGTACATCCTACCCTTAGCCAGGCCCCATTACAACCCATAAAAGACCTTCTGATGTTGCTTGCATGTTTTCTGTGGGAACCATTTTGAGATGAAAATCAAATTTGTGGGAAGTGTTCTTGAAAAGTGAAATTGAGAGAAATGTTGTTAGCCTGACGCAAATTGAGTGATTGAGTGAACACTAAATGCCCTTGTGAGGAAGGCAGTTGTTTGAAGTTGGTGATCTCACTCTTGTGTGTAACTTAGATCCCCTGCTTAGATTTCTGATTGTTTGAATGATGAAATTCTCAAATGTTTAGAATAAATGAATGTGGGGATTGCTTTGTTTGAAAGGGGGGACATTGAAAAAAAGAAACTGTTGTGATGTGTTGCTTGAATTTGTGCAAGGTTGATTGAATCTTTTAAGCTTGCCAGGTCTTGAGTCTTTTTGATTTTTGAGTCTTAGTTTGCTTGGGGACAAGCAAAGTTTAAGTTTGGGGTATTTTGATGAGCCTCTGGCTCATCTAGTTTTATGGCTAGTATGACCAGGGTTTTGTGCAAATTATACCCTATTTTCATCCCAATTAGATTAGATTGTCCTCAAGAAAGGTTTTGAGTCTCTAGAATAGTTTTAGGTTAAATTATCCAGATTTGAGTTAAATAATACACTTATAGTTATTTCTTTGTTTTCAGGTTAAGTGAAAGTCAAGAGAATAAGGAAACAGGGGATTCGCCTCGCGAACCTCTCTTCGCCTCCCGACCCCGAAGCTGACTGTTCCAAGAAAATGCAAGGTCTCTGGTTCGCCCCGCGAAGAAGATCTCGCCCCGCGAGTCACCCAAGCCTGAAAAGTCAGAGACGATCACGGCTTGCCCGTGTTGAAGGTCACGGCTGTGGCAGTTTTGAAGTTGAAGAGTCTCGCCTCGCGAGTATACATTCGCCTCGCGAGCATGGAAGTCAGAAAGCATCACGGTTGGCCCCTGATATTCATAACGGGCGTAATAAGAAGGCTCTTCAGTGCCTCGCCTCGCGAAGGTGTATTCGCCTCGCGAGAATACCAAAGGTTACAGACTGTTCACAAAATTCGCGTCGCGAGAGAGGCTTCGCCTCGCGAGTAGACTTAATTTCTGATTAGTATAAATAGCTGTTCTGAACAGTTTGGAAGGACTTTTTGCTTCTCCATTGTTCTGTTTACATTTCTTTTCTGTGTGTTTTCGTTTTTACATGGAGAGCTAAATTCTTAGATTAATCTACTGTATGAGAATTCCATATACTTGAGGTTTTGTAAATCCCTATTTTAATTGCTTTTCCCTTTTCAATACCATATTATACATTTCTGTTTGTTATTTCAGGAGTGTGTAGTATTGTATTGATTTGTTTCAGTGATGTTATTTTCCTATACTAAATCGCGTTTGTTATTTCGCGTGTGTTCATTCATGTTCGTTTGTTCATGAGAGCTTAACCCCGTTTGTTATTTCGGGAATAGGAACCTACATCCGTAGTAGCGATTACGTTGTTAGTTGTTGCTATAACTGAAAGGGGATTAGAATCTGCTTAGCGCTTGGGATTACATTAACCAAGGATAGTTGGGAATTCGAGAACAGTAGGTTAATCGTTGTTTGCTATTTGATTATCTCTTTAAACTGCCCTGTTTTTAATTGCTCTGTTTTGCTTTTTACTTATTTGCATCCAAACCAAACCCCCCCCCCCCCCCCCCAAAAAACTGATTTTTGTGAAAAATAACACTTTAAGAGTCCTTGAGAGACGACATCCGAGTTGTCGCCCTAAACAACATTTTTAAAACCCGCTCGTCCTTTTTGGCGCGTGCGCGACAGCGCGACCAAACTTCAACCAAAAAGGAATCACTCCAGTTTGAATTATCCAAAATCACAATTCTTAAACTTTTCTAACAACTTAGTTTCACTCAAGAACTCCTCTTTACTATTTCCGTTCAGCTTAAGGAAAACTACCATACATATTTTTCCGTTAATCCTCTGACTCACTAAGTCAACATTAACCATAAACATTGATCACTACTCTAAATTCCTTTAATGATATATCTGCCTCGATCAAAATTTGATCCTTCGATCTATAGTAATTTGTCATACTTGCTTATATTACTCTTAATCTTACCATTCATAACTACACCTCAACAAAATTCCTACCACTGCATGTCCCATAGTTTTCAATATCTCTAATTTACCTAAATCTTAACAAAACCAATTTAGAATTATCGCACTCAAGGGAAATCTGAATTTATCCTACGTATTGCCTGATCAAGTCTTTATTCCAATCCTCAAGGCATGATCAACAATGACAAAGTCAACATAAGTAAGTCCCTTAGTTTAAGAATCTACCTTTCTGTCCAAACACTTAGTGACCAAAATTTAACATAAAAAAAATATCTCCTTAATCCACATCTTAACTTCAATATCTCCAAAATATATGCAACAAAACTATCATTATAATTCAACTATTGATCATCAAACCTTATAACTACAATTCTCTATTCAATTATCGCACACCAAAACTTTACAAAAAGAAATATGAAGGCTTACATCTTATTTGAAATATAAAACATGACTCTAAGCCATTAACTACATTAACTGCCATATTACACCAAACAAAATATATTCTATAACAATTAAGATTTTACTAGAATCTCAAACTCATCATTTTAACAAGAATACCATGCCTAGGTAAAACATCCCTTCTCAAATCCGAAATCACCATAATATTACTCATCTAAAGTATCGTCATTCCGCTCTTAGTCCTCATTTAATAATAACAAGTCCCCACTCACAAATTAAATCCTTAGATATGAACTTGATACGTACTAGCACTTACCTACATATCCTTCCCTTAGAATCACCTTCATCATTATTAACAATCTTCTTCAAATATCATATCCTAGTAATGTACCCAAATACTAGCACACTATTTCCATATCTACCGTGCTTCTTTATATCAAAATCTTAACTTAACATCCTCTCTTAGTTTGAACTACTACTAATTGTCATGTGTCCACACAACATTTCCAAATAACTTCGATTTAACCATATATATCATTTCTATATACTCAAACTTCTTCATTATGTTTCCAAATCATTTCAAATCCCCCTAAATTTTACCTTATAACCTTGTGTCTCAAACCAAGTTTGAGTTAATACTATTTTCATAAATCAAATATCACTTTAAAGAATAATCCCATCACAAGAGAAGGTTTACACTTTATCTTAATAAACTCCAATAACATCAAAGTGATTAGAAACTAATTCTATTCTCAACAAAAGGACTTAAATACTAATCATGTACAAGCCACACTCAAATCAACACCACTTATAAATACCATATGCTTAAACCTCCTTTTCTTTAAACAAATCTATCATCATTAGAAAACATCATTAGAAAATAAGTTCATCTTCACATCCAAGTATTAATTTCATAAACTTGAATCTAATTCCTTTCTCATCGTTAAACACTAGATTCGGGACCAAGTATCCAACTTATAAGCCTAGATTTCCAATCAAATCCACAACTATAACCATCATCTCAACCATAAAAGGCTACAATGCTTCAACTTATTCAATCCTATACTAATTAAGACCCAAACTAATTTTGTTGTCTCTTTATTATCTTCAACAACTACCCACATTATCCAAATATATCTAGTACTCAAAATAAATTCCCGTAATAACAATTTCTTTCTACCACTAATTGCTCACTATACCTTATGAACAAGAATTAATTCTTCCAATAAACTCATTGTCTAACACTTATTTCAAATCTTACTTTCTAACTTTCAAGGCACAATCAACCACGATACCCTCTTTTATACAACAACTTACCCAAGTAATTTATCCCAAAAATATCGTGTTTATCATGAGTAAGAATATTAATCATTTCAGTTCCCTACTCTACTTAGGAACTTAAAACGACGAAGCTACGAACTTTCTACCCAAAATCTAAGCATAGTCAATATCCGATGTGGATTCAACTAGACACGGCCAGTAACAACACCCTAACTTTTAGCAGTCCGATCAGAATCAAACTGCTCTGATACCAAATGAGACACCCCGTTGTGCCCCTTTGTGACATTTAGTTTAAAACCACAATTATTAGTTCCTTAAGCGCGCGTTTAGCGTTAGAGATTTTCACAAATCATTTTCGAAATGTTCCCTTTAAAAATCGGAGATTGTATGACGTCGGAAAACACCTGATAGACAGTTTTATAACTTCAAAATTTAATCCAACCATAAATGGTCTCTGGTCTTACATCAACTGCCAGGAGTGGAAGAATAAATACACAAACTCCAGTCGTGATAAAGACTTAGGAGATAAATAGATACAGTAATCCCAAATTGGTTTTCATGCACATAAACAGTTTTCATTAATAACATAAAATATTCGCAAGATTATAATATAAATACCCCATGTTTATCTATTACATTACCAAAACACTGTTGAGGGTATCCTCTCGGTAGGAGCCCTCACAGGCATAGACTTAGACAAAAATACTAAACAACTGAAAACATCTAAAATGTCTCACAAGACGCACTGGCCATATACTACCTGGACCCTAATCACCATGGGTCAAGACTCGAGCTCCGGCATCCGGCTCAATGGGAATCCCGTCCAATCCCTCATCATTAAGTTTGTTCACCAGGTCTTCTAGTACGATTTCATAATAAAACAAAATACAACATGCAGAAAGATACAGGGGATAAGAAACAGTTCTACCATCAAAAACGGAAAAGAGTCATAGTAAACTATACAGTAATTATCACAGACATAACATCAGTCAATTCATCCATCTTCCATAAAATTCTTATATTCATCCTACCCTCACTCCTACAACTAAAACTCGATACTGAACATGGCTATGGTTTCCTCATCATAGTTATGGTTATCGGTCAATAGTCCAAGTGACACGTCCCATTCCTAGTGCACATCCTTAGTCATGGTGAGAATGCTCATGCAAAGCAATGACACTATAGCTGCACAATAAACCCAGTGCACACCCCGGACCGTGGGTGCTCATGCAAAGCAATGACACTATAGCTGCATGATTATCCCGGAGCACACCTTCACCATGGTAAGAACGCTCACGCAAAGCATGACACTACAGCTGCATGATGATCCCGGTGCACACCTCATCCACTCAGAGGTGCTCATGCAAAGCATGACACTCGTAGCTGCATAATAAAGTTTGTCAATCGTCCAAGTGACACGTCCCATTCCCGGTGCACATCCTTAGTCATGGTGAGAATGCTCATGCAAAGCAATGACACTATAGCTGCACAATAAACCCGGTGCACACCCCGAACCGTGGGTGCTCATGCAAAGCAATGACACTATAGCTGCACGATTATCCCGATGCACACCTTCACCATGGTAAGAACGCTCACGCAAAGCGTGACACTACAGCTGCACGATGATCCCGGTGCACACCTCATCCACTCACAGAGGTGCTCATGCAAAGCATGACACTCGTAGCTGCACAAGTTTAGTTTACACATTGGACGGTCCCACAAGGACTTCGGGTCTTGTATGTGTCTCACATATGGTTATAGAAACAACACAACTTATGAACCTCGCAGACTCCTATGGTCATAACCCAGTGCCTTAACCTCTCATCAAGACCACAACACATGCTCTATGTCACAACACCTCTTTAACATATTTCATGTAGGTTAGGCACCTCTAAAAATCATCATGATCCTCACGCCCAAAACAATCATCTCTTAGACAACATATATATCTTAGCTTAAAATCCACTAAGCATAATAATAATAACCAGGCAGATCATGCATAACACAATATCAATCAAAATATTCTCATATTACCAACATAGCACAAAATCAATTCAATAAAGGTAATAAAATCAAATCAACCATCAACAATATAAAGATCAACCTAATATCGATCAACCTACAATCCCCGAATCACCATGGATGTTTTATAAAAGCAATTTAAAGCGATTCTGGTCATGTCGATTATTCGACTTCTAGTAGGGTTTAGGTCGCCCTACATAATTACTACATAATTTACTACTTATCGATTCCGACGATAGGTTGATTCTTTCCCCCACCTTTTAATGCGTTCGGAGGTTTTTCTGGAACTTCACAGCCATACAATCAGCTCCAATGAGTTCCCAAAAAGGGAATTCATACTTCTCCAAAGCAAGCAAGAACATGAAAAACATCCCAGAGGGACGATCCAAGCATTGAAACAACCAGACAAAAACACTAAATTAATTTCTCAACAATCAAAATATAAATATAATTCAATAATATATTTAATTTCTCAAAAACATCAATCATTTAAAATTAAAATAGATTTGAGGTTTTTAGGCTTAAGATGAAAATTGAGAAAAATCAGATTAACAAGAGATTGACAAAATTGATTTAGGGAGACACTTAATCATGCTCCCAATTTCAGAAAACACCAATTAATTTCAGATTTTGAGAATTAAAATTAAAACCTAGGGTTAGGGTTTCAAAATCAATTTGGGGGTTTTGAATCTGAGCAAAGGAAGTGAGAAAACCACTTACCCAAGCTTGAAAGCAGAGGACGTAGTGACCAGCCATGGGTACGGAGGCGGTGTCACGCAACTCCGGTGAGGTGGCAGAGGCGGTTCCTAACCAGAAGGATGGGTTTTTGTGTGACCCACACAAGGAAGAATGAGGAGATCCAAACAGAGGCATCAAGAGACCATTTCGGTGGCTGGAATGGAGGCCTCGCAGTGCGCATCCGGCAGTGGAGCTCGCGGTGTCGGACGGCAGCGACCCGGAACACAGTGACGGAGAAATCGGTCCAAACACATGGGAGAAGCTGGGTCGCGACGGTGGTCGTCTCCCTGCTCCAGGTAACGATCCGGCGGCACTCAGGTCGGTGATGGACGGAGCGAAGCTGTGAGCTAGGAAGGAGAAAGAGAGAGATGATGTGAGGAGGAGGAAGAAGAAGATGGAGTCAAGAGGGAGAAGAAGAAGAGAAAGAAAAGAGAAAAAAAAAAGAAGAAAAAGAGAGAAAGAGAGAGAGTTACGGGTCATTAAGGGCAGAGGAAAGAGAATTTCTGATTTTTGTACTAGTGGGTACAAAATGAGTGATAAATATTAAGCCTAAAATAGATATGTTTTTACTTTTTGGAATCTAAAAATAAATATTGATAAATATAAGATTTCGAAATTCAAATTAGAGTAAAGATTAATAGTTGAACTGATCAACTAAGAAAATACTCAGTCCAAAATTTAATCTCCGATAAATGTCAAGCCAGTTTATTTTCAACTCTAAAATTAAATAGAATGAAAATATGAAAATGATTTTCTCTTAATCATATTATTTAAAATATTTTTCTGTACTGGTAATAATAGTGACAATAATGCAACTTATTGTTAGTAAGCATGCATTCGCTGAAATAAGTCAGTGCTAACGCACCCAATAAAATAATTTGAAGAGAGTAATTTAATTACTCAAACTAAACCACATAACAAAATTAACATAAACATCCAAAAATAATAATTAATTAATCATATGTGTAATTATATTTTAACCGGTTAAACATCGTAACTAAAAAAAAACGGGCTGTTACACTGAACAAAAGACTTCCTTTGTGGAGTCAGTGAAGACGTACCATTAGGAGAAGGTGGCAAGGGAGGGGGAGGAGAGGAGGAGGAGGAGGAGGAGAGGGTCGCAGCCTTGGCCAAGAAACCCCAAGGGCAAACAGCAGCCATGACTACCATGCAAACCCTAGAGAGAAACCCCAGCAATCATAGACTCTACTACTTTAAGGATGCTTTCGAGAATAAAATAGCTCACGGACTTAGTGGTATAAGTTCTACCCCTGTGAGGGATCAAATAATGCTCTGGCGTAATAGACTACGGCCCCCTATTTTTCAATATCTTAGGCATTTGTTTCCAAATTTATTCAAAAATGTTGATTGTTCTTCTTTTGAATGTGAAAGTTGTGTTCTTGCTAAAAGTCATAGAGTCTCTTATTCCTCTCAACCATATCATGCATCTAAACCTTTTAATTTAATCTAAAGTGATGTATGGGGTCCATCAAAGATTAAAACCCAATTTGGAAAAAGGTGGGTTGTAACCTTTATTGATGATCACACTTGATTGTGTTGGATCTACCTTATGTACGAAAAACCTGAAGTACCTAAAATATTTAAATGTTTTACACAAATGGTAGAAACACAATTTGACACAAAAATCCTCCATTTTGAGAAGTGACAATGGCACTGAATATTTTAATAAGAATCTGAATGAGTTTCTCCAAAATAAAGGTATTCAACATCAATCAACATGCCCAAATACTCCTCAACATAATGGCAGTGCAGAAAGGAAAAACAAACATTTTCTTGATGTAGCTCGTGCCATCATGTTTGAGAATAATGTTCCAAAATATTTGTGGGGGGATGATGTCCTAACAGCAGCCTATCTCATAAATAGAATGCCCACTCGTGTGTTAAATTATCGCACACCTTTGGACACTTTCAAAACCTTTTTGCCAGGATGTCGATTGCATGTTGATATACCTTTAAAAGTGTTTGGGTGTACTGTTTTTATGCATACACCTTCTATTTCTCGGTCTAAACTAGACCGAAGAGCAGAAAAGTGCATTTTTGTGGGATATTCTCCTAACCAAAAGGGTTACAGATGTTTTATTCCTAGCACAAAAAGACTTCATGTTAGCATGGATGTTACTTTCTTGGAATGTCAACCTTTTTTTCAAGAAAATTCTCTTCAGGGGGAGAATGTGAATGAAAATGAATGTAATTTTTTGCATGAACCATTGCCCAAACTTGTTTTGATTAATGCTGATTTAATTTATCAAACAAATTACTATGACAAAGAAGAACACGTGGAAACAAGTCCTGAAATTGATGAGGGAAATCTTGACCCAGAGCTAAGTAGAGCCCAAACAGGGAAGGAAATACCACAATCAAAAGATGAGCTTCGTGTTTATGCTCGAAAGTATCCTAAAAGGACCAGAAACAAGTCCATCATATCTGCACCAAGCCAACTAGAAATCCCAGAAGATGACCCAGCAAAAATGCCTCAAGAACTTCCAGGTAACACTGGAATTCCTATCCCTAATACTGATCTGCCCATAGCTCTTAGGAAAGGAACCAGAGCCTACACCAAAAAATCATCCAAAACCAGCACAAACCATCCCATTTCCAGATATGTTTCCTACCAAAACCTTTCCCAAAATCATCAAGCCTTTACTTCTAAAATTATAAATTTGTTTGTGCCTAGAAACATTGAGGAAGCACTAGATTATACCAACTTGAAATTTGCAGTCTTAGAAGAGTTAGATGCACTTAAGAAGAATAAGACTTGGGAGATTGTAAATCTGTCACATGATAAAAAACAGGTGGGGTGTAAGTGGGTCTTCACTGTTAAGTGCAAGGCGGATGGAAGTATACAAAGGTACAAGGCGAGATTGGTAGCAAAGGGATTCACCCAAACTTATGGAGTAGATTATCAGGAGACTTTTGCTCCAGTTGATAAACTTAACTCTGTTAGAATTCTTCTATCCCTAGCTGCAAATTTAAATTGGCCTTTACATCCATTAGATGTAAAGAATGGTTTTTTGAATGGGGAACTAGAGGAAGAAGTGTTTGTGAGTCTTCCTCCTGGATTTGAGGAAGAATTTGGAAGAAATAGGGTGTGTAGACTAAAGAAGTCTCTATATGGGCTGAAACAATCACCAAGAGCATGGTTTGAGAGGTTTGGAACCGTGGTGAAATGACTTGGTTATATCCAAATCCAAGCTGATCACACACTGTTCTATAAACATTCAGAAAATAATAAGATCACTATCTTAATTGTATACTTGGATGATATTATCTTGACAGGTGATGATAGCTCGAAACTCAAAGGTTTGAAGGAGAAACTTGCAAAAGTCTTTGAAATCAAGGACCTTGGCCCATTAAAATACTTCCTTGGGATTGAATTTGCAAGATCAAAGGAAGGAATTTTTATGAACCAGAGAAAGTATATTCTGGACATTTTAAAAGAGACAGGATTACTTGGATGCGAAGCTGCTGAAGTAGTGCAGAAGCTGAATTTAGAGCAGGAGCTCATGGAATCTATGAAGTCTTGTGGGTGGAAAAGCTTCTACAAGAGTTGAAGGTTTACAATTCTCCACCAATAAAACTATATTGTGACAACAAGTCTACAATATCTATTGCACACAATCCAGTCCTACATGATAGGACCAAGCATGTAGAAGTTGACAAACACTTCATCAGGGAGAAGATAGAAAGCGGGCAAATCTGTATTACTTATGTTCCCACTGCAGAACAATCAGCAGACATCTTAACCAAAGGATTACCTAAGAAGCTTTTTGACAACATAACCAGCAAGCCGTCCATGGAAGATATCTTCAAGCCAGCTTGAGGGGGAGTGTCGACAGGCTGTAAATAGAGCATTTAATGCCCTTATTTGTCTCTGTTTTATTCCTGATTGTATAGATATCTTATTTCCTTTTTTACTTAGTTCCTTTTAGGCAATTTATTATTTTCCTGATCTCAATGATTGTAGCAAATCACTTGTTGTAATTAACTCTATAAAAGAGGAATCATTGTACTATCTTGTAATCAATAATATTCCGCATATTTCAACTATATATATTTGTAGGATATTTGCATCTGATTATAATGCAATGCGTGAGGGACAGGGTGGCCTTGCAACTTTTCTACATGTTTACATGTATATTATTTCAGTTAGATTATATAATTATTGCAATCAATTATTTTTTTCCCCATAATTCTTTAATCTCCTACACTACTTCACCTGATGCAAAGCTGTTATTCACTTCGGCTGAAATAGTTGCACAATAGAAAAATTGGTTAATTCAAATGAACTAGCAAGGCATAAGAGAAAATTGAAGTTGCAATCTTGCTTGACTTGATAAATTCTGACATGGATAATGCAACTGGATGCCTATGGAAAACAACTGGGATGGGCTTCAAACTCAAAATATATTGAACTGATCTTGAAAGCCTTATCTGATGGATAGTGACTGTACTTTTCTTAAACAATCGTACAAACACTTGAAATAAAAAACTTGGTGTGACACTGACTCAAGACTTGTAAGTAGGGCTGGAGGAGTTGAATTTGAGATATTAATTGGACAAGTGGGTAGAGCAAGGTTACGGCAAAGTTGGGATCTCACTTGGCCTGGAGAGAGAATGTGAACAATGCTTAGTAGCTTTATACTAAAATTACACTTAAAACCCATGTAAGTTCAACTGGTAAATTCTACTCCATTTGCATTGGAATCCTCCGAGTACTTAACATTACAATCAGGGTTGTGGTTTTGATGAGTTGAATATGGATTCCATTCTGACAAGTAGTACCTTTCCCTATCTCCCAAATGCAGAATACATACACCATGACAAATTGGATTAAGCTCCTAGGGATTGCAGTTATTTTGCTCCCCCTAAATGAAATTTACTACTTCATATCAAAGCTAATTGTTTGTTTTCCCTTTTATGGTCTTGGTTCGCCATTTCTCATCATCCTCAAAATATGTAGCAACTCTGAACCCAAAGAGACATTATATGTTATCTATATGTGCTAGGGATAGCACAGAATTTGTTGAGCATGGGCCAGTGACTATACAAAGGCTATAATGTGATCTATAATGCTTCTTTTTTTTTGACAAAAATGTGATCTACAATGCTGGTAGCTGTTCATTCATTGATATATAAGGGGAAAAAGAGGATCAATTGATAGATTCAACTAAAATATACCTTTTGATAATTAAAAAAAAAACTAAAATGACCCATAAGATAATATGTTTTTTATAATCATGCCACCTTGGCTAAAGAGGTGAAAAAGGAGCCAAAGATCAAGAAGAATCAAGATCAAGGATAAAAGGGGAAGGAGAAACACACAAGTCGGGATTACTTAAAATCAAAATTCACAAGACAAGGCAAAATATGAAGAAGTCTCTAACCAACAAAAAAAAACTACTACTGCTTAGTAACTATCACTGCACTAAAGTCTTAAATCTCACCTTAATTAATTCAAGAACAACTAATACATCTAAAAAGAAAAAACAGATTGGATTGGGTTGTCCATGAACAAGCTCTTTAAGAGTTGGCTTCATTCTTTTGCTGCAGTTCCTGCTGCTACTTTGACCTTTGCGGATAGTCCTGTAAGGCAGCATTATTATGTGAAGTGTGACAAGGAGATTGAACCAATAAGCAAGTTAATTTGAAGCCTAGGTCTAAATTAATATTAGTTGGCAACAATGTCAAAAAAGGAACCATGATGCAGTTAACATAAATCACATATTAAAATAATTAATTCCAAGCGGACTGAGATGGCATATTGGACTATTTGAACAATGCTACATACTTAGGGGATTGAGAAAAAATGAAGGATGAAAAAAAATTGGTATGCACAAAGGGAATCATATCAAATATGGGTTATTAGCCTCTTATGTTCATAGATTTTCTTATTTTTCTTTAATGTCTCTACGTAAATTGTCTACTTCTGCACTACATTCACAACTAAACTTGCCAACACATAAAAAAAAAATCATCCTCCTACTAATTAACAAGTCTCCATTATATACAATTAGGTACAATAATGTAAACTCCTTGAAAGTTTCCATAATTTATTCTTGGTCTTCTGATAGCAATTTTAAAAATTTTATGATGGTAATTTTGAACAACAGAGTTTACACAGCATATCTGGAACTACACAAATAAGGAGAATGTAGGATATATAAGGATACTTGTTTTATTATGATAAAAGACTAAGAGTAATTACCTTCATCAGTTTGTTGAAGCCTTTTCATTCTTCATTATCATATGGATTGATTTAGACTTGTCCAACTCAACCAGTTCCCTCGGTATATCATCTTCAATCTTCTATGCTTGCCATTTGGAAGGGTCCTCCACAAAATCCTCACTGAAAATCATGCTTGAACCCCACTCTTTCCAAGTGGTATTTTTGTACTTATCTTCCTCCATTGACCCTACTGTCAAGAGCTGATACACATAAACCATTTTTTGCTGACCTGGGCGAAAAGCACGTGCAATAGCTTGTTTTGTCTTTGATGGATTCCATTCTGAGTCCAACATAATCACTCTAGAAGCTGCTGTGAGACTAATGCCTTCAGAACAAGCTGTAATTGAAGCAACAAGTACTTTTGAAACTCCACCAGGTTCTTCAAAATTCTCTATCACTTTCCCACGTTCAAATAGCTCTTGCTCCCCGTTAAGTAGCAAAACTTCTTGACCTTTTTTCCAATGGAAGTAAAGATCAAATAACTCTACCAATTACTTCACAGGTGCAATGTTGTGGCAAAAGATAAGAACCTTCTCATTCTTGGCAACACGATGGACAAGGCTCAAAAAAAATTTTACTTTTGACCATTCTCTTGGTTGAAGCTTGTACTTGTCTAGATTCTCCAATTCCATTCTAGTGAGAAACTTTTCTGAACATGTGGATGTTTTTACCAACCATGGATGTATTGATCCAAGGGTAATCAAAAGCTCCAACTCCAAAGGGTATCCATGACATTCATCCATTTTCTCATGCAGTTTCTTCAAGACGTCACCTTGTAAATCCGTTGAGTTCATCAACAATGTGTAAATTTGTAAACCTGGAAGAGTGTTAGAATTCCCATTATCATAAACATCCACAAAGCCATTTGTGATGTTTCTCAACAAGTTCAATCCCATCATCCTCTCATCATTATCAACCGAGTCAATTTTCTTGGCTATATTATTCAAGAAGAATTTTCTAGCACGTGCCTCTAGTAAATGTGGTGCCTTTCTCCTCCCTTTCCTGGTGAATTTAGGGTCTAACTCTTTCAGCACTTCATGCACAAACTTTGGTCTTGCCAAGCACAGTGTGTTAAAGTACTCACAGAAATTTTTTTGAAACATTGTGCCAGAAAGTAATATTCTGAGTCCTGTGTTTACTTTCATCAAACATTTCCTTAGTCTTGATTTAGTGCTTCTAGGATTGTGCCTTCATCCATTATCATGATCCCAAGGCCTTCCGTCAATGATTTTGCCATGTACTTTTGGTGAGCAAACTTAGAGTCATCCTCTCTAGTCATAGCTAAAAACGAAGTGTACCCTACGATAAGAATACTGGGGTGTTGATGCCACTTTTCTATCTTTTCTAAACAATCCAAAACATGCTTGACATCACCATTGGGATTTGGAACTCCAGGAATGGTCACTGAGGTTTGCTCAAACTATCTTTTGCCTCTACGAGATTGAATCAGATACATTGGTATAGAAACACCCCATTTGTTAAATTCCTTATACCAAGTGAATAGTGTAGTTTTTGGAGCTAGGATCAAAGGTCTACACCCTGGGAATAACTTCAAATAGCTAACAAGGAAAGCAATCATGAGAAAGGTTTTGCCAGCTCCAGGAGAATGAGATATAACACAACCACCTGTTCTTTTGGATGTTGATTCCATGAGTGCTGGTTCCATTGAACCTGCAATGTTTCTCCAAAGAAATTGAAATGATTTCTTCTGGTGAACATGCATCCTCTTTCCAAGTTCCGGGATTAATGACCAAACATTCTCATTTTCTTCTGATATTAGTTCATCGTGGGGAGCATGAGTAGGGAAAAGAAGGGAATCATCATCTTCATGATCAGCCTTTGGTTTTGCCTCTTGTTCAATACTTTGCTTCTCCTCTCGATACCTTGCTGAGTAGTGTTCCACTTCCAACTACCAATATGAACAAGGTAATCAGATACATTTACTGAGGCAACAAACAAAAAATCTAACCAAATCAAGAGAATAAAATTAACCTAGTTACATGGGTAACAAAAGTTATGAAAATGCTTCTTATACAACCACAATTTCGCCCACAATATTGCAGTTTTGGTATTCACCGCAATCATATTGCGGCCATAATTGAAAGGTTGCATCAGCCACATTTTGCTATAATTATCTGTTATTACATAAACATAAGATAATTTTAACTGTGCCACAATGGCAGTTTAAAATCATAAAACTCTCACATCTATTTAAGGGTATATTTGTAAATAATAAGATGTGACTAGTAATAATCAACCAGGAAAGATTAAGTAGATATGATATGTGTGAAAGTATGTGAATAACATTATTTCTAAACTTAAAGAGACTACACATGCACACTTGGATACTTTTATTAAGTTTTAAAGTTCACTTACAAAGGGTGGAAATACATGTGTTATCTCGATTTTCACGTCGCCACATATAATGCAGCAAATTCCAATTTCTTCATCCAGTCTATAGTTGTGTGGACAAACTACATTGGATTTTTCCTCTTTCTCGGCAGGAACGGCAGCATTTGAATCCTGATTTGATAGTAGAATAGAATCAGCTTTAGAAAACAAGATTAAAAAAAAATGTACTTATAAAAAAATTTACAAGACATGCATGAAACAGATAGGGAAGAAAATCAATTTTTGCACCTTTGTTTCCTCAAGAAGACATGTTATCATCGCCTCTTCCATATCTTGCCACAACTTATCCATTCCATAAAGCTATTCCTCTTTGACTCTTTGAAATGTTTTTTCTGCTTCATTATTTTGCCCCATGTTGCTTGTTTTCATCCATGGGTCCTTAGTCCTTGCCTCCTCTTCTTGAATCAGTACTTTATTACTATTCCTTAAATATGAATCTAACATTTCATTATAAGCATCTGCATTTAAGGCTCTATCTCTACGAGCTCTTTCTTCATCATAATTTCTTCTGCTTGATGATGATGAATGATATATTTTCTCCCAATTGCTTTTTCTTGAATTTAACACTTCCCATCTTGGTTCAATATCCATGTCATCAGGACCAGATGGATTCTTCTTCTCCTGAACCTTTTCTTCATTAACTGACCTTGCAGCATGCTTGTGAAGCTCAAAATTCTTGTTCTTTGATTTGGAGACATCATTGAGATGAGAATCTTGGGAAGGAATGTCAACGTTTTCATCTCCAATGTTACTAATAACATTGTCATTATCATTTCCCTCAACACCCTTCACTTCCTTTGTGTTTTTCCTCCTGGTATATACTATAATCTCTTTGCAAGAATTCACCTTATTATCGACCCTTTCAGTACTAGTTGCTACAGCATCCTCTAACACTTCACATTTTTCTTGTAAATCAGGCACAATTGCTACTAATGGCACTGGCTCATCATCAATATCTTTACATCTGCAAAACTTTGGCTTAGTGCAAAAAACACCAACATCCAACTCAGTATTAACATCACAGCAACAGTAACACTCCGTTGGGTCATGAGGGGGGCTAAAACACCGGGGAGATCTCCACATTGGGCTAAGACCAAACCATACAAGTGATTTGGACACCACATCTTTCACCCAAAAGCTTAAGGCAATGAGTGTATGGGTCCCCTCACTTATATGTTGCTCAACATGTCCATTTCCATCCGATGTGGGACTTCTTACTCACACTTGACACTCCAACAATCTCCCCCTCAAGTGCGAAGCAACCTATTGTGACTCTTTCTACATGTGAAGCTGAATATGTTGCAGCTGCTTCTTGTGTTTGTCACGCAATTTGGCTAAGAAGATTGTTGAGAATGCTACATGTGTCTCAAGATGAAGCAACTACTATTTTGATGGACAACAAATCTGCTATAGCACTAGGGAAGAATCCTATGTTCCATAATCGAAGTAAACACATCGATACAAAGTTTCATTTCATAAGGGAGTGCGTCGAGAACAAAGAGGTCAAGCTCTCCTATGTGAAAAGTAGTGATCAAGTAGCTGATATTTTCACCAAAGGATTGAAGTCTGAAGACTTTGCAAGGATGCGTGCATGGATTGGAGTCACCAAGAAGAATCAAGTTTAAGGGGGGGTGTTGGAAATATAAACTTGATTTATTACTTAGTATGCATGTATCTAGAAAATTCATGTACTTGAAGTTTCTAGGACTTGAAGATTCAAGAACTTGTAGTTTCAAAGTAGCATGATACATGTGCTTAATTAAGTGCATTAAATATGTTCATTGTATTAGATGGTATCAGAGCCTATCCTAGATCTGTTATTGGGACAGGATCTATATTATTCCACCCACATTTGTCCACGCTCCAGATGTCCAGACCTGGGCGTGCCGTGAGGGGTGCGTTGAGAGATCCATGTTCCACCCGCATTAGTCCACGCTTCAGATGTCCAATCCTGAGCGTAAGGGGGAGTGTTGAGAGTCCCACATCGACTAGAGATATGGCATAAGTAGTGCTTATAAGGCTTGGTCAGTCCTCACCTTACAAGCCGGCTTTTGGGGTTGAGTTAGGCACAAGCCCAAATCCTAAGACACTTATGTTGTGCTCTCTTGCGTTAGGAACATCTTACATTATCGGATGGTGCCACTTCCTTCCCAAAATTTGAGACACAATCTTGTTGTCTACAGATCTTGCACAGAGTGAAACCTTCTTTACAATAGATGTCACAAATAACCATGTAAGATCAGATAAGAATTTTCCTCAAAGCAATTTAGTTTGTGTTACTGTGTTTTGAAGGATGGAAATCTGGTTTAGTCCAACCACTTTAACCTCCTTGCTAAGAATTCTTGTCACTTTACTAAATGAACCTTGATTACATATTGTGTTAATACGACGGAGAGTCATGGGAATTTCTATGTATGGACTTTATTCTAGCATCAACCCACACCTGCAATTAAGTAAAAAAAAAAAAAAAGTATCAGAAACTACAATGCTGAAATTAAAAGGCCATAATTAACACAGCTAGCCAATTGATGCTAAAAACCAACATCAAGAAAGGCCACAATAATGATCACTAATAAATGTAAGCATAAACAATATCTCATATATATGTTATATTAATAAAGCAAAAAATATTCACCATGTAAATGTGTTCTATTTGGTTTATCATCTCATATAAGGAGTACATGAAAGGGTCTTGTGGCATTCCAAATTTCAAATATAGTATTAACAATCAAGGAAGAATTTGACCTAACAGGGTATTGCATAAGTAATATTCTTTAAATAATATTATTGCAAAAATTAAATAAAAATGTTTCTCCAAAAATATCCCAAATTAGTAATTTAAGTTAGTTTTCCTTTAAAATACCTCAAACTGGGGGAACCAAAAAAAGTGGGAAAAGGAAGGGTTTGGAGGGTTTATTAAAATCTGGAAAACCTTCCCCTCCAATTTTATGAACTCACAAACAAGGATGACCTTCCAATAAATTTTCTCCTTCCCTTACTTTTCTTCTAAAAAACAACTCACAAACACACCCTTAACTTCACCAAAATTAGATGACTTGAAAAAACATTTGAAAATTTTATTAGTTCAAGAAGCTCAACTAAAGACATTAAAGAGTAAGAAATCCAACTTAATAAAATAAAGAACTACAAGTCAATCTACAACTAAAAACCCTCAATTTGTTCAACTTACAGGATTGTGAGTAACTCCATTTGAATCATCTCTATGTCGAGAGGCTGATAGCACACATATGTCCATCCCAGGTTGTAAAAAGTAGGAACAATCTGATAAAGTATCTTTCCTTGACCTTATCCGAATATCTACCCTATTCTCGATTGTGATATGGTGATTATCAATGAAGTGTAAGGTGATTTTTTCTGATTCAAATTTTATGTGCTTCACCGGTTGCCATGAGCCATACTTAATTGCCTCACAAAGGCTGTTCAGAAAGAAGAATTTTTTAGAAAGATAATATGGTGTAAAAACTAATATATGTGAAGGTATGATTATAGGGAAAAAGTTGTTGCAAGCAAGCCAAGAGAAGGTAAGAGCAAGCGGCAAGCCAGGCCAAGTCAAGAAATACAAATCAATTGAGTTTCAAAAAAGTTTGACGTCTTTTTAGTTTTTACTTTGACCATCATGATACTGACAAGCTTTTCGATATCATAAAACTCTAAGTTGTAATCCTTTGATATTTATTTTCAATTTGCTATTTTTCTTTTCTTTGACATGCATGGTTATAGATTAATGAAAAGAGGAGGAAAGACTTACGATAAGCATCCAATGGATGCTTCCATTGATGTAAACTCCAGTTTTATATCTTCATTGAATTTGTTTCTAATATTTAAAAATTATGCCGATCTTGTACGATGTGCCTTTGCAGTAGGTGATTAGGCTGAAAAGACGAACACAAAAAATCCACTCTAAGAACAATGTTTCATTAAGTTTGCACCATAACATAATAACTCATAGCATACGTACAAGGGATATAATTCATGGAATTATATATTAATTATTAATTATATATAAATTCCAAAGGGAATAACTAGTTCTTCAACCATCAATGTCCTGTTCAGATTGGTAGTTGAAATTTTATCTATATCCTCAAGCTTTCATGTTTTTTTGTAATTATCATTTTTATACGGGTTATGAGTGCTCCTTGTACTTAATCATTCACACATATTTCTCCAAGCTCGAAAAAGACCGTAACCTTACTTGGATGTCAAAATTCAATGCTTTTCTTCCAGGCTATGGAATTGATTAAAAATAATCGGGAAAGAAGATCAATAAAACATTGATCAACTATTGCCTTTTCCCCTACAAAACAAACCATAAAAAAATCATCTAATGTTTTATCAGTTAAAAATGTTAGATACATTCTAACATCTAAAAAATTCGAAGCTTCAGTTCGTACATAGCTATATCATATATCAACCGAAAAAATAAAATTTTATAATACCCACTTAAGCATAAATGATTGGTTTCGAAAACAAGTTTCATAAAATAATAAGGTTCTAAATCACGGTCGTGTTGTATCGCGGATATTGCAAGAAAATACGATCGATGCGTCTATAATTACGGTCGTGATGCAGTTTCAGCGACTGTCAAAAGCGACACGTCACTAACCAGATTTCGGTTTTAAACCCAGATTTGAAACCTTATTAAAGAACTCGAAGCCTTTTTTGAAGCATAACAAATGGCATGAAAAGTTTTCAACTTTTAGGTTTGAAGAGGTGAGGTGATCATTCTCTTAATCAACATAAAATGATGACTTCAAAGTTCACATGCACATCGAATTTAACAATCTACCCTGGTCATTGATCAAATATTTTCGGGAAAACCAAAAAAACATGTATGTATATTTCACGAAACAAAAAATGAAGTGAAGTAGGGTGGAGCCTTACCTGCAAAGTAAAGCAGCTTCTATGGGAGAAAGGAAAGAGTTAGAAAGAGGGTGGAAGACAAAGGAGAGAAAAATGGTACTTTTGAAACGTTTCTCTTGATCACTATGGAGTGAGTGCAGTGAAGAGTGAAGACTCAAGGCTTCAAAAAGCCTTAAATTCCGTGCGGATTTGTATGACAGATAATGACCGTTTTGAGGATAATTGTTGTTCATGTGAAGTACTCAGATACAACTAAGCTAAAAGAAGCCTGAATATATGCATCCAATTAAATGCAATACATTTAATACTAATAATTTATTACTATATTTTCTTAACAAATATTTTAATATTTTTTATTTATAATTTTATAAATAATATAACATTAAATGACATCTAAGGTTTTAACAATGCATTCAGTGCTTTTGAATTATTATTTTTTTGGTACAGTGCTTTTGAATTTTTATCATATTTGAAATTTTAAATAATTATATAGAAAGATATTTTTTTATTTATAGAAAAATTATATAGAAAGATTTTTTTCTAAATGCGCTACATTTAAATACAAAAAATACAATACATTTAATACTAACAATTTATTAATATTTTAACATTTTTATAATTGTATAAATAATAGAATATTAAATGTCATTTAAGGTTTTAATAATTTAATAATGCAATAAGTGATTTTGATTTTTTATTTCATATTTTCAATTTTAAATAATTATTTAAAATAAATATAGTATTTTCTTCATTTAAAATATACATTTAATTGATATGTGTGGTCAGTAAAATTTTTTTATATTATCAATCGATCATAAATTGTGACATCATTATTTTTTTTCCTCTAATCTAATTTCCTTAAGAGTCATACATATTTTTTTGGTTCCCATGGTATCATTCGCGGATAACTGCGGAGACTAATCTCTCGAGTCGGGTAGGACCACAAGGGTGACAAAATTCTCTCTTAAGAGTTTTAAGAGTCATACATATCATAATTTACAATTAGTCTTTTTTTACAAAATTAATATAAAAATCATATCAATATACAATTTTATTTTTATTATTCTATTATATTTACTAAAAATAATAAAAAATAAATTAAAAAATAAAAATTTAATTTTTAAATGATAAATATTTTTAATTAAATTAAAGTGTTAAAAGTGATAATTATACTAATATAAATAATATAAATAATTCATACACACACACACACACACACACACACACACACACACACACACACATATATATATATATATATATAATTTGAGTTTAATTGGTATGCATTGTCAGTGTAAAGTTTTTTATACTGTCAATCAATCACAAATCATTGTATGAATGACTTTATGGTGATTTGGGTAAGAATAAAAGATTTTCAATGACGTGCCGATTTATTATTGGTTGACAGTATAAAAAACATTTATACTGACAATGTATATCAATTAAACTCATAAAATTTATATAAAAACACATGCAAACATATCGTTTTATGTCATTTTATATTTATCAGCTAGTCCAACCACTAGTTTTACCAAACACTTCAAATCCAATCTGCTTGTGCTAGATATATCAACTTGAACAACATGGGGTAATGATATGCCAAAAATGCCATTATCCTTTACATTGAGCTTCACAACATTTATACGAGAATAAGAGCTAGGAGTATCATCATCATTTCCCAAAATTTGATACACAATCTTATTGTCTACAGATCTTGCACAGAGTGAAAACTTCTTTACAATAGATGTCGCAATTAACCATGTAAGATCAGATAAGAATTTTCCTGAAAGCAATTTGGTTTGGGGTACTGTGGTGCAGTCCTCAGATGAAACCCACCGATGGGACTGATCTTCACAAGGATCATGTTCAAGCTTTTGAAGGATGGAAATTTGGTTTAGTCCAACCACTTTAACCTCCTTGCTAAGAATTCTTGTCACTTTACTAAATGAACCTTGATTAACATATATGTTGATATAATACCAGCATGAGCTCTCAGAGTCATGAGAATTTCTATGTATGGACTTTATTCTAGCATCAACCCACACCTGCAATTAAATAAAAAAAATGTATCATAAAGATGACATGAAGAAACAATTGAAAATTTTATGCAGTTCATTAACCTCATGTTCAACTTACAGGATTGGGAGTAACTTCATTTGAATCATCTCTATGTTGAGAGGCTGATAGAACACATATGTCCATCCCAGGTTGTAAAAAGCAGGAACAATCTGATAAGTAGCTTTCCTTTACCTTATCCGAATATCTACCCTTTTCTCCATAGCCATATGGTGATTATCAATGAAGTGTTAGGTGAATTTTGTTGTTTCTAATTTTATGTGCTTCACTGGTTGCCACTGGTTGCCATGAGCCATACTGAATTGCCTCAAAGGACGTTCAGAAAGAAGGATTTGAGAAAGTTAATATGGTGTAAAAACTAATATATGTGAATGTATGATTAATGTTAGAAAGTTAAACTTGATTCATGCATTTAATTAATTAGTGTTCATGTATTTTTTAGGTTCCAAGAATTTTCCCCTATGTATATACATTCAAGAACTTATAGTTTCTAGGAGTTATAGTTTCAAAGGATGTCGCTAAGCTCATTGTAACACATGTAGTACATCATAAGGTGCTTAGAGTATTTATAAATACTTATGTACACATTCACAAGCAAGCCAAGAGAAGGAGAGAAGCGGCAAGCCAAGAAATAAAATCAATTGAGTTTCAAAGAAAAGTTTGATGTCTTGTTAGTGTTTACTTTCATCGTCATGGTACTGACAAGATTTTCAATATCATAAAAATCTAAGTTGTAATAATCCTTATTTGATATTATTTTCGATTCTTTTCTTGGACATGCATGGTAATAAATTAATGAAAAGAGGAGGAAAGACTTACGATAAGCATCGAATGGATGCTTCCATTGATGTAAAGTCCATTTTTTTTATCTTCATTGAATTTGTTTCTGATATCTAAAGTTTTTGCCGATCGTGTATGATGTGCCGCTGTAGTAGGTGATTAGGCTGCAAAGATGAACACAAAAAATCCACTCAAGAACAATGTTTCATTAAGTTTGCACAATAACATAATAATAACTCACGGCATACAAGGGATATAATTCATGGCATTATATATTAATTATATATATTGTCCATAATAATAACATTGTTATTTTTTCGGTTGGTTCTTTATAGTTGGCCATAACTTTTGTAAAGCTAATACTATCCTCTTTATAGGGTAGTCTTTTATTTACTTTATAGTTTACGCAGTTTTGAATTCTATATAAACGGGTTAGAGTACCTTAAGTACTCTATATAATTCCATTTTGATTATCAAAAAATATATATTAATTATATATCAATTCCAAAGACTCAGGTTAAAGTGTTTCATTTCATATATTTATCACATTACAGATATATGAAGTGATGTGACTTCAGATCTACATAGGTATTTTCCAATTTAGAATATCTAACATGAAGACATTCACACATATTTCTCCAAGCTCGGAAAAGACCGTGACCTTAATTTGATGTCAAAATTCAATGCTTTTCTTCCAGGCTATGGAATTGATTAAAAATAATCTGGAAAGATGATCAACAAAACATTGTTCAACCGTTGTCTTTTCCCCTACAAAACAAACCAACAAAAACATCATCTAATGTTGTATCAGAAGAAAGATGTCTGAGACATTCTAACATCTGAAAAATTCGGAGCTTCGTTTCATAGCTATATCATATATCGATAAAAAAATAAAATTTTATTATACCCACTTAGTATATGATTGATTTCAAAAACAAGTTTCATAAAGAATCTGAAGTCTTTTTTTGAAGCATAACACATGGCATGAAAAGTTTTCAAATTTTAGATTTGAAGAGGTGAGGTGATCAATATTTGAATCAGCATAAAAGGACGACTTCAAAGTTCACATGCAGATCATATCAAAATAAAAAAAAGGTTCACATGCAGATCGAGTGTAACCACCTACCATGGTCATTGATCAGATGATTTTAATAAAAAACAAACCCAATAAATATGTATGTATATTTCACGAAGTAAAAAACTGAAGTGAAGTGGGTGGAGCCTGATTACCTGCAAAGTAAAGCAGCTTCAATGGAGGAAGAAAAGGAAAGAGTGAGAAAGAGGGTGGAAGACAAAGGAGAGAAAAATGGTAACTTTTGATGCGTTTCTCTTGACTATGGAGTGAGTGTAGTGAAGACTCAAGGCTTCATGCAGATTTATATGACAGATAATGACCATTTTGAAGATAATCGTGGTTCATGTGAAGCACTCAGATACAACAAAGCTAAAAAAGCATGAAACTATGTAGTCAATTAAATTCAATACATTTAAATACAAAAGTGCAATACATTTAATACTAAAACTTTATTACTATATTTTCTTGATATTTTAATAAATAATAGAACATTAAATGACATTTAAGGTTTTAACAATGCATTCAGTGCTTTTTAATTTTTGTTTCATATTTGCAATTTTAAATAATTATTTTTTAAGCAATTTTGAATACTTATAAAAAAAAGATTTTTTTCAAATAAATATAGAATTTTATTCATTTAAAATAAAAATTTAATTGATATTTGTGGTCAGTGAATATTTTTTATACTGTCAATCAATCATAAGTTGTGATCATTATTTTTTTTACTCTAATCTAATTTCCTAAAGAGTCATACATATGATACTTTACGATTAATCGACAAAAAAAACTTTATAGGTACTATATCAAAATTAAACTCTTAAAATAATCTAAAATGAGGAAAAATATAAAGTAGGTGTGTCCCTCTTTGATTAGCTAAAGTGTATTGACATCTCGATATACTTTAATTCACAACAAAAAAAAAACATGATTAGCGACCGAATTCTTCGGTCGCTAAACATGCTAATTCGGTCGCTATCCTTATTAGCGACCGAATTATGAGGGTAGCAGAAACCCTGGTCGCTAAGGTTTTAGTGTCCAAGTTTGAATTTCGGTTGCCAAATAGAGACCGAATATTCGGTCGCTAAATTATATAATTCAGTCGCAGCTAAATTGGTCGCATGATCACGGTAACCGAATTTGGTGACTGATATTCGGTCGCTAATGTTGGTTACCTCAACCAAACCGCGGTTTCGATCGCTAACCATGAAATATTTTTTATTTTTTTATTTTTTCCAGTGACTTAAGTATAGCGTTCGAATTGTTGGTTGCTATTTCGGTCGTTAAGACTAATTATGTATTTTTTTTATTTTAAAAATTTATTTAAAACATTAATATTAAATTTTTTTGTTTTTATTTAAAAATTTATTTAAAACATTAATATTAGATTTTTTATTTAAAACATTAATTACTAATGCAACTCACATATATAAAAATAATGAATGTATATAAATAAAAAAAATTGTCACGGTAATAGTCTTGAAATCCATAAAATGAGAGAAAAAAAATCAATCATAATGCAAAGGTGGAGGTGGAGGAATCCAAGGAGCCTCAGCGTCTGTGCCGCTGACGTCTACCATCTCATCGTCCTCTAGAGCAGCATCATCAGCAGCAGGAGACGGCAAAACTGGAGGAGCGACAGCAGGTGGCACAACTGCTGGAGCACCATCTGCAGCAACTGGAGGCTGGATCCTCATATGCTCCAACACCATCTGCCGTGCCTGGCCCTGCTCGATGGACCTCTGCATCAGCTGTTGGTGTGACTGAGTCAAATGTGCAATTTAATCCGCCATATGCTACTCTCTCCCCCTCTTCTCCTGAAGCTCTGCATTCAGCTGCGTGATGGTACCCTGCATCGGGTTGAACTGCGTCAGAGGGACGGTATTCGCGTAGGAATGAGCAACAGTGCCGAACGATGAAGTGATAAACTCGCTGCCTAGGTGTCCGAGGCCATACACGTGCCCCTTCTTGTTCCTGCCCCTGACGACCTCCAAATAAATGGCATAATCGTTGACGGAGACAGGAGAGCGGGGCCCCTCACCAGTAAATGCCTCATCCTGTGACTGTGAAGCACGTGATATGGCATCATCCTTCTTCTCGTTGAAGCCAACCTGCAAAGTATAGATGAAGAGATTTAGTTTCAATTATAATCAATATATATTAACAAATAAATAATAATAAATGAAAAGTATATTCTAAATTATTTTTTACTTACAGCAATGTTACAGGCCTTGTCGTTGACCCATTCCCCCGACTTCAGCTTCTTCGTCCTCTCCACCAACAACATAGTAGTGGGGGGTCGATCATTCTATGCTTTTTGTACAGAAAAAAAAATATTAAAATCCTAAGAATATTAATAAATGAAAACTAAATAAATAGTATGATAAGTTATTCAAGTTTTAAGTATTACCAGCTCGTCGAAGTGGGCGGCGACTGATTTAGAGCCGCCGGTGTAAGCACCTGCGCCACCATCAGAATCTCGATTACGTCGAGCTGTGGCCTGGATCTCCTGGAACTTCTCAGTAGCCCAGTACTGTTCCATCCCCCTCCTAATCTCAGGCTCCAACCACTTCCCCTTATTCTTACCCTTCCTCGGCTTGTTCATTAGATTCTTCATGACCAATAAGCCTTTATGCTCAAATATGGCCCTAATGATCTTCTCCAAAGCAGCGTTCCACCTATACTCTTTCTGCAACATACACTTGTTAGGCAATTCTTATATATATATATATATATATATATATATATATATATATATATATAAATGAATTTTGAATTAATATGTAATGTAAATTTATTTTAAATAACATAATAAATTATTACCTTAAACTCTTTAAACAGCTGATCCCTATGGCCCTCTGGGATCCCCTTCCATGTAGGCCATGAACCATCAAACTTATGCTGTAGGATCTTCGAGATTGAATCAGAAGGGCCATTCGAGGGTAGAAAGCTGCAGGATAATTAGAGCATTAGTAAATGTAATGAATAAATAAAAAACAAGTATAATGGAAATTAACGATACTTTAATATACAAAAAATAAATTAGCTTACTCGCTATCCCCATGGGGATGAGAAGTCCTCCTATCCGATGAACCACGGCTCTCCTACGTCGCTAATGATGATGGTCTTGGCACAGGTGTGGATGGTGACGGTGCAGCCTATGTCCCAACATCATGAGGCTGCATAGTGGGTGCACCTCCATCACCCTGTGGCCCGTCCACGGAGGTACTTGCAGGGTGGTCTCGATCTGAAATCCGAGGGTTGGCCGGGGGAGGATCTCTCGCATCACGACCTCTGCCACGGCCTCCCCGACGACCACCGCGCTGCCCCTACCTATAGTGGAATTTGCCATCTGTGTAAAAATTTATAAAGCTATTAAATCACAATATAAGTAATCACTAATTAATCAACAAGTTTAGACATGAATAGACATTACACAATGAATAATGCACATATAAATTACCTTAGAACCACCGTCACTAAATTCACCCTCCGCTCACCACTTCCATAATACGAACCTTCAAACACCGTCGGGTTAAAATCAAGTAACGTCTCACCATGGTTACTCCACCAATAGTAATCAGGCATGAACCCCTTCTCATAAAGATCGGCCACAACTCCATCCATGCTTTTGAAAGATTTACACTTGCATCTTTTGCAAGGACACCTCAAATGATCATCGCCCCGCCTTATAAATCTCTCATGGCTAACAACAAACTCTATAAACTCACCCACTCCAATTCTAAACTCTTCCCTAAGACATTTATTCCAATCCAACCTACAATACATCCATTTCCGGTTCTCCGGAATCTCCATTGCTGCCATTTAAATAGCCTGAGCAACCCTACAACGACACTTATATATTACGGTGCATTCCGATAACTCCATCAATCTCCTTCTTATGACAAGGTATGAACCTATCCCATTCGAGAAGAAACCTTTACCACACTCGGTTAATAATAGTTATTACCTTATTCAAATGCCTTATACTTAACGAAATTTCGACAGCATTTCCCATCGGTCTCCAAGTACACGACTTGAGCACGGTGGGATCCACCACGATCAAGTATGCACCCGGAGAACAAAAGGAAATGCATCAGACCGAGATTTCGTCAAGTATATAAGGCATTTGAACATGGAAATGACTATTGTACGAGTGTGTAAAAGGTTTTTTTCCCAAACTGTCCCACTTGGACAATTCAAGATTCAATACAATGAGCATGCGTACCTTGAGAAGGTACGCATGCCCATTAATATTGAATCTCAAATAGGAAACTAAGGTTCTTGTAACTTAATAATTAACTCTAATAGAAAATAAAACCATTAACCTATAAATATTGCAGCATACCTCAACAAATATATTGAGCTCTGCTCTCCACTATCAAGTAACATATAATTGTCAAACACATGCATAACTTCTAAATTATTAGCACACAACTAGCATCCCGCCTTTCGGACAAGATCACATCCTATCGAGCTCTACTCTCCACTAACAAACAGCACATAATTGCAAACACATGCATAAACGATAAATTATCATCAAACAACCAACATCCTGCCTTTTCGGACAGGATGACATCCTATTGAGCTCAGCTTTCCACTAACAAACAAATTGGCAAACACATGCATAGTTCATAAATTATCAACACACAACCGGCATCCTACCTATCTGACAGGATTACACCTTATTGAGCTCTGCTCTCCACTAACAAACAACAACACAATTCAGACAACACATTACAAATACCACACAACCAATGACTAAGAGAAAGTAATTGACTTCCTCAACTCCAAGAAAAGAATGAAAAGTAAAGGAGACCTTCACAAAGGAGATATGAGGAGCAACAATATATTATCTGGGTAACAAACATGGGAAAAAATTAATATCCAAGCAACTAAAAATCATTCAACAATAACCTCATTTGCCATATTATCTCAATTTCATGCAAGTCATATGCATGCAAATCAAACAACAAGGGAAACACAATCATAAAGTATGAGAGAACATTATGAGTGGGCATGAACTTTCATGGATATAGAGATTATGCAGTACCAAAAGCACCACAAAGAATTCCCATTTTCACTAGGATGTTTGTTTAGGTAGTTAACTGTTTAAAAGAAAATGAAACCAAAATTCAAAGTTGTTCTTTTTTTGCCATTATCGCCATACCCCATTGTTTACATACATTTACATATATGTCAAACTCAAATAAGAGAAGAGGAATTCTTTGAGCAGTAAGTCATTTCAATGTGCAGCTAAGAGTGAAATTATATTATTAACAAAAACAAACTCTAGGTGCCGATCACTCGTAGTTTAACAAACATCAGATTTCAAAGGGGAGGGTTTACATAAATTCATGAAGCATAATAGTGAGTGTTCAAATAGTTTATCAGGAAATAGACAAATATTTATAATTACCAAGGAGAGACTCCAAAAGAGTGACAACAATTTCCACTTTCTGTTGATACTACAAGCCAAATTTAGAGTACTCCCTCCTTTGAATATAATTACCACTAACAGCAACACAAAAAAAAAATACAAAGTTCCTTCCTCTCTTGTTTCTGAATTTCAAAGAGAAAAAGATGAACCCTCATAAAATTTTCTGACCCTCTTAGACATACCCCCAAACCAGAATTTTTGGACACACTCACAGAGCAACCAAAATAGTAATAATCATTGTTACAAAAAGAATTTCAGAGACTGTGAAATAACAATAAAACAGAGAAGGAATGGGGCAGGGGGATACAGAGAAGGAAGGAAGGGATACCTTTCCAGTGGTCCTTGCGGTTGTCCCTGTGGTGGCCGGAGCTCTACAGTGGTGGCACTGTTTCTACGGAGGAAAAGGCCGGAGATGAGAGGGAGGAAAAGGAAGAGAAAAAAGGAAGAGATGAGAGGGAAGAAGACTTATTGCGATACGGTGGTGGCCGGACTCGTGTGGTGGTGGCTGGAGGGATGCAGTTGTGGCGATTGACAGGTTAGACGACAGACTGGTGTGGTGGTGGAGGCAGGGACCAGAGCCGAGAGAGGAAAAATGAAGAAGTGAGGAAGGAAATGGGATATTTCGTGATTTAGGGTTTTTTAATTTTAGCGATCGATTTATTCGATCGCTGTATCGGTCGCCATTCACTCAAATGAGAATTCGGTCGCTACATCGGTCGCTGAATGGCTCAAATTTAAATTCATTTTAAAATGCTTTAGCGACCGATTTGAATTCGGTCGCTAAATAGGTCAAATATTACCGTTAAATGAAATGGTCGCTAATTTTGGTCGCTAAGTGGTCGACGAAGTTTGACTTTCAAACTTATTGGTATTGCGACCGAGTTGTTTGCAACCACTAAAATGGTCGCTAATTCGGTCGCTAAATGTATGAGTGTAACCAGACCTGGGATTTGTTATATCGGTCGCCATTTCGGTCGCAAATAGTGACGGACTTATTCGGTCGCTATTTGGCCTTTTTTTGTAGTGATTAATCATAAATGGTAAATATACTTCTACGTTTTCACTTTATATAATTTCACTTGTACATGTACACCTATAAGAACTAATGAATCTTGATTGATCAAGTGGGAGAGGTTTGGATCCTTTAAGAATGTCGTCTTCAATTAGATTGTTGAACTCATGTGTATGACACAATATTATTAGGAAAAATCTCGATGTTTGCGTCCGATAATATTCAAGAGATATGTCTCACACCTTTAAATCCAATCAGATGTTGACCCTTATTTAGTTAACTTAATTATATATGTATTAATATGCAAGAAAATAATTTATTAAATAATATGACAATATATTATTAAATGAGTTTAATTGGAATGCACCGTCAGTGTAAAATTTTTACACTGTCAATCAACTAGAAAATCATGGTATGAGTGACTTTTAAGACAATTAGAATAAGAGTAAGACATTTTTAATAATACGTCTATTTTCGATTGGTTAACAATGTAAAAAAATATTTCTATTGACAATGCATGCTAATTAAAACCTTTTTAAATATAGAGATGAGTGTAAAAAAATTTAAAGCGACAAAATCAAATTCTTATCTTAATATACATTTTAAGCGTTACACCGCAGGATAAGATACAACCATATTAGGCCAGCTTATAATTAAATGTAATGCAATACAAATAACACTAATAATTTGATTTAATAATTACATAATAACAAATTAAAAATTAATTTGATTCTATATTTTTAATAAATATTTTAATAATATTTCTAATTGTATAAATAGTGACCCTTCATAGTTGCGTGCACGACGTCACGCCGTCCTCTGCGTCATAGACAAACACCAGAACTCGCGATTACCATCCAAACTCCACCAGATTTGGCCTCAGCCTCAGCCTCCGACATATCGCTCACCCCTCTCTCCTCCGCCACCCTCTCACTCCCCACTAATCCGGTTCTGGTTCGTCAGCTCTCATCTTCTTCGATGGCGATGGAGAAGTCGAATCCTCAACCTCAGTGCCTCGGGCATATCGGCATCATTTGTTGGGGTTCAAATTATTGTTGTTCATCAGTATTTGTGTTCTAGAGACAGAACTCCTGGTTTTGAAGAAGGGGTTCATTTCCAAGTTTAGATCTGGGCAGTCATGGTCAAACAAACCACACTTCACTTCCAGGTTTCGACGATGGTGGTATGGGTTCAGGTTGGAGACGGGATGGTGGAGGCCGGAGGGGGAGGCTAAAGTGAGTGGAGTGAAGGTGTGAAGGGAGGAGAGGCACTGTGGTGGCAGGGGAGTGAAAGAGTAAAAATGTAGGGGTAGATTTGCAATTTTAAAAGTTGGATAATCTGAGCCATTGAATTTTATTATAATAAATCTAATGGTAATAATTGGTGATGCATGGTGAGAGACTTGTCTAAGTCTCTCACCATAGAACTCACCCTGAAGTGATTGAGTTTAAGTCTACAATTGTTCTGTTTGATGTTATTCTCTGCTAGTTTCGGTCCTTTAAACTATAAAAGTTGATTGGCAGTCACTTAAGCTACATTGCCTTTTCTCTGCATCTTTGGTTGGGTGGTTCTTTAGCCAATTGTTTTCGCTCGTGAGGCAAAGCTCCCATGACACGTGTTATTGGAGGGGCACAATTTCTTGGTATTGGTTAATGGCCCTTTTTTCACGACCCAGTTAGATTGTTGTTCAAGGTGGTCTGATGGGCAAGTTTGTTCTATAATAACTAAGATATGTCTGCGGTGTTTTTTGTTTATTCCAATAGCAAAGGCATACTATATATACAGGATACAAGGCCAACAGACCTCTATAATTACTGCAACAAATCCTCCTATTTGTCTATGCCTAATATAGCCAAATATTTGATTTCCTAAAACATGTACATGATTTCCTAAAAATCTGCAACTACATAATTATATGATTTTATGAGATTCTCTCAATTCTAAAAATATGCAACTACATAATTATATGATTTTATGAGATTCTCTCAATACTTCCCCTCAAGTTAGTGTGTGAGGATCTCGAATGCCCAACTTGCCCAAAAGAAATTGAAATTGTTGTTTTCCTAGAGCTTTTGTCAAGATATCCGCAAGCTGATTGTAAGTCCGAACATGCATTGTGACAATATTACCATCCTGGATCTCATCACGGATGTAGTGACAATCTACCTCAATATGCTTGCTGCGTTCATGAAACACCGGGTTGGCTGCAATATGAATGGCTGCTTGAATATCACAAAAGAGCCGCATAGGTTGGGGATGAGGCACCTTTGAATCAATCAAGAGGGCTCTAAGCCACTTCAACTCACAAGTTGTGGTGGCCATAGATCTATATTCAGCTTCTGCTGATGAACGAGACACAATAACTTGCTTTTTGGTTTTCCAGGATATAGGAGATCTTCCTAAGAATACAAAATACCCTGTCAAGGAGCACCGTGTAAGAGGGCAACTTGCCCAGTCTGAATCACAATAGGTATATAGCTTCAAATCACTATCAGAGCGAAGAAAGATCCCTTGGCCTGGATTACCCTTCAAATAAAGAACTACCCGTGTTGCAGCTTCCCAATGCTCCTCTCGAGGACATTGCATGAATTGAGCTAAGATATGAACATAGTAGCTAAGTTCGGGCCGAGAAATAGTCAAATAAATGAGCCTCCCAACTAGCCGACGATATCGTTCTGGATCCTCTAAAATAGCACTATTAGCAAGGGCTAACCTATGATTTTGCTTGAGAGGAAAACTAGTTGGTTTTGCCCCCAATAATCCTGTTTCTGAGATGATGTCCAAAGAATACTTTCACTGGAATAAGAAAATCCCACGAGGTTCTCTTGCTACCTCAAGGCCTAAAAAGTATTTCAAACTCCCTAGGTCTTTCATGTAGAAACATTTGCTAAGGTACATTTTGAAATGCTCAATCACATCTCCATTGTTCCCTGCAATGATGAGACCATCAACATACACAAGAACACTCAAGATCACCTCTCCACTATAATAAGTGAATAGTGGATAATCTGCACGAGATTGTTCGAACCTATATTCCTTCAATGCAGCAGCAAGTTTTGCAAACCAATTTCGCAGTGCTTGTCGTAACCCATAAAGAGACTTTTAGAGTTTACATACTTTCTTAGAATCTCCACAGGAAAAACGAGGAGGTAGTTGCATATAAACTTACTCATCCAGATCACCATGCAGAAAAGCATTATGAACATCCATCTGATGCAATATCCATGATCGAGCAGTTGCCACAACTAATAAAGTCCGAACTGTGACCATTTTTGCAACCGGTGCAAAAGTTTCATTATAGTCAATGCCTTCTTTTTGGTTATCTCCTCGAACGACTAGTCTTGCCTTGTGACGTTCAATACTGCCATCTGATTTGTATTTAATCTAGTATACCCACTTGAATCTAATAGCCTTCTTTCCAGGTGGTAGTGTTGCTAACGTCCAAGTGCCATTTCTCTCTAGTGCATCTATTTCTTGCTTCATAGCACTGTGCCACAAGGGATCTCAAACAGCCTCAGAACCGAGATGGCTCATACCCAGAAGTGACTGCTGTAAGAAACTGTCTATGGCTCATGGAAAAATTATTGCAAGTCACATAATGTGTGATAGGATACAACGTACCTGAGGACTGTGATGGTGGGTGTGACACGGAAGTGGGGTCATTAGCGCAGCTCACAGTATGTCATATATAACCTTGGAGCTTGCTCGTTGGGCGATGTTCCCTATGACCACGTCCAAGTTGTTTAGTCATGTGAGGTGCTGCATTGAATGCCTCGCACAGCTTCTTACTTTCTTTGAAATACTCATCTGCTGCTTGGAAAGCAGTTACAGCCATCCCATGAGATTTCTCTGTATTTCCCTCATCAAGAATAAAACCGTGATAATAATATGCCGCAACCTGATAAATCATTACAAAAACATATCAAGAACTTCACAACACTTGCTTGTGCTGAAGCCATCTTCTATACTCATTCCTAAATTATACATGAAAATGCTGAAAGTAGAAGAAACCATATGGGCCAGTAGCTGTGATGCTCTATGTTTCATCAAGTAAGATTAAGGGCATAAAAAATAAGAATAAATCAAATTACTTCAGCATTTGCAGTCACACCACAGTCACTGTGTGGATAATTTGTCTAATGTCCTAATCATACTCAGTACCTCATAGGCAAAGAGAACTCAATTGAGAAACACAACATAATATTGTCAGAGACTAGTAGCAGTTGTGCATTTCATTAATCAAGCTAAAACTCGTTGTCAAGTCAAAGACATTTTTTTCCAAAGAAAACATGTTTCATGTTGCCCCTTCTATTCTTCTATGAAAACATTTTTTTTCTTTATCATGGACATGATTTATGATAGAACATTATGGCGTCATTTGATCCATATAGCCGACCCCACCTAGTGGGAAAAGGCTTGATTGTTGTTGTATAAAAAAATAATTCCATTACGAAGAAGAGAAAGAATTGCAAAGATTTAGGAGGATAAAGAATCCTCCTAAACAAAAGAACAAAACGTAACAAAAACATGAAAAAAGATAAACTCAGTGCAATAAAGCTTCCCAATCCCTCAACATATATGTCAGAGAAAACCTGTGATCAAGGCCGTGAGCTTTGCACCAAACAGACGCCACCACATAATCTTTTCCAAGAGGAAATGATGTGTGTAAGAACCTCCATAAAAATACAAGAGTTATGCTCTAACCAAATATTGTAGCATAGGTGTAGCATAGATTACACGTTGCAAAACAAATTTATCCTCTTTGCTTCTACCAAAACCATGAAAACTAACAAACAAAAATTGGTCCAAGGACCTAGAACACACCCAACATTCACCAACTACACCCAAACAAGGAGTGCCATAAAGAAATTACAGCTTAACAATGTAAGAACAGGAGTGCCAAATGTCCTTATAGCCACTTCCAACTAAATGTGGTTGCCTAAGAAACATAAAGATTTAATCCCTCAACTTCTCATGTTTCGACGTAATTCCATATTTTTATCATAAGAATCAATTACTTGAATCCATTTTTACTTTCATATGCACTTACTGGCGTGCAATCAGTAAACCAGAAAATTCCACCCTACTCATTACTATACCATAAGACATGATAATTAAATAGCAAAAGGAAAATAAGTAAGAGGGGAAAAAGGCAAACCTTGGCTTCAACATACATCCATTTCACAAAAAGACGATGTTTTTCACCCCAACCATTCGCTACCGGAAGGTTCATAATATTATCGTGAGCCTGCAAAACAAACCCTGTAAACAAAGTATCGTATGCTAAATAAATGCACCAATGTTAACATACTAATGTATACACATGTGCAGACACACACAATACACATAATTGAATCAAAGATTTTTCTTTAGGGGGGAAAAACCATAAATTCAGAACCAAGAGAAACAAGTTAGAGATCCCATAAGATATTTTGGGATCTAACAAATAAAAAAAGGATCAATTAAGAAATAACTGAGACTAGTTAGTTTCGACATCTTGTTGGACATAAATCAACAAATTCACCAACAGATCCCAAAAGCCTATCAAACCCATATCCCAAAAGAAATTTAGACATGCTAGGAGGCAAAGGCCTAAGACCAGAACCTGAACCATCATCATAGAAAAGCTCAAACCCGGCACCTTCTCCGCCGTGCTGCCTCGCCGCCCCATCCGTTGATCCACCGCCACAAAGCACGATGACCGGGTTGAACGGTGACCGGTCACCACCGTTGTGGCGGGTTCGACGGAGAGCAGGGCGGGAATTCTGATCGGAACTGGGGCACTGACTGATCATGTATATGGCAGCCGCCGGAAACCCCCGTCGCAGGTCGTCCATGTGGATAGCACGCACCGGATGCTCGATTTCCTCGACGAATCCGCCGTCGCAATCGGGACAGACCACCGTGTCCTGCGTCCATACCCTCACGAAACGGCTGCACCTGTAACACCAATACGATGATATCCCTAAAGACATCGAGATCTCACTACGACCCTTTAACGAAACCGCAGAAAAAAGGAAACTTGATCCACACCCAGAATTTAATATCCAACCAGATTCTCCTACCAACCGAGAAAAACACGATTTTGAGAGGAAAATAAAAACCCCTGAAAATCTCAGACACGTGATAGGATATGATATGAGGGTATTCCTTTTCCTTGAAGACAGAAAATGGAGAAACAGAAAAGGGGTGAGTCTATGTGAAATGGGTTTAAACTGAAAATCAAATCTTGGATGGGAAATTCAGAAACGTGAGGGTGTCCATGAGAGAGGAGAGAGGTGTGAAGGGAAAGGGGGGAGACAGGGAAAACGAGGGAACAAAGTTAACAGCGAAAACTCGTTAGCCTTTTGTTAAGCGTGGGGGAAAAGATGAGTGGGAGACGGGCTTTTTATTTTTGGAAAGGAATAGATAGCGTTTACTCAGAAACGCTATCTTTGATAAGGAATAGATAGCACTCCCTTGGGGAAACGCTATCTATTCATTACTCTAAGATAGGGTTTCTTCAAGGAAGCGCTACCTATTCCTATCCATAAACATTCAATAGCACTTCCTTCAGGGAGCGCTGTCTTAGGATAAGGAATAAATAACGCTTCATTGAAAAAACGCTATTAAAAGCCTTCTGTCTATTTTTAAGTAGCGTTTCTTATTAAAACGCTATTGAATGAGTGCTATTAAAGCCATTTTTTGTAGTAGTGACAAAAATACATTTTCGACTTTGCTCACCAAACTTGTCCTTTTGTCGAGGTTTGTTGTGTGCATAGCACAAACACCCAAAAATGCGAATATGAGAATAAGTGGGAGTTTGACCAAACAATATTTCATAGGGGCTTTTACCTTTATGTATAATGGATGGTGTATGATTAATCAACTACCCTGCAGTAAGGACACATTCACCTCAAAATTCAATGGGTAGATTTGCTTGAAAATGGAGAGCTCGAGCAACAGTTAAAATATGTCTATGTTTTCTTTTGACACGACCATTATGTTGCGGAGTGTCAACAATGGAAGTTTGATGAATTATTCCTTGTTCAACAAAATAGCTTTTCAAGACTTTGAATTCAGTATCGTTGCCACTTCTCACAATTTTAAACTTTTTGTTAAATTGAGTAACCACCATAGTGCAAAAGTTTTTAAGAGTGTTCCCAACATCACCTTTTTCTACCAACAAATATATCCAAATGGCACGATAAAAATCATCCACAATGGTCAAAAAATAAGAAGCACCACAAGAGGAGGTGACACGATAAGGTCCCCACACATCACAATGTATTAAATCAAAAGGCTCATTGGCTTTATTCTGGATAGGAATAAAAATATCTCTTGTTTGTTTAGCTCTTAAACAAATATCACAAACTTGCTCATGCTTATCTTTCTTACCAACATGAATACTAGGAAGTAAACTAACTATTTGTATTGAAGGATGACCCATACGTCTATGCCACACGGTAAATGAATCGGCTCCACTTGTTTTGCATGCCTGCACAAAGGTCACTGCCCGAAAATGATAGACCTCATTCCGTTGTTCACCCACACCAATCACTATCCTTGAAGTGTGGTCCTGTATCACACATAATTTGTCAGAAAAATTGACTGTACAATTTGAGTCATGTATCAATTGGGAGACAGATATAAGATTACAAGCTAAATTAGGCACATATAACACATTGTTCAAGACTAGGCCTTTTCCAAAATTTATTGTTCCTTCTTTATTCGCAACTGTATTTCTTCCGTCAGGAAACCCAACGGGACAAGGTGAGACATCAATTAATTTTGTTAACAAGCTAATATCACCTGTCATGTGATTTGAAGCTCCCGTATCTAGCAACCAAGAGTTTTTCACTTGCTTACCAGTGAGTTTCTCGGTGGATGATATGGACTTGTGGCTATTAAGAATGGTCATCAGTGCTGACCATTGATCGTTGCTCAGCCCGGGGAAAGACCCACGCTGTCTGTATGCATGCTGCACTTTGAGCTTGATGCACTTGTGCGCATTTGCAGTGTGTGTATATCTACCTCGGCCTATGCCCTTGTTGCGTGTGCCTCGGTTGCCACGTCCTGCACCTCTTTCGTTTTTACCGGATTTCCACCAATCTGGGTATCCAATTATTTGAAAACATTCATTGGCTTCATGACCATGCTTTTCACAATTGGTGCATGTCCCTCGATCACCTCCTTTGTTCTGCCCAGATCTTGTGTGAGGTGTGGTTTGAATCGCAAAGATAACATCATCTGTTCTTTCATCCCGCATACGTGCCAACGACTTATGTGTTTCCTCAGTCACAACCATTGCATATACTATGTTTATATTGAGCTACGACGACATGCTTAAGATATTTGAACGTACTGTTCCGAATATGACATCGTCGAGACCCATTAAGAATTGATGGACCTTCTCCTTCTCTTGCTCTTGTGCTAATTCTTGTGCTGCACCGCATGTACACCCAGCATAACTGCAAGTTGGATTCTTCATGTAACTGACCAGCGCTTCCCACATTGATTTTATCTTCCCATAGTAGGCTGCCACATTCTGCCCAGATTGCTTGCAATTGGCAATATCAGTTTTCAGTTGGTGAATCCTCACATCAGTGCCATTAGAGAACCGTTCCTTCAAATCATCCCATAGATCTTTGACATTCTCCAAATAAGAGATACTGGATCTCAAAGATGAATCAATGGTGTTAAATATCCATCCTACCAGCATCGCATTGATTGCCAACCACTCTTCGAGTTCAGATGAATCGTTTGCCAGCTTCAGAATTTTTCCGTCGATAAATCCAAGTTTCTTCTTAGCTCGGAAGGCATTACGAACTGTCTTTGACCATTCATCATAGTTGTCTCCTTTGAGCTGCACCGGTGTAACAACGATACCTGGATTGTCTCCTGAGGTAAGATAATAAGGAGATGTTGGATCGATCATCAACGCCTTCTTCTGTTCATGACTAGAAGCGTTGGTTGTCTTCTTTTCAGAATCAAAACTATTGCCGCTTCCCTTCTCGCCATCTACAACCATGATCACTGACGCAACACAGCGGAGGTTGCCCTACGCTCTGATGCCAAATTAAGATATGACAATTGTGTTTTTTCTGTTTATTCCAATAGCAAATGCATACAATATATACAGGATACAAGGCCAACAGACCTCTATAATTACTGCAACAAATCCTCCTATTTGTCTATGCCTAATATAGGCAAATATTTGATTCCCTAAAACATGTACATGATTTCCTAAAAATTTGCAACTACATAATTATATGATTTTATGAGATTCTCTCAATAATAATCTTCATAATATGCTTTTTGATTAAAATGGACAACACCACAGTGCAATACCTTTCAATGTCATACATAATATACTATGTGCTTATTGGCTCTACCGGATGTCAAGTTTCTCAGTTTGCATGAACCTTTTTGTTTGGAAATCTGAGTAGTCTAAGTTTATGCTTTACCTTTATTCTCACACTTGTACATTATATATGTTCCATGTATACAAGTTCGAGTATCCTTTGTAATCTCATATATATATATATATATATATATATATATATATATATATATATATATCAATTTTTAAGAATAAAATTATGTAAAAGTTCTAAGCCTAGAGCTCAATAGTGTTTTTCCTTTTTTCCGACTTACAAGCTCATGAATTTATTATTTTAGATGTTTATTATGATATTTACTCGTTTTGGATGTTTTAAATATTTTTTATTTAGTTTAATATTTTGTTTTGTAATGTTTCATGAGTAGATTTGAAATATCTTGGATGATTTTTAATTGAGTTATAATGTTCTTTATGTTTTTTTATGTTAAAGTGCGGGTAACGGGTGCGGGTGTGTGTACTTGGGTACCCAGAGGGTACGGGTAAGGGTACTAAAGTTGCTACCCATGCTGGTATGGGTCCGGGTCTGGGTATTTTTTTCAAACGCGGGTATGGGGACGGGTACTATAGTATCCTACCCAAACCCTACCCATTGTCATCCCTAATAAGAGCCCTCCTTTCTCAATACCTTTTGTAATTGTTTTTAGATTTATTGTTTTTCTTTTCTTTGACATGCATGGTTATAGATTAATGAAAAGAGGAGGAAAGACTTACAATAAGAATCCAATGGATGCTTCCGTTGATGTATATTCCATTTTGTGGGACTCATCGAATTTGTTTCTAATATCTAAAAATACCGCCCATCTTGTATGATGTGCACAACTATTTATAGTAGGTGATTAGGCTGCAAAAATGAACACAAAAATTTCACTCAAGATTAGGGCTTCATTAAGTTTTCACAATAATATTTTTTTATGAATCAAAATTATATATATGAGAGTGCTAGGGGTACTCCAACCCAAATACATCACCAACAAACACCAAAGTCTATATTTACAAAGTTATTGGAACCTTGGTGATCACCAAAATAACCAAAATGTAAGATTGTAAGCTAAGTATAGGACACCCCAAAATCCAAACAAATGAACTGGTTCCCAAATTAACATAGCAGCCCATGACAACAAAATGAAAAAAGTGTTAAGAACCGTAGCTTTTTTTTTTTGACAAGCTGCAAAGTGTATAATAAGGAGTACAAGAGGTACTCAACTCATTTACATAAAGGGGACCAAAGAAAAGCGATAACATGTAATTTACATACTAACCAAAGTCCTAAATCAGTATCAGCATTACACAAATCAATCCAAAAACTAAGGCCCAAAAAACAGTATCAGGAATAAAAGATCATCCAACAAAGCATACATAGGTAAAAGAGCATCTACGTCTAATGTATAAAGTAACCAGTATGAAAATTGCCCTAAAATAACAGAGCCCTAATGAACCAAGCTTCCTCCAAGAAAAAGGATAATCAACATAACCATGATGCACCAAAGCTATCCCAAGTAATCACCAAATCCACTAAAATTTTGAACATGTCCAGTTAAAAGTATCCCTTGACCAATATGTAAACATCCTCCAAGTGTAACCATCAAAACACCAAGCAATTCATCCAATCCATCCAAAAGCAATGAGAGATACCTGTTTAGTAAAACAACAGCAAAATAGAGGACAAGAAGAGTCCCCCTGCTAGCTGCCTAATATAAACAAGGTCTCAAAAACAAGTGACCCTTATCAGAAATCAACGATCCTAAAATAGGAAAACTGAGAGTGCCAAATGAATTAACCAAGAAATCTTCAAAAGATAAGAACCAAGGTGAAACATCAAAAGAAGAAGATACACAAAACTCGAGTAAAGGAAGAAAAACACCGACCCCAGGGCCACTCAAACGCACCAACAACCAACCCCAACAAAAAAGAAAAGAAAAGCAAAGAAAGAAACACAAGAAGAGACATCCACACAGACAAGGATAAAAACCCTTCATTGACAACACAAAACTCAACTCAAAAAACAAAAAGGATGGAAATACAGCAACTCAAAGGAGAAGCAACACACACAACCTACCACCAAATCAAGAGAAAACACACACACTAGAAACTCAACACCAACAGAGAAGATAGAACATTTTCCATCCTGTTGCCAAAAACCTGCAAAAATGATTGAGTTACCAAAAAGCAAAATAAAGACATGTTCACCACTGTGAGTATCATAGGTGAAAGTGTTTTCCAGCCATAAAGCTTCCTAAACCAGTCGAAGTCTCCATAAATACTCCCCAGAAAACATTATCCCACCTCACAATATTTTGAGAAAATCTGTCATCCCACCCAGGAATAGACTTGTAAAAAAATGACGATACCCAGACTAGGACAATCAACACATCTCGTCTTCACCACATGGATTTAAGAAAAAACCAGGATACTTTTCAGTACCCTTGCATTACCTTCCTGAACCAAGAAAGCGCAGTTAAATCACAAAGACATAGAGGCTAGACGCATACATTCCAAAGGGCAATTACACAAATCCACAAAGGAGAAGGAAGAACCTTTTAGTTTGAGCCAGTGACAAGAACGAAATTTAATCTGATCCATGGCATTTAAAAGATCAACACTTTGCTCTTGAAAAATTTTCTTATTTCTAGCTAGCCAAATAGACCACACCGTTGCAAACCAAGGTACCATCCAAATCTTTTCAATTTCACACCACTCACCAAGCCAATATGGCTCTTAAAATGCAATTTTGATTCAACAGGAAAAGTTACCTAAAATCCCAGTCAACTTATACCTTGCCCCAAACCAGGAAGGAAAAATAGCAATTAAAGAACATGTGGATTGCAGTTCCAGCCCCTTGATTACACAAAGTGCAGTCCAGATTTTGACCAACCTGAGTATTCCTTCTTGCCATATTTATTAAGGTTGGAATTTTATCAAGAATCATCTGCCAGGAGAAGGTCAAAACTTTTGATGGAATGCAGTTTGACCAAAACCTTTCAGAAAAGGAGTTACTTGGAACATCCCATGGACTGTTCAAATCTTGGGCTTGTTTCAGTATCCTCAGATAAGTAGATTAGAGGAGTACCATCCATCTGAATTAAACCTCCAACACCAAGCATCCTCAACATGTTCCTTTAAATCTAACACCTCAATGACTAACATCAGTTCCTTCTCCCAGACAAATAAAGCCCTTCTCCAGTTTAAATTCCACTCCCATCTTCCCCCACTCCAAGAACCTTGATCAACCACCAATACATTTTTTTTATAACTGCAATCTGGAACAATCTCTCAAATCTCTAACAAAGTGCATAATTGCCTGACCAAGGGTCAAACCAGAACAAAGTTGATTTCTCGTTCCCTATCTTTTTTTGACAAACCGTCTCTAAACCAATCAGAGTCGTAATTCCTCAGAACCAGTCTCTTAAGATCTTTCCACCATACTGATTGTAGAGATTCCGGTCCTGCTCTATGTTGGTTCTGCCATGGATTGAAGATGGTTAAGAACCGTAGCTGTTGACCAAACACCAGCAGAGAGCAAAACTGCAAATGGACATATGTAGTAATGTATGATGCGACTCAAGATCTATATAGGTAATTTCCAATTTAGAATATATATAAACTCACACATATTCCTAATCAATTTCTGTGTCAAATTATTCTTCTTTGGTCAAGATATTTATACAATAATAATAAAATAGGAAGTCGGATTTCTAGTTATTTTCTAAAATACAAAAAATGGCACTATGTAAGTTTTCTTACATATCACAATGCCGGATTCAACCTTAATAGCACACACTTAATAGTGACTTCATGAGGAAACACTTCAAAAAACATAATAATAGTTTCATTAATTACCGATGGAAACACACTCATGATATTTTCGATGGGCTAGGTTGTTGGTAATCATGAATACCAAAAGTTTCATTAATTACTGACGAAAAGTCCGTCGGTAATGTTAGCGTGGACATTTCCGTCGGTAATTACGTCGGTAAATAAGGCGAGAATATGATTTTTTAGCGCCAGAGTGTACCGATGACTTATTCTGTTGGTAATTTCCATGTACTTACCGATGGAAACTCCATCGAAAATCAATTACTACATTACCGACGGACTGTTCCATCGGTAATTTGAATTTTTGAATTACCAACGGGTCCGTCGGTAAATGTACATTATACCACCAACACCAATCCCTTCCCCCTCAGTTTTCGATTCCCTCTATTTCTCTCTGGCCTCTCTCCTCCACCAAACCATTCCACCACTACACTACCCTGTCGTACCCCTCATCCCCGCACCTCCTTCTCCTTTCCCCTCTCTTTGTGGTTGTCCTCCCCCTCTCTCTCCTCATTTTTTCTCTCCTCCCTGTCACCACCGCCCTCCCACTACAAAAAAAACCCTATTTAGTGACCGAAGATTTCGGTCGCTAAACATGATAATTCGGTTGCATTATTTAGCGGCCGAATTAGCGACCGAATTAAGGGGGTAGCAGAAACCCTGGTTGCTAAATGTTTAGCGACCGAATATGTATTTTGGTCGCAAATTTGCGACCGATATTTTGGTCACAAAATTATATATTTTGGTCGCCGTATAGGTTGTCGCATGCTCAGATAATCGAATTTGGTGACTGATATTCGGTCACTATTTCGATCGCAAATTTTGAATTTTTTTTATAAAAAATTTCCTGTAACTTAATCCTACCGATCAAATTTTGTTTTTCAACTATTACCCCATTGATTTGTAATTTCTGATATAAACAAAATACACCAATATTTTTTTTGAATAAATAGAAAACGTAAATATGATGTACTAACGATCCAAAACACCACAATCCATATGATCAAGAAAACACATACATTAATTAACGCAAGTTTAATAATTGTTTATAAAAAAAAGTTTAATAATGTACTAATTAACGATCAAAACATAAAAACACACCACAGTCAATAAGTACTAATCAAAATATCAAAACTCATCAATCTTCCAAAGGGATGAACATGTAGAAGCGAGAACCCCCAAGGTACTTAAACTTTGCCAATACACCAGTGGACAACAAATACAACTCCCTGATATCATTTGTGTCTGTTGCAAAATATGGGCGATCCTCATGTATTACTATATTCCCATTGAACAGATTTCCGCATTTGTCTTCAATAGTCACAACACGCGGTATTCCATTTCCCCAATGACGGTAGAATGATTGCGGGATTGAAATCAAATCCTGTAAATACACAAGAAAAATTTAGTAATGATTAGTTTATGCCTTAACCATCATTACGTGAATCCGATCGTTATTCTTAAGTTGATGAGATACTGTACCTGGTCTAAATGGATGGTTGTCTCAAAACATTCAGTTGGATCCATTTTCTGATAAAACGATAAGGAAAACAAGTCATATGTCTAAACTTCATCAAGTGATAATAAGAAAAGATGGAAAGATCCATGTAGCATACTAGCATGTTAAAATAGAACAAAGAAATGCAACTTCACATGCAACTTCACAGATTAGAAAACATAGTAGTTTTCAGGAAAGCAGATGCTTTTACGTCGTTTTGAAGGATGGTCATAGAGAGGACTTTTCCTACTGGAAATACCTAGATAACTTAGTAAGGATTGTCATCAACAACTATTTCTGGAAAGCTCCATTGCCTAGTGAAACAAATGAGTAGAAAACCATAGTTGCTTCCATAATATTGTGTATAGAGCTGCTTTCTAATGTGAATAATGTTTGAATGATGACGGCACGTCATGTGCCTGGCAAATTGTGCCCCACCCTTCATTTTATCTAATCCTATACTTAATCCTTCATTATCTAAGACCTTGGTCTTAAGGCAAAAATTAAAGAAAAACCTCAAACTTCAAGAATCCTTCAAGCGCATCCAAAATATTGAATGAGCATGTGTGCCCTGAGAAGGTACGCATGCTCATTAATATTGAATCTCAAATAGGAAACTAAGGCTTTCGTAGCTTAATAATTAACTCTAGAAAAAAATAAAACCATTGACTTATAAGGATTGCAGCATACTTCAACAAATATATATTGAAGCATATTTCAATACAAACTTAGATAAAATATAGTAGCAAACATCCTATTGAGCTCCTCTCTCCACTAACAAGTAACACATAATTGTCAAACACATGCATAACTTCTAAATTAGCAACACACAACAAGCATCCCGCCTTTTTGACAGGATCATATCCTATTGAGCTCTTCTCTCCACTAATGGCAATCAAGGCATAGAATTGACACATCCATCCTATTAAGCACTGCTCTCCACTAACAAACAACATATAAAGTTTACAACCACATGCATCAATTTTAATCTACCAGCACACAACCAGTATCCTATTGAGCTCAGCTCTCCACTAACAAACAACATATTCAATTGCAACCACATGCATCATTTCTAATTTACCAGCACACAACCAGAATCCTATTGAGCTCAGCTCTTCACTAACAATCAACAAATCAATTCAAAGTCTTCAAGCACCACTAGCAACAAAGAAAAAGATAGAGTATTTGACCTACCTCAACTCCAAGTAAATAGTGAAAACGGGTGACGACTAGAGCGGTTGTCAATCGACAAAGAAAATTGTTCGAAAAAATAATAACATCATCAAAGGCTCTTGTGATAAAAGTATAAACTTGGAAATCATTAACCTACTTGCACACTTGCCACTCATGAAAGTATAAACAAAACATTTTCATTACATATCATATATCTGTTGACAGATCTAGGCAAGTATACCTAGTCGTACAAGTAATACGGTAGTGAGCTCAATATTAAATACCAAGCCCAACGAGAGTTAAAATAAACAAAATAAAAGGAACAAATTCTTTTAGGATTTTTATCAAACACTTGGAATGCAAAAAGGATATTTTTTAAATATGATGAAAGATGTTGGGATTAAACTTCACTAAACCTTTGCCTCATGCAATACTAAGCCCACCAATCCAATTTATGCTTCAAATATTGAAATCAATCTACAAGATTACTCAAGTCCTAATTCCTTAGATAACAAGAGACTAAATCCCCTAATTAAACCCCAATTCCTTAGGTGGCTTAACTAATGAATTTGCATTAAGAGTAGGGATTACACGATTACTAATAAACCAAAATCCATTCCTAGATGCAAGGTTTACTAGGTGATTGATTTCAGATCAAGAACTGATAAGAACTTCCCAATTGCAAATCAATTCTCAGAACAATTCATCGGTGATCAAACCACAAAAAGCATTATGTATAGAAATCAAACACTAATAACGAAGCATAAACATAGATTAATAAATCAAAGCAAATACATGAGATTCGGTTTAGCTACATCTAATCCCAACACAAATGGAATTTCGCTACTCATAGTCATAGAGAAAGCCAAAATCAAAGCAATAGGAGCAAAGGAGAGAAGAAACTCCATGGAAACTTTCCACAGCAATCACAGCAGTCCCTTGGCTCAGAGAAGATGCCTTTTTAGGGTAAAAGTCCTTTATGGTTAAAAAGTCCCCCTTTTCTGTTCTGCCCAGATGCCTATTTATAGATTAGGCGCGCGTCACGACCGTGATGGCCATCACGGCCAGGCCGTGACGGGTTCTGCCATAGGCGCTTCTTCAATTTTTGGTCTGTCACGGCCGTGATGTTCATCACGGCTAGGCTGTGATCAATTCTGCCTGTTGAGGATACATGTCACGGTCGTGATGGGCATCACGGCTAGGCCGTGACCAGCTCTGACTTTTGCCTTCTTTTCTTTTCAGTTTTGCTTGATCATGACCGTGATGGTCATCACGGCTAGGCCATGATGGGCTCTGTTTGGTACATTTTCTTCACTTTTCAAGCTCTATCTTCATCCAAGCTCCATCATGGTTGATCCTGAGCATTTTATCCTTAATTTCTGCAAAACAACACCACGAAACCGCCTCACCCGTTCCAAGGTAAAAACTAACAAAAATCAAATTAAAATTGCCTAAACTATATGAAAATGCATGCAAAAATGTACATGAAATATGAGGTGAAATCACACTCATCAAATCACCCCAAGCTTAAGACTTTGCTTGTCCTCAATCAATCACCAAGGCCAGAAGATATAAATAATCCGAGCATGGATAGTGAACCAAGAACCCGAGTAACTAATCCAAGTAACAGGCATTTTCAAATAATTCACCAAGAGACAATCAATTTCAAGTCCAAAATAAACGTTCTTCCTCGCAAAACTAACCACCGCTTTTGCATCATCTTTCATAGTTGGGACAGCTTCTACCCATTTACTCACATAGTCAACCACAACCAAAATATACTTGTTGTTGTAGGATTATGGGAAAGGACCCATGAAGTCGATCCCCCACACATCAAAGAGCTCCACCTCTAAAATACCCTTCAAAGGCATCTCATTTCTCATGGATATACTTCCGGTTCTTTGACACTTGTCACACTTCATTACCCAAGCTCTAGAGTCTTTAAAAATGGTAGGCCAAAATAAACCACTTTGCAAGACTTTCATGGCAGTTCTCTCACCACCAAAATGTCCTCCATAAGGTGAGTTGTGGCAATGAGTCAAAACCTCATTGATCTCTTCTTCTGGAATACATCTTCTAAGAATTCCATCCGAACCTCTTTTGAAAAGGTAAGGTTCATCCCATACATAGTATTTAGCATCATGGATGAGCTTCTTCCTTTGTTGTGCATTGAAGTCCTTCGGAATCTTGTTGGCGGCCTTGTAATTTGCAATGTCCGCAAACCAAGGTGCCACTTGCACCCTAAACAACCTCTCATCCGGGAATTCTTATTGAATTGGCAACTCATCTTTTGCTTGAATATCTGCTTGTGGAAGCCTAGACAAATGGTCGGCTACCATATTCTCCACTCCTTTCTTGTCCTTTATATCTAAATCAAATTCTTGGAGCAATAGTACCCGCATAATGAGTCTTGGCTTGGCATCCTGTTTAGTCATGAGATGCTTCAAAGTGGAATGGTCAGTGTATGCAATAGTTTTAGAGCCAATCAAGTAAGATCTAAACTTATCAAATGCAAAAACGATAGCAAGCAATTCTTTTTCAGTCGTGGTATAGTTCAATTGAGCATCATTCAGCACACGACTAGCATAGTAAATAACATGCAACATTTTATTTTTCCGTTGACCCAAAATGGCTCCCACCGCATAGTCGCTTGCATCACACATTAACTCAAATGGCAAACTCCAATCTGGAGGTGCAATGACCGGTGCGGTGGTGAGTTTTTCCTTTAAAAGTTGGAAAGCATGCATACAATCATCATCAAACACAAAAGGAGTATCAACTACCAAAAGTTTGCACAAGGGTTTTACAATCTTTGAAAAGTCTTTTATAAATCTCCTATAGAAACCCGCATGCCCTAAGAAGCTTCTAACACCTTTCACATTCATGGGAGGGGGAAGTTTTTCGATTACTTCAATTTTTGCCTTGTCAACTTCTATCCCCCATGATGAAATCTTATGACCAAGAACTATACCTTATATAACCATGAAATGACATTTTTCCCAATTTAGAACAAGGTTAGTTTCTTGGCATCTTTTCAAAACACATGCAAGATTTTTCAGACAATCATCAAAAGAATTACCAAATACGGAAAAATCATCCATAAATACCTCAATAAATTTTTCAGTCATATCAGAGAATATGGAAAGAATGCACCTTTGAAAAGTGGCGGGTGCATTACACAACCCGAATGGCATCCTCGGATATGCATAGACACCATAGGGACAAGCAAAAGGGATCTTATGTTGGTCCTTTGGGCCAACCACAATTTGGTTATACCCTGAGTATCCATCAAGGAAGCAATAAAAGGCATGGCCCGCCAATCTCTCTAACAATTGATCAATGAAAGGCAAGGGAAAATGATCTTTTTTTGTAGCCTCATTCAATCTTCTGTAATCAATACACACCCTCCATCCGGAAATGGTCCTTGAGGGAATAAGTTCATTTTTATCATTTGCAACAACCGTCATCCCCCCTTTCTTAGGAACAACTTGGACCGGACTCACCCATGGACTATCGGAGATTGGATAAATTATACCCGCATCCAAAAGCTTCACAACCTCCTTTCCTTACAACTTCTTTCATGTTTGGGTTAAGTCTTATTTGGGGTTGTCTGACCGGCTTGAGGTTTTCCTCCAAAAGGATTTTGTGCATACAAAATGAGGGACTTATTCCTTTCAAGTCGGACATAGACCACCCAATTGCGGATTTGTGCTCTCTAAGCACTCTCAACAACTTCTCTTCCTCTAAGGAGTTCAATCCGCTACTAATGATCAACGGGAATGAAGAATTCACTCCAAGGAAAGCATAACGGAGATGGGATGGAAGTTCCTTCAACTCTAGCATAGGGGTTTAACCCTTGTCTTCAATCCGCACATCCTCCACAAATTTGTCTTCACCATTATTCAAAACTGGACAAGCCTCAAGGGATATAACCAAGACCTCAACTTCTTCCTCACATATCTCTTCTTCTATATTCTCAACCATAAGAGCCACTTCCAATGAATCTTCAAAAGTTTGTTGAACACTCTTGTTAGTCAATGACTCAACAAGGTCCACACTCATACATGTATCTTTGTCACTTGGATGTCCCATTGCTTCAAAAACATTGAAGGTGACCTTTTCATCTTGGACTCTAAGCACTAACTTCCCTTGATTTACATCGATCAAAGCCCTACCCGTGGCTAGGAATGGCCTTCCAAGAATCAATGGAGTCTCACTATCTTCCGTAATATCCAACACCACAAAGTCTACCGGAAAGATGAACTTGTCTACTTTTACCAATAAATCCTCCACTACACCATAAGGATACGTAATGGAACGATCCGCCAATTGGAGAGAAATCCTGGTTGGCTTGACTTCACCAATTCCCAACTTCTTGAAGATGGAGAGAGGCATAAGATTGATACTTGCACCAAGATCACACAAGGCTCTTCCAATGTTCAAATGACCAATAGCACATGGAATAGTAAAGCTACCCGGATCCTTCATCTTCACCGGTAACTTCTTTTGGAGTATGGCACTACATTCTTCCGTGAGCATGACCGTCTCCTCCTTCCACTTCCTCTTGTTAGAAAGAATCTCCTTCATAAATTTGGCATAGGAAGGCATTTGTTGAAGAGCTTCGGCAAAAGGGATGTTAATTTGAAACTTTTTGAACACATCCAAGAACTTAGAGAATTGTTGATCCTTTACCTCTTTCTTCAACCTTTGAGGATAGGGTATCTTGAAATACGGTGGCAACTCCTTAGGATTGTCAACATCTTCAAGATTTTTCTTTTTAGTCTTCTTTCTTGCAAACTCTTCATCCACCAATTTTTCTCTCTTTGGTTTTTCAACTTCAACAACAATAGGACTAGAGGTAGTGGCTTGGGAAGTCTCTAGTTATTCATTGGTTGCATCTTCAATGATCGCCTCATCAACTCCCTCACCACTTATCTTTTCTTCTCTCTCTTCATTTTTTTCTTCCTCGTTTTTTTTCTTTTTATTTTCTCTCTCTTTTTCTTGTGGAACTACCACCTTCCCACTTCTTGTAGTAATTGCCTTGCAATCCTCCTTTGGATTCTTCTCGGTATCTCCCGGCAATTTTCCTTGAGCTCTCTCCGTCATTTACTTTGCCAATTGGTCTATTTGGTGCTCTAGATTCTTGATGGAGGCATCTTGATTCTTCATCATTTCTTCTTGACCCTTCAAATTAGCTTGAGTTGCTTGCATGAATTGGGCTAGAATATTCTCCAAATTGCTTGAATTCTCTTGAGAAGGCTTTGCTTGAGAACTTGAGTCTTGCCCTTGTCTCCAACCAAAGTTAGGATGGCTACGCCACCCCAGATTATAGGTGTTAGAGAAAGGATCATGCTTAGGCCCTTGGTTTCCCATGTAGTTCACTTCTTCTTGACCCGGACCTCCAACCACATTAATTTCACAATTGCCGTTGGCATGGTTACCTCCATAGAAGTCACACACTGAGACGGCTTGAACTTGGACCGCTTGTAATTGAGAATTTTGTAGTTGAATGGACCCCAATTGCTTGGTAAGAGCGGCCATTTGCGCCTTAATAGAACTATATTCATTAAGCTCCAAAACACCTCTCTTGGACAATGATCGAGAACTAGGCATTTGATAATCATTATTAGCCATAGTTTCAATCAAGGGCTTTGCTTCATCGGGTGTCTTTTGACTCAATGTTCCACCTGCAGCCGCTTCAATCATACTTCGAGAATTTCGGTTGAGACCATTGACAAAGGTTGCAACTTGTTGCCATGTTTCCAACTCATGACTTGGACAAGCGGTAAGCAAAGATTTGAACCTCTCCCATGCTTCATAAAGTGATTCACCATCCTTTTGTACAAAAGCATTGATCTCCGATTGCAACTTGATCATTCTTGATGGAGGGAAGAAACGAGATAAGAACTTGCTCACCAAATCATTCCAAGTAATAATGCTCCCATGAGGATGGGATTGAAGCCATGACTTAGCCCTATCCCTCAGAGATAAAGGGAAGAGCCTTAAACGAATAGCCTCTTCGGAAGCTCCATTCAGCTTGATAGTATCACATAACTCAATAAATGTGCCAATGTGAGAATGAGGGTCTTCACACTCTAAACCTCCAAATTGATTTTGTTGCACAAGATTGAGAAGTGATGCCTTTATCTCAAAGTTGTTACAAGCCACTGCAGGTCTAACAATTGGAGTTCCACATCTATCGACTTTAGGGGAAGTATAGTCCCCCATTGTCCTCCTTTGTGCATTGTTGTCATCCATGGTGACAATTGATACTTCAACTTGCGATTCTTGCACACTTGGTAACTCAACTTGTGGTTCTTGTACTCTAGAAGATGCTCCTCCTCTATTCTTTCTTGCTTTGGCTTCCTTTCTATTCTTTCTACAAAGCTTCTCGATTTCAGGGTTGAATTGAAGTTCACCTAGGTCAATTGTACCTCGCATACAAGGAAACAAACAGAGCAGAACAACAACAAATATAGCAAGTACAAGTCAAGCTTCAAGTGGACAATTATGCGACTACACGGAAAACACAACAAAAAAAAAAACAACAGTAGGAAAGCAAAGAAAAAGTGCCTATATTAGGAGTCTCCTTTGGTACTCGTGATATTGGCACACCGATCCCTGGCAATGGCGCCACAAACTTGTTGACAGATCTAGGCAAGTATACCTAGTCGTACAAGTAATACGGTAGTGAGACCGGATATCGTTCTCAGGGATCGCGGACAAGTATCACTTCGCAAATTGGACTACTATCTAGACGATCATTTGGATGGAAGGGAGCTCAATATTAAATACCAAGCCCAACGAGAGTTAAAATAAACAAAATAAAAGGAACAAATTCTTTTAGGATTTTTATCAAACACTTGGAATGCAAAAATGGGATTTTTCAAATATGATGAAAGATGTTGGGATTAAATTTCACAAAGCCTTTGCCTCATGCAATACTAAGCCCACAAATCCAATTTATGCTTCAAATATTAAAATCAATCCACAAGATTACTCAAGTCCTAATTCCTTAGATAACAAGAGCCTAAATCCCCTAATTAAACCCTAATTCCTTAGGTGGCTTAACTAATGAATTTGCATTAAGAGTAGGGATTACACGATTACTAATAAACCAAAATTCATTCCTAGATGCAAGGTTTACTAGGTGATTGATTTCAGATCAAGAACTGATAAGAACTTCCCAATTGCAAATCAATTCTCAGAACAATTCATCGGTGATCAAACCACAAAAAGCATTATGTATAGAAATCAAACACTAATAACGAAGCATAAACATATATTAATAGATCAAAGCAAATACATGAGAATCGGTTTAGCTACATCTAATCCCAACACAAAGGGAATTTAGCTACTCATAGTCATAGAGAAAGCCAAAATCAAAGCAATAGGAGCAAAGGAGAGAAGAAACTCCATGGAAGCTTTCCACAGCAATCACAGCAGCCCCTTGGCTCAGAGAAGATGTCTTTTTAGGGTAAAAGTCCTCTATGGTTAAAATGTCCCCCTTTTTTGTTCTGCCCAGATGCCTATTTATAGATTAGGCGCGCGTCACGACCGTGATGGCCATCACGGCTAGGCCGTGACGGGTTCTGCCATAGGCGCTTCTTCAATTTTTGGTCTGTCACGGCCGTGATGTTCATCAGGGCTAGGCTGTGATCAGTTCTGCCTGTTGAGGATACATGTCACGGCCGTGATGGGCATCACGGCTAGGCCGTGACCAGCTCTGACTTTTGCCTTCTTTTCTTTTCAGTGTGCTTGATCATGGCTGTGATGGTCATCACGACTAGGCCGTGATGGGCTCTGTTTGGTACATTTTCTTCACTTTTCAAGCACTATCTTCATCCAAGCTCCATCATGGTTGATCCTGAGCATTTTATCCTTAATTTCTGCAAAACAACACCACGAAACCGCCTCACCCGTTCCAAGGTAAAAACTAACAAAAATCAAATTAAAATTGCCTAAACTATATGAAAATGCATGCAAAAATGTACATGAAATATGAGGTGAAATCACACTCATCAATATCTACTCGTGGCTTTACATGCTAATGTAATGGGAAGTAATATCTACTAGCTAAGCTTAGGAAAATGTAAGAGCTAAGCTATTATTGAAAAATACTAATTTCATTCATCATCTTTCTTCTCTATTATTCATTCATCAGATATCTACATGTATATAGCACCCTGAGCATAACGGAAAACAAGTCTAATCAAGAAGTTCATATATGCAACTGAATCTAATAAAAAATGCAAAACAGAATTGGTGACTAGTGTAGTGACTCATCATAACAGAAAACCTGCAAAACCTGCAAACCGAATCAAACCTGCAAAGAAAGAGAGACAGAGGGAGAGAGAGACGTGAGTGAGGGAGAGAAGGAGAGAAGGAGAGGGAGAGAGACACTAGTGGAAAATATACATTAGACGGTAAAGGTTTACGTCAGTTAACCAAAAGCTAGACGTTAAAAAGGAAGCGGTGGCAGTTTTGTAAATATCAGAGTTCATTAATTCAATTTTAACGTCAGTTGTTTTAATGACTGACGTTAAAAGTGAAGTGACTCACTTTTAACGTCAGTTCAATAAAAAACTGACGTTAACAGTGAACATGTTAACGTCAGTTCTATAAAGAACTGACGTTAAAAGTAAGTCACTTCACTTTTAACGTCAGTCCTTACATCAACAGACGTTAAAGGTTATTTTAATAATATTTTTTATCTATTATACGATCCCTTCCGCATTGCCTTCCTCAAAGTTTCAGTTTCACATGAATTGCTTTGATGTTTTGTGTTTCTGTTTTTGAAAACTATAAGTTGAATCAATAACCCAAACCGGATCTCATTCATGAAGTATCAGAATACTGATCGATATGAGAAGATTGAATGGTTTTAAAATCCTATAATAAGTTACATTGAATTGGTTTAATATGCTATAAATAGTTACATTGAAAGGGTTTAAAATCCTAAACATTAAAGCTACATCCCATCGTGAGAGTTTTATGAAATATGCCAAAGGGAAAACTATACTCCAAGACCTCGAAAAACCTGGGGGCATGAGAGAGCTCAAGAGAGAGGCAAAAACAGGTGCACTAGATCTGTTTCAAGCAAAGGCAAGTGGTTCCAGAGACTTCCAAGACGGTCACTTGCTGCCAAAGCTGAGGTTTTGGAACTGTGACCCCGAGCACCCGATTAGCCCTCCAAAGATTCTCCGGAAGGTGATAAGGTGAGCAACTCACATAATGTAATTTACTCAGACTTATCACCCATGTAATGTAATTTACTCAAACTCAGAAGTTGTTTGACCATTAAGACAAAGACCTTTGAGTCTATGAATAGGAAGAAAGAGTGATGAAGTTAATTTCCACGGCAGAGCCATATTGTGAAGCAGAAAATTAAAAGGATGGAAGGAAGCTATTTATAGGAGCAGGGGATGAAGTTACTAAGCTATTCTGATTTTGTTGAAAACTTACCTATAAATTTAATGCTTATTAAGAGGATTGAGTTACAAGGTGCATGGGTAAGTAGCACAGTACAGTCAAAGGAATGAATGTTTTTGCAGATATCTATAGACTTTTAACGTCAGTTTTTTTTAAAAAAGCTGACGTTAAAAGTGTTTTTCAAATAAAAAATATTAATTGTTAACGTCAGTTTTTTATACAACTGACGTTAAAAGTTTGATTTTTACTTCAGTTAAATAAATAGCTGACGTAAATAATCCTATATATTATAAACGTGCAGAATGAATATTGGAAATAATGTAATTAATATACGGGAACTTTGCAGTCATCAATTAAGTTGACGTTAAAAATGAGGTGGTGGGTAAACTATTTGCGTCAGTTCTATAAATAACTGACGTAAATAATTATGAAACTCATTTCATTGGTTGTCATGTCCCTGTTGTCCCTCTTAACGCAGATCACTCCATATAGTACTGCAGTTTATTTCTAAACCTTTTTTTTATACAAGTTTATTTTTAATTTTTATTAATTAATTAGCTTGAATTAGTAAACAAATTATTGTGCAAATTAAAATAAATAAACACTTAACATAAAACAAGTTATATGTATAATCAAATCGTATGACATTGAAGTGATTCATAAGTTAAAATTACATGATTAAAAGATAAAAAATTTCTGCAACATAGCCATAAAATATAAAAAAGTTTCTGCATCAACATCATTTTCTTCTCAGTCCTGTCATCAGAAACTCCAATGGATGCATCACCTCCCTCACTTGAATTCCAAGATGCAAAGTAAATCCTCAGTCACTAGCAGCGAAAGCAAAGTGAAATGGATCTTTGCATCTTTCTTCTTCAGTGGAGTTCCTTGATGCATCATCTTGAATCCACAATCACTTGCTTCCAAAGCAAAGTGAAAGGGATGATGGGGATGAAATAAAGTGAGAGAATCACATTACATGATTCACCCAACCTTAATATCCATGTAATGTAATTTACTCAAACTCAGAAGTTGTTTGACCATTAAGACAAAGACCTTTGAGTCTAGGAATAGGAAGAAAGAGTGATGAAGTTAATCTCCACAGCAGAGCCATATTGTGAAGCAGAAAATTAATTAAAAGGATGGAAGGAAGCTATTTATAGGAGCAGTGGATGAAGTTACTAAGTTATTCTGATTTTCTTGAAAACTTATCTATAAACTTAATGCTCATTAAGAGGATTAGGTACAAAGGTGAATGGGTAAGTAGCACAGTAGTCAAGGGAATGAATGTTTTTGCAGAAACTAATAAACCTTTAACGTCCATTGTGTAATACAACTGACGTAAGAAGTTGTGAGTGTTTTTAACGTCAGTTTCTTAATACAACTTACGTTAAATATATGACATTTAACGGCAGTTATTACTAACAACTGACGTAATAAGTGTGAGAGTTTTTAACGTCCGTTTATTAAGACAACTGGCGTTCAATATATGATCTTCAACGTCAGGTTTTACCAAAAACTGACGTAAAATGTTGTTTTATTTTAATTATTACGTTTACCCCCCCGCGCCTTCTCCACTTCTCTATACGTCTTTTCTCTTTTCATCACGCTCAACCCTCACTCTCGCTCTCACTCTGCCCTAATCGCGAGCTCATCTCCACCGCAACCACCACGAGGGCTTCTTCGCCACCACCTTGAGGTACACTCTTAAACCCTAACTCTGTCTTTCCCGCTCATTCTTTGCAATAACTTGACATCTCTCTTTCCCATGGCCTTCCCGCGCACTAACTCTCCTTGTCCCTCTGCTCTCAGTAATCACATCGAATGTTGGCCACCACTCGAGCTTCCCCCCAACCACCACGCGAGCGCCTATTTCTGGTGAGTCTTTAATTAGGGCACATTGTTTTATTCACGGTTTTGAGTGCATGCATGTTGCTCTGCTGGTTTGAAACTGTAGTCTCAGTAGTTGAAACTTGAAACTGTGAGTTTGAGTTGTTTGGAATGTCTCTATTTTTGGTTTTGAGTGTATGTTGAAACTGTAGTCTCAGTAGTTGTAACTTTAAACCGTGAGTTTGAGTTGTTTGGAATGTCTCTATTTTTGGTTTTGAGTGCATGTTGCTCTACTGGTTGATCTGTCACGGCCGTGATGCTTATCACGGCTAGGCCGTGATCAGTTCTGCCTATGAGGGTCTGGTTCAGTTGGCACGTTACGGCCGTGATGGACATCACGGCCAGGCCATGACTAGTGCTTGGCAATATTCAAAAACTATAGTTTTCAATCTCCCGTATTGTACTTATATTGGATATATAGATGTTTTGTATATCTACAGGACCTATCTAGTTATTTTTATTTATACTTCTGTATTTATTTTGAGTTATAACCTATGTTAATACATATATATTGTTTCTGAACAGGCATACATATGGATCAGTCGGATAGCCCACATGCACGGGAGGACACTGTGGGGGTTTCGCAGGACCCGATCACGCCTACGCCTGATTCTAGTGTAAGTTTACATGTTATATACTATCTTTAGTCCTTCTTGTTAATGTAAGTTTATAATGTTACAACCCTCTATTTTATCATTTTTTTTTGTCCATACAGACATCACAGGCTCATAGGAAACGGGGTAGAGGAGCCACCTCGTTGAAGAAACTAGAGAAGGACGGGCAGAGCGGACAGAAGCTTGAGGTGTCCTTCGATGCTAATCTAAATGCCCAGGGACCCCGTGCTAAATAATTTAATAAGTGGGTGTTTCTACAAGCGAAGCAAAGACGTAAGCATCAACTACAACCACTGGAATGACGTTCCACAGAACATTAAGGATCAGATTTGGGAGGCTATCACGGTATTTTACCTTTAAATTCGTTTGATTTACATTATTAGATAATTATCCGAGTTATAATCCATCCAGTTGTTATATATGTATCTAATGTGTAGGTAGCTTGGACTGTGCCAAATGACGAGGATCATCGTCATAAATGTATGAAAATGGCATCAAAGCGTTGGAATAGGTTCAAGCATGATCTTACCAGGTACTATGTATCTGGGAAGAAGCGGCTTGATAAAATGTTCTTGGATTATCCCTGGATTGATCAGGATACTTGGGATATGTTTGCCAGGAGTCGACAGGATGAAGAATTTCAGGTTGGTTGATTAAGTTAATTTTGTATGCTTATTATAGATCATTTAACTGTATTTAATTATGTGTTTTTGTTTGAATAGGCTAAGGCAAATAAGGGTCGGCAGAATCAGGCGAAGAACGTCCACTGCCACACCATGTCTCAGGGTGGGTACCATACTCGGATCCAGCAGATGATGGCGGATAGGCTGAGGGCGAAGCAGGAAGAGCACTCTGCTAGGATTGAAAGAGGAGAGGTGCCTGAGGGCACACCATCAAGTCCTCCGTCGGACATCGACCGCGAGGATGTCTGGTTAGCCGGCCGCATGACAAAGGCGGGATCTTTTAAAGTTGATGCCACTCGCGAAGTGGCAGATAAGATTGTAAGTAAATAATTGACTTGATTTCAATTGATATTTGTATAGATATTTGCAACACTTTTCACTTGCACGTTTTTTCATTTTTTTTCATTGTAGATGGATCTTAAAGCAAAATCCTCCCAGGGCGCATTCGTCCCTTCTGGACGGTAGGATGTCTTGATGACCGCTCTAGGCAAGAAAGACCATCCTGGTCGAGTTCTCGTTGTTCCTGGGAACAAGACCATCAAACAATATTATGGCAAGTCTGCTTCACGAAAGCGGGTGGTCAATGAAGCATCAATTTTGGCTGACATTACTCAGCACCTCATGTCCAACCCAGATATTACAACACATCTGATGCAAGGCTTAATAGCCAACCCAGAATTCAAGCAGGTGCTTGCCAGAGAGCTTTCCTCCGTCGGTACATCCCAGGACACCGCAAGGCTTGCCAACGCTTCACATGTGAGCACAAAAGAGAGTTTTAGTATGGCACATGTGGAGGACAATGAGTTGGCATCTAGGGAGCGGGAGTTGGAAGTCCAGCGCCATGAGCATGAGTTGGAAATGAAAAGGCGTGAGCTTGAGTTGGACTCCAAACGACATGAGCTCGAAATGTTAGCAAAGGTATTTATTCATTATTAATGTCCAAATTAGTCAAATAATTACTTGTGTTTTTTTTAATTATCAAAAACTTATATATTTTATTTTTCCTAAACTGAAGGCCAAGTCGACGTCGGTGTCGCTGTCACCTATCACTCGTTTGTTCTCACTTGGTGAGGATTATGCGTTTGAGATTTTTGAATGTCCATTGGATCACGATGGATGGGTGGCACACCCAGATCAACAGAGGATATTTTCCTTCGTTGGTGACGATCTCGGGAACGCCTGCAGAAATAACATCTGGATGAACAAAGAATGTCATGAGTCTCCGGTGCACGTAAGTTAATTTTAATTTTATAACTTATTTATTTTTGGTATTTTTCCATTTAATAATTTATTTTAATTTCAATATATATATTATGTAATTAACATCCACACCTTTTCATATCTTAGGTATCTCCATCGTCTGACTTGATAAGGGCGTTGCATCGCTTTACGGTTTCTTAGATCCGTCAATCCTTCCGCCCGAGTTCTTTCTTTGGCGATGCATTGAGTAAATACTTAGGGAACTTGTTGGGAGACAATCCGAAAGAATTATATCTGGCTCCCTACTGTATGGATTGCCATTGGCAGTTGTTCGTACTTCACCCGTCTAGGCATACTTGTCATATTCTTCTCTTCTCTCCACCATGATCCGCCACCGAAGGTGGTGGAAGTCTAGAAATATGTAAGTAACTAATCTTAAATTTAATTTAAGTTTTAATATCAGTTGTTTTTAGTTTATTACACACATGATATATGAGTTTGTTAATTGATCGACATGATTATTTGTTTATGATAACGCGGCTGGCGAGTAGCATAAGTTGCGCCAACGGGAGAAGTAGGACTTCTAAGGCTAAAGCAAATCCTGTATGGAACATCCTCAAGGTTTGGTAGTTTATTTATCAAATAATTAATATTATAATTACTAATTTATGTGTATATTCAACTGACGTTGAAATTAATTTTGTTGGTAGTCTCGATTTTAAACTGACAGTTGATCGTGCGGCTATTATGTGATGCTTCATATGCTGAACATAGTCTCCGCATCTATTACGGATGGATGGAAGAAGGTAATATTTAAACAACTTGTTAAATTATATATTATAGTTTTGAAGATGACTTGCATTGATGTTATTGTTATTATTTGAACGTGTCTAGGCATTTATCGACCAATCGCCTATTGAAGAAGATGAGTTAAGAGACTTGAGGATGCACTTCGCTGAATTCTTCTTCAAGTATGCGGCTGAAAAAGGAATTGCCAACATACCTCCGCACTACTTAGATAAATAGTTTTTTTTGTTAGACTTTAGAAACTAATTAATAACATCTATATATATATCCTTAGATAGTTTTGTTTTTTAGACATTGGAACTAAAATTTATTTATATATATACATGGGTTTTGGTTTTAAGTCCCCCCATTGTTCAATTTTCCTTTGCAATTCTGTAATGTGTGTGATATTCTGTGTTACTGGGACTGAATGCAGGGATAGCTGAGGGGAGTGATATTTTAAAACTGAATTAAAAAAAAAACATATTAACGTCAGTTGTATCAAACAACTAACATTAATAGTATTTTATAAAATATACAGTACACTATTAACGTCAGTTGTTTATTACAACTGACGTTAAAATTAAAACTTTAACGTCAGTTCTTTATAACAACTGACGTTAGTTTTAACAAAATCAACGTTCGTTGTATTAAAGAACTGACGTTAATAGTTTTAGTTTAACGTCAGTTGTTTAAAAAACCGACGTTAATTTTTACAAAATTAACGTCGGTTTTGTTAAGGAACTGACGTTAATAGTGTTATATTTAACGTCAGTTCTCAACTGACGTTAAAATATTAACTATTAACGTCAGCTGTATTTACGTCAGTCAGTATTCTGACGTAAAAAATCAATTTTAACTGACGTAAAAAGCACTTATTGCACTAGTGAGAGACGCAAGTGAGAGAGAGAAGGACAGGGAGAGAGAGGCGCGAGTGAGAGAGAGAGAAGGAGAGGGAGAGAGAGACGTATGCTTACCGTGTGGAGGAGGTAGTGGCCGTAGAGGAGCTGGAGGAGGTGGTGGCCGGAGCTCGCGATTGAGGAAGAAGGAGAGAAATGGTGAGAGAGAATGAGAGATTCGGGTGAGTGAGGAGAGGCTGCACTGGTTTTAGGGATTTCATTTTTAGCGACCGAATTATTCGGTCACTAAATCGGTCTCTAAATGGGTTAATTTGAAATTTGAATTCATAAATTTAGCGACCAATTTAAAATCCGGTCGCTAACACGCTCTATTTTAATTTTTTTGCGCGCCGTTTAGCGACCGATTTAATATCGGTCGCAAAGATAGATAAAATTTAATCGTTGCATTTAACTCGGTCGCCATTTCGGTCGCTAAAAAGTCAGCAATTTTTGGCTTTTACTTTCCTTTATTTTGCGACCGAAATAGACACCGATAACTCTGCTACGCTCTATTTCGGTCGCTATTTCAGTCGCAGTATAAACTCTAATCAGTGTTTATTTTAGATCCTACAATCGGTCGCCATTTCGGTCGCAAACAGCAACCAACAAATTCGGTCACTATTTTCGGTCGCTAAATGACCTTTTTTTTGTAGTGTCCACCACCACTGTCACACCACCACCACCTTTGTCTTCTCCTCATCGAGCCACCACAGCCACCACCACGTCCCACCACCACCACCACTCTTTCCCTCCGTGCACCAGAACCACCACATCCTCTTCCTTGAACCAAAACCACCACCACCACCCTCCTTGCACTGGTATAAATTTAATTTGTTCATTGTTATGTTTTTGTTGTTGTATAATTTTCTGATTGGAGTATACAATTTAATTTAATTTTTCTTGCTTTATTTGTTTCAGAAGGACACTGCCACCAACTTACTCCGGTAACCATGAGCTTCCTTCTCACCACCAGCACTAAGGTATAAATATAACCTTCTCTTATTGTTGTTAATTTTGACATTTGCTATTCTCTTTCTGTTTTAATTTTTACCTATGAGTGCCACACCTGCTAAGTTGTGCATGTTTAAGTTAAATGTTGAAATGTGTTAGAATTTTTATTTTGTGTTCTACTTGATTGTCCTTCATATATGTGTTTGTTGTTGTTGTTATGAATTGAAGATAAAATTTTAAGGGATGAGAACTTTTAAATTGGAAATAATCACAATGTCAGTGTGGGAATAACCACAGTGAGAACTTTGATAAAAAATATAACTGCATCTAAACTTTTCTTCATTATATATATATATGTATATATATATATATATATATATATATATATATATATATATATATATATATATATCTGCATCAGCTACATGGGAGGGACTGTGATGGTACATAGCTGGGCATGGGCCACTCGAAGCGTGGACGTCATCGAATGTGATTAAAAAGAGAGATTAAATTTTTTTTAATACCAAAATAGTTAATTATTGAAATAAAATTAATCTTATCTAACAAAAATAAATTTAAATATGTAAATAAATAAATAAATAAATAGTTACATTACAATAATATTAGATTAGATAAATACATAAATAATTATTTATATAAGCAAGTAAATAAAAAATTATTATTGGAAAAGTTATTAATTAATTAATATAATAGTAATAGGTTTGAATCAATCGATTATAGAGCTTAAAACATACAAGTAAACAAATACAACTTGGATTATTAAAAATTACTTAAATAAATAATTATTAAATAGTTAATTATATTTAAATAAATAATATTTAACTAAATAATTAACCATGTAATTAACTAATTCAATAAAATACTTTAATAATTAAAATTAATTTAATAAATAAATAGTTTAGTAAAAAGTTAGACGTATAAATTAAAGTTTATTTGTAGTTTAAATTTATATTTAAATTAAAAATTAAAATAAATTTAATTTAATTTAATAAAAATTAAATAATAATTAAAATAAAATTACAAAAATTAATTAATATTAATATCAAAAAAATAAATTGAGATTACCAACGGACACCTCCGTCGGTAAGGTGGGTTCCCTATTACCGACGGATATTTTCGTGGGTAAGGCGGGTTCCCTATTACCCACTGTATTTGCCGTCGGTAAGTCTTTGAGGGATTTACCAACGGACATTTCCATCGGTAATTGGACAACCCATCTGTCGAGTTACCGACGGGTTTTTTCCACCGATAATTATCAACAGATTGCCCAAATTCATCGGAAACGCTTACCGACACGCTTATAACCGACGGATCTGTGTTCGTCTGAAACTTGACTTTATTGACGACTTTTTGGCTTTTTCGACTACTTTTGGCCGTTGGTAATCAGTATTTTTTTTGGAGTGGCTGGAACAAAAAATGAGCTAAGAGTCTTGCAATAGGTGAATTTGGAGTGTTTGAGAAGAGGTGAATCAAGACGAGTATAGAGAAAACAACAAAATTAGATAGAGTGTAGAGAAAAAAATTTAGCACAAGTAGTGTATTGCAGCATTACCTTGGTTTATTGGTAGCGGTGGACACTGATGCTGTAACAAAAAATGAGCTAAGAGTCTTGCAAGAGGTGAATCTAGGGTGTTTGAGAAGTGTGATTCTGAGACGAGTACATAGAAAACAACAAAATTAGATAGAGTATAGAGAAAAAAATTACAACAAGTAGTGTATTGGAGCATTACCGTGGTTTTATGGTGGTGGTAGACGGCGAAGCTGCAACCAAAAATGAGCTAAGAGTCTTGGAAGAGGTGAATCTGGTGTGGTCGAGAAGAGGTGAATTAGAGACGAGCACAGAGAAAACAGCAAAATTAGATAGATCATAGAGAGAAAAAATTAGAACAAGTAGTGTATTGGAGCATTACCGTGGTTTTATGGTGGTGGTGGACCATGGAAATGGAACCAAAAATGAGCTAAGAGTCTTGCAAGAGGTGAATCCGGTGTGTTTGAGAAGAGGTGAATCAAGACGAGTATAGATATAACAACAAAATTAGATAGAGTGTAGAGAAGAAAAAATTAGCATAAGCAGTGTATTCACTACAAAAAAATGGTGTTTTGCGGCAGTTTTATATGTCAAATAGAGGCGTTTTGAACCGCCTCTAAAATGTGTTACGGCTGTTTGGAAACTGCCTTAGAAGTGACCGTCGCGAAGCTGTTTTGCGGCAGTTTTGCACAACCGCTAGCGCTACGGTCGCAAATTTAGCGGCGGTTAGAAACCGCCACAAAAAACATATTTTGAAATCACTATAGAATGTAGCGATGGTTTGGAACCACCACAAAGTATCACAATTTATAATGCAGATAAATCATAACGGCGGTTTGGAACCGCCACCAAAGCTATTTCATAAATTGTAGATATAAATATAGCGGTGGTTTTAACCACCGCAAAATATTAAATATTTTTAAAAAAAAAAACAGATTCAATTCATTATTTGTCAATTTTTTTTATCAAATTGATACACAAAAATGCTTCAAAACCTAATCATTAAAATGATAAAAAAAATTATTGTTCAAATTGCACAAGTATTGTTCAAGGGCAATTCGAAATTATCCCAACATAAAAACATACAATTTTCAAATAGCACAAATATTGTTCAAGAGTATTTCAAAATTATCCTAACATAAAAGCATATGTAAATACAAGTTCTTGACACCATTTAAATATAATATATCTAATTAAGCCTGTGTGATGATGAAGTTCCACGATCTTCAGGGTCGTGACTAGAGGCAGAATTGAAAGATAAGACCACAAATTAGATGTGAATAACTAATTTCACAACAAAGACATCCAAATTCAGCAAGTTGCAACCACAACTAATTACCTTATTTCCCTTAAAATTTTGCTTAAGAAAAGCAACTTGGGCTTTCATGTCATCATAGTCAACAAGTTTTGCCTTTAATTCATCCATTTCAACTACTTGTGTCTTTAACCCATCAACTACTGATTCTAGCTTTTGAATTTTTGCATTAGCTGCTGCCAAGTCATTATACCGATAGGTGGGTCCATCTATTTGAGTTTTGGTCACCCTGAATCCCACACCACAAAGTCGTCCAAGATGCTCTGGTCCAAAAACTTTTATCAAAGCCTCATTCTCAGTAGCAGTTATTAATTTCATTTTGTAATTGTTCCTACATATAAGTAACTAGACAATGTTCACAATATGTAACAGTAAATCCAAAGAAAACAATTTCCATCCAAACTTACTGCTTTGAGTCTTGCCTCCTCTCTAACATAGGATCCATCCTTTCTTTTATGAGCGATAGGATACATATCACCTTTACTACAGGGTCGCTTGTCTTGCTTTTCCTAAGTTTTTTACCATACAAGTAGTAATGTTATAATAAAATCACTTCATTTCCAAAAATTATTCAACATCATAACAATATATACGATTATACCATTTCATCCTTCTTTCTTGGAAGTGACTTTGACCCTAATGTGTGATGAATTACTTGCTTTTGTCGATTTGCTGCATTTTTTCAGCTTTTTCCTGCATATTAAACAAAAATGACAATCAATAAATGATATATTGAGTTAGAAAAAAAGTTATTGTTAGTAAATAATATAAACAAGAAATCAAAACTCACTTAAAAAATTATTGTATCAAACATTTGGAAACCCAAGTCATACCCAATGTCCAATTCTTAAAACAGTAATTAAGACATGAATGTTTAAAAAAAAAAATTCATGAACATGGCCAAACCAAACTACACTCAAGGCCTATATAGCCCACTTTTACTGAGAGGCCTGATGAGTGTGTTCTCTTCAATGGGCGGGCCAGGTGATCTATTAAGAATCTTATAGCATTTTTCTTTTCAGGGTTCTTACATATTTACATTCCAGAGGACTGTTAAGAATGTTACCATAACAGTTGAAGAGTAAACAACAATTTCGAGAATTAATTTTGAGAGAATAGTCACCCCTCTTTCTAGCCATCTGCAACATTATAAATTGTTGGTTAGTAAACCAATGCAGGTTTCTGTTTGCAGATTGTTTTGGGCTTACATGTTGATACGTCCAATATCAATATAATCCTAAACTTACATAGCTAAAAATTTGAAGCATATAGAAACCTGATTAAGGAAAAATAACTACTTATTCTTAAGACAATGGGGCAGTTTACATTCAAATAAAACTTAGTCCATGCTAAATCGATTTCATAGGGTATATTATGAGTCTTGAATATCTTTTTTTTTCTCTTCTTATAAATTCTAGTCTATGAACTGATAGTAGGAAATTAACATTAACTGAAAATTGGATTCTTCACACAAAGATCGATGTCAAAGCAAATTGAGAAAAGGTAGATGTATAATATAAAAACACTACTACAAGGTTATAAAAGGCAGTAGGCAGAAGGCACACAAATACTTTGGTTTAACAGGATGACTAAGTGGAGGAAGCAATGGAAATTGAAGTATAAAACCATCACCACTATAGCTAACTGGGAAATTTTAAGAAACAAGACTTGTTATTATTCAATAAAATCAAGCCCAATGCTCTTTTACTTGCTTGTAGCGATTCCTATGCACCTATATATGAACCATCAAAGTTTCTGAACTTTTATCTTCTCGACACTTGGCAAGACTAGACTTATGGTGTATAACAACCTGTTTTTCCACCTTAATACAGCATGGAGAAGGATCATCTTTTTTGTCATATAGCAAACCAAGTGTAAACAGATATGACCATTTGGAATGTTTATATGTCTGATATACAAGCCCATCTTCCCCAAATAATAAAAAGGAGAAAGAAACCATTCTTTTTATTTTTCCTATATATTTCTGGTAATTTTTTTAAAGTGAGGGGCACCATCTGAACTTAGCGTAACATTTTTTATCAAGCTAGTTGATCAAGCGTAAAATAATGAGCATGTGTCATCCTATTCCTATACTTGTTCTCCTTGCAAACATCTTGTTCAGTAACAATTGCATCCCTCAAGGGATCAAACCAACAAAAACACTAACTAACTTATATCCAAAATAACAGAGAAGGAGCATCGTGCTGAAAGGATTTAGGTGTTGATTGAAGATTTAATGCATCTCATAAACCAACTGTGAGATTAGGACAGTTTGTTGAGTGTCCCCCAAAAAACATTGTGAAAGTTAGTTGAGTGTCTCATAAATCAATTTTGTCTTAATTTTTGTTTTATTTAAGTTCACTCATTCATACAATGCTGCAACTTGACAAGAAAAATGATAAGGAAAAATCCATAGTGAAACTAAATATCCTTCTTATAACTGTAAAAGAAATATGTAGAAGTTAATGCACCAAAACAATCTTAGTAAGAACCACTAATTGATTGCTTAATGTTGACTCAGAGACTTTCTTCAATCCTATCCTACCTCCTCATGAACAATATACCTCTAAGCTTCTAGCAAATCCTAGAAATCACAAACGTCCAAGATCCTTCCTGTATTCCTATCTTAAAAAAAACATCAGAAATGATACTAGGCCCTAAATTCACAAAGTTATTAACCATGGAAACTAAACAAACATAAACACCAATGCAGAACACGTTCTATCCAAGACAAAAGTTCAACTCAGATAACAAAACTTTTCTACCAGAAGACAATAAAATCTTCACTAACATTGTATCCTATGCATGATTTCACTATTAACCATAAACACCTATAATATATATAATTAGAAACACAACAAATCAAATATACATGATTACTTACATAAAAAAAATCATAAAAATATGAAATTCAACTCTCACACTCAGTTTTATGGAAATCAGAGCATTTGTTTCCTCAATACGTCACCGAGCGTTTGTTATTGATACCCTCAAAAACAAGATAATCAAAAGAGGCAGATTACGTACCTTTAAGCTTGTATTTTTTATTTCATTTCTTTTAGAGAAAAAAAACATCGCCGAATTAAATGCGAGCAAGAAAAACAAAAAACAAGCAATCTTAGTAGAAATTGTTGTAGCCATCCGAGGCCAAAAAGGGTCAGGAAAAGCTTGTTGCAAATGTTGCAAAGGCTTCAAAAATAGCTAATCACGGCAACTTCAAGAAATCAACCGACACAAAGTGCATCAGAATTGCTACTCCTAGTAGAGAAATACTGCGCATTCCTCCAATAGATCACGCACATGGGTTCTGTTGGGTAAAATCGTACACACCAACGGAATTATCCACATATCCAAGGATCTTCGAAGGAACACAGACACAAGCACACCACAAAGAGAGATTTAACGTGATTCGGCACCTCTTGCCTACGTTCACGAAAACGCCTCAACAATGTGTTTCACTATCTCAAATATGATTACAAGATTATAACCCACCCCATTTTGTGTATCACCCTACAAACCCGAGTACCCTACTCAAAGAGTTACAAGGAATGATAAACACTCATCTCACTACAAATGATCACCCACACTCACAACTAACTGAGGAAAGCACTGAACAAAAAAGAAGAAGAAAATGTAACAGAGTATCAATGACTTCCATTGAATTGAAGCAAGAACAAGAACGCAAAGAGCAACAGAGTAGTGAAAAAGGAGAGTGATGAAGCTTGAGGAACACTTGCCTTGTCTGTGTTAGGGTTCATGAAGCTTGACGAAGACATCCACGACGGCGTTGAAGAAGAAACGGCGTGGGTTAGGGTTTAGGTCCAGAAATTGCGTGGATTTTTTTTGTGAAAGTAGCAAGAACTAATTGAGAACCCGAGGAAATGTAAAAATCGATTAATTTTGTGGCGGTTCATCATAAACCGCCGATAATTTAATGATGATTTTGACTGTTTTTATACAAACCGCCGCTAAAATTAATTTGATTAAGGCATTTATTAAAACCACCGCAGATTTAGGTGATGATCCATTAACCGGCAGCGGTTTATGTAACCGCCGCTATATTTTTGTCACTATTCACTTATTTTCATGTAGTGATTGGAGCATTATCGCGGTTTAATGGTGGCGGTGGACGACGGAGCTCTAGTGTGTTTGAGAAGAGGTGAATCAGAGACGAGTATAGAAAAAACAATAAAAATTAGATAGAGTATAGAAAAAAAAAACTAGAATAAATAGTGTATTGGAGCATTATCGTGGTTTTATGGATGCGGTGGACCATGGAGTTGGAACCAAAAATGAGCTAAGAGTCTTACAAGAGGGTGAACATGGTGTGTTTGAGAAGAGGTGAATCAGAGACGAGTATAGAGAAAATAGAAAAATAAGATTGAGTTTAGAGCATTACCTTTCTAGAGAAGACGTTGCTAAGAACTAAGCCATGAATCCTAATGAGAGTGAAGTGAATGGAGCGGAAAGAGAAAGGGGTCAGAGACAATGTTGTTGATCGAAAAGGAAACAAGAATTCAAGTAGTGAGTGAGGTGAGTAAAATGTAATGATTATATATAATGATTCTCTCTCTCGCATGCATATTCAGCTGTGGGTAATGCTTTTTCAAAATTTCCTTGAAGTCCTTGCGGTTGGCATTCTCTCTATGAGCTATCGTATCTTCCACCACCTTTGGAGAAGAGGGCGAGCCTATAAATCCATCTATGCTTGCACTATGTTCCATCCCGTTTTGGGAACCACTACCAGGAGCAACATCGTTCAACATGTTCATGAAGCAGAAGAAATTATGAAAAGCAAGATGTTGAACCAATATGGCAAGGGTTAAATTAAATAAAAAGTAATGGAGAAAAAAGATATCGTTCAACATCATCAGGAAGCAGAAGAAATTATGATGAAGAACGAAGTCATAGAGATAGAACCTTAAATGCAAAAGTTTTTGAAGAAATGATAGATTCATATTTAAAGAATAGTAATAATATACCAAATCAAGAAGAGAAGGCAAGCATTAAGGACCCGTGGATGAAAACAGGCAACTTAGGGCAGCTGATTTTGTTCTACTATCAAATCATGATTCAAATGATGTCGTTTTTGCTGAGACAGGAAAAATCCAGCATAGTTTATCCACACGACTATAGACTGGATGAAGAAATTGGAATTTCCTGCATTGTATGTGGCGACGTGAAAATCGACATAAGAGATATATTACCACCCTTTGTAAGTCAAGTTTAAAATTTAATAAGAATCTCCTAGTGCATGCGCATATGTAGTTTCTCTAATGCTCTATTAAAAGCGCTACCCAACTTTAGTTTAGAAACTAATGTTATTCACATGCTTTCACATACATAAGATCTACATTATTTTTCCTGGTTGATTATTACTAGTCACTAGTGTTTTTGTCCCATGTCATGCATGGGTTAAAATAACTTCTAAGATAATTTTTTTATACTTTATAGTTAAAGTAAATTTTTTCTTATAGAATTATTAATTGTAAGTATATTTTATTTAAAATGATTATAACAAAAACTCTAGTTATTTTCACCCATTTTTTCTTTACATGACATGTATGCAACATTCCGTCAAGTTAACTGTGTTCACTATTCTTTACTCTTCAAAAACAATTCAACTCCTCATCACTTTTATTTTTCTACTAAGCTCTTACAATCTTTTATTCATTATGACATCATGCGAAGTAGGGATATTTTACACCTTTAAATATTTTGATATGCCTTTGTTCTTTATTTTTAATATTTTTTTTTTGCAGTATACCTAACACATGTGTCATTGACTAATATATGAGTCATTCGATAATTTATTAAATCAAAAGAAGTAAGGAAGGAACAACTGAAAATCTGTAGTGTGTGATATTACAAAAAGGGAAATGAGGTTGTCTTTGTTCATGTTATATTGGGTGATATTGCAAAATTCATATTTCTAATTTCTAAATAACTACTGACAATCCAGATCTAGCCAATGAAGTCAGGGTGACCAAGTATGTCATGGCAATTAGTGAAAAGAAATAACAGAAAGTTAATAATTTGTACCACATTATGAACCCATAAAAAAAACTTTACTTTTCCTTTTATTTCATTTTTCTAATTTCACATGGTGAAAAATATAGTTCACTTTACTGTTTTAGGGGAGTCTTACGTCCAACTAATTAAAGTTTTTATGAATGTACCTTCAAGCTCCACCATTGCCTTTCTTAATCACAGGTTTGAATTTAGTTGCAAATGACTTTACATATAATAAACAACCTGGCAAAAGAGAAAACACTCTTACAAATGCAAGATATAAAAACTTTTCATATATTTTTTTTGGGTCTCGTTTTTATAATTTTAATATACCCATGGTCAAACGTAAAAAATGTGAATATTGATTGTCCAAAAATACATTAAAGAAAATATCATGATTGCATAAATGTCCCAAAACTTTTTAGATTGACACCTCTCAAAGTAGGATAGGTAGCTCATCCAAGAATGTTATAACTCCTCGCAATTATTCAATCAACAAATGTTCTAATCATGCCACCAAATTTTGGCTTAATTGGTAAAATAGAACTTGCTGAGGGTTGTGATATATGACCAGAAATAAGATAACTTCTTTTTCTCTTACATCTTTCATTACCAAAAAAAGAAGGAAAAAAAATAAGTTAACTACATCGGTATATGTGACTTATGCGAAATTGGTATGTTACAAAAATAATAATTAACAAAAAATGTTGAGTTTATAATAAAGTGTAAGAAAGAAATAATGAGTTATCTCAAAACTGTCAAGATTTAACATTTTAAATTTATTTATTTTGATTAAAAAAGGAATTTAATGGTGAATCACCCATAACATCCTCTTGTAAAAGTAACCCCAGAACAAGACATGGGTTTACAATAGTGGTTAACTCAAAGGACCCTAAGTAGCCTTTTCTTGCTAAGACATCCGCGCATGTATTTGCTATCCTAGGTATATGATTCACAGTCACCTCCCAGTCGGTTGATGAGTGTGAGTCCACATCATCTTTGTCTATCATTTCACATGCATTTTTCAGGTAGTTTAGGCATTTTTAATTAGATTTTAGGTTAATTTTCCTTTGGAACGGGTAAGGCGGTTTTCGTGTGTTGTTTTGCAGATATCAAGGGTAAATTGCTCAAGATCAACCATGATGAAGTTTGGATGAAGATGGAGCTTTAAAACTGAAGAAAATGAGCCAAACAGAGCCCATCACGGCCTAGCCGTGATGCCCATCACGGCCATGATCGAGCAAAACTGAAAAAGAAGAAAGGCTGAGGTCAGAGTCTGTCACGGCCGTGACCCAAAACCACCACAAGTCAGAGCACATCACGGCCTAGCCGTGAAATTCTTCACGGGCCATGAAGCTGAGGGCTCGCGTCGCGAGACATATCTCGCGTCGCGAGAAATTGAATTTTCCAGAATTGGCAGAGGCAGAGACCGTCACAGCCTGGCCGTGATGGCCATCACGGCCGTGACGCGCATTACTTGGACCTGAAGAAACCGAAATAGATCAGATTTTGAGTTGGTTTGGGACTCTAACTTCCCCATTTCTATAAATATGGACCAGGGCATCAGATCTGAGCATCACAACACACATTGGGGGCTACTACTCTCGGCATAGATTTAGGATCTCTTCTCCTCTTCTCCTCTCTTCTCTTTTCTGATTTTTATTATGTTGTCATCCCAGCTTGTCATCTCCATGGCAAGACTGGAGTAGTAGCTTAGTTTCTAGGGACTAGGGCTCTGCCCGAGGTTTGTAAATGATGTTAATTTGATGTTGAAACCATTGTTGATTTCATAATTGTTTTAGATCTGATTTCTAGTGTGTTAATCACTCATAAATTTCGGCAACCGTTTATTTACGTGACATAGACGTTCTAAGGAGGAACCTAACGGTGAACTTAGGATCTCTAGGGTGATTCACTCGTAAAGCCCGGCAGCCACTGGTTTGTGAGATGTGAATGATCCAAGGAGGAACCTAGTGGTGAACTTAGGTTATTTGCATGACCGAGACATTTCAAGGAGGAACCTAGCGGTGAACTTGGGTGTCGGACCTATAGAAGTCAGACTTGGGACTGAAATCACGAGAGTTAGAAGCCGTCCCTCGAGGAGCAACGAGTTGTCACTGAACGCAAAGGGTCCAATCTGGGATCGACTACCACGAGAGTAGGGGTCGGGTCAATTGGGCACGGCTTTTGTAACCCGAGAGGGAGCTTAAGCTATCAGAGGATAAACTCGCCTTCAAGGCAATTTCGGTAATCAACAAAGGTAAATCTGTTAGCAACATAAACAGCCTCAAAGGTAACCCAAATCCCTAGGAATCCGTTTAAATCGAAAACCCCAAAAAGATTTGTTTTTCTGCTCATCTATCTTTTAAATTTCCAATTCAAACATTTTTCAAAACCCTCTTTAAAACTGTCCAGATATAATCGATTAGAATTTAATTGCGATTCGAGAACACAGTCTCTGTGGGTTCGATATCTTTTATTACTTGACGGCAGTCCGGTACACTTGCCGGATACGCACGAGCGTCGTCGCACGTCGACTTACGCGACTATCAAGTTTTTGGCGCCGTTGCCGGGGACTGTGCCTTTTCGAATCTCAATTCAAATTTTGAATTGATTTTTCTGGACCTTTTCTTTTTGTTTGATTTTTATTTCTGAAAAAAAAAATCAAAAAATCAAAAAAATTCTTTTCCTTCTATTGTATCCATCTCTCTGTGAGTTATATGCAAAGATCTCTAAGTCTTGGGAGCCTTAGTGAGATTGATCCGGAGATCGAGAGGACCTTCCACAGACGTAGAAGATTACTAAGAGAGGGAGAAAGGTTGAGTCCCGTTCCACTCATGGCGAATCAACCGGATACAAAGCCTTTGAAGGACTACGCAGCCCCAAATGCGAGAGGCTTGCGAACTGGGATTGCAAGGCCAAAGATTTAGGCGGAAAACTATACCATACCGCCCATGCTAATCAACATGATTAGGCAACATCAATTCGGAGGATTGCCTTCGGAGGACCCGACTGATCACATAGAAACATTCTTAGAGTTCACCGACGCAATCAGGATTAATGGAGCCTCAGTCGATGTTGTGCGTTTGAGACTGTTCCCCTCATCTCTCACTGGAAAGGCAAAGGCCTGGCTTAAGCAAATCCCCGCTAACACTTTGACCACTTGGGACCAATTGGAGCAGGCGTTCTTGGAGAAATTCTTCCCTCCATCCAAGACGGCCTACATAAGAACCCAGATCACCGGCTTCTTCCAGAAAGACGGAGAATCATTATCGGAAGCCTGGGATCGTTACAAGGGACTGCTGGAGTCGTGCCCACATCACAGACTCGAGAGGTGGTTAATAGTGCACACCTTCTATAACGGATTAGACTACTCTTCGAAGGTGTCACTAGATTCTGCAGCCGGTGGAGCGTTTATGAATAGGCCTCTCACTGAGGCATTCAACATCATCGAGAATGTCGCCACCAACTACCACCAATGGGGATCCGAAAGAGGTAATAACCCGAACAAGATTTCGGGGGGTAAGTTTGAGGTAAATAGCACAGATCTTATTATGTCAAAGATAGACTCACTTAATAAACGTTTTGATCGGCTGGAAAGAGCTAATGTGAGTGCATTAGGTGCTACTAACCTTGTTTGTGAGATTTGTGGAATGCAGGGACATGACATGATGGGATGCCCATATGGATCCGGCGCTTCGGGTGAGCAAGTAAACTCTTGTAACAACTATTATGATACGAACCCAAAGCTGCCCAACTATGCTCCCCCAAATCCCTACAACCAAAGAAGGAACAACCCTTACCTCTCTTACGGCAACTACAACAACACACTCAACCATGAGTTCCAAGAAGGTCAAGGTAACAAGAGAGCAGCACCGGGGTATCCTCAGGTACAAAGATCTAAACTCGAGACTTTATTGGAAAGTTTTGTCGAAACTCAGACAAAACAAAATGAGGAGTTTAGACAACAAGGCAGGGCAGTAAACGAGGCTATAAAAGAGCTAGCATCCAAGGTAGACAACTTAGCAATCCATAACAAGATGCCAGAAACACAAATTGCCCAACAAGCCAGCACGTACTCGAGACCTAAGGGTACATTCCCGGGGCAACCCGAAGCAAATCCCAATGAGCATTGCAATGTCATACACTTGAGGGATGATAAGCTTGGGGTGGGGGTAGATGAAATGGACGTGGAACCGGAGGATGACACGAGCGAAAAGGAAGAATCAGAACCGAAATATGTCCCTCCACCACCGTACCAACCCCCGATACCTTTCCCACAGAGGTTGGTCAGGAAAAAGCAAGAAGATGTAGAGACTAAAATGCCTACTAAACTGAAAGACCCAGGTAGTTTCTCCATCGCTTGCTCGATTGAAAAGGTGGAAATAGACCCAGCCTTATGTGACCTAGGGGCTAGCACGAGCTTGATGTCCCTCACTATCATGGAAAGGTTGGGAAGCAAAGAGTTGAGACCATTCAAATTCCCCTTACAAATTGCGGATGGCTCAACTAGGACTCCTCTAGGCATACTAGAGAATGTTCCTGTAAAGGTAGGGAAAATTCTCATCCCTACCGACTTCCTGGTATTGGACATGAAAGGGAATTCTAAATTCCCCATCATTTTAGGAAGGCCATTCTTGGCAACCGCTGGAGCATTAATAGACGTAAGGAATGGCAAACTCTCTCTAAATGTAGAGGAAGGTAGGGTAAATTTTCAGTTGACTAACTCTTGTAACAACCCTCCTTTTGAGAGCCATGTGTGCAGAATTGATGTAACGTCTCCAGCGGTAGAGAAAGAACTTAGCATGGAAGCAACCCCAAAGATATGCATGGTTGAAGATGCACCCAGTGGTGAAGTTGGAGTTGCTGTCCATGCGGAAACAAAACTTCCGCCGGGAGGAAGGAAGGCTAGGAAGCTCCGAGAGAAAAGAGCGAAGCGGAAGCATTATTGGCCGTATGAACAGAAACGGCTATTTGAAGGAGTTCCTTGGAAGAGAAGTGTGCCTGCACTTCTACGCCCAGCCGACCCCGGTTGACTTGAGGAAGTATGGTCAAGCTTAAGACCATAAATAAGCGCTTCTTGGGAGGCAACCCAAGTTTTCTTTCCCTTTTTCCTTTTGTTTTTGAATTCACCTCTTGAATAATTTGAGAAGATCAAGAGGCAAAAATATCATTAATAGGTTTGTCTAGTGTTTTCAGGTTGAGAAAGAGAAGAAGAGCATAAAAATAAAGTCAGAGGCCATCACGCCCTGGCCGTGACAGTGGTCACGGCCGTGATGAACTAAACAAGAGCACATAAAGGATCAGGGCCTAGCCGTGAAAACCATCACGGGCGTGATGAGTAGGATGCCAAGATCAGAGAGCATCACGGCCTAGCCGTGATGTAGATCACGGCCGTAACAGGGCAACTCCTGAGGATCAGAATTGATCACGGCCTGCCCGTGATAAGCCTCACGGCCGTGATAAAATTCCTACCCAAGTTTTGACTGGAATGTGAAGCCAACACCCGCTACCGACTCGGTAAGTTGTTCCATTTTTCTCCTCTCTCCGACTTGATTATTTACATTGGAGACAATGTAAGTAATCAAGCTTGGGGTAGGGGTATTTATTTTTGCATTTGCATTGTTGCATTCATATTGCATTCTCATAGGCATAGATTGGTATGATCACATTCTTTAGATTGCCCCTCACTTAGAACATGCATCCGATTGTGAGAGCTTGGAGCCAAATGAATTGAGATAGTGAATTTTGAACCCAATTTTTCATTATTCTTGTGGTATGGCTAAAAATAAAAATTTCTTGAGATAGTCATTTGATAGTTGATAATTAGCATGTGGTTCCTTAGACTTGTGTACCTCACTGATTTTTGAACTACTAAATCTAAGATTTTGAGCCAAAAAGGGGTATTCACTAAATCTACCCCATTTCTTGTGAAAGAGTGATTTAATTCCTCATGGACTGTATTTTCTAGAACTTGACTTGAAACCATTTCGAAACTTAAAAATTTTTTTGAAAACATTTTTGGAAATGATTGAGGCACTAGGTATTTTTCCGGCCTCCCGAGCTTTGAATGATAAATGCTACCCCTTAGTTGTCCTATTTTGAGCCTAAATAAAAAAAATACTTTTCTTGGTACCATGAATTAATTTGATGAATAATGCTTGGTATGGCACCTTTTAAAGTATTACAAAAAGGGCAAAATGGTAGTTGGAAAAAGAATGGGATGAAAATATTTCTCTTGAGCTAAAAAGCTCCCCTTCTCCAAACAAATAAAAATGAAATAAACAGAAAAAAAATGGAGAAGGGGATGACAAAGAAAGTCAGAAAAAAAAAAGAAAAAAAAAAGAAAGGTGGAAAAAGTAAATCAAAGCCCTCAAAAGATATTTTAGAAGGTGTCATACTTTGTAATGTTTGATAATCTGTCTAGCCTTCTTGAAATTCCTTTTCTTTGATTTTCCCACCTAATAATAAATCCCATGGCCACATTACAACCAAAGGAAAAGACCTCTTGATTCTTAAGTGTTTTCTTAAATAAAGTAGAGATTTGGTTAATGGTCAAGCCTATGGTAAAATACTTTCCTTGAGGAAATGGAGTGAATTGTCATAAACCCTAAAACACTTGAGTGAGGTGAGATGAGTGCCCAAATCAGTGAGGACATGAACTTGAAGAACCTAAGCTTCTAATTGGACTTGAACTTGATTATCTCTTGAGTGCTTATTAAAAATGCCTATTACTTGGATTAGCTTCTAGGGTTCTTGGTTCACTATCCATGCTTTGATTGATATATCTTATGGCCTGAGTAATTGCTTGAGGACAAGCAAAGTTTTAAGCTTGGGGTGATTTGATGAGTGTGATTCCACATCATCTTTGTCTATCATTTCACATGCATTTTTCATGTAGTTTAGGCATTTTTAATTAGATTTTAGGTTAATTTTCCTTTGGAACGGGTAAGGCGGTTTTCGTGTGTTGTTTTGCAGATATCAAGGGTAAATTGCTCAAGATCAACCATGATGAAGTTTGGATGAAGATGGAGCTTTAAAACTGAAGAAAATGAGCCAAACAGAGCCCATCACGGCCTAGCCGTGATGCCCATCACGGCCATGATCGAGCAAAACTGAAAAAGAAGAAAGGCTGAAGTCAGAGTCTGTCACGGCCTGGCCGTGATAGCCATCACGGCCGTGACCCAAAACCACCACGAGTCAGAGCACATCACGGCCTAGCCGTGAAATTCTTCACGGGCCATGAAGCTGAGGGCTCGCGTCGCGAGACATATCTCGCGTCGCGAGAAATTGAATTTTCCAGAACTGGCAGAGGCAGAGACCGTCACGGCCGTGACGCGCATTACTTGGACCTGAAGAAACCGAAATAGATCAGATTTTGAGTTAGTTTGGGACTCTAACTTCCCCATTTCTATAAATATGGACCAGGGCATCAGATCTGAGCATCACAACAAACATTGGGGGCTACTACTCTAGGCATAGATTTAGGATCTCTTCTCCTCTTCTCCTCTCTTCTCTTTTCTGATTTTTATTATGTTGTCATCCCAGCTTGTCATCTCCATGGCAAGACTGGAGTAGTAGCTTAGTTTCTAGGGACTAGGGCTCTGCCCGAGGTTTGTAAATGATGTTAATTTGATGTTGAAACCATTGTTGATTTCATAATTGTTTTAGATCTGATTTCTAGTGTGTTAATCACTCATAAATTTCGGCAACCGTTTATTTACGTGACATAGACGTTCTAAGGAGGAACCTAACGGTGAACTTAGGATCTCTAGGGTGATTCACTCGTAAAGCCCGGCAGCCACTGGTTTGTGAGATGTGAATGATCCAAGGAGGAACCTAGTGGTGAACTTAGGTTATTTGCATGACCGAGACATTTCAAGGAGGAACCTAGCGGTGAACTTGGGTGTCGGACCTATAGAAGTCAGACTTGGGACTGAAATCACGAGAGTTAGAAGCCGTCCCTCGAGGAGCAACGAGTTGTCACTGAACGCAAAGGGTCCAATCTGGGATCGACTACCACGAGAGTAGGGGTCGGGTCAATTGGGCACGGCTTTTGTAACCCGAGAGGGAGCTTAAGCTATCAGAGGATAAACTCGCCTTCAAGGCAATTTCGATAATCAACAAAGGTAAATCTGTTAGCAACATAAACAGCCTCAAAGGTAACCCAAATCCCTAGGAATCCGTTTAAATCGAAAACCCCAAAAAGATTTGTTTTTCTGCTCATCTATCTTTTAAATTTCCAATTCAAACATTTTTCAAAACCCTCTTTAAAACTGTCCAGATATAATCGATTAGAATTTAATTGCGATTCGAGAACACAGTCTCTGTGGGTTCGATATCTTTTATTACTTGACGGCAGTCCGGTACACTTGCCGGATACGCACGAGCGTCGTCACACGTCGACTTACGCGACTATCATCGGTCCTTCTCAAAAGCATGAGGATCTCTTCCAGAATGAACTGAATCGATGGGTTCCTAGCTCTTCCTTTGTGAATGATATCAATTGCTACCTTCGAGTTAGCTTTGACAATCAACTTTGGGATAGTCAGGTCGCGGGCCATCTTCAATCTTACGAGAATTCCCCATAGCTCTGCCCACAAAACATTGCTAGTGGAAACCTTGCAATAGAAACCCTTTATGAGTTGCCCAATCACATTTCTTATCATCAATCTGTTGCATGCAGAGCTTCTCCCTCCAGATCCGTGAGTTCCATCGACATTAAGCTTGAACCAAGTGTCCGAAGGTTTCGACCAAGAGGTGGGGCTCGTCTGACAGTGAGGATCCCTAGAGAGTAGAGGATTTGCAAGAGTATTAATTATGAAGTGAGCTTGATTGCTAACAGGAGACCAAAGATCATTCTCCCATGGAAGATTTACCCGAAAACACTGGGGAGTTTATGTCTCTCCACATAAAGATAAAAAAAATACACGAATTTAAATTGACGTTAATGTAATGTAATGTAATTAGATATAAATTAAATAACCCAAAAATTTAAATATGTTCAAACAAAATAAATATTCAATAAATTAATTAGGTGAGAAGATAGTAAAAAAGACAGAAGTAAAATTATTATAATAATAAATTTAAAAATTTATATAAAATATAATAAACTATTTTTCCCCAGTAATTCAGATGTTAATATGACATCACATAAAATGTTCATTTATGTATCTTATATTGTAATCGCGTATCACATAAAATGCTCATTTCTGTATCTTCTCGAGGAAACAAAGGTATAACAATTGATCTTGTAAATTTTTTTTTAAACTTGCATCTTATGTTTTGATCTCGTTTTCTAAAGCTGATCCTGTTCTACTATCAAATCAGGATTCAAATGCTGAGACAGAGGAAAACTCCAGTGTAGTTTATCCACACGACTATAGACTTGATGAAGAAATTGGAATTTTCTGCATTGTATGTGGCGATGAGAAAATCGAGATAAGAGATATATTAAGTATCACCCTTTGTAAGTCAAGTTTAAAATATAATAAGAATCTCCAAGTGCATGTGCATGTGTAGTTTCTTTAATGCTCTATTAGAAGCGCTACCCAACTTTAGTTAATTAGAAACTAATGCTATTCACATGCTTGCACACACATAAGATCTACATTATTTTTCCTGGTTGATTATTACTGGTCATATCTTATTGTTTACAAACCTACCCCTTAAATTGATGTGAGAGTTTATAATTTCAAACTGCAGTTATGGCACAGTTACAATTATGGCATGTTTACGTAATCACAAATAATTATAGGAAACCGTGTCAATGCGACCTCAATTATGACTGGAAATTGCAATGCGATTGCAGTGAATACCAAAATTGCAACATTGTGGCCGTAATTGTGGTTGTGTAAGAAGCATTTTCATAAGTTGAGTTATTCAGTTTTCAATTCTTAAAGCCTTTAATATTGAATGTCATCCAAGCAAGGCTCCAAAAATCATAGAAGTTAGATGGACCCCTCCTAATTGTGGTTGGAATAAGTGCAATATAGATGGCTCTACTAAGGGTTCCCCTGGCCCACCTACTGCTGGTATTTTTAGGGACTTGGCTGCTTTGCTGGTTTTATTGGTGTGGCCAACTCTTTGTTTGCTGAATTATTAGTTGCAATGATTGCCATTGAAATTGCTTTTGATAAAGGTTGGAACTCTGTTTGGTTGGAACATGACTCGGTTCTAGTAGTTAAAGCCTTTTCATCTAGTGAGTGGTTCCATAGAAACTCAGCAAGATGGCTGCATTATCTTAGTATCTCTCATAATATGAGGTTCGTGGTTTCTCATATTTACAGAGAAGGGAATTCTTGTGCTGATGGTTTAGCTAATTATGGGGTTGTATCTCAATGTTTTACTTTGTGGGATTTAGTTCCAAATTTTATTAGTGTAGGCTTTTATCATGATAGATATAGTCTTCCTAATTACATATTTAGATAAATTATCCTCTTTTCTTTCATGGGTATTGGCCTAGTCCCCTCATGTTTCTTTTTTTTTCTCCTTTTTTTTTGGAATAAAATGTTGGTGTGCTGCAAATGATTAGTGAGGTTTGGGGTGCCAACCTAGTTGGGATTCCCCTCCTCATTGTGATGCCTTTCCATGCAAATCTTGCTTTAAAAAAATAATAATATAAGTTTAGTTATTCATTTTAACTATATTTTCCTGATTTGGGTATTTTTTTTTATAAGTTAAAAACCTTTTGTTCATATTGGTAGTTGGAAGACTCAATATGGCACCGAGAGGTAAAGTTGTCAATTTAGCCCAACCAACCTCATTTAGCCCTGACCGACATGGGTCAGGGACAAAAAAAACCCATATCTAGAAAAGCCCAGTGTGCTAAAAAACTCCCAAAGCACTGTGGGTCAGTGACAATCCATGGCCTTTAAATTTTTTTAATTTTTGGTTATGATGTTAATAGAGACCCAAAATGATAAAGTGCTTGCTTGGTTGAGATTCTGGAAGGTTTAAAATCATGTTTTCTTATAGTAAAAGTGACTAATGGAATATGAAAGTGTTTGTTTTAAAATTTAGCTTCTTTGGGTTAGGTATAATTGATTTTAGTGGAAGCCAGAATTTATAGCTTTTCAGTTGTGTAGAATTGATTATGGTTGAGACTCACAAAATTCTTTATAGTCACACATCAAAATTGATTTTACTTAATCATCAAAAGTGTTATATTGTCATATGCCTCATGGACGAAAGCAACCTAAGCAACTAACTTCCAGCATCTACAAAAGCTATTGTTTCCTCTTCCTCTTATCTAATAAAAACTTCAATTTTGAAAACCAAGTCTCTTCTCTCAATCACCTAAACCCAAGTCCATACTTTCCAAATTAGCAATAGTTTAATTTTGATGCTTTTTTATACTACGAATCAATCATAGATTATCATATATATGTGATTTTAAGACAATTATGATAAGAGTCAAACTTTTTTATGTGGTGACAATTTATAAATTTTTTACCAACCAAAAAATAATATTAAAGGATACACAAGAGGTTCTTCAATCCTTATAAGTTACAACATAATCTTAAGTCCGGTTATACATTGATAAATACATTCCAATGGATCCATACACCATTCCAAAAATAAAAAGTACACACCAACAATTTTTGCTCTAATTCAAATCCAAGAGCCCGTACTAACCAATTCAACTGCATCTCATCCTTTTGGTCAATACATCTAGAAAGAAAAAGAAAAAAAAGATTGGACTGGGTTGTCCATAAACAAACTCTTGAAGAAGTTGGATTGATTCTTTTGCTGCAGTTCCTGCTTCAATACATCCTTGACCTTTGCAGATACTCCTGTAAGGCACCATCATTATGCAAAGTGTGACAAAGAGTTTGTACCAATAAGCAAGTTAATTACTTAATTTGAAGCCCAGGTCTAAATTAATATTACTTGGAAATAATGTCGAAAAAGGAACCATGATGCAGTTAACTTCAAACACAGATTAAAATATGTAATTCCAAGTGGACTGAGATGACATGTTGGACTATTTCAATAATGCTACATACTTACATTTATACGCACCTCGTAAATCCATCCTAACCTGAGAAATTGAGAAAAATGAAGGATGAAAAAAAAATTGGTATGCACAAAGGGAATCATATCAAATACGGGTTATTAGCATGTTTCCTTCATAGCTTTTCTTATTTTTCTTTATTGTCTCTGCGTAAATTGCCTACTCCTGCACCACATTCACAATTAAACTTGCCAACATATAAAAATACCGTCCTCCTCCTAATTAACAACTACTCCATTATATAAAATTAGGTACAATTATATACAATTGCGACCATAATTGAGATTGCATCGGTCACATTTTCCAACAATTAACTGCTATTACATAAACAAAAGATAATTTTAATTGTGTCACATTCGCAGTTTAAAATCATAAAACTCTCACATCTATTTAACGGTAGATTTGTAAATAATAAGATGTGACTAGTAATAATCAATCAGGAAAAATTATGTAGATCTGATATGTGTGCAAGCATGTGAATAACATTATTTCTAAACTTAAAAGAGACTACACATGCATACTTGAAGACTTTTATTAAGTTTTAAACTTCACTTACAAAGGGTGGAAATACATGTTTTATCTCGATTTTCACATCGCCACATATAATGCAGTAAATTCCAATTTCTTCATCCAGCCTATAGTTGTGTGGACAAACTACATTGGATATTTTCTCTTTCTAGGTAGGAACGACAGCGTTTGAATCCTGATTTGATAGTAGAACAGAATCAACTTTAGAAAACAAGATTATAACAAAATATACATGTAAAAAAATGCAAGACATGCATGAAATAAAGAGATGGAGGAAAATCAATTGTTGCACCTTTGTTTCCTCAAGAAGACATGTTGTCATTGCCTTTTCCATTTCTTGCCACAACTTATCCATTTCAGAAAGCTCTTCCTCTCCGACTCTTTGAGATGTTTTTTCTCCTTCATTATTTTGCCCCATGTTGCTTGTTTTCATCCACGGGTCCTTAGTCCTTGCCTCCTCTTCTTGAATTGGTACTTTATTACTATTCTTTAAATATGAATCTATCATTTCTTTATAGGCATTTGCATTTAAGGCTCTATCTCTACGAGTTCTTCCTTCATAATTTCTTCTGCTTCTTGATGATGTTGAGCGATATCTTTTCTTCCCATTGCTTTTTATAGAATTTAACCCTCCCAATCTTGGTTCAATATCCATATCATCAGATATATGAAGTGATGTGATGTGACTTCAGATCTACATAGGTATTTTCCAATTGTAGCATATATTCAACATGAAGCCGTTCACACATATTTCTCCATGCTTGGAGAAGACCGTGACCTTACTTTGATGTCAAAATTCAATGCTTTTTTCCAGGCTATGGAATTGATTAAAAATAACCGGGAAAGAAGATCAACAAAACATTGTTAAACTGTTGCCTTTTCCCCTACAAAACAAACCAACAAAAACATCATCTAATGCTATATCAGTAAAAAGATGGCTGAGACATTCTATCATCTGAAAAATTCGGAGCTTCGGTTCGTAGCTATATCATTTATCGATCACAAAAAAAAATTTATTATACCCACTTATGTATATGATTGATTTCAAAAATGAGTTTTCAAAAAGAATTTGAAGTCTTTGTTGCTGCCAAGGTTTTAAATTGCGGATTGTATCATGTGATGCGGCCGCAACATCTCTATTGCGGTGGCCACCGAAACTATATCGGACCGTGATTACGGACATCATTGACCACAATATGGCCGCATCAGAGCGTAACAACCGCAGCTGTGACCGCAACCGCAGTTTAAAAACCTTGGTTGCAGCATAACACAATGTGTGAAAAAGTTTTCAGCTTTTAGATTTGAAGAGGTGAGGTGATCATTCTCTTAATCAACATAAAATGATGACTTCAAAGTTCACATGCAGATTGAGTGTAACCACCTACCATGGTCATTGATCAATTATTTTCAAAATAAAAAACCCAATAAATATGCATATTTCACAAAGCAAAAAACCGAAGTGAAGTGGGGTGGGGCCTTACCTGCAAAGTAAAGCAGCTTCAATGGAGGAAGGAAAGGAAAGAGTTAGAAAGAGGGTGGAAGACAGAGGAGAGAAAAACAGTACTTTTGAAGCGTTTCTCTTGACTATGGAGTGAGTGCAGTACAAAGTGCAGTGAAGACTCAAGGCTTCATGCAGATTTATATGACAGATCGTTTTGAAGATAATCGTGGTTCATGTGAAGCACTCAGATACAACCAAGCTAAAAATGCCTAAAACTATGCATCCAATTAAATGGAATACATTTAAATTCAAAAATGCAATACATTTAATACTAAAAATTCATTACTATATTTTCTTAATAAATAATAGAACATTAAATGACATTTAAGGTTTTAATAATGCATTCAATGCTTTTTAATTTTTATTTCATTTTTGCAACATTAAATAATTATTTTTTAAGCAATTTTAAATAATTATAAAAAAAGATTTTTTTAAAAGAAATGTAGAATTTTATTCATTTAAAATATATATTTAATTGACATCTGTGGTCGGTGAATATTTTTTACACTGTCAATCAATCATAAATTGTGTCATCGTTATTTTTTTTTCTCTAATCTAATTTCCTAAAGGGTCACACATATGATAATTTACGATTAATCGACAACATAAAAAAACTTTATAATTACTATATCAAAATAAAAATCTTAAAATATTGTAAATTGAGGGAAAATATAAAGTAGTTGTGTCCCTCTTTCATTAGCTAAAGTGTATTGACATCACAATATACTTTAATTAATCATAAATGGTAAATATACTTTTATGTTTTCACTTTATATAATTTCGCTCTGTTTAGAGGAATTTTATCCTAAAATATTAGCTAACCCACCACATTATATACTTTGTGAATTTTTGTTATTTGTATCGTCACTAACGTTGGGCTGATGAAACAAGAGAAATGTAGTAGCTTCATCTCTATTTTTTTATGAAGAATGCTAACTAATGCCATGAGGGTACTAGTTACAGAATTAATGAAATAATTTTTATTGAAATTTGATGTATTTAATATTTTAATGAGTAACATACTTAAATTTTTAATTTTTTTTTGTTAGATTCCATAACAAATGTTCCAGGGGCACTGGTTAACAATACATTTTTTTATATTACCATACATGACAAGGAAAGTCATTTTCATTAGATCACATGTACATTGAGACACCCCGATGTCCCATTAAAAGAATCATATTTAATTTACTTCCTAATCGTGATATTAACGTTAATTGTATACTTATAAAACGGTCATACAGTACTATAGAAGGAATACCATCAGTAGGATCCCAAATATGTACAAACTGAGAAAGTATAAGAAAAATACATCAAAGGATTGAACAGAAAATGCTTCACCGACTCTCAACACCCCCAGTCCCCTCTCAAAAGTACATCAAAATCCTACCACACACCTATACACGCCTAACTGGATAGCACTGGCATGTACCATCACATACCGCTACCCTAGCTGTCACCCCTGAGTCTGGACGGTCCCACAACTCCTTTGCTGCTGGTCGAAGAGCTCCTCCTAGAAGGCCTCTGGAACAGTCGTCGGTAAGCTCTGCTGTCTCTGGACGACAACCTGGAGGGCGCAGAAACAACTGGTCTAACATCCAGCCTCTGGAACCTCTAGGGCAAGCATATGATCAATGTCAAGTACAACCTGATCATCCTCCTGTGCTGGTGCAAGCATAAGTACTGGCGTGGGTCAGGGTGCGGGTGTGGGTGCTAGTGTTGGAGTTGGTGCTGGTACATATGCATCAAAAGGTACCGGAATGGGAAATGGTACCAAATCTGGCATCGGTGACATAGGAGGTATCGGCGCTGCCGGGAATCCAATAGGAAAGGGAAACGTTTGGTCGGCCCGAAAGATCCCAACCAAACCAAATGGAGTTCATTCTCCTAATCTGGTACTCACCGAGACGGAACCCGTATACACAGCAAATTGGGTGACTGGGTCCACGAGCCACCCCTACTCGTCCACAAACTCAAACTCAAAGGTTCCCGTCAGGGGGAACCCCACCAGCTACGTCATCCAAGGATGATCCCAGTGCGCGACCAATGAAGTCCGGGTCTACACGTAACAATAAAGAAAATGGAATACAAAAGAAAGAAGAGCGGGGATAAGAATACAGCTAATATCAGCATGGAAAGGGTTTAGCAACATCTACTCAATAACAGCACACAAAACATGCATTGCCATATATATATATATATATATATATATATATATATATATATATATATATATATATATATATATATATATATATATATATACAACCATCCTCGAAACATATTATTTTCCTCTACCCTTCACCATGATGCAAATGCAATATGTATGATAACATGGCTACCATCAATATGTCAATCAATAAAACGACACATCTCTAGAATCCCTGGTGCACATCCTCATCCGTGGTGAGAATGCCCATGCAAAGCAATGGCACTATAGTTGCACAACACACGTCGGTGCACACCCTGGTTCTCTCGCGAGGGTGCTCATTCAATGCATGAAATATAGCTGCAACTCAAATCACTACAAATAAAAAGGTTATTTAGTGACCGAAAATAATGACCAAATTTGTTGGTTGCTGTTTGTGACTGAAATGGCGACCGATTGTAGGATCTACATGAAACACTGGTTATAGTTGATACTGCGACCGAAATAGAGACCAAAATAGAGCGTAGTAGAGTTATCGGTCGCTATTCCGGTCGCTAACTAAAGGAAAGTAAAAGTCAAAACTTGTTGACTTTTTAGCGTCCGAAATGACGACCGAGTTAAATGCAACGGTTAAATTTTGTTTATATTTGCGACCGATATTAATTCGGTCGCTAAACGACACGTAAAAAATTAAAATAGAGGGTGTTAGCGACCTATTTTAAATCATCGCTAAATTTATGAATTCAAATTTCAAATTAACCCATTTATCGACCGAATTACTAAAAATAAAATCGCTAAATCCAACAGAACCCCCTTTCTTCCTCACTTTCATACTGATCCTCTCCTTCTCTCTCACCATTTCTCTCTTCGTCTCCCGAGCTCTGGCCACACCACAAGATGCCTCGAGCCACCACTGTCATCCCCTCTCCTCTGGTAAGCTCTCATCTCCTCCATCTCTCGCCATCCCCCTCTCTCTGTCTCATTTTCTCTCTCTCTCTCTCTCTCTCTCTCTCTCTCTCTCTCCATTTCTCAGGTTCTCTTTCATCCTACTCCTCCTCCGACCACCACCACCACCACCCTCCTCTTCCATGGGTAAGCTCTCTTCTTCTCTCCTCTATCTCTCTCTGTCTCGCGCGCTCTCTTGCTCGGTTCTCTCTCTCTCTATCCAAGTTTATCTCTCTATGTCTCTCTCAGGTGCTGCCACCTCCTCCTCCAACCACCACCACCATCTCAAGGGGCTCTGTTCATGCGACCACCACCCCCACAGTCTCCTCTGAAGTATTCTATGATGTGACTCAAGATCAATATAGGTAATTTCCAATTTAGAATATATCTAAGCTCACACATATTCCTAATCAATTTCTTTATCAAATTATTCTTCATTCGTCAAGATATTTATACAATAGTAATAAAATAGGAAGTCAGATTTGTAGTTATTTTCTAAAATTCAAAAGATGGCACTATATAAGTTTTCTTACATATCACAATGCCGGATTCAACCTTAATAGCACACACTTAATAGTGACTTCAGGAGGAAACACTTCAAAAAACAAAATAATAGTTTCATTAATTACCGATGGAAACACACTCAGGATATTTTCGACGGGCTAGGCTGTTGGTAATCATGAATACCAAAAGTATCATTAATTACTGACGAAAAGTCCATCGGTAAAGTTAGCGTGGGCATTTTCGTCGGTAATTACGTCGGTAAATAAGGCGAGAATATGATTTTTTGGTGCCAGAGTGTACCGATGACTTATTCTGTTGGTAATTTCCATGTACTTACCGACGGAAACTCCATCGGAAATCAATTACTACATTACCGACGGACTGTTCCGTTGGTAATTCGAATTTTTGAATTACCGACGGGTCCGTCGGTAAATGCACATTATACCACCAACACCAATCCCTTCCCCCTCACTTTTTGATTCCCTCTATTTCTCTCTGCCCTGTCTCCTCCGTCAAACCATTCCACCACCACACCACCCTGCCGCACCCCTCCTCCCCGCACCTCCTTCTCCTCTCCCCTCTCTTTGTGGTTCTCCTCCTCCTCTCTCTCTTCCTTTTTTCTCTCCTCCCTGTCACCACCGCCCTCCACCACCACTATCACACCACCACCACCTTTGTCTTCTCCTCATCGAGCCACCACAGCCACCACCGCGTCCCACCACCACCACCACTCTTTCCCTCCGTGCACCAGAACCACCACATCCTCTTCCTTGAACCAAAATTACCACCACCACCACCCTCCTTGCACTGGTATAAATTTAATTTGTTCATTGTTATGTTTTTGTTGTTGTATAATTTTCTGATTGGAGTGTACAATTTAATTTACTTTTTCTTGCTTTGTTTGTTTCAGAAGGACACTGCCACCAGCTTACTCCGGCAACCACGAGCTTCCTTCTCACCACCAGCACTGAGGTATAGATATAACCTTCTCTTATTGTTGTTAATTTTGACATTTGCTAGTCTCTTTCTGTTTTAATTTTTACCTATGCGTGCCACACCTGCTAAGTTGTGCATGTTTAAGTTAAATGTTGAAATGTGTTAGAATTTTTATTTTGTGTTCTGCTTGGTTGCCCTTCATATATGTGCTTGTTGTTGTTGTTATGAATTGAAGATAAAATTTTAATGGATGAGAACTTTTAAATTGGAAATAATCACAATGTCAATGTGAAAATAACCACAATGAGAACTTTGGTAAAAAATATAACTGCATCTAAACTTTTCTTCAATATATATATATATCTATATATATATATATATATATATATATATATATATATATATATATATATAACTGCATCAGCTACAGGGGAGGGACTGTGATGGTACATAGCTGGGCATGGGCCACTCGAAGCGTGGACGTCATCGAATGTGATTGAAAAGGGAGATTAATTTTTTTTTATACCAAAATAGTTAATTATTGAAATAAAATTAATCTTATCTAACAAAAATAAATTTAAATATGTAAATAAATAAATAAATAAAATAGTTACATTACAATAATATTAGATTAGATAAATACATAAATAATTATTTATATAAGCAAGTAAATAAAAAATTCTTATTGGAAAAGTTATTAATTAATATCTAATTAATTAATTAATATAATAGTAATAGGTTTGAATCAATCGATCATAGAGCTTAAAACATTCAAGTAAACAAATACTACTTGGATTATTAAAAATTACTTAAATAAATAATTTTTAAATAGTTAATTATATTTAAATAAATAATATTTAACTAAATAATTAACCATGTAATTAAATAATTCAATAAAATACTTTAATAATTAAAATTAGTTTAATAAATAAATAGTATAGTAAAAAGTTAGACGTATAAATTAAAGTTTATCTGTAGTTTAAATTTATATATAAATTAAAAATTAAAATAAATTTAATTTAATTTAATAAAAATTAATTAATAATTAAAATAAAATTAAAAAAATTAATTAATATTAATATCAAGAAAATAAATTGAGATTACCAACGGACACCTCCGTCGGTAAGGTGGGTTCCCTATTACCGACGGACATTTCCGTCGGTAAGGCGGGTTCCCTATTACCAACAGTATTTGCCGTCGGTAAGTCTTTGAGGGATTTACCAACGGACATTTCCATCGGTAATTGAACAACCCATATGACCAGTTACCGACGGGTTTTTTTCCATCGGTAATTATCTACGGATTGCCCAAATTCATCGAAAACGCTTACCGACACGCTTATAATCGATGGATCTGTGTTCGTCGAAAACTTGACATTACCGACGACTTTTTGGCTTTTCCGACTACTTTTGGTCGTAGGTAATCAGTGTTTTTTTGGAGTGTCTGGAACAAAAAATGAGCTAAAAGTCTTGCAATAGGTGAATCTGGAGTGTTTGAGAAGAGGTGAATCAAGACGAGTATAGAGAAAACAACAAAATTAGATAGAGTGTTGAGAAAAAAATTTAGCACAAGTAGTGTATTGCAGCATTACCGTGGTTTATTGGTGGCTGTGGACGATGGTGCTGTAACAAAAAATGAGCTAAGAGTCTTGCAAGAGGTGAATCTAGGGTGTTTGAGAAGTGTGATTCTGAGACGAGTACATAGAAAACAACAAAATTAGATAGAGTATAGACAAAAAAAATTACAACAAGTAGTGTATTGGAGCATTACCGTGGTTTTATGGTGGTGGTAGACGATGAAGCTGCAACCAAAATGAGCTAAGAGTCTTGGAAGAGGTGAATCTGGCGTGGTCGAGAAGAGGTGAATTAGAGACGAGCACAGAGAAAACAACAAAATTAGATAGATCATAGAGAGACAAATTAGAACAAGTAGTGTATTGGAGCACTACCGTGGTTTTATCGTGGTGGTGGACCACGAAAATGGAACCAAAAATGAGCTAAGAGTCTTGCAAGGGGTGAATCCGGTGTGTTTGAGAAGAGGTGAATCAAGACGAGTATAGATAAAACAACAAAATTAGATAGAGTGTAGAGAAGAAAAAATTAGCATAAGCAGTGTATTCACTACAAAAAATATGGTGTTTTGCGGCAGTTTTATTTGTCAAATAGAGGCGGTTTGAACCTCCGCTAAAATGTTTTACGGCTATTTGGAAACTGCCTTAGAAGTGACCGTCGCAAAGCTGTTTTGCGGCGGTTTTACACAACCGCTGGCGCTACGGTCGCAAATTTAGCGGCGGTTAGAAACCGCCACCAAAAACATATTTTGAAATCACTATAAAATGTAGCGGAGGTTTGGAACCACCGCAAAGTATCACAATTTATAATGCAGATAAATCATAATGGCAGTTTGGAACCGCCACCAAAGCTATTACATTAATTGTAGATATAAATATAGCGGTGGTTTTAACCGCCGCAAAATATTAAATATTTTTTTTAAAAAAAACTGATTCAATTCATTATTTGTCAAGTTTTTTTTTAATATCCCTGCTTCAATAAAAACTTTAGACTAAGAACTAATAAATTTATCAAATTGATACACAAAAATGCTTCAAAACCTAATCATTAAAATGATAAAAAAAAAAGTATTGTTCAAATTGCACAAATATTGTTCAAGGGTAATTCGAAATTATCCCAACATAAAAACATATAATTTGCAAATAGCACAAATATTGTTCAAGATTATTTCAAAATTATCCTCACATAAAAACATATGTAAATACAAGTTCTTGACAACATTTAAATATAATATCTCTAATTAAGCCTGTGTGATGATGAAGCTCCATGATCTTCAGGGTCATGACTAGAGGCAGAAGATCGTCACAATTCTCTAGGCGATTGTAAGTCTGTCACCTGGAATTGAAAGATAAAACCACAAATTAGATGCGAATAACTAATTTCACAACAAAGACATCCAAATTCAGCAAGTTGCAACCATAACTAATTACCTGATTCCCCTTAAAATTTTGCATAAGAAAAGCAACTTGGGCTTTCATGTCATCATAGTCAACAAGTTTTGCCTTTAATTCATCCATTTCAACTACTTGTGTCTTTAACCCATCAACTATTGATTCTAGCTTTTGAATTTTTGCATTAGCTGCTGCCAAGTCATTAGACCGATAGGTGGGTCAATCTATTTGAGTTTTGGTCACCCTGAATCCCACACCACGGAGTCGTCCAGGATGCTCTGGTCCAAAAACTTTTACCAAAGCCTCATTCTCAGTAGCAGTTATTAATTTCATTTTGTAATTGTTCCTACATATAAGTAACTAGACAATGTTCACAATATGTAACAGTAAATCCAAAGAAAACAATTTCCATCCAAACTTACTGCTTTGAGTCTTGCCTTCTCGCTAACATAGGATCCATCCTTTCTTTTATGAGCGATAGGATACATATCACCTTTACTATAGGGTCGCTTGTCTTGCTTTTCCTAAGTTTTTTACCATACAAGCAGTAATGTTATAATAAAATCACTTCATTTCCAAAAATTATTCAACATCATAACAATATATACGATTATACCATTTCATCCTTCTTTCTTGGAAGTGACTTTGACCCTAATGTGTGATTAATTACTTGCTTTTGTCGATTTGCTGCATTTTTTTCAGCTTTTTCCTGCATATTTAACAAAAATGGCAATCAATAAATGATATATTGAGTTAGAAAAAAAGTTATTGTTAGTAAATAATATAAACAAGAAATCAAAACTCACTTAAAAAATTATTGTATCAAACATTTGGAAACCCAAGTCATACCCAATGCCCAATTCTTAAAACAGCAATTAAGACATGAATGTTTAAAAAAAAAATAAGTCACCCAAACCAAACTACACTCAAGGCCTATATAGCCCACTTTTACTGAGAGGCCTGATGAGTGTGTTCTCTTCAATGGGCAGGCCAAGTGATCTATTAAGAATCTTATAGCTTTTTTCTTTTCAGGGTTCTTACATATTTACATTCCAGAGGACTGTTAAGAATGTTACCATAATAATTGAAGAGTAAACAACAATTTCGAGAACAAATTTTGAGAGAATAGTCACCCCTCTTTCTAGTCATCTGCAACATTATAAATTATTGGTTAGTAAACCAATGCAGGTTTCTGTTTGCAGATTGTTTTGGGCTTACATGTTGATACGTCCAATATCAATATAATCCTAAACTTACATAGCTAAAAATTTGAAGCAGATAGAAACCTGATTAAGGAAAAATAACTACTTATTCTTAAGACAATGTGGCAATTTACATTCAAATAAAACTTAGTCCATGCTAAATCGATTTCATAGGGTAGATTATGAGTCTTGAATATCTTTTTTTTTTCTCTTCTTATATATTCTAGTGTATGAACTGATATTAGGAAATTAACATTAACTGAAATTTGGATTCTTCTCACAGCATTAGTAATCAGTAAATTGAGAAAAGGTAGATGTATAATGTAACAGCCTGATTTTTAATTACGCTGTTTAACCGGTTAAAATATAATTAATTATATTTTAATCTGAGAGTTAGAAAGTGATTTTAAATAAAATAAAATCACATTAATAGTCTATATTATGATAGAAGGTTACGGTGAAATTTTGGGTTGAAAATTCAAACGGAGCCCGGTCTGCGTTTTTAACTGACAGTATAATTTTATACTGACAGAAAACCCTAATTTGGCCCGAAAACTGAAATTTGTAGACCTTTTATATTTTGTCCGTGAGGAAGTCTCCTTTTCAAATTTCTGATCAGAAATAAAATATTATGTTTATTCGGACGAATTTTGGTAAAAGTTCGGACGGAAAACAGTCGCCGTTTTCACTGACAGTAAGATTTTAATGATCAGGAAACCTAATTTTGACTCGTGAATGAAATGGTTTATATTTAAATCATATTTCCAACGAGTTTGGTTGTTTTGAAAATTTTCAACCGAAAAGGAAATATTACGCTTTTACGCAGGCGTAAAACCCTAATCGGGAAACCGACAGAGTTGAAAACGGAACTGCAGAGACCCGTCAAGATGTCGGGATAATGAGTCATACATGATGACTCATGGAGGATGAGGCACCAAGCATTTATGAGCATTAAATGCAAGTAATCATGACTTTTAGGTAAAAAGACCAAAATACCCCCAAGCTTTCGCGGGTATTAACCTGACACATCTACGCGCTCTTAACCACTCATTTTACGTGGTTGTAAACCTCCCACATCTCTTCAATTTCGTGCATCCACCTCCAATAAATCATACATATTTTATTTTGCTTTCGTTTCATTATTTTCCTCTCAAAAACCGAAATCGAGTAAATGACGGAGCTGCGTACGGAATTTCCGGGAACCGCTAACGGATAGGATAGGTGACTCATTGGTGAGTCACTATGTGTGGCCCAAAATCAGCCACACCTCCATCAAAGGTGAGCCACATATTTATTAACCATGGTTAAGCAAAGTAACCCTAGTTAAGTTAATTATTAACTATGGTTAAGCTTATATTAATTAAATAATCATAAAACCCGTTAATCTAAAAGTTAATAACCAAACAAGGCATAAGATTACTCCTATATATACCCTCCAAACCGTGGTCTCCCTCACCATTTCACTCACTTCTTCATCTCTTCCATTTCTTCTTCACTTTTTCTTCAAAAACTCCATTGTTGTTCTTGCACAACTTGATCATTCTTTCATTTTCTTTTATTATCTAGAGATAAGCCCTCACTTTTATGATCTTAGTTATCTTCCTCATCTCCTTAACTCTATTTATCAACCACTTCTTCGGATTAGAGGAGAAGAATTGAGAGAGAAATCTCAATAGTTGCAAGAAGCCTTTGTTGGAAGCTTTGAAACCAAGTTGGAGCAGTCGTAGTGAGGGAGTCTCTAAACAGTCTTCAACCGTTAGATCATTCCCCAATTTTAGAAGAAGGTTAAGTACTTGTGGTTCTACATATCCAACGGTCATAATTTGGATCAAACCTCCATAGGGTGATATATGAAGCTCGGACAGTAGGCCTAGGAGGTGAGAAATTCAACCCAGATACCATCTAAGCTGTCACCAAAGGATTGCGATCTGAGATGTTTTAACCGTTGGATCAGGCTGTAACTTTGTGAGATGGTTTGGAAAGGATAGTTCTTAATTGTCAACGTTCTGGTTTCTAAATAGCTATGTGGCCAGAGGAATGGAGCTCGAACAGTAGCCCTGTTTTGGTAGTTTTTCCCTAGGATTCATGAGCTTAGTTTGAATCCGATTTTCCCTAAGTCCAGCCGTTGATCTGGTAAGTTTTTACATCAATTTTGTCTCTTGATCCAAATATATTTATTTATTTGAAACCCTATTGTTGATTCGGTTGGTATTTGGTGTTTCCGGCGATTTGTGTTACTCGTACGTGTAATCAGGACGGAAAGCGGAATGGTGGATGGGTAAGGATGGATGGTGGAAGATTTGTGGATGTTGTTGGACAGCGAGCTGAGGTTCTTGGCAGTAGTATGGACGCATTTGGAGCTTGTACGAGAAAGCGCGCACGTCAATCAGGGGGGGGGGGGGGAAAGAACCAATCTACCGTCGGAATCGATAAGTAGTTTATTTTATAATAATTGTGTAGGGCAACCTAAACCCTACTAGAAGTCGAGTAATCGACAAGACCAAAATCACATTGGAAACCTTTTCTGTAAAACCAATGGTGATTCGGGGATTGTAGGTTTATCGATGTTAGGATGATTTTATCTTATCTGAGGTTGATTGAATTTATTATTATTATTGAATTGCTTATGTGATATTTTGTGGTATTTGAATATTTATGATTGTCTGTATTATGCATGATCTGCCTGGTTTTAATATTTGTTCCTGGTGGATTTAAGCAAAGATATATGTTGTTCAAGAGATAATTGTTGGTTTGGGTGTGAGGATAACGGTGACTTAGAGGTGCCTAACCTAAATGAGTTATTTTAAAGAGGAAGTGTGACATAGAATATGTGTTAAGGCTTTGATGGAAGGTTAAGGCACTAGGATGTTATTAATATGGGTTAGTGAGATTCATATGTTTGTATTGATATTCACAGTCGTGTGAGTGGAACACACGAGGTCAGGATATCCTATTTGGGATATCGGATATTACGGGTGAGTACCCTACGGATGTGGATGCCGAGGTAGACTACCGTAATACTCTTTAGTTCTTGACGCGTTCGAATATTCTTGGCACTGTGCCGCTCTGGAATGATATTCCTTGACGCGTTCATATATTCTTGGCACTGGACCATTTTAGACTAACACTTATTTAGTCTTTGATGCGTTCGAAATTTATTGGTACTGGATCGTTCTGGACTACTGACTAACGTGATAGGAATAAAGATGGCCACATCAGTATAAAAGTTTAGTTGTATGAGATTGGGGTAGAGGATGATACATTATTTTGAGGATGATTTGATAGTTATGTATGTTGATTGTCTGTGACATTTATTGTATGATATGCTACGACTCTTTTCCGCTTTTGATGATAGACATGTTTCTTATCCCCTATATCTTTCTGTGTGTTGTATTTTATTTCTGATGTGATCGTACGAGAAGACCCGATGGAGGAACCAGTTGCTGAAGAGTTAGATGTAACTCCGTATGAACCAGAGGCGGGAGGAAGAGCTGTGGATTCCCACAATGAAGTTTAGCATCTAGGACTAGTGAGTCTTATAAGACGTTTTGTTTCCGCTATTAATTGTTGTTTTAAGATGCCTGCTAGGGATCCTACTGACGGGATACCCTAGACAGTGTTTTAAATACTGTAATGCATAAACCTATGATATGTATGTTATATATCTGGTGTGTTTACTTTGAAATTTTCTTCCGCTGTGTGTTTATAAGTTAAGTTTTAAATTTTATATATTCTAACGTTAAGTATGCAATTAAGTAAATAAATAATAAATTTTTAATCTAATAAAGCAATGGGGCACAACGGGGTGTCTCATATAATATAAAAACACTATTACAAGGTTATAAAAGGCAGTAGGCAGAAGGCACACAAATACTTTGGTTTAACAGGATGACTAAGTGGAGGAAGCAATGGAAATTGAAGTATAAAACCATCACCACTATAGCTAACTGGGAAATTTTAAGAAACAAGACTTGTTATTATTCAATAAAATCAAGCCCAATGCTCTTTTACTTACTTGTAGCGATTCCTATGCACCTATATATGAACCATCAAAGTTTCTGAACTTTTATCTTCTGGACACTTGGCAAGACTAGACTTATGGTGTATAACAACCTATTTTTTCACCTTAAAACAGCATGGAGAAGGATCATCCTTTTTGTCATAGAGCAAACAAAGTGTAAACAGATATGACCATTTGGAATGTTTATATGTCTGATATACAAGCCCATCTTCCCTAAATAATAAAAAGGAGCAAGAAACCATTCTTTTTATTTTTCCTATATATTTCTTGTAATTTTTTTAACGTGAGGGGAACCATCTGAGCTTAGCGTAACATTTTTTATCAAGCTAGTTGATCAAGCGTAAAATAATGAGCATGTGTCATCCTATTCCTATACTTGTTATCCTTGCAAACATCCTGCTCAGCAACAATTGCATCCCTCAAGGGATCAAACCAACCCAAACACTAACTAACTTATATCCAAAATAACATAGAAGGAGCATCGTGCTGAAAGGATTTAGGTGTTGATTGAAGATTTAATGCATCTCATATACCAATTGTGAGATTAGGACAGTTTGTTGAGTGTCCCCCAAAAAACATTGTGGGATTAGGAAAGTTTGTTGAGTGTCTCATAAATCAATTGTGTCTTAATTTTTGTTTTATTTAAGTTCACTCATTCATACAATGCTGCAACTTGACAAGAAAAATGATAAGGAAAAATCCATAGTGAAACTAAATATCCTTCTTATAATTGTAAAAGAAATATGTAGAAGTTAATGCACCAAAATAATCTCAGTAAGAACCACTAATTGATTGCATAATGTTGACTCAGAATTCAGAGACTTTCATCAATCCTATCCTGCCACCTCATGAACAATATACCTCTAAGCTTCTAGCAAATCCTAGCAATCACAAACATCCAAGATCCTTCCTGTATTCCTATCTTAAAAAAACAGCAGAAATGATATAGGCCCTAAATTCACAAAGTTATTAACCATGGAAACTGAAAAAACATAAACACCAATGCAGAACACATTCTATCCAAGACACAAGTTCAACTCAGATAACAAAACTTTTCTACCAAAAGACAATAAAATATTCACTAACATTGTATCCTATGCATGATTTCACTATTAAACATAAACACCTATGTGAAGTTCAGGTGGATCATTAAATGGTAGTTATGTTAGTTGGGCCTGAATCAGTTTTGTAAATATGTTTTCTCATTATCAGTTAGTTAGTAAAGTTAGTTAGGATTTATAACTGACTTGTATATAGCTGTTAGCTGATGTAAAGTGAGATTAGATTGTATATAAGCATAGCTGATGTATCTTAGAGGGTAATTCTATCGATAGGTCTTTTAAGATCAAATACTTTGAGTGCAAGTGAGGTTACATAATAGCTTTGAAACCTGTAAAGTCTTGTACTGAGTGGTGGTTACTGCTGTGATCAGAATGTGAATGGAATCGACCTCAGTATGGATGTAGGAGAGTTTATTGCTCTGAACCACGATAACACCTTGTGTACTTGTATTCTTCTTGATTGCTTTCTTTCATTTCTTGCATAGTCTTTTTATGTCAAACTCTGTCACTGAGAGATAAGAGTGTTAGAGAGTGGTTTTCTTTCTAAACTTACAACTGCAAGGCTCTTAACAAGTGGCATCAAGATCTAGGTTCAAGGCTTCGGCAATGAGGACAACCGAATTCGATGTGGAGAAGTTCACTGGAGATAATGATTTCAGCCTTTGGAAGATCAAGATGCAAGCCCTCCTTGTCCATCAAGGGCTTGATGATGCCTTGAAAGGAGCTGCAAGGCTTCCTGCAACTTTATCGGAAAAGGAGAAGAAGGATATCCTGAGTAAAGCTCACAGCACGATTGTTCTATCCCTAGGAGATGAGGTGCTGAGAGAGGTAGCTGATGAAACCACCGCTGCAGGAGTTTGGCTGAAACTGGAAAGTCTTTATATGACAAAGTTCCTCACCAACAAACTGTATTTGAAGAAGAGGCTTCATCAACTAAAGATGGAGGAAGGTTTATCTATTAAAGAACATATATATATGTTCAATAAAGCAATTCTTGATCTTAAAAGTGATGATGTTAGGATTGATGATGAAGATCAGGAAGTGATCTTGTTGTGTTCACTCCTAGCATCTTTTGATAATTTGGTTGACACAATGATGTTTGGAAGAGACACTCTTACACTGGAGGAAGTAAAAGCCTCATTAAATTCAAGGGAATTGAAGAAGAAAATGACTGAGACCAAAGGAAATGGTGGAGATGCAGAAAGTCTATTTGTTTGGGGAAGATCTCAGAAACAGGAAGGAGGTAAAAACAAGAATAGATCAAAATCCAGACAAAAGAAGAACTGCTATTACTATCATAAAGATGGTCACTACAGAAAGGAATGTCCAGAAAGAAAGAAGAAGAACAACAACATGTATAAAGAACAGAATGATGTAGCTGTGGTTGCAGACGGTTATGAGAGTGCAGATGTTCTATCAGTGACCTCAGAAGACTGCAAGGAAGAGTGGATTCTTGATTCAGGCTGTTAATTTCATATGACACCTAATCAGGGATTGTTTGATTCATATAGAGAAGTCAATGGTGGCAAGGTTCTAATGGGAAACAACATGGCTTGCAAGGTGGTTGGTATTGGAACAGTGAAGGTCAAATTGGCTGATGGGTCAATTAAAACTCTGGCAGATGTAAGGCATGTGCCCAAGCTAAAGAGAAATCTAATTTCTCTAGGTATGTTGGACCAAGTTGGATGCTCTTTTAGAGGAGAAGGTGGAGTCTTGAAGGTATACAAAGGATCTTTACTTGTCATGAAGAGTACCCGAAGTAATGGTCTGTACAGGCTTCAAGGTAACACCATTCTTAACTCAGCTAGCTTAGTTTCTATATCCAAAGCGAATTGTACAAAACTTTGGCATTATAGACTAGGCCATGTGAGTGAAAGAGGGTTGGAAGAATTACATAGACAAGGATTAATTGGTAATGGAAACTTTGAAAAACTGGAGTTTTGTGAACATTGTGTTTTTGGAAAACAAAAGAGAGTAAAGTTTTCCACTGCCACACACACTACAAAAACAATTGTAGACTATGTACATTCAGACATTTGGGGGCCTGCAAAAGTATCTTCCTTGGTAGGGGCTAGATACTTCATAACCTTCATAGATGATTGGTCTAGAAAGGTGTGGATTTATCTTTTGAAGCATAAGAATCAAGCATTCAAATCCTTCAAACAGTGGAAAACACTAGTAGAAAATCAAACAGGAAGAAAGGTGAAGTGTCTAAGAACTGATAATGGCTTAGAGTATCTAGATGGTGAGTTCACTGAATTTTGTAAAGAAAATGGAATAACAAGGCATAAAACTGTTAGAATGACTCCTCAACAAAATGGCCTAGCTGAAAGGATGAATAGGACCATTTTAGAAAGGGTAAGATGCATGTTGTCCAATGCAAAATTGTCTTGACATTTTTGGGGTGAAGCTGTAAATATAGCTAGCTATTTGATAAATAGATGCCCTTCAGCAGCTATTGGTTTCAAAACCCCTGAAGAATTGTGGACTGGAAAGCCTCCAAACTATGATAATCTAAGGATTTTTGGGTGCGCTGCATATATTCATGTTAGTGAAGGTAAACTGGAACCAATGGCTAAGAAAGGAGTTTTTTTGGGATATCCTGAAGGTGTTAAAGGGTACAAAGTATGGTTAACAGGGACCAATGGACCAAAGACTGTCATAAGCAGAGATGTAATCTTCCAAGAAGAGAATATGTTGGATCTTTCTGGTAGTAATAATACACCTGATAAGCAGTCTGCTCAATCTGAAATTCAAACACAGATGGAAGAACAACAGGCTACTCAAACTGAGGAGAATGTTCAGTTGGAGGTGGAGGTTTCAAGACCTGAAAAACCAGACTGTGCAACTGATTCTGATGATGATTCTGCAACACAAATTGGCAATGCAGAAACATCATATAATCTGGTTAGGGACAGAGAGAGGAGAAAAATAAGAGCTCCTCAAAGATTTGGATATGCAGACCTCATAGCTTATTCATTAACTGTGGAAATTGACACACAAGGGACAGATCCTATAAGCTATAAGGAAGCAGTGTCTGGATCAGACTGTGACAAATGGAAAACTGCCATGACAGAGAAAATTGAATCTCTAATGAAAAATGACACTTGGGAACTAGTTGAAAAGCCTAACAATCAAAGGATTGGAGGATGCAAGTGGATTTTTAAGAAGAAACCGGATCTTCCAGGAGTTGAAAAGGGGAGATTTAAAGCAAGACTTGTAGCTAAAGGATTTACACAAAGGGAAGGGGTAGATTTCAATGAAATATTTTCCCCTGTAGTAAAACATACTAGTATTCGGATCATACTTACTCTAGTTGCAGTCCATAACCTAGAACTTGAACAAATGGATGTAAAAACAGCTTTTTTACATGGTCAACTTGAGGAGAAGATCAATATGAAACAGCCTGAGGGATTTGAACAAAAGGGAAAAGAACAAATGGTATGCTTGCTGAAAAGATCTCTTTATGGACTCAAGCAATCACCTAGACAATGGTATAAAAGGTTTGATTCTTTTGTTGTTTCAAATGGCTATTCTAGAAGTTCTTTTGATAGTTGTGTTTATTTCAAAAGAACAAAATTCGGTTATTTCATTTATCTTCTCTTATATGTTGATGATATGTTAATTGCTAGTGCTGATTTAAATGCAATTAACCCTCTTAAGAATTTGTTAAGTTCAGAATTTGAAATGAAGGATCTAGGTGTTGCTAGAAGGATCCTTGGCATGGAGATTACAAGGCACAGATCTGAAGGCTTACTGTTTCTGTGTCAAGCATCCTATGTTGAGAAGCTGTTGAAGAAATTCAACATGCTTGAAGCCAAGTCTGTATCAACTCCAATTACTGGTCATTTCAAATTATCAGTTGCTCACTCTCCCAAAACAGATGATGACTTGAAATCAATGAGAGATGTTCCATACTCAAATGCAACAGGAAGTCTCATGTATGCTATGGTCTGATCCAGACCTGATTTAGCATACTCAGCCAACATGTTTAGTAGATTCATGGCCAACCCTGGGAAGGAACATTGGCATGCAGTAAAATGGATTTTTAGATATCTAAAAGGGACTAAATCTTTTGGACTGATATATGGCAGATCTAAGACTGAAAACTGTGAGTTAGCAGGTTATGTTGATGCTGATTTTGCAGGGGATGTGGATAAAAGGAGATCACTAACTGGTTACATCTTCACTCTTTATGGAAATGTAATCAGCTGGAAAGCAAATCTTCAGTCCATAGCAGCTTTGACTACTACTGAATCCGAGTATATAGCACTTACAGAAGCAATTAAGGAATCTATATGGTTGAAAGGCATTGTGAATGAACTTGAGGGAAAGGAATTGCAGGTGACAGTCTGGTGTGACAGTCAAAGTGCAATTTGCCTCTCAAAGAACCAAGTGTTCTATGAGAGAACAAAACACATAGACAACAGAATGCATTTCATTCGAGACATTATTGCTCAAGCAGTAATTAAGGTGAAGAAGATTGCTGCAGAACACAACCCTGCAGACATGCTAACCAAAGTAGTTCCAAGTTCCAAGTTTACTCATTGCCTGCAATTGGTAAACATTGGAAGTTGTGAAGTATAAGTCTCTACAAGAGACTGAGGCAACTAACATCTAAAGTTTTGAAGATCCAAGGTGGAGAATTGTGAAGTTCAGGTGGATCATCAAATGGTAGTTATGTTAGTTAGGCCTGAATCAGTTTTGTAAATCTGTTTTCTTATTATCAGTTAGTTAGTAAAGTTAGTTAGGATTTATAACTGACTTGTATATAGCTGTTAGTTGATGTAAAGTGAGATTAGATTGTATATAAGCATAGCTGATGTATCTTAGAGGGTAATTCTATTGATAAGTCATTTAAGATCAAATACTTTGAGTGCAAGTGAGGTTACATAATAGCTTTGAAACCTGTAAAGTCTTGTACTGAGTGGTAGTTACTGCTGTGATCAGAAAGTGAATGGAATCGACCTCAGTGTGGATGTAGGAGAGCTTATTGCTTAGAACCACGATAACACCTTGTGTACTTGTATTCTTCTTGATTGCTTTCTTTCATTTCTTGCATAGTCTTTTTCTGTCAAACTCTGTTACTGAGAGATAAGAGTGTTAGAGAGTGGTTTTCTTTCTAAACTAACAATTGCAAGGCTCTTAACAACCTATAATATATATAATTATAAACACAACAAATCAAATATACATGATTAGTTACATAAAAAAATCATAAAAATATAAAATTCAACTCTCATACTCAGTTTCATGGAAATCAAAGCGTTTGTTTCCTCAATACATCACTGAGCGCTTGTTATTGATTCCCTAAAAAACAAGATAATCAAAAGAGGCAGATTACGTACCTTTAAGCTTGTAGGACTTCACAACTAACTGGGGAAAGCACTGAACAAAAAAGAAGAAGAAAATGTAACAGAGTATCATTTATTTCCATTGAATTGAAGCGAGAACAAAAACGCAAAGAGTAACAGAGTAGTGAAAAAGGAGAGTGATGAAGCTTGAGGAACACTTGCCTTGTTTGTGTTAGGGTTCATGAAGCTTGACGAAGGCATCCACGATGGCGTTGAAGAAGAAATTGCATGGGTTAGGGTTTATGTTCAGAAATTGCGTGGGTTTTTTGGTGAAAGCAGCAGAAACTAATTGAGAACCCGCGGAAATGTAAAAATTGATTAATTTTGTGGTGGTTCATCATAAACCGCCGATAATTTAATGATGGTTTTTATACAAACTGCCGCTAAAATTAATTTGATTAAGGAATTTATTAAAACCGCCGCTAATTTAGGTGATGATCCATTAACCGGTGGCGGTTTATGTAACCGCCGCTATATTTTTGTCACTATTCACTTATTTTCATGTAGTGATTGGAGCATTATCGCGGTTTAATGGTGACGGTGGACGACGGAGCTTGAAGAAAAAATGAGCTAAGAGTCTCACAAGAGGTGAATCTAGTGTGTTTGAGAAGAGGTGAATCGGAGACGAGTATAGAAAAAACAATAAAAATTAGATAGAGTATAGAAGAAAAAAAACTAGAACAAATAGTGTATTGGAGCATTATCGTGGTTTTATGGATGCGGTGGACGATGGAGTTGGAACCAAAAATGAGCCAAGAGTCTTACAAGAGGGTGAATCTGGTGTGTTTGAGAAGAGGTGAATCAGAGACGAGTATAGAGAAAACAGCAAAATTAGATTGAGTTTAGAGCATTACCTTTTTAGAGAAGACGTTGCTAAGAACTAAGCCATGAATCCTTATGAGAGTGAAGTGAATGGAGCGGAAAGAGAAAGGGGTCAGAGACAGTGTTGTTGATCGAAAAGGAATCAAGAATTCAAGTAGTGAGTGAGGTGAGTAAAATGTAATAATTATATAGAATGGTTCTCTCTCTAGCATGCATATTCAGCTGTGGGTAATGCTTTTTCAAAATTTCCTTGAAGCCCTTGCGATTGGCATTCTCTCCATGAGCTATCGTATCTTCCACCACCTTTGGAGAAAAGGGCCAACCTATAAATCCATCTATGCTTGCACTATGTTCCATACCGTTTTGGGAACCACTACCAGGAGCAACATCGTTCAACATGTTCATGAAGCAGAAGAAATTATGAAAAGCAAGATATTGAACCAAGATGGAAAGGGTTAAATTAAATAAAAAAGCAATGGAGAAAAAAGATATCGTTCAACATCATCAGGAAGCAGAAGAAATTATGATGAAGAACGAAGTCATAGAGAGGGCAAGCATTAAGGACCCCTGGATGAAAACAGGTAACTTTGGGCAAAAGAATGAAGCAGAAACATCTCATAGAGTGGGAGAGGATGAAGTCCCTGAAATGGATATGTTGTGAAAAGAAATGGAAGATGCAATAACAACATGTCTTCTTGAGGAAACAAAGGTATAACAATTAATCTTGTATGTTTTTTTAACTTGTATCTTATGTTTTAATCTCGTTTTCTAAAGCTGATTTTGTTCTACTATCAAATCATGATTCAAATGATGTCGTTTTTGCTGAAACAGAGGAAAAATCCAGCATAGTTTATCCACACGACTATAGACTGGATCATGAAATTGGAATTTTCTGCATTGTATTTGGCGACGTGAAAATCGAGATAAGATATATATTACCACCCTTTGTAAGTCAAGTTTAAAATTTAATAAGAATCTCCTAGTGCATGCGCATATGTAGTTTCTCTAATGCTCTATTAAAAGCGCTACCCAACTTTAGTTTAGAAACTAATGTTATTCACATGCTTTCACATACATAAGATCTACATTATTTTTCCTGGTTGATTATTACTAGTCACTAGTGTTTTTGTCCCATGTCATGCACGGGTTAAAATAACTTCTAATATAATTTTTTTATACTTTATAGTTAAAGTAAATTTTTTCTTATAGAATTATTCATTGTAAGTATATTTTATTTAAAATGATTATAAAAAAAACTCTAGTTATTTTCACCCATTTTTTCTTTACATGACATGTATGCAAAATTCTGTCAAGTTAACTGTGTTCACTATTCTTTACTCTTCAAAAACAATTCAACTCCCCATCACTTTTTTTTCTACTAAGCTCTTACAATCTTTTATTCATTACGGCATCATGCGAAGTAGGGATATTTTACACCTTTAAATATTTTGATATGCCTTTGTTCTTTATTTTTAATATAATTTTTTTTGCATTATACCTAACACATGTGTCATTGACTAATATATAAGTCATTCGATAATTTATCAAATCAAAAGAAGTAAGGAAGGAACAACTGAAAATCTGTAGTGTGTGATATTACAAAAAGGGAAATGAGGTTGTCTTTGTTCATGTTATAGTGTGTGATATTGCAAAATTCATATTTCTAATTTCTAAATAACTACTGACAATCCAGATCTAGCCAATGAAGTCAGGGTGACCAAGTATGTCATGGCAATTAGTGAAAAGAAATAACAGAAAGTTAATAATTTGTACCACATTATGAACCCATAAAAAATACTTTACTTTTCCTTTTATTTCATTTTTCTAATTTCACATGGTAAAAAATATAGTTCACTTTGCTGTTTTAGGGGAGTCTTAAGTCCAACTAATTAAAGTTTTTATGAATGTACCTTCAAGCTCCACCATTGCCTTTGTTAATCACAGGTTTGAATTTAGTTGCAAATGACTTTACATATAATAAACAGCCTGGCAAAAGAGAAAACACTCTTACAAATACAAGATATAAAAACTTTTCATCTATTTTTTTGGTCTAGTTTTTATAATTTTAATATACCCATGGTCAAACGGAAAAAATGCGAATATTGATTGTCCAAAAATACATTAAAGAAAATATCATGATTGCATAAATGTCCCAAAACTTTTTAGATTGACACCTCTCAAAGTAGGATAGGTAGCTCATCCAAGAATGTTATAACTCCTCGCAAATTTTCAATCAACAAATGTACTACTCATGCCACCGAATTTTGGCTTAATTGGTAAAATAGAACTTGCTGAGGGTTGTAATATATGACCAGAAATGAGATAACTTCTTCTTCTCTTACATCTTTGATTACCCAAAAAAGAAGAAAAAAAACAAGTTAACTACATCGGTATATGTGACTTATGCGAAACTGGTATGTTACAAAAATAATAATTCACAAAAAATGTTGAGTTTATAATAAAGTGTAAGAAAGAAATAATGAGTTACCTCAAAACTGTCAAGATTTAACATTTTAAATTTATTTATTTTGATTAAAAAAGGAATTTAAAGGTGAATCACCCCTAACATCCTCTTGTAAAAGTAACTCCAGAACTCAAAGGACCCTAAGTAGCCTTTTCTTGCTAAGACATCCGCGCATGTATTTGCTATCCTAGGTATATGATTCACAGTCACCTCCCAGTCGGTCCTTCTCAAAAGCATGAGGATCTCTTCCAGAGTGAACTGAATCGATGGGTTCCTAGATCTTCCTTTGTGAATGATATCAATTGCTACCTTCGAGTTAGCTTTGACAATCAACTTTGGGATAGTCAGGTCGCGGGCCATCTTCAATCTTGCGAGAATTCCCCATAGCTCTGCCCATAAAACATTGCTAGTGGTACCCTTGCAATAGAAACCCTTTATGAGTTGCCCAACCACATTTCTTATCATCAATCTGCTGCATGCAGAGCTTCTCCCTCCAGATCCGTGAGAACTTCCATCGACATTAAGCTTGAACCAAGTGTCCGGAGGTTTCGACCAAGAGGTGGGGCTCGTCTGACAGTGAGGATCCCTAGAGAGCAGAGGATTTGCAAGGGTATGAATTATGAAGTGAGCTTGATTACTAACAGAAGACCAAAGATCATTCACCCATAGAAGATTTGGCTGAAAACACTGGGGAGTTTATGTCTCTCCACATAAAGATAAAAAAAATACACGAATTTAAATTGACGTTAATGTAATGTAATGTAATTAATATAAATTAAATAACCCGAAAATTTAAATACGTTCAAACAAAATAAATATTCAATAAATTAATTAGGTGAGAAGATAGTAAAAAAGACAGAAGTAAAATTATTATAATAATAAATTTAAAAATTTATATAAAATATAATAAAGTATTTTTCCCCAATAATTCAGATGTTAATATGAGATCACATAAAATGTTCATTTGTTTATCTTTTATTGTAATCTCGTATCACATAAAATGCTCATTTCTGTATCTTCTCGAGGAAACAAAGGTATAACAATTGATCTTGTAATCTTTTTTTTTAAACTTGTATCTTATGTTTTGATCTCTGTGAACGCCTAATTTTGTCCGGATTTTTTTTTTAATTAATGTTTTGAAAAAATAATAAACAAAAAATAATAAGTAAAAATTTAAACTTTACAAAAGGAAAAATGTGTTTTTGGCCCATTTTCATATCTGGTTGCAAGTGGCTTGTTGAGCCCATGATCCAAAAAAAAAAAGGAAAGGCTTCTGATTTTTATTTTAAAAAAAATAAAAATATTTTTTTATCTTCTTCCATTTGAAGTATAAACCAGCTTTTGTTTTTTCTTCTTTCTTTTGTTCTCTTATGTTTTTTTCCAAAACAAGGAGGTACCAACCCTGCATCAGCAACAACCAAGCAGGGTGGTGGAGCAAAGGCTGATATGCTCCCCAAAAAATGCACCACCCCCTGCATTTTTTTGTCTACATATCAATAACAAATTTTGGCACTATCATTCCCTGTTGTTAATATATAAACAGAAGCATCATCTAGCAGAGGGGGAGGAACGAAAAATTGGCAACAAAAAAAAAATCCTAAAAAGAGAGAGCAAAGAACATACAGAAAGCCACTTCCATCATACCCAGACCTTATCATCTTCTCTACTCCAAACCACCATTCCATCCAAATCCAAAAAAAAAAAGAACAAAAATCCAAGAACCTTGGTTCCCTGCTCCGCCACCGCCCAGAGGCCCACCACTCCGGATCCTCACCGCCTTGAACGCGTCCAGTTGCAACCTCGTCGCCGCTCGCATCCTCCATCACCGCCGCGTCGTTCGCGGATCTGTTTGGGTCGCTGCTGCTTTGAACACGTTGCTCATGAACCACCATTGTCGCCGCCCAGACGCCCACCACGCCAGATCCTCATTGTCGCTCGCATCCTCCAGCACAGCCGTCGTTCACAGATCTAATCGGACCGCTGCTGCTTCGAACACGCCAGCACCATCCACCGCGCAAACCGCCGCTCGAATAGACACCCGCGAGTCCAGCCACGCCGTCGCCGCCCCGGTGTCTCCGCCCACACGTCCCCCTTTTTCCTCTCCTCTGTTGGTAACTGAGGAAGATGGAAAACTTCCTTCACTCTTTGTTTTGTTTTTTTTTCATCTTTTATTATCATTATAATTTTATTGTTATTAGGTGGACTTCTGATTGGGTTTTTTTGGGTTTGTTTCCTTTTTAATTTCCTGACAAATTTTTAGTTTGTGGGCTTGGCTGTTAGCCCAACTACAATTTTTAATAAGGAAAAAATAAAACAATAAAAACAATTCATGGGCCTTCCAGAATTGGGTCCAAGTTGTGTTGTTGTCTCATCAAAATATGTCTTTTCAAATAATAATAATTTTTCCAGAAGAATAAAAAATAAAAAAATAAAATCATTTTTAATGAAAAATTTTCTTTTGGGTTCATGCAAAAATCTACGATGTTGATGTATGAATTTTCATCCTCAAGTGTCGTATGAATTGTAAGGGTTCATCGTATAGCTTTGCTATCTTTAACCCTGTGCAAGAGTGAATTCCCTTTTGCAAAAAATAATAAATGTTTTTTTAATTTACACTTTTAACAAATTTTACCCAATTTAATTTTATAAAAATATCTTTTGAATTCACGCAACAATCTACGACATTGATGTATGGACTTATTCATCCTCAAGTGTCGTATGAATTGTAAGGGTTTATCGTATAGCACTGCTATCTTGGACTATGTGCAAAGGTGAATTTATTTTAAAATAAAATCCCATTTTTTTAACAAAAAAAAATCAAAAATCAAATCTTTATCAAAAATTAAAATCAACCAACCAATCAAATATTTTCTACAAGAACTACGTCGCTTTGAGTTTCCCATCGCACCCGGGAATACGTAGGAGCAGAATCAATCATTCTGTCAAGCCAAAATTTAATTTTTCATTTTGTTGTGTTTATATTTTTTATAAAAGTGGAGTAAAATAAATATTTTCAAAGGTTATTAAAATTATTTTGCACAATTAACTTGAGGTACCATTTTTAAACAGGCGATGTAGGGTGCTATCACATTCCCTACTCGTAACCGACTCCCGGACTCAAATCTCTATCTTTTTTATAGATTAGTTTCCTTAAAATAAATGGTTTTTCCAATGTTTTTCCCAAATAAAATATTGGTGGCGACTCCTCTGCTTTTACCTTTATTTTCTCGGCTCCCGAACGGGACGGTCGCGACAGCTGGCGACTCCACTGGGGAGCTTGTAGAGAGTCAGGCCTAACATAGTTGGTTGTGCATTTTTTAATATCTTTGAAAACATTAGTTTTACCCTCCTTTGGTTTATTTATTTCATAAATAGTTTTTTCTGTTCTTATAAATATCTTTGTATATTCTTGCAACCCTAGGGTAGAAAACTATTTTAAATGTTGGCTGTTCTTTTGCAGGTTTGGGGATAGTTTTTTAGGTTTTGTGCATGTTTGCTTGCTCCCAGCACACACATCACCATCACATATTCATACACTTTTGGGCTTTATACTCGAGCCTTGGAATGCCATAAGATTAGAATGGGTTTTAATGATGTTATTGTGATGCTTTTACGTCCCTGACAGACACTGTTTCTCCCGCTCGGATTGCTACCGGTACATGGACTACCATATTGTGACTTATTTGTCCCTGTGGTGAGGTTCATGGATTCGGATCCTTATCTTTTAGATGATGGTAATCCGGGGACCATATGTTTAGGGGTCTAGATCTGTCCCGAAAGTCATGCACATAAAATGCCATTAGCAGCCTACCAAAATAGGGTCTTGACTTCAGAAGTCCTAACTTTAGGATATGACCTATTTAGGACAAAATGGAGCACATTCCATCTTTTTCTGCAACATGAATAATTTCATTTATATCTCATGCATCATAACGATTTTTTGCACGCATCCCACATGCACCTTAACATGCCACTCATTCGTGCATCTTGTTGCACTCATTATTATATTGTATGCTCGTGCATGTAGTATTTTAGGCCATGCATCGTCAATATGTCATTCATTCATGCATCTTGGTACACTCTCATGCATAAGTAATTTTGCTTTCCAAATGTTATTAACAAAATAAAATTCCCCTTGTACAGATAATTTGGTGAGAGATAACACCTTTGATAACAAGGGATGGAAAAAGTCAGACACACTAGCAATGCTCCCGCCACCAAGAGCTTTAGGGTGATTTTGAACTTATTAGAGAATTTGAAAGAGTTGAGCCAATCTTTGCCTCAAAAACATCGAAAAAGCTTCGTCAAGATTGCCAATGCAGAAAAATCCCACCGTGTACTTTTACATGGTGCAATACTTGACCGCTGCAAGCATAACAGGGTTACTAGGGCTTCCTGAAATTGAAATGAACTTGACCGGGCACTCAAACTCGCGAGGGTTGACCCGAAAATTTCTTGAAAATCATTTTAGGAAACTAATGGATCGACAAGACTGGGAAACCTTTGAGAGGGTACTAGCACTAGCAATATATGGGTTAGTTCTATTTCCATCGGCGCTAGACATGGTAGATCAAGCAGGAATGGACGTGTTCTTCACAATTGAAAGAAAGAAAAACCCCGTGCCGGCGGTATTGGCTGAAACACTTTTGACTCTAGAATTTTGCCAGCGGCATCCAAAGGGGAAGCTGAGATGTTGTGCACAGTTGCTCTATGTATGGGTCATGACTCACATGTACGCAAAAGGCTATATCAACCACCATTCAGATCCACTAAGAGGCTTCCATAACATCCCTACAAGACATCTTAATGAAGAGGAATGGAAGAGCGAGTTTGACAAAGTGGAAAGAGACTCTTTTAAATGGGTATGCCCATGGTACGAAAGTCAACAGGGGCAAGATATCATTTATAGTTGTGGTGACTATCCAAATGTTCCTTTGATGGGCCCGAGAGGGTGCATATCCTACACACCCGCCATAGCCTTACGACAACTTTGTTGGACGCAAACCGTGCCACGAGAAGAAAAACTCGGTGGATGCACTAGTGCAATAAGTGCTTTTTACGTCAGTTAAAATTGATTCTTTACGTCAAAATACTGACTGACGTAAATACAGCTGACGTTAAAAGTTAAACTTTTAACGTCAGTTAAGAACTGACGTTAAATATAACACTATTAACGTCGGTTCTTTAACACAACTGACGTTAATTTTGTCAAAATTAACGTCAGTTCTTTAACAAAACCGACGTAAATTTTGTTAAAACTAACGTCAATTGTTATCAAGAACTGACGTTAAAGGTCTTAATTTTAACGTCAGTTGTAATAAACAACTGACGTTAATAGTGTACTGTATATTTTTATAAAATACTTTTAACGTCAGTTGTATGATACAACTGACGTTAATAGTATTTTTTTTTAAAATTCAGTTTTAAAATATCACTCCCCTAAGCCATCCCTGCATTCAGTAAATATCCCAGTAACACAGAATATCACACACATTACATAATTGCAAAGGAAAAATGGAACAATGATCCATATGTATGCCTGTTCAAAACAATATATATTTATTAACATAGGTTATAAATGTATACTAAGTTTAAACTACCTATATCAATATCCCTTCGTGATGATCATCACGAGTGGCATGTACATCGTCCACCTGTGTCTCCTCGATTATAGTAGGCATGTTTGTTCAAAAAGAAGGAGTCTCAGGAATATCAAGATTTGAATCTTCATTTTCATCACTACCATTATACATGCTTTTTCCTTGGGGAACCACGGACAACCTTTTGTTAGAAGGATCAGTGATGTAGAACACTTGTTTTGCTTGGGAAGCCATTATGAAAGGCTCATTTATATGACCTAACTTGTTGAGGTCTACCAATGTGAACCCCAATTCGTCGGTTTGTACACCACCGTTACTATCAACCCACTTACATTTAAATACCGGCACCGTAAGCTTAGTGTAATCGAGCACCCAAATATCTTCAATATATCCAAAGTAAGGTCTCGGTGCTGTAACGGGTTTTGTGTCCTTTGCACTAGAGAAGTGCATTGCTTCGGCCACGATCATAACCCCACTATTTTGCATGGTACTCTTGTTATCTTGTTCCTTTGTATAAAAGGAAAAGTTATTTATGTCGTATCCGCTCCAACATATGACGTTGAAGTTAGGTCCACGTGCTAGCCATTTTACGTCATCAGAAGCAATACTACCATCCTTAAGAATTTCTTCCTTGAACCATGGTAAGAAAGTCTTGTTATGCTTGTTCAACAACCACCTTTCGCTCATTCGAGGGTTTTCTTGATTGACTTTTCTTTTATGTTCAAATAAGAAAGGCTGAACACATTCGATGTTGTTCAATACATACAAATGTGCTTGAAGCACTTCCTCCCGATCCTTCCTATTAATTCTTAAGCCATGTGTACCCTTACCTTGACATCTGATCTCATCATGCCGAGGCTTAGGAACCCCTATAGGATCCGTGTTATGAAGGTAGTCCGAACAAAACTCAATAGCTTCTTCTGCAACATACCTTTGAACAATAGATGCTTCCGGACGATGAGGATTCTTCACGTACCCTTTCAAGATCTTCATGTAGCGCTCAACTAGGTACATCCATCTCAGAAAAACCGGCCCACATAATCTAATCTCCCTCACCAAATGAACAATTAAGTGAACCATTATGTCGAAAAAGGAAGGAGGAAAATACATCTCCAATTGGCACAAGATTGTAGCAGCCTCAACTTCCAAGTCATCCAACATACGGGGTCAACGACTTTGCTACATATAGAATTGAAGAATGAGCACAACTGAGTAATGGCATGTCTCACATTTTTTGTAGCAATACCACGAATAATAGCAACGGGCAGAAGTTGTTGCATCAAGATGTGACAATCATGAGACTTCAAGCCAACCAATTTAAGATCACTAGAGACAAGCCTCTTCATATTTGAAGAGTAACCATGTGGAACTTTGATGCCCTGAAGACACCCGCAGAAACTTTGTCTCTCTTTTTTTGACAAAGTATGACATGCTGGCGGCAAATAAGTCCGCTTACCATCCTCAACAACTAGAGCTAACTGCTCTCGTATACCCATAGCAACGAGGTCGAGACGAGCATTCACACCATCCTTTGTCTTGCCCTGAATGTTGAGAAGCGTCCCGATCACACTATCACACACATTTTTCTCCACATGCATCACATCAATGCAATTATCGACATCAAGCTTGCGCCAGATGGAAGATCAAAGAATATCGACCTCTTCTTCCATATGTTTTTCTCAACAGCTTTACCTTTCTTTTTGGACTTGCCGAATATAACATCGATGTCCTTTACCCTCTGATAAACCTGCTCTCCAATTAAGGCCGCCGACGCTTCTTCTGTCTCTTGGCATCCATTAAAAGCTTTTTTCATCTTACGATATGGGTGATCACGTCTAAGAAATCTCCGATGCCCAAGGTAAACCGTCTTTTTTCCATGATGCAACTGAGTGTAGCATGTGCCTTCTTCACATATAGGGCATGCTTTATGCCCCTTGACACTGTACCCGGACAAGTTACCGTATGCTGGAAAGTCGTTGATGGTGCAAAATAACATGGCACGAAGCTTGAAAGTCTCATGAGAATACCCAGCAACTACATCAACACCTTCCACCCACAACATTTTCAAGTCTTCAATCAAAGGACCTAGATAAACATCTAAGTCATTTCCCGGTTGCTTTGGGTCCAAAATCATCATAGACAACATCATGTATTTGCGCTTCATGCACAACCAAGGGGGCATGTTGTAAATTACCAACAGAACAGGCCATGAACTATGAATACTACTCATGTTACCATAAGGATTCATTCCATCCGTAGCAAGTCCAAGACTTAGGTTTCTTGGCTCATCGGCGAAATCCGGAAACATAGTATCGATATTCTTCCATTGAATAGAATCAGCAGGATGACGAACCTTTCCATCACGTTTCCTCTCATCATTATGCCATCTAAGATTCTTCGCATCTTTCGCATTGGCAAACAATCTCTTGAACCTTGGAATTATTGGAAGATACCACAACACCTTCGCAGGAGGACCCTTTTTTCTCACATCATCAAGATCATCATCATCATCACCACCCTTCACTTTGTATCGTGATAACCCACATTTGGGGCAATCGTGATTGTCTTCATGAACACCGGTGTACAATATGCAATCATTGGGGCATGCATGTATCTTCTTATACTCCATACCCATAGGACACAATACCTTCTTGGCCTCATAGTTACGGTCAGGCAATGTGTTGTCCTCCGGAAACAAGTCTTTCAACACTTCAAGCAATTCCGTGAAGCTTTTATCGGTCCAACCATTTCTCGCCTTCACACAAACCAATTTTAGCACCACCGACAACCGTGTATGAGTAGTACACCCTGGATATAAAGGCTTATCCGCATCACCGCACAACCTATCATACACATGCGCTCGATGAAAAGATTCTTGTCCAATATCACGGATCATGTCCTCTACTCGATCATCCTCCATATCTACGTCAACGTCCTCACTTTGGGAGACACTCGCCGTATTACTACTCAACAACATATCACCATGCCATATCCATCTTGTATAACTCAAGCAAATCCCTTCACAAATCAAATGAGTACGTATATCCTTCACCGTACATTTCCTCGTATTCAAACACTTGACACAAGGACAACAGAACATTCCATTACTATTAGGAACATTCCTTTGAGCAAATTCTATAAATTCTCCCACCCCCTTCAAATACTCAGCACTAGTATGCTTACAAACCATCCAACTACGATCCATAACTAGATAGGTCCTGTAGATATACAAAACATATATAATGACAATATAAGGACAATACGGGAGATTGAAAACTATAGGTTTTAAAGATTAATTTCCAAGCACTGGTCACGGCATGGCAGTGATGTCCATCACGGCCGTAACGTGCCAACTGAACAGACCATGCCATCACAGGCAGAACTGATCACGGCCTAGCCACAGATCAACCAGCAGAGCAACATGCACTCAAAACCAAAAATACAAAAATGTGCCCTAAATACTCACCAGAAATAGGTGCTCGCGTGGTGGCGGGGAGGGGAGCTCGAGTGGTGGCCAACGTTCGATGTGGTTACTAAGAGCAGAGGGACAAGGAGAGTTAGTGCGCAGGAAGGGGAAAGAGAGATGTACGTCAAGTTATTGCAAAGAATGAATGGAAAGACAGAGTTAGGGTTAATAGTGTACCTCACGGTGGTGGCGAAGAAGCCCTCGCGGTGGTTGCGGTGGAGATGAGCTCGCGATTAGGGTTCTGTGCTGGGTGAGAGTGAGAGTGAGGGTTGAGAGTGATTTAGGGTTGAGTGTGATGAAAAGAGAAAAGAGACGTACGTACAGAGCGAAGTGCAGAAGGCGCGCGGGTGTAAACGTTTTATAAAACAACATTTAACGTCAGTTGTATTAAACAACTGACGTTACAATTAATTTTTTAACGTCAGTTTTATTAACAAACTGACGTTAAATATTAATATATTTTTTTAAAAACACTTTTAACGTCCGTTGTTGAATACAACTGACGTTAAAAGTGTTGTGTAAAAATCATTCTCTATATAAAGTAACTTTCTTCTGTATCAGTCTGTAATACTGCCTCTTCTTTTCCTCTATATTTCTATTCCTTCACAAAATGGCTCTGAGACCTGTGTTAATTGAGTGACAACAGGGCATTTCAGATAGGGATATAGGATTATTTACGTTAGTTATTTATTTAACTGAAGTAAAAATCACACTTTTAACGTCAATTGTATAAACAACAGACATTAAAAATAAATATTTTTTATTTTAAAAACACTTTTAACTTCAGTTTTATTCAACAACTGACGTTAACAGTGTATAAGTTTCTACAAAAATATTCATTCCTTTGACTACTCTGCTACTTACCCATTGACCTGTGTTAAGAGTGACAACAGGGCATTTCAGATAGGGATATAGGATTATTTACGTCAGCTGTTTATTTAACTGAAGTAAAAATCACACTTTTAATGTCAGTTGTATAAACAACTGACGTTAAAAATAAATATTTTTTATTTTAAAAACACTTTTAACATTAGTTTTATTCAACAACTGACGTTTTAAAAGTGTATAAGTTTCTGCAAAAGCATTCATTCCTTTGACTACTCTGCTTCTAAATTACCCATTACTGCTGTGCTACTTACCCATGCACATTGTAACCTATAATCCTCTTTATGAGCACTAAGTTTATACCTAGACTTAAAGGTCTATTTCTTCCTAATCCTTCGGGGCGTTTTCTTTTCTGCACGTTTATAATATATGACTGCCAACTCCCAATGCGCCTTGGAACCTAATGCTCTTAATGATCAATTTAATTTTTAGCAACTTACGACGCCTAGTAACTTCATCCCCTACTCCTATAAATAGCTTCCTTCCAACCTTTAATTTTTCTGCTTCACAATATGGCTCTGCCATGGAGATTAACTTCATCACTCTTTCTTCCTATACCTAGACTTAAAGGTCTCTGTCTTAATGGTCAAACAACTTCTGAGGTTGTGTAAATCGCATTACATGGGTGATAAGGGTGTGTAAATCGCATTATGTGAATTGCACACACCATCATCCTTCAGGAGAATCAGCAGCTACAGTTCCAAAACCTCAGCTTTGGAACCAAGTGGCTGTTCCAAGAATATTGCTGAAACAGATCGAGTGCACCCTTCACTCTGCCACGGCTCCAAAGTGACTGTGGATTCAGATGGAGCATCAAGGACTTCAAATGAGGGAGGGGATGCATTCAATGTTGGAGTTTCTGAGGACAGGACTGAGAAGAAAATGATGTTGAAGCAGAAACTTTTTTATATTTTAGTGCTATCTTGCGGAAATTTTTTATCTTTTAATCATGTAATTGTATCTTATGAATCGCTTCAATGAGATACGATTTGATTATACATATATAACTTGTTTTATGTTAAGTGTTTATTTATTTTAATTTGCACAATAATTTTTTAATTTACTAATTCAAGCTAATTAATTAAGATTAAAAATAAACTTTTTTTTAAAAAAAAAAGATTAGAAATAAACTGCACTATATGGAGTGATGATCTGCGTTAAGAGTGATGCGACACCCTAATCTCGGGTCATCACATGGTTACCCGTTTGCGGAAATAAAACTTAATTTGCTGGTTGCTTTCGGAAAATCATGTTTTCTCAACGTTTATATTTTCAAAATATGGTGATAAAAATTTTTTCTTTTTCTTTTAACCTCCTAACCACAGCAACGTAATCAGATCACACTTAACTACATAATGTATATAAGTCCTCTAACTATACTACCTCATATTTTTCTCATATAAATCATAATCAACTTTATTCTTAAACATAACATTACCTAAGCTGGTCGTAACTAACGGACACTACAACCGATAAAAGCAGCAACAGCGTGCCTCGAACTAGACATCCTTCGTCTTCTTGTAAGGATCATACCCCTCGTACAACTCTGATATATTTGTAAGGGTGAGACGCCAATATATGGATTCATCACCATAACTAAATGCGCAACACAAAAGAAGGCACATACACATATACATGTCTATAACAACATACTCATTCATATCATAATATCTCGTTTATCAATGGGTTTCACACCCCAAACATCATCATTGGAAAACTATGCATGAACACTTCAATACATCATCTAAATCTTTGTACCTAATCTCATGAGATATCTCCAACCTCGTAAACCTCGTGATGAGTTGATCAGACTCAATTGCCACAGGCATACAGCCACAGGCAAGCCCATCGTACACTGTCCAACATCGTGGCACAGTGATAACACTCGGAGATGGGGCCTCATTATCCAAACCCCGGGCACAATGAGAACATCTTTGTATGATATACCCTGACGCCGCAAGGTAATCCCTCGTTTAATCATGGCACGTCTGCCAAATGCATGCAAGAAAACATTTTGTTCTCAACACTTTTCTTTGTGCTATATCTTTATTTGTCAAAGCTCTCAAAAGCTTACAACCCATCATCGTTTTAAACATCTAATGCTCTCAAAAGCATCATCGTTAAAACATGGAAGCTCTCAAAAGCTTATGACTTAACATCGCTTAAAACATCTTTACATCTTTTATTAACAACACAGGACCTCAAAGTCCGAGTGCTCAATCACGAAGCCCCTAGACCTTGCAATCAGTCTTAGGTTCGTGGTAATAGAAAACAACTTAAAATGTTTTAACTTCTTTAAATAGATACCCAGTTTGCAACCTAACGAACCTTAATACCCCGACGTCTCGGTTATTAAGTTCTATATCTTTGTACATCTTTTTACATCGTTTTACATCTTTCACATCTTTTACACCGTTTTACATCTTTTACATCATATTACATCGTTTACATCATATTACATCTTTTACATCGTTTTACATCTTTTACATCATATTACATCTTTTACATCGTTTTACATCTTTTACATCTTTTACATCTTTTTACATCATTTTACATCTTTCTACTTCTTTTTCATCGTTTTACATCTGTTACTTTGTTTTACATCTTTCATCTCTTTTTCATCTCTTTTACATCATTAAGTAAAACTCATTTACCGAAAATTCTTTCTACTTGAAATTCGTTTATAAAACGTCAATTCATAAAAAAAATCCACTTCTCCTTTGGAAAACATTTTTTCCAAAATAACGTCAAATCATCAACAACTTCTTTTTATTGAAACTTCAACTCTAATAAATCAATTCAAATTTAATCTCTTTTCAACATAAGTACTGCTATTTTTAAACTCTTACCGTAAATAATTTCGAAACTTACTGTCGTTTGGCATTTTCAAAGAAAACGTCTTTAAGTCAAACTTTGACATTTCTTATAAAATAATTTTCTTATATCATAAATAAGGTCTTTTCGAATATTAATATCACAAAATCACTTTTTATAATATTTCACAATTTCTTGTGTAAAAATTAGCAATACTAAAAAAATTCATGGTTACACTCTCACCGTGACTCATAAACTTCTTTTACACTAATAAATCATTAAAATAATAATATTTCTCAAAACTCATTATTTTTCCAAAATCATATTTTTCCTCTTCTATTATATTCCAACATTCCCCATAAAACATTGAATATAACTTTCACAGCTTATTAAATCTTTTATCTGATTAATCGGTTGTGCAGACCGACCACCGTCCCGGGCCTCTCAAACAACACTCACAAACAACATTCAACAACAATTATCAAAATTATATCCCCAGGCAGATCATGCATCATAACAATATCATATATGACTGCAGATAATTAAATAAATTAAAAGCGAGATCAAACAACGATGCATACGATAAACACCACATCGTAAACAACATAAACAATTAATCACAATCCACATATAAATCACATAGCCACACTAAAAGCAAATATTTATAGAGAAAATCCCTCAGGTAAGCTCCCCTTACCTCTTGAAGACTCAACTAACGTTTTCAAACAACCTCCCGATTTAATCCGGTTTCCTCCGTCGGCTTTAGGTCAAACAACCTGATTGATTCCTTCAAACGAATTGCAACCAAAATAAATCAAATCAAACCATAACATACTTAACTCATGAGGGTTAGGTTTCGGCCAAGGGCTGACTTTTAGGGTTCAAAATCCTTAAAATTGCTAATCATGATTAAGTCATGGATTAATGATCCTTGATTAACCTAAATCATAGATTAGTGACTAAACAACTAAGTTTCAAACTCAAAACTTCCTAACTCTTTTATACAAGGATTCGGCCTCAACATGTTCATAGGGCTAGGGTTCTTAGTTTAATAAACCAACTTGGATTTATTAAGCATACATACTAATAGCTTGATTACTAAGGTCATTAGTGAAAACTTTGAACAAAACTCATCTAGTTCCAAGAACTAGGGTTTCGGCCAAAACCAGAAATTAGGGAAAGAAATTTCTCATGATCTTATGCTTATAGATGATGAAAATAGAGATGATTATAAGATCATAGCAATTGGTTTCATGTCAAAAGGATTTTTCTAGAATTAGTTATGAATTTTCAAAGTTCTAGATCTAGAAACTTAAAAGTGATGAACAACTATGAAATAAACTTTGAATCAAGAAATTGATTGAAGAACATAGACATGATTAGAGAAGAAGAATAGGATTCACCTCTTGGAGATCAAAAACAAGTGAAGATCCAAGAACTTTCTTCACAAATCTAACACTAGTAGACTTATGAACTTTAGGGTTTTTGAACAAATGGCATTAGAAACTAAATGAAAAGTGAGGGAGGGTATTTATAGGCATGTGGGCTGCGCCACTTTTGAGGACCAAGTAGAAAGGAGGTGGCTTTTCAAAGGATTAAAGTGCAAATAACTCATAGGGACCATTTTGCAAAGATTCCATAAGTTTAAGGACTAGTTTGCAAATTATCATTAAATTGTCATGATGACTTTTTGCCACAATAAATGTGGTCATATCTTGATGACTTTTGGCTGATTTTTGTCATAAATATCTTAGAAAAACCTAGCTTGTTGAAGAAGATTTGAGAAAATAGTAGAATAATGTGGAAGAATGTAGAATGGTGTGGAATGTAGTAGAAACTTCTAGAATGTTCTTTGCTCTTTGCTCATCCAAGATGAGGGAAACCTTCACTCCATATTGGGCTTGCGCATGGGCCTAGAAAATTTGGGCTTGAATTCATCTTTGTGGGGCCCACCAAAAAGGCTTAAAGCTTATGATGACATAGGAAACTTATATGGCTTCAAATGGGCTTTATGAAACTTAAGTCATTGGTAAGGAAGTTGGGCCTCAAAGCCACGGTTATCTATGGATTTGGAACAAGGATTCTAGCCCAATTCACTTGAAAAAACATAGAAACTAACTCAGGGAAAAAAGGGTAATTAACAGAAAGTTCAGGGACTAAAGCGTAAAATCCATAAATTTTCACTTTAACCCTGAAAAACCTTCTAGACTTAAAAATATGATTCATCCCCATGAATCATCTCAAAATCCTAATATAAACTCTTTATCTGCTCTTGGAAACTCCGAAATCCACTCCGTCGTCTACCCGATTACGTATACCGCCCGTAAAACGTAAATTATTTTATTTTTTTACCAAAATTTTCAAAACTTCCAGTATCGTAGCAAATACGATAAAAACATTTTTCATCTCGTTCACGAATTAAAATTAGGTCTTCTGAGCAGTAAACTTTTACTGTCAGTGAAAACACAGAAAACGGCAGACCGGCTTCCGTCTGAATTTTCAACCCACAAACTTCCCCGCAACTTATGAAAATAAGTATAACATGGAAATGACCTTGGTTTATCCAAAATCATTTTCTAAGTCTCGGATAAAAATATATGTTTATATATTTATTACCGATATCACGAAGCAGCGAAAATCGGGGTGTTACATTACTACCCCACTAAAAAAAAATTTCGTCCTCGAATTTTCGTCACTCGAAACTAAACAGAATTTTGCAATCTCATCTTAAACTTAAGATTTTACATTACCCTTCACATCACTTCATTCCTCTTATTCCATATTCCATAACACAATTCATTCTTACGTCATTTCTACATATCCGTATTATCCTCAAAATTGCATCAAAGCCTATCACCCTCGAAAAACAAAATCAAAACTTAATCACTTCTCTTATCAACATGGTTCCACCATAAACCTTATTCCAATCATCTAACTCTGAATATTATCATTAATACTAACAATGTCTTCACATCACCACGCATCAACTCCCTACTTATAATTCACCACTCCAATTCGATATCACCTCACACATCTCATCCTCAAAATAACTTCATTCTATATCCTCAAGATAACTTCATTGCACATCTCATCCTCAAACTTTTCTATCAACTTAATTTTACTCAAGAACTTTTCTTTTCCGTTCAAATTCAACTTAGGTAAAACTACCATAGACACTTTTCTGTAATTCCTTACTCATTTATTAACACATATTACTTCTAAAAAGTAATTCAAACAAGTCTCACTTCAGAAAAAACACAACATCGTCTCACTTCAGAGAAAACACAACGTCAACACAACAGACCAATTTCCCAAAGATCCCGAAAGACTCGACCAGCTCTGATACCACTAATGCGACACCCTAATCTCGGGTCATCACATGGTTACCCGTTTGCGGAAATAAAACTTAATTTGCTGGTTGCTTTCGGAAAATCATGTTTTCTCAACGTTTATATTTTCAAAATATGGTGATAAAATTTTTTTCTTTTTCTTTTAACCTCCTAACCACAGCAACGTAATCAGATCACACTTAACTACATAATGTATATAAGTCCTCTAACTATACTACCTCATATTTTTCTCATATAAATCATAATCAACTTTATTCTTAAACATAACATTACCTAAGCTGGTCGTAACTAACGGACACTACAACCGATAAAAGCAGTAACAGCGTGCCTCGAACTAGACATCCTTCGTCTTCTTGTAAGGATCATACCCCTCATACAACTCTGATATGGTTGTAAGGGTGAGACGCCAATATATGGATTCATCACCATAACTAAATGCGCAACACAAAAGAAGGCACATACACATATACATGTCTATAACAACATACTCATTCATATCATAATATCTCGTTTATCAATGGGTTTCACACCCCAAACATCATCATTGGAAAACTATGCATGAACACTTCAATACATCATCTAAATCTTTGTACCTAATCTCATGAGATATCTCCAACCTCGTAAACCTCGTGATGAGTTGATCAGACTCAATTGCCACTGGCATACAGCCACAGGCACGCCCATCGCACACTGTCCAACATCGTGGCACAGTGATAACACTCGGAGATGGGGCCTCATTATCCAAACCCCGGGCACAATGAGAACATCTTTGTATGATATACCCTGACGTCGCAAGGTAATCCCTCGTTTAATCATGGCACGTCTGCCAAATGCATGCAAGAAAACATTTTGTTCTCAACACTTTTCTTTGTGCTATATCTTTATTTGTCAAAGCTCTCAAAAGCTTACAACCCATCATCGTTTTAAACATCTAATGCTCTCAAAAGCATCATCGTTAAAACATGGAAGCTCTCAAAAGCTTATGACTTAACATCGCTTAAAACATCTTTACATCTTTTATTAACAACACAGGACCTCAAAGTCCGAGTGCTCAATCACGAAGCCCCTAGACCTTGCAATCAGTCTTAGGTTCGTGGTAATAGAAAACAACTTAAAATGTTTTAACTTCTTTAAATAGATACCCAGTTTGCAACCTAACGAACCTTAATACCCCGACGTCTCGGTTATTAAGTTCTATATCTTTGTACATCTTTTTACATCGTTTTACATCTTTCACATCTTTTACACCGTTTTACATCTTTTACATCATATTACATCATTTTACATCTTTTACATCATATTACATCTACATCGTTTTACATCTTTTACATCATATTACATCTTTTACATCGTTTTACATCTTTTACATCTTTTTACATCATTTTACATCTTTCTACTTCTTTTTCATCGTTTTACATCTGTTACTTTGTTTTACATCTTTGATCTCTTTTTCATCTCTTTTACATCATTAAGTAAAACTCATTTACCGAAAATTCTTTCTACTTGAAATTCGTTTATAAAACGTACATTATTTTATTTTTTTACCAAAATTTTCAAAACTTCCAGTATCGTAGCAAATACGATAAAAACATTTTTCATCTCGTTCACGAATTAAAATTAGGTCTTCTGAGCAGTAAACTTTTACTGTCAGTGAAAACACAGAAAACGGCAGACCGGCTTCCGTCTGAATTTTCAACCCACAAACTTCCCCGCAACTTATGAAAATAAGTATAACATGGAAATGACCTTGGTTTATCCAAAATCATTTTCTAAGTCTCGGATAAAAATATATGTTTATATATTTATTACCGATATCACGAAGCAGCGAAAATCGGGGTGTTACAAGTGACAACAGGGAGATGACAACGAAAGAAAGATAGGAATGAGTTGATTATGTACGTCACTTATTTGTTTAACTGAAGTAAAAATCACACTTCTAACGTCAGTTTTATAAACAACTGACGTTAAAAGTGTTAATAATTTCTTGCAAAACACTTTTAACGTCAGTTCATTAAACAACTGACGCAAATAGTGATTTAATATTTACAAATCTGCCACCGCCTCACTTTTAACATCAGTCCTTAAAACAACTGACGTTAACAGTGAATTAATGAAGTCTGATATTTACAAAACTGCCACCGCTCCCTTTTTAACGTCTAGTTTTTGGTTAACTGACGTAAACCTTTACCGTCTAATGTATATTTTCCACTAGTGATGCTGTTTTCGATACGAGGATGGTGAGAATACCAAGTTGTTGGCAAAAGAAGTTAGAAATGCATGAAAAAATGTGAGGATAGCGGGGAGATCACAATTGGGCCGACCAATCCTAATCATTGTCTCTGAGTATGAAGCATGGAGAAAATCAAGGAAAGGTCCCGTCAACATTCCTGCAGAAAGCACGAAAGCTGAAGATTACTCCCCTTTGGTAACTCAAATGGCAGAACAATTGAAAGTCCTGGAAGCACAAATGAAGGAAATGGAACAACAAAAGCAAGATGCCGAGTCGAAAATAGCCATTGGTCAGAAGCGTTGTGAGAAGTTAACAAAGGAAAATGAACATTTAAAAGATTTGTGTGCAGATATCTCCGTAACCTCAAGTGTCCAGAAGAATACAGACAAGGTCCCGCCGAGCGTCATGACTAGGATCCAGAATCTTGAAATCAAAGTATTGTACTTGACAACAGAGAGGCATCAACTAAGAAAATAAAAATGCCAGTTAGAAGAAGAAGTCATTCAGCAAGGAGATGTGAGAAAGTCATTGGAAGTGGAAGTCAATCGACAAAGTGGAGTCAATGCCAACTTAAAAAAGCAAATTTTGTGCACAAGACAGGATGACTGATGAATTGGTGCAAAAGGTCCAAGAGCTGGATATTCTATTAGTCGAAATCAAGAAGTAGTGCGATTTAGGGTGGACCTCAGCAAAACACTATCATGATCAAATGGTTCAAGTAATGAATGCCGTGAAGTGGTGGAGAGAAGAGGTCCGAGATCGAGGGATAGATATTGACATATGGAAAAAAAATATATGAGCATGAATTTGGAGCTAAGCCATTGTATTCAGAATTTTGTCCAATGCTTTGAAAAGGAAGAAAAACAAATTCGTGCGGACCCTATGCTTCGTCTCCCGGCTGAGTTGGATGATTTCATGCAAATGTGTGGAGGGTTTGCTCGAGGGATAAAAAGAAAGAGACCTAAGCTATTGACTTTAGGATGAAAATGTTGTAACAATGTATAGAATTATGATGTAATCCCAGTCTATGTATTGTTTTGAGGAGATTTTAATGAAATATGTCCTTGCCTCCATAATTCTATGTATTGCTTTGAGGAGTTTTTAATGAAATCAGTTCTTGCCTCTATGATTCCTTCGCACTCCAACTCTTGCATTTGATTTGCGACGACACCTATCCTGGAGCATGGTCTTCCTTTAGTATGTGGTCCGCTACATCTTTGCCTTATAAGATTCTTCCTTCTGCGCAAAGGGTAGGACGAGATGTCTCAATTCAGAATTGCTAGTGTGTTTGAGACAACATCTATTGTGGAGAGTTGTTTCTCCCCTAGATTTGTTGTCAACTCCATTCCATCTTATGAGCACAATGCTCTCTGTGTGGGATGGAGGGACCATTTCTTGTCTGTTATAAGGTGTTAACTCAAAAAATAATAATAAACTCCAAAGGTGATATTCATAAAAGCTTTTTTTTTTTTTGCATTTTTCCAACATTTTGTTCTCACTTTTGTTTTGATTAAAATAGTGTGTGGCTTTTCTGAACAATTGCTCCAAGGCACCCTTATCGCACTCGGTCACAGACATGAGCCATGGCAGATGAACTAGAAGAAGTCCAAGAGATCAGGGATGAAGTCAATCAAATCAAGGATCAGATGACTAAGATGATGGAGATCCTACAAGCAATGCAGAAGGAAAAGAACACAGAAGAGAACCCTCCAGCCTCGAACGAAGGACATCCGGCCACACCTCTCATTCCGCCCGGTTTTGCTCAGATTCCTATTCAAGGCTTCAACCAACCAGGGGCCATGATGCCTCTCACTATTATCTAAGCAACCAAACTCATCTTTCATTTGACCCGAGCAATCCCCCAAACGGTTTGCCTCGTGGATTTGTGCCACCAACGGCCCCCAGCCCACAAGATGGCATTCAAAACTCCGAACATATCACTCAGACGCAAACCCCCACCGATGTTGTCGAAATGCCACAAACACAAAATGTCAACCCTACAGATGGTAACACCCCAATGGTGACACTTTCTGCCAATCCAAAAACCCCTCAATGCATCCTACATTATGGGCCCTAGGGGACTCAAATGATGCCAAACTTTGGATCCTCCTACATGCGATACTCCTTCCCTCAGAATATGTACGGTGAAACTCCAATGAATCAGTCAGGAGGGAATTCTCAATCTAAAGAAAAGTTGGAAGTGCTAGAAGAAAGACTACGGGCCATTGAAGGATTAAATAGTTATGGTCTGCGGGATGCTTCGGAACTTTTTCTGGTGCCAAATGTTGTAATTCCACCAAAATTTAAGGTACCCGATTTCGACAAATATCGGGGAACCACTTGTCCCAAAAACCATTTGACCATGTATGTAAGTAAGATGGCATCATACGCTCAAAATGATAAGATCTTGATTCACTTCTTCCAAGACAGTTCTACTGGGGCAGCTTCAAATTGGTACACGCATCTCGAACGGGCCTACGTCCGATCCTTCAAAGATCTAGCAGATGCATTCCAGAAGCAATACAAGTACAATATTGACATGGCACCCGATAGGATGCAACTCCAAAATATGGCAAAGAGAGACACAGACTTTCAAGGAGTATGCACAACGATGGAGGGAACTGGCTGCTCAGGTGGAGCCTCCATTGGCCGAGAAAGAAATTGTGGCAATGTTCATTGATACACTCCAGTCGCCCTTCTATGATAGAATGATTGGGAGTGTGTCATCAAACTTTTCTGACATGGTCATTATCGGTGAGAGAATTGAAAGTGGAATGAGGAATGGCAAGATCACTGAGACTTCAGTAATGAACGGCCCGAAGAGAGCCCCGTTTGTGAAAAAGAAAGAAGGAGAAGCACACGCAGTAACCTTTGAACAAAAGAAACCAAACCAATATAGACAAAACCAAACACCCGCCTTCCAAGCCCAATACGCCCCATATCACCAAGACAACTAGCCATACATCGCTGCCACCTCACAATTTCCAAATCCTCAACAGATGGCTCCTTACCGGCCATCATATCCCTCTCAACCTCAAACACACCTTACCATGCCACCTCAAATTGTTCAACACCTAATTCCAAACCCAAACACCAGCCAAAGAAGACCCCCGTATAACTGATAGTGTAATTTTACATCATGTTTTCTACAAACTTTTGCATGCATTTTTCATATAGATTAGGCATTCTTTATTTGATTTTAGTCAGTTTTTCCCTTGGAACGGGTGAAGCGGTTTCTTGGTGTTATTTTGCAGGAACTTAAGGAAAACTGTGCAGATTTGGCCATAATGAAGCTTGGATGATTTTAGAGCTTGAAAAGAGAAGAAATTGAGCCAAGCAGAATTCTGAAGCCTCGCCCCGCGAGAGGTGATTCGCCACGCGACCCTGAAAGCCAGCTGAACAGCAGAATGTCATCCTTTCTGTCTCGCCCCGCGAATCACAATTCGCCTCGCGACCTTGAAAGCTGACTGTGCTAGAAAATGCAACCTTTCGGTCTCGCCTCGCAACCAACTTTCGCCTCGCGAGAGTTCCAATCCTGAAGACCAGATTTTTAATATTCGCCTAGCTAGAAGACATTCGCCTCGCGAGCACGCCCAGAACTGATTGGTATAAGTTGCTGTTTTAGGGCATAACTGAGGAGTTTTAGAGTTTTTAGTTTTAGTTTGAGGGTTTTGAGTAGAGAGGCACTTGGAGGCTGTGGCTGAGGGAGGATTGCAACCCTAGAAGGGAGTTACTGAGAGGGGCTGCTGTGACGACGGTGGAAAGCTCCCATGGAGCTTGTTCTCTCCTCTTCTCAGATTTCTCTGGTTTGGCTTTCTCTATAATTATGAGTAGTTAAATCCAGTTTGTTGGGATTAGATGTAATCAAACTGATTATTATGTATTTGCCTTGACTGATTATTCCGTGTTCATGCCTTCGTATTAGTGATTAATTTTCCATGCTTAATGCTTGTTGTGGCTAGCACCCCCATGACTTGATTTGTGTTTTGATATGCAATTGGGAAATTAGTATTAGAACCGGAACTGAATTTAATCACCTAGTAACCCTTGCGTCTAGGAATGGAGTTTGGTTTACTAATAATCGCGTAATATTTGATCTTAATGCAAATTCATTAATCTAGGCCACCTAAGGAATTAGGGTCTATTAGTGGATTTAGGCTCTTGCCATCCGAGGAATCGGGGTTTGAGTAATTTAGTAGATTGATTTTAATATCTGAAGCATGAATGGGAGGTATCTAGTCCTGATAGTACATGAGGTAGAGGTTTGGTGAAGTCTAGTCCCAACATATCCTTTCTGCACTCCAAGTGTTTGTCAAAAGTCCCCCAAAAGACCAAAAACATTTTATTGCTTTTGTTGCTTTATTTTTCTGTTTTGATTTCTCTTGATTTTTAGTTTAGTCTAGATAGTTGCTGAGATTGTGAATTGGTAATTGACATCCAATCCCCGTGGATACGATAACCGGTCTCACCACCGTATTACTTGCACGACTGGGTATACTTGCCCAGATCCGTCAACAAGTTTTTGGCGCCGTTGCCGGTGATTGGTTTTGCCAATATCATTAGTTACAAAGGAGGCAACTAATTTAGACATTTTTTTTTATTTCTGTATATATTTGATCTTTTTGTTTTGAGTTCTGTTTTTGCAAGGTGGACGAAAGTCATGGAAAATTTTTATTATCCGCCTGATGAGGAAGCTTCTAGTCATATTTTGGAGGATAACTTGTGTTGGGAAGACGATAAAAATTTGGGAGAATTCTTCGATGAGTTTTCTCTATCTCATAATATTCCATCACGAGTCGATCCTATGACTGGTGAGCTTATATATATATACTCCAAGGAGGATTGGGAAACCTTTTTGTCATATTTACCACCTCCACCACCGTGTATTGTGATTCCCATAGAGCCACATGAAGCAGAAGTTGAGCAGAATCTGGTTGTGGGAATGGATCAAATTGAAGATGAAGTGGTGGTGGTGAGTGAATCACAAGAAGAGGGATTACCTTTCACGCATCCTTGGGGAGGAACAAGTGAGAAGGCAGGGCATTTGGAAAGCATTCCCTCCACCATGCTTGCTGAGCAATCTGATTTTACTGCATTAGAAAAATATGTTGGCTTGCATGCATGTGTGGACACTGGTAAGTTAGCCCCTTCCACTTGTCTGTCAAACTTCCTGGTGAAAATTCCATTTGACCCGCTAGGAAGTGAGTGCATTATTGTAGTTAAAGAGGTCAATGGTGCTTTCACACCATGGCTAGGTGAAACCATGGATAAAGTCATATTACTTCTGCAATCTCCACTCCAAATACCATTTGATCCGAGAGGAGGATCCTAGAACGTCAAGCTAGTGACGTTAAAGAAGCGCTTATTGGGAGGCAACCCAACTTTTCTTAACCCTTCTCTTTAGTTAGATTTTTTTTTTGATTCTAACCTCTTGAATAATTTGAGAAGATCAAGAGGAAAAATAATAAATTGAGATTTCACAAGTGATTCCAGGGAAAGCAGGGAAGGAAGAGCAAGAAGACAAGAAAAAGCAACCCAACTTTCATGCAGTTTCTGACTGGAATGAGAGCCAACACCCGCTACCGCCTCGGTAAGCTGTTCCATTTTTTTCTCCTCTCTCTAACTTGATTGTTTACATTGGGGACAATGTAAATTCTTAAGCTTGGGGTAGGGGTATTTTTGCATTTGTTCATATTGCATTCATATAGTTTTGCATGATAGCTTTGCATGTTCACATGATCAGATTGCCCCTTGCCTGAATTTTGCATCCAATTGTGAGAACTAAGTGCCTATTAAATTGTGATAGTGAATTTTTGAACCCAATTTTTTTTATTCTTGTGACATGGCTGCAAATGAAAATGCTTGAGATGATCTGTGATAGTTGAAAATTTGCATATGGTTCTATAGATTTGTGTTTCTCATTGATTTTTGAACTACTAAAATGTGAGATTTTGAGCCATAAAGGGGTACTCACCAAATATACCCCATTCTTTGTGTTAGAGTGTTATTCCTCTTGGTTTGTTTTCTCTAGAACTTGACTTGAAACCATTTTAAAGCTTAAAAATTTTTGAAAACATTTTTGAAAATGATTGAGGCACTAGGTATTTTTCTGGCCTTCTGAGCTTTGAATAACTAAATGCTACCCCTTAGTTGCCCAATTTTGAGCCTGAAAGAATAAAATACTTTTCTTGGTACCTTGAAATGTTTTGATAAATATGCTTGATAGGATACCTTCTAAAGTATTACAAAAAGGTAAAAAGGTAGTCGAAAAAGTTTGGGATGAAAAAAAAAATTCTCTTAATCTGAAAAATTTCCCCTTCTCCAAGCAAAACAAAAACAAAAGAAAAAGAAAAATAAATAGAGAAGGGGATGAAAAAAAGAAAAATGAGAAATAAAATGAAAAGAAAGGAAAGAAAGGTGGGAAAGTGAATCAAAACCCAAAAAGGTATTTTAGAAGGTCATGTTTTGCAATGCTTGATTTTGTATAGCCTTTTGAAATGTCCTCTTCTTGATTTCCCCACCTAACAATAAATCCCATGGCCCCGTTACAACCAAGTAAAAGACCTCTTGATTCTTAATTGTTTTCATTAATAAAGTAGAGATTTGGTTGATAGTCAAGCCTATGGTAGATGTCATTCCTTGAGGAGAATGGAGCGAATTGTCATATATCCCTAACACTTGAGTGAGGGAGAAAAGAGAGTCAAGCAAATGAACAAGCTTTGGGTGAGTTTCAGGTGAGAAAGAGTGCCCAAATCAGTGAGAATATGAATCTAGAAAACCTAAAGTCTAATTGGACTTGAAATTGATCGTCTCTTACTGAATTGTTTGAAATGCCTATTACTTGGATTAGTATTTACTCGGGTTCTTAGTTCACTATCCATGCTTTGATTATTTTGATCTTCTGGCCTTAGTGATTGCTTGAGGACAAGAAATTGAATAAGCTTGGGGTGATTTGATAGTGTGATTTTACATCATGTTTTCTACAAACTTTTGCATGCATTTTTCATATAGATTAGGCATTCTTTATTTGATTTTAGTTAGTTTTTCCCTTGGAACGGGTGAAGTGGTTTCTTGGTGTTATTTTGCAGGAAGTTAAGGAAAACTGTGCAGATTCGGCCATAATGAAGCTTGGATGATTTTAGAGCTTGAAAAGAGAAGAAATTGAGCCAAGCAGAATTCTGAAGCTTCGCCCCGCGAGAGGTGATTCGCCACGCGACCCTGAAAGCCAGCTGAATGTCATCCTTTCTGTCTCGCCCCACGAATCACAATTCACCTCGCGACCCTGAAAGTTGACTGTGCCAGAAAATGCAACCTTTCGGTCTCGCCTCGCGACCAACTGTCGCCTCGCGAGAGTTCCAATCCTGAAGACCAGATTTTTAATATTCGCCTCGCTAGAAGACATTCGCCTCGCGAGCACGTGCAGAACTGATTGGTATAAGTTGCTATTTTAGGGCATAACTGAGGAGTTTTAGAGTTTTTAGTTTTAGTTTGATGGTTTTGAGTAGAGAGGCACTTGGAGGCTGCGGCTGAGGGAGGATTGCAACCCTAGAAGGGAGTTGCTGAGAGGGGCTGCTGTGACGACGGTGGAAAGCTCCCATGGAGCTTGTTCTCTCCTCTTCTCCTATTTCTCTGGTTTGGCTTTCTCTGTAATTATGAGTAGTTAAATCCAGTTTGTTGGGATTAGATGTAATCAAACTGATTATTATGTATTTGCCTTGACTGATTATTCTGTGTTAATGCCTTCGTATTAGTGATTAATTTTTCATGCTTAATGCTTGTTGTGGCTAGCACCCCCATGACTTGATTTGTGTTTTGATATGCAATTGGGAAATTCGTATTAGAACCCGAACTGAATTTAATCACCTAGTAATCCTTGCGTCTAGGAATGGAGTTTGGTTTACTAGTAATCGCGTAATCTTTGATCTTAATTCAAATTCATTAATCTAGGCCACCTAAGGAATTAGGGTCTATTAGTGTATTTAGGCTCTTGCCATCCAAGGAATCGGGGTTTGAGTAATTTAGTAGATTGATTTTAATATCTGAAGCATGAATGGGAGGTATCTAGTCCTGATAGTACATGAGGTACAGGTTTGGTGAAGTCTAGTCCCAACATATCCTTTCTGCACTCCAAGTGTTTGTCAAAAGTCCCCAAAAAGACCAAAAACATTTTATTGCTTTTGTTACTTTATTTTTCTGTTTTGATTTCACTTGATTTTTAGTTTAGTCTAGATAGTTACTGAGATTGTGAATTGGTAATTGACATCCAATCCCCGTGGATACGATAACCGGTCTCACCACCATATTACTTGCACGACTGGGTATACTTGCCCAGATCCGTCAACAATAACTCAGAAAGAAAGCCAGTACATTTCGACCCGATACCCATGACCTACACTGAGCTACTGCATCAGCTTATAAGCAAATCTGTGTTGATTCCTATCCTAATGAAACCATTGGGGCCTCCTTATCCGAATTGGTTTGACCCAAATGCTAAATATGAGTATCATGCGGGGGCAATAGGTCATTCCAGTGAGAACTGCAGGGCTTTCAAATTTAAGGTACAAGATCTTATTGATGCTAAGTGGTCGAGCTTTCAGAAAGATGCTCCGAATGGGGCACAAGGTCCTATGCCAAATCATGGGGGTTCGAGAGTCATTGCCATTGATAGCTTTATGGAACCTACTCTTAAAAGCCAAGTGGCTGATGTCAAAACTCCCATGAGAGTTATTTTAAGGGAGATGCAAAAACATGGATTGGTACAAACCTCAATTGTTGAAGAAAAAACTCTTGATGAAGAGATAAGGTGTGACTTCGACGCGAATATGGGGCATGCAATTGAAGACTGTGCAGAATTTCGACAGGTTTTGCAACAGTTAATAGATATGAAGATTATCCTAATTGGTTGTGAATCGAATGAGTGTGACATTAACTAGGTCGTTGAATCTACAATTTCCCTAACTCCAGTTAAGATAACTCCTTTTAATGTTGTGATTAATCCGCAACCGGTTCCTGAGCAAGTCGCTCCAAAGCCAGTGGTGATACACTATACTGAGAAGGAACCTATGCCGGTTTCGAGTAGGCCAACACCAGTTGTCATCCGAGTCCCAGGTCCTTTCCCTTACAAGGACACTAAAGCAGTACCATGGAAATATGATAGGCAGGTTCAACAAAGTCCTCCCAACGGGACCACTGTGGTTACCAACATTTCAGGAATTGGTGGAATGACTAGGAGTGGTCGCATTTATACTCCAGAGGTATTGCGAAGGGAGGGAACAGAAAAGGAAGAAAAAGATCGCAGGGGGAAAAAGAAGGTGGAACGAACACCGCCTAAAAAGCATACCAAATGGGGTGATAATAAAAATGAGGTATCTGATGAAGAAGTCGGCGAATTCTTGAAGTTCATCAAGCAAAGCGAATACAGGGTTGTGGATCAATTGAATCAAACTCCAGCTGGATATCTCTTTTGTCTTTGTTGATGAATTCTGAGCCACATAGGAGAGTACTGATGAAGGTGTTGAATCAAGCTCATGTCTCTCATGACATCACAATTGATAAGCTTGATAACATCGTGGGTAACATCGTTGTTGATAATTATATCACTTTCACTGATGATGAAATTCCAGCTGAAGGAATAGGGCACAACAAGGCATTACACATCTCTGTGAAGTGTCGAGATCATGTCATGGCTAGGGTTCTCATTGATAATGGTCCTTATTTGAATGTAATGCCAAAGTCAACACCGGTAAAGCTGCCTTTCGATGGAACTCATATGAAGCCAAGCACAATGATTGTCAGAGCTTTCGACGGCACCCGAAGGGAAGTCATGGGAGAAATTGAATTGCCCATTCAGATTGGCCCTTGAACCTTTGAAATACTCTTCCAAGTAATGGACCTCACACCAACTTATAGTTGTCTCCTAGGACGACCATGGATCCATTCGTCTGGAGATATACCTTCCACATTGCACCAAAAAGTGAAGTTCATTGTCGATAGTAAGTTGATAATTGTTTCTGGAGAGGAGGATATGTTGGTGAGTAAGCCATCAACAACCCCTTACATTGAAGCTACCGAAGAAGCTCTCAAGACCGCTTTCCAATCGCTTGAAATTGCCAATGCCACTTATGTTGGGGATGATGTTCCACTCTTGAAACCTCAGTCATCTAAAGCTTCCATTATGATGGCTAGGGTTATGCTCGAAGAAGGATACCGACCTGGAAGCGGTTTGGGGAAGAATTGCCAAGGTGTCACTGACATCCTCATGCTCACCGAGAATAAGGACAGGTTTGGGTTGGGATATAAACCCACCAAGGCCAACAAGATGAGGGTTATAGAAGAGAAGAAAAGAAAGAGGTTGGCTTGACTGGAAAATCGTGAATACGAGGCTGAAAGGGTTCCCATCTGTGACATTCGACAGAGCTTCCAAAGTATAGGGTTCGCATTCCTGGACCAAGCAGCAGCTGTTGAAGATGATTATCTCGCCGATCATGGTGTCAATTTGGTGCATCCATGCCCTTCGGATACAAAGCTCAACAATTGGGAGGTCATTGAGTTCCCCAGGACCATAGAGTTTTTTTCAAAGTAATTCTGTAATGCTTATCCTTTAGCTCTGCCCAAGGCATTAGGATTTTTGTTGTAATGGGCTTACTTGTTTCCGTTTCAGTATGACTTATCAATAAATGCATGCATTCAATATCTTTATGTTCTTATCCCTCTTTTTTTTTTTACTTTCACTTTTATTCATCGTTCCTCACCAATAAATGCAGTTTCCCATCTTTAACCTTTATTCATTCATCTTTCCCTGATAACTACCAAAATGCAGATCTAAAAGTGACTCTCTTGAAAATGACAGTGTTAATAACCCATCATACACTTTTGACTATCCTATTGATCATGCTGATGAGGTTGCTGATGATGATGGGGAAGTCCCTCCTGAACTATTGAGGTTGGTAGAGCAAGAAGCCAGGGAAATTCGACCCCATGAAGAGCCGAGTGAACTAATCAATTTGGGAACCGAAGATGCTAAAAAAGAGGTCAAGATCGGTCTTTCCCTGAAAGAAAAGGAGCAAAGTAGATTGATTAGGTTGTTGATGGATTATAAAGATGTTTTTGCATGGTCGTACCAAGACATGCTAGGGTTAGACCCTAGTGTAGCAAAACACAAACTGCCATTAAAGCCGGAGTGTCCTCCAGTAAAACAGAAGCTACGAAGGATGAAAGCAGAAATGTCTTTAAAGATCAAGGAGGAGGTCATGAAGCAACTGGATGCGGGCTTCCTAGAAGTGGTAAAGTACCCTCAATGGGTTTCTAACATCATTCATGTCCCCAAGAAAGATGGAAAGGTTCGAATGTGTGTCGACTATCGAGATCTGAACAGAGCTAGCCCGAAAGATGATTTTCCTCTGCCTCATATTGACGTTCTTGTAGATAATATTGCCCAACATGCATTATTCTCTTTCATGGATGGATTCTCAGGATATAATCGGATAAAGATGGCACCAGAAGATATGGAGAAAACTACATTTGTCACTTTATGGGGAACCTTTTGCTACAAAGTTATGCCATTTGGCTTGAAAAATGTTGGGGCAACATATCAGCGGGCTATGGTGGCTTTGTTCCATGACATGATGCATAAAGAGATAGAAGTTTCTGTAGATGATATGATCGCCAAGTCCAGATCCGAAGATGACCATGTTGATAATCTGCGGAAACTTTTTGAGCAGTTAAGAAAGTTTAGGCTCCGACTGAATCCAGTCAAGTGCACTGTTGGAGTGAAATCAGGCAAGCTGCTGGGGTTCATTGTTAGTCAAAGAGGAATAGAGGTTGATCCTGAAAAAGTTCGAGCAATCATCGATATACCAGTACCTCGAACAGAGAAAGAAGTTCATGGGTTTTTAGGAAGATTGAACTACATTCCAGGTTCATCTCCCAACTAACCACGACATGTGAACCAATCTTTAAATTGTTACTCAAAAATCAGGTAGTAACATGGAATGAAGATTGTCAAAAAGCCTTTGAGAAGATCAAACAATACCTGCAGGAGCCTCCAGTCTTGGTTCCCCCAGTTCCGGGAAGACCTCTCATCATGTATTTGACTGTGCTAGATGAATCAATGGGTTGTGAACTGGGGCAACACGATGAGTCAGGAAGAAAAGAACATGCCATCTATTATCTAAGTAAGAAGTTCACCAGTTGTGAAGCCAACTACTCACTGTCAGAACGCACTTGTTGTGCTTTGGCTTGGGCAGCTCGCCGTTTGAGGCATTACATGTTGTGTTACACTACCTGGTTGGTGTCCAAAATGGATCCAATCAAGTATATCTTTGATAAGCCTGCTCTGTATGGAAGAATTGCTCGCTGGCAAGTCATGCTATCAGAATACGACATTGTCTATGTCACCCAAAAAGCATTAAAAGGTAGCGCTCTCACAGAATATCCAGCCAATCAGCCAGTAGAAAATTATGGATCGATGCAATGCGATTTCCCAGATGAAGATATAATGGCTTTGTTTGATCACGTACAATCACCATAAAAAGAAAGGTGGACTTTGTTATTTGATGGAGCTTCTAATGCCTTGGGGCATGGAATTGGGGCAATACTAATCTCTCCTGAAAATGATTATTTCCCTGTCACTGCAAGGCTTTGCTTTGATTGTACAAATAATATAGTCGAATATGAAGCTTGTGCACTCGGGATCCTGGCAGCGATAGAATCAAAGGCAAGGATACTGGAGGTATATGGGGACTATGCATTAGTTATCCACTAGATAAGAAGGGAATAGGAAACTCGAGATGCCAAGTTAATCCCGTACCATGATTACATCAAGGGTTTGATTGAGCAGTTTGATGAAGTCACATCTCACCATATTCCCCGAGAAGATAACCAATTAGGCAGCTGACGCGCTGTCTACCTTGTCCTCGATGTTCAAAGTAAGTAACGAGAGGAACTTGCAATGGGTTTCTATTTAGATGGAGGTATTCTCTACAAAAAGAAATCATGACATGGTGTTGTTGAGATGCGTTGACGCAAAAGAAGCTAAACGGATAATTGAGGAGGTCCATGAAGGATCTTTTGGAACACGCACGAGCGGGCATGCAATGGCAAGAAAAATCTTGAGGAGCTAGCCAATTCTGGTTGACAATGGAGGCAGATTGCTTTAATTATGCGAAGAGGTACCATAAGTGTCAAATATATGCTGATAAGGTTCATGCACCGCCAACTCCCTTGAATGTCATGACAGCACCCTGGCCATTCTCAATGTGGGGAATGGATGTGATCGATCCAATCGAACCAAAAGCCTCAAATGGGCATCGCTTCATTCTTGTTGCCATTGATTATTTCACAAAGTGGGTTGAGGCTGCATCATATGCCAATGTGACGAGGAATGTCGTGATCAAATTTGTAAAAAGAGAATTAATTTGTTGTTATGGGTTGCCAAGTGAGATTATCACTGATAATGCGACTAACTTGAACAACAAGATGATGAAAGAGATGTGCAAAAAATTCAAAATAAAGCATCACAATTCCTCTATCGCCCAAAGATGAATGGAGAAGTTGAGGTCGCTAATAAAAATATCAAGAAGATTGTCCAAAAGATGGTGGTGACATATTAGGATTGGCACGAGATGTTACCTTTTGCTTTGCACGGCTACCGTACCTCTATTCGTACCTCAACAGGGGCAACTCCGTATTCTTTAGTTTATGGGATAGAAGCAGTACTCCCGATTGAAGTAGAGATCCCATCATTAAGGGTATTGAGAGAGGCCGAATTGGAAGAAGCCGAATGGGTCCAAGATCGACTCGACCAATTGAACCTTATTGAAGAGAAGAGATTAGCAGCATTGTGTCACGGCCAATTGTACCAAAAAAGGTTGATGAGAGCTTATGAGAAGAAAGTATGCCCCTGGCAATTTCGGGAGGGTGATCTAGTGCTCAAAAAGATCCTACCAATCCAAAAGGATCATCGTGGGAAGTGGACCCCGAACTACGAAGGACCTTACGTTGTGAAAAAGGCCTTCTCGGGAGGAGCTTTAATTCTCACCAGGATGGATGGGGAAGATCTTCCACTCCCTATAAACTCGGATGCAGTCAAAAAGTATTATGCTTGAACGCATTTCCCAAAAAAAAATCATCAGAAAGAAAGAATGAAAAGAAAAAGAAATGGAAAAGCTCGCTAGACTGAAAATCTGAAAAGACGGTCTAGGCAAAAGTTAGAGCAGCCCGGTAGACTGAAAACCTGAAAAAAGGCAGTCTAGGAAAAAGTTAGGGTTAAAAGGAAAAACATAACAATGGAAGTGTCTTCAAGTCGATGAATTGGGGCAATCGGTGGGCTAGATGCATGAAAACTGGGGCAAATAGCATTTTCAGATGTTGATTAGTGAGCAGTCGATATGGTATGAGAGATACTAACACTAGTCATGGAAAGAGATGTCACTTGAGGAGATGTGTTTCCACTCCACAACCTTTTTGCAATTCTATACTCCATTGTAATATCTGCTTTGTATACCTTTTCAGTCCAAATATAATGTCATTGACTCCCAATTCTTTTACCCTTATCTCTTTCTCTTAAATTTTGTCAATTGTGTGTGTGCATTCATCATGATAAGTATATACTGAAATGTGAAACATATATTGATGTCTTCAAAAGCATTTAGAATTTCTTTGGAAGTCTCAAAAGGCCGTAAAGGACAAGATGGTCTCCCAACAAAGGGTACTGTGGTCTACTGCCAGGAGGCATTGGGACAATCATTGCAAAGGAAGCATACCCTTGCAAAAATGCTCAACCCTTTGTCTCCACAAAGACATGACTTGTTTTAGTTCATCTCAAAGCTTGCCTGTGATCAACACTTTAAGGGGTCGAGGGTGATAATAAAAACCACCTAAACGATGAAAAAAAATAGTAATGTATTATAGGCTTTCCTTGTGTTCCATTGAAATCATCTGAGGTTTTCATCAAGCATATAGGACATTTCTGGTATCATCCATTATCTCATTGTAAGCTTTAGAGGATAACCGAGCTCGCAAAGCTTTTAACCTTTTGTTTTCAAACTTCAGAGATAGATAACCGACTGCATGCTTTTCTATTTTTATTTTGTCAAGCTTCAGCGGACGACCGACTCCGCAAGCTTTTAACCTTTTGTTTGCAAGCTTCAGTGGGTAATCGACTCCGTAAGTTTTTTTTACCTTTCCTCTCTATCTTCATCAGACAACTGACTCCGTAATCTTTTAACATTCAGCGGATAACCGACTCCACGTGCATTTTATTTTCTATCAAGTTTCAGTGGATAACCGACTCCACAAGCTTTTTATCTTTTGTCAAGCTTCAGTGGATAACCGAGCTCCACAAGTTTTTTTACCTTTCTTGTCAAGCTTCAGAGATAACCGACCCCGCAAGCTTTTAACCTTGGTTCAAATAGATAACTGACTCATGAAGCTTTTAATCCTTTTGCTTTCAAGCTTCAAATGACAACCGACTCAGTAAGATTTTAACATTTCTTTTCGAGCTTGGTGGATAACCGACTCTACAAGCTTTCTATATTTGGCAGGCTTCAACAGATACCCGACCCCGCAAGCTTTTCACCTTTCAAGATTCAGCAGACAAGCGACTCCGTAAGCTTTTTATCTTTCTGTTCGAGCTTCTATGGGCAATCCATCCCGTGAGCTCTTTTAATTATGCATTCTTTTACTTGTCAGTGAACGCCGGCCAAAATTGGAGTTCATGTCTTTACTCGTCTCTTATAACGATAATAGGTTAACTACGGTTACACCTACTATCTAATAAGAAACAAGTAAAGAGGGGCAGCTGTGAACGCCTAATTTGTCTGGATGTCTTTTTTTAATTAATGTTTTGAAAAAATTATAAACAAAAAATAATAAATAAAAATTAAAACTTTGCAAAAGGAAAAATGTGTTTTCAGCCCATTATAGGCCCATTTTCATATCTGGTTGCAAGTGGCTTGTTGAGCCTATGATCCAAAAAACAAGGAAAGACTTATGATTTTTATTTTAAAAAAATATAAAAATATTTTTTATCTTCTTCCATTTGAAGTATAAACCAGCTTTTGTTTTTTCTTCTTTCTTTTGTTCTCTTATGCTTTTTTCCAAAACAAGGAGGTACCAACCCTGCATCTGCAACAACCAAGCAGGGTGGTGGAGCAAAGGCTGATATGCTCCCCACAAAATGTACCACCCTCTGCATTTTTTTGTCTACACATCAATAACAAATTTTGGCACTATCATTCCCTATTGTTAATATATAAACAGAAGCATCATCTAGCAGAGGGGGAGGAACGAAAAATTGGCAACAAAAAAAAATCCTAAAAAGAGATAGCAAAGAACATAAAGAGAGCCTCTTCCATCATACCCAGCCCTTATCATCTTCTCTACGCCAAACCACCATTCCATCCAAAAACAAAAAAAAAAACAAAAATCCAAGAACCTTGGTTCCCTGCTCCGCCACCACCCAGAAGCCCGCCACTCTGGATCCTCACCGCCTTGAACGCGTCCAGTTGTAGCCTCGTAGCCGCTAGCGTCCTCCATCACCGCCGTCGTTCGCGGATCTGTTTGGGTCGATGCTGCTTCAAACACGTCGCTCACGGACCACCATTGCCGCCGTCCAGACGCCCACCACGCCGGATCATCGCCGTTGCTCGCGTCCTCCAGTACCGCCACCATTCACGGATCAGCTCGGACCTCCGCTGCTTCGAACACGCCAGCACCATCCACCGTACAAACCGCCGCTCGAACCATAGATCCACCCAGTCGTCCCTCACTGTCCGCCGTCACCGTCCCGGTGTCTCCGCCCCACTCGTTCCCCTTTTTTCTCTCCTCTGTTGGTAACTGAGGAAGATGGAAAACTTCCTTCACTCTTTGGTTTATTTTTTTTTTCATCTTTTATTATCATTATCATATTATTGTTATTAGGTGGACTTCTGATTGGGTTTTTTTTGGGTTTGTTTCCTTTTTAATCTCCTGACAAATTTTTAGTTTGTGGGCTTGGTTGTTAGCCCAACTACAATTTTTAATAAGGAAAAATAAAACAATAAAAACAATTCATGGGCCTTCCAGAATTGGGTCCAAGTTGTGTTGTTGTCTCATCAAAATTTGTCTTTTCAAATAATAATAATTTTTGCAGAAGAATAAAAAATAAAAAAATATAATCATTTTAATGAAAAAATTTCTTTTGGGTTCATACAGCAATCTAGGATGTTGATGTATGAATTTTCATCCTCAAGTGTCGTATGTATTGTAAGGGTTCATCGTATAGTTTTGATATCTTTAACTCTGTGCAATAGTGAATTCCAGTGAATTCCTTTTTTTTGCATGATGAAGCTCCTTTTCTGGAATGTTAGAGGAATTGGCAACCTTGATACTAGGTTAGTTTTGAAGAAGTTTTTGGTTTTGGATAAGCTTGAACTTATCTTCATTGTCGAGCCGTGGATCAACATTGATCAATTCCCTGATAGGTTTTGGAAGAAACTGAATCTTAAAGTTTTTGCAGTTAATGATAGGAATTCTCTCTTGCCTAATCTTTGGTGTATTTGTCATGAAACTTTGCACCCTTCTGTTATTGCTTGCTCTAACCAGCAGGTTTCCTTCTCATTGAAGTTGGATTCTCAGGAAGTATTCATTTCTGCCATATATGCTAGCACTAGTTATCTTAAAAGGAGAGAGTTGTGGGCTGAACTGTTAGCTATACAGCAAGCTAATGATGGTCCATGGTGCTTCATTGGAGATTACAATGTGGTCCTCGGTGCTCATGAACAGAGGGGCGGTTGCTTGCCTTTGAAGATTGCTTCTGAGGAGTTCAAGCTTTGGTCTGACAGTTGCCAATTATCTCATATTATGACCCGTGGTGCTCAATTCACTTGGTCTAATGGAAGAAGAGGTAATGCTTTAACAGAAAAAAGGCTTGATAGAGTGGTTTGTAATGACAAATGGTTTAGTTATTGGTCTAGTGTTACTTGCTGCACACTCCTTAGAAGTAAATCAAATCATCATCCTTTGCTTTTATCTTTGAGGAAAGAGGACAGGACCTTCAGCTCTTCTTTTAAATTCATGAAAATGTGGGCATCCCACCCTGACTACAGTAAGATAATCGAAGAGGTTTGGAAATCTGGGGTAATAGGTTGCCCTATGTACATACTGTCTCAAAAACTAAAAATGCTGAAAGAAAGGTTAAAAAGCTGGAATAAAGACTCTTTTGGGAATGTGGACTCCAATGCTGCTTCTGCCATGGCCAAAGTAGATAGCATTCAGCAAATAATTAACTCCTCGGGAATGACAGATTTGTTATTTGAGCAGGAACAGCAGGCCCAAACTGATCTGCAACAAGCTTTGGATTTTTGAAGAAGAATTCTGGAAGGAGAAATCTAGATTGGATTGGCATATTCAAGGAGATAGGAATACTGAGTTCTTCCATAGGATCACCAAGATTAGGAATGTCTCAAAACAAATCTCCATGCTCAGAAATGAGGATCAAGTTCTGCTTGATGCAAAGGATATAGAAGATCATGTTCTGAATTATTACACCAAGCTTTTCAGTACTGAAAATCAGTGCATTGACAATGGCTTAGTTGACAGAATTGTTAGCCCGATGGTCTCTAGAGAGGATAATCTTATGCTAACTAATCTGCCTTCCCTTGAAAAAGTGAAAAATGTTGTATTCTCTCTAAATGCAAATGGGGCTCCAGGGCCGGATGGTTTTGGAGGCTTCTTCTTTCAAAATTACTGGGAGATTGTTCAACATGATGTTTGTAAAGCAGTCATTCAGTTTTTTGAGCAGGGCTGGTTGCTGCCAAACCTGAATTCAAATCTTTTGGTTCTAATCCCTAAGTCTCAAGGTGCAGATAGAGTGGAGGAATTTAGGCCTATTGCCTTGGCTAACTTCCAGTTCAAAATCATCACTAAAGTCTTAGCTGACAAGCTGGCTAAGGTTGCCCCAAAGATTGTCTCTGATAATCAAAAGGGCTTTATTCAAGGTAGATATATTGCGATTGTCTACGCACTTTGCATCGAGTGTGTAAATATGATGGACAAAATGGCTTTTGGTGGTAATTTGGCCTTGAAGATTGATGTCAAGAAGGCTTTTGACACCATGGACTGGTCCTTCCTTTTGAAGGTCCTTCATTCTTTTGGTTTTGATATCAAGTTCTGCCATTGGATAGAGACTATTCTGAAGTCAGCTAAACTGTCTATTGGTATCAATGGTAAGTCAGTTGGTTTTTTCTCTTGTAAGAGAGGAGTTAGGCAGGGTGATCCATTGTCACCTCTGCTTTTTTGCATTGCTGAAGATGTATTGAGCAGGGCTATCTGCAAGTTGGTTCAAGAGGGTAAGCTCAAAACAATGGCTGGCCCAAGAGGTCTTAGTCCTCCCTCTCATATCTTATATGCGGATGATATTCTTATCTTCTGCAGAGCTTCCATCCAGAATTTGTCCTTGTTAATGTCCACTTTTAAGGAGTATGGTGAGGCTTCTGGTCAATTGATTAACACCCAGAAATCCAAGTATTATGCAGGTAATATTTCTGCAAACAGAATGTCTTCCATTGCCAATGTTTTAGGATTTTCTGCTGGCAGGTTCCCTTTCACATATCTTGGGCTGCCTGTGTTCAAAGGGAAGCCAAGGAAATCCCATTTACAGTCAATTGCAGATAAGATCAGATCCAAGATGGCCACATGGAAGGGAAGTCTGTTGTCAATTATGGGAAGAATTCAATTGGTTAAGTCTGTAATTACTGGTATGATGTTGTATAGTTTTCAGGTTTACTCATGGCCCTGCTCGCCTCTTTGAAATCAATTGATTGCTTTGGCTAAGAAACTTCATATGGTCGGCAATACGAGGTCGGAAAAAGCTGTGGATCGTGGCTTGGAAAAAAGTCTGCAAACCTGAAGCTGAGGGAGGTCTTGGCCTTATATCTTTTAGATCTGTCAATAGTGCTTCTATGCTCAAGTTGTGTTGGGAATTCATCTCTTCATCTGAGCAGTGGGCTTGTATTCTGAGAGCAAGAGTTCTGAGGAGAAACACAGTAATCCAGTATTCTATCTCCTCCTCAATCTGGACTGGAATCAAGCATCATCTGAATGTAGTTGTGGAAAACTCAGCCTGGATGTTAGGTGATGGTGCTGATATCAACTTTTGGAATGATATATGGTTGTCTAAACCCTTAAACTCACTGCTTGCTTTCCCAGCTCAGTTACAGTCTGCTTTAAAAGCAAAGGTGAGGGACTTCTGGTTCAATAATTCTTGGAATATTCCAGGCATCATTTTACAGCATTGCCCTGCTATTGCTGCTGAACTCATGCATATCAGAATTCCATCTTTTCCCTGTAAGGATACCCGTGTGTGGTGTAGGAATGAATCGGGGTCCCTAACACTGAAGGATGCATATCAGTTCCTCCACAATAATGGCCAAACAGTTCCTTGGGCTGAATCTCTTTGGATCAACTGTGTTCCTCCTTCCATTTCCTTCTTGGTTTGGAGAATCATTCACAACCGTATGCCTACTGATGATAATCTTTGGGCCAATGGCTGCATGGTTGTCTCAAGATGTAATTTATGTGGTTGTAGTTATGAAACAACTACTCACATGTTCTTACACTGTGCCTTCGCAAATAATTTGTGGTCCTGGCTGAGCAGCATGCTTAACTTGACTATTGATACATCTTCAATGCTCACTGTTTTTGCAATTTCTGAGAATCAATGGAGCTCTCAAGTTAAGGATCTTTTGACTGCTGCAATATCATGTATCATCTGGGCAATATGGCACTGCAGAAACAAATCAAGATTTGATGACAGATCCACCCCTTTGCAGGTTGCCAAAAACATGATCCTTGCAAAGGTTAGACTGGCCGGTAACTTGAGCAAGGGTACAACTTCTGCATCCTCTCAGGAACTCAGGATTTTGCACGAGTTTAATGTCAGCTGCCACCTTAATCGCGCCCCCCAAATCACTGAAGTTAAATGGCATCCTCCTCCTTGTTACTGGGTTAAGTGCATCACTGATGGAGCTGCTAGAGGTGCCCCGGGTCCTTCTGCTTGTGGTGGCATTTTTCGTGATCATAGTGCTGCTACCCTTGGTTGTTTTGCAGGCAATCTTGGTGTCAATTCTGCTTTTTATGCGGAATTAATGGGTGCAATCTTGGCTATTGAAATTGCCCACAAAAGAGGATGGTCGTTATGGCTGGAATGTGATTCCCAAATGGTATTAGCTGCGATCTCCTCTCCATCTATGGTTCCTTGGAAAATAAGAAATAGATGGAAAAATTGCCTGTCCATTATAAGGGATATGCGTTTTGGTTCCTCCCACATCTTTCGTGAAGGCAACACTTGTGCAGATAGAATTGCCAATCATGGCTTGCTGATTAATGGCTTTGTTTGGTGGGATTTGATACCTAGTTTCATTAGGGATGATTTCCATAAAAACAGAATAGGTCTCCCTAATTTTCGTTTTAGGTGATCTCATGGGTTTGGTGTGGCCCCCCATGCTTTTGTATTGTTTGGTTTTGTTCTTTTTTTAATAAATTGAGGTGTGCTGCAGATGATGGATAGTGGCTAAGGTGCCAACCTAGTTGGGATGTTAGTCTCTATTGTGATGCTTTTGCATGCCTCTTTACTTAAAAAAAAAAGTGTGAATTCCTTTTTGTAAAAAATAATAAATGTTTTTTTTAATTTACACTTTTAACCAATTTTACCCAATTTAATTTTATAAAAATATCTTTTGAATTCACGCAACAATCTACGACGTTGATGTATGGACTTATTCATCCTCTAGTGTCGTATGAACTGTAAGGGTTTATCGTATAGCACTGCTATCTTGGACTCTGTGCAAAGGTGAATTTATTTTAAAATAAAATCCCCCTTTTTTAACAAAAAAAAATCAAAAATCAAATCTTTATCAAAAATTAGAATCAACCAACCAATCAAATATTTTCTACAAGAATTAGGTGGCTTTGAGTTTCCCAACGCACCCGGGAATACGTAGGAGCAGAATCAATCATTCTGTCAAGCCAAAATTTAATTTTTCATTTTTGTTGTGTTTATATTTTTTTTAAAAGTGGGTTAAGATAAATATTTTCAAAGGTTATTAAAATTATTTTGCACAATTAACTTGAGGTACCGTTTTTAAACGGGCGATTTAGGGTGCTATCACATTCCCTACTCGTAACCGACTCCCAGACTCAAATCTCTATCTTTTTCTTAGATCAGTTTCCTTAAAATAATTGGTTTCTCCAATGTTTTTCCCAAATAAAATATTGGTGGTGACTCATATGCTTTTACCTTTATTTTCGCGGCTCCCGGACGGGACGGTCACGACAATCTCGTTTTCTAAAGCTGATTCTGTTCTACTATCAAATCAGGATTCAAATGCTGAGACAGAGGAAAACTCCAGTGTAGTTTATCCACACGACTATAGACTTGATGAAGAAATTGGAATTTTCTGCATTGTATGTGGTGATGTGAAAATCGAGATAAGAGATATATTACGTACCACCCTTTGTAAGTCAAGTTTAAAATATAATAAGAATCTCCAAGTGCATGTGCATGTGTAGTTTCTTTAATGCTCTATTAGAAGCGCTACCCAACTTTAGTTAATTAGAAACGAATGTTATTCACATGCTTGCACACACATAAGATCTACGTTATTTTTCCTGGTTGATTATTACTGGTCATATCTTATTGTTTACAAACCTACCCCTTAAATAGATGTGAGAGTTTATAATTTCAAACTGCAGTTATGGCACAGTTACAATTATGGTATGTTTACGTAATCACAAATAATTATAGGAAACAGTGTCAATGCGACCTCAATTATGACTGGAAATTGCAATGCGATTGCAGTGACTACCAAAATTGCAATGTTGTGGCCGTAATTGTGGTTGTGTAAGAAGCATTTTCATAAGTTGAGTTATTCAGTTTTCAATTCTTAAAGCCTTTAATATTGAATGTCATCCCGGCAAGGCTCCAAAAATCATAGAAGTTAGATGGAGCCCTCCTAATTATGGTTGGAATAAATGCAATATAGATGGCTCTACTAAGGGTTCCCCTGGCCCACCTGCTGCTGGTATTTTTAGGGACTTGGCTGCTTTGCCGCTTTTATTGGTGTGGCCAACTCTTTGTTTGCCGAATTATTAACTGCAATGATTGACATTGAAATTGCTTTTGATAAAGGTTGGAACTCTGTTTGGTTGGAACGTGACTCGGTTCTAGTAGTTAAAGCCTTTTCATCTAGTGAGTGGTTCCATAGAAACTCAGAGCAAGATGGCTGCATTGTCTTAGTATCTCTCATAATATGAGGTTCGTGGTTTCTCATATTTACAGAGAAGGGAATTCTTGTGCTGATGGTTTAGCTAATTATGGGGTTGTATCTCAATGTTTTACTTGGTGGGATTTAGTTCCAAATTTTATTATTGTAGGCTTTTATCATGATAGATATAGTCTACCTAATTACATATTTAGATAAATTGTCCTCTTTTCTTTCATGGGTATTGGCCTAGTCCCCTCATGTTTCTTTGTTTTTTCTCCTTTTTTTTTTGGAATAAAATGTTGGTGTGCTGCAAATGATTAGTGAGGTTTGGGGTGCCAACCTAGTTGAGATTCCTCTCCTCATTGTGATGCCTTTGCATGTCAATCTTGCTTTAAAAAATAAATAAATATAAGTTTAGTTATTCATTTTAACTATATTTTCTTGATTTGGGTATTTTTTTTTTATAAGTTAAAAACCTTTTGTTCATTTTGGTAGTTGAAAGACTCAATATGGCACCGATAGGTAAAGTTGTCAATTTAGCCCAACCAACCTAATTTAGCCCCGACCAACATCGGTTAGGGACAAAAAAACCCATATCTAGAAAAGCCCATTGTGCTAAAAAACTCACAAAGCACTGTGGGTCAGTGACAATCCATGGGCTTTAAATTTTTTAAATTTTTGGTTATGATGTTAATAGAGACCCAAAATGATAAAGTGCTTCCTTGGTTGAGATTCTGGAAGGTTTAAAATCATGTTTTGTTATAGTAAAAGTGATTTATGGAATCTGAAAGTGTTTGTTTTAAAATTTATCTTCCAATAAAGTTAATTTTGGGTTAGGTATAATTGATTTAAGTGGAAGCAAGAATTTATAGCTTTTCAGTTGTGTAGAATTGATTATGGTTGAAAGCAACCTAAGCAACTAACTTCCAGCATCTACAAAAGCTATTGTTTCCTCTTCCTCTTATCTAATAAAAACTACAATTTTGAAAACCAAGTCTCTTCTCTCAATCACCTAAACCCAAGTTCATACTCTCCAAATTAGCAATAGTTTAATTTTGATGCTTTTTTATACTGCGAATCAATCATAGATTATCATATATATGTGATTTTAATACAATTATGATAAGAGTCAAACTTTTTAATGTGGTGACAATTTATAACTTTTTTACCAACCAAAAAATAATATTAAAGGATACACAAGAGGTTCTTCAATCCTTATAAGTTACAACATAATCTTAAGTCCGGTTATACATTGATAAATACATTCTAATGGATCCATACACCACTCCAAAAATAAAAAGTACACACCAACAATTTTTGCTCTAATTCAAATCCAAGAGCCCGTACTAACCAATTCAACTGCATCTCAACCTTTTGGTCAATACATATAAAAAGGAAAAAAAAAGATTGGACTGGGTTGTCCATAAACAAACTCTTGAAGAAGTTGGCTTGATTCTTTTGCTGTAGTTCCTGCTTCAATACATCCCTGACCTTTGCAGATACACCTGTAAGGCAGCATCATTATGCAAAGTGTGACAAAGAGTTTGTACCAATAAGCAAGTTAATTACTTAATTTGAAGCCCAGGTCTAAATTAATATTACTTGGAAATAATGTCAAAAAAGGAACCATGATGCAATTAACTTCAAACAGATTAAAATATGTAATTCCAAGTGGACTGAGATGACATGTTGGACTATTTCAATAATGCTACATACTTACATTTATACGCACCTCGTAAATCCATCCTACCCTGAGAAATTGAGAAAAATGAAGGATGAAAAAAATTGGTATGCACAAAGGGAATCATATCAAATATGGGTTATTAGCATGTTTCCTTCATAGCTTTTCTTATTTTTCTTTATTGTCTCTGCGTAAATTGCCTACTCTCCTGCACCACATTCACAATTAAACTTGCCAACATATAAAAATACCGTCCTCCTCCTAATTAACAAGTACTCTATTATATAAAATTAGGTACAATTATATACAATTGCGACCATAATTGAGGTTGCATCGGCCACATTTTCCAATAATTAACTGCTATTACATAAACAAAAGATAATTTTAATTGTGTCACATTCGCTGTTTAAAATCATTAAACTCTCACATCTATTTAAGGGTAGATTTGTAAATAATAAGATGTGACTAGTAATAATCAATAAGGAAAAATTATGTAGATCTGATATGTGTGAAAGCATGTGAATAACATTATTTCTAAACTTAAAAGAGACTACACATGCACACTTGAAGGCTTTTATTAAGTTTTAAACTTCACTTACAAAGAGTGGAAATACATGTTTTATCTCGATTTTCATATCGCCACATATAATGCAGCAAATTCCAATTTCTTCATCCAGTCTATAGTTGTGTGGACAAACTACATTGGATTTTTTCTCTTTCTCGGCAGGAACGACAACGTTTGAATCCTGATTAGATAGTAGAACAGAATCAGGTTTAGAAAACAAGATTAAAACAAAATATACATGTAAAAAAAATGCAAGACATGCATGAAATAAAGAGATGGAGGAAAATCAATTGTTGCACCTTTGTTTCCTCAAGAAGACATGTTGTCATTGCCTCTTCCATTTCTTGCCACAACTTATCCATTTCATAAAGCTCTTCCTCTTCGACTCTTTGAGATGTTTTTTCTCCTTCATTATTTTCCCCCATGTTGCTTGTTTTCATCCACGGGTCCTTAGTCCTTGCCTCCTCTTCTTGAATCGATACTTTATTACTATTCTTTAAATATGAATCTATCATTTCTTTATAGGCATTTGCATTTAAGGCTATATCTCTACGAGCTCTTCCTTCGTCATAATTTCTTCTGCTTCTTGATGATGTTGAGCGATATCTTTTCTTCCCATTTCTTTTTCTAGAATTTAACCCTCCCAATCTTGGTTCAATATCCATATCATCAGATATATGAAGTGATGTGATGTGATATGACTTCAGATCTATATAGGTATTTTCCAATTGTAGCATATATCTAACATGAAGTCGTTCACACATATTTCTCCATGCTTGGAAAAGACCGTGACCTTACTTTGATGTCAAAATTCGATGCTTTCTTCCAGGCTATGGAATTGATTAAAAATAATCGGGAAAGAAGATCAACAAAACATTGTTAAACTGTTGCCTTTTCCCCTACAAAACAAACCAACAAAAACATCATCTAATGATGTATCAGTAAAAAGATGTCTGAGACATTCTAACATCTGAAAAATTCGGAGCTTCGGTTCGTAGCTATATCATATATCGATCACAAAAAAATATTATTATACCCACTAATGTATATGATTGATTTCAAAAATGAGTTTTCAAAAGGAATTTGAAGTCTTTGTTGCTGCCAAGGTTTTAAATTGTGGATCGTATCATGTGATGCGGCCGCAACATCTCGATTGCAGTGGCCACCGAAACTGTATCGGACCGTGATTACGGACATCATCGACCACAATATGGCCGCATCGGAGCGCAACAACCGCAACTGTGACCGCAACTGCAGTTTAAAAACCTTGGTTGCAGCATAACACAATGTGTGAAAATTTTTCAGCTTTTAGATTTGAAGAGGTGAGGTGGGGTGGGGCCTTACCTGCAAAGTAAAGCAGCTTCAATGGAGGAAGGAAAGGAAAGAGTTAGAAAGAGGGCAAAAGACAAAGGAGAGAGAAAGTACTTTTGAAGCGTTTCTCTTGACTATGGAGTAAGTGCAGTACAAAGTGTAGTGAAGACTCAAAGCTTCATGCGGATTTATATGATAGATAATGACCGTTTTGAAGATAATCGTGGATCATGTGAAGCACTCAGATACAACCGGGCTAAAAAAGCCTGAAACTATGCATCCAATTAAATGGAATACATTTAAATTCAAAAATGCAATACATTTAATACTAGAAATTTATTACTATATTTTCTTAATAAATAATAGAACATTAAGTGACATTTAAGGTTTTAATAATGCATTCAGTGCTTTTTAACTTTTATTTCATTTTTTCAATTTTAAATAATTATTTTTTAAGTAATTTTAAATAATTATAAAAAAAGATTTTTTAAAAAGAAATGTAGAATTTTATTCATTTAAAATATAAATTTAATTGATATCTGTGGTCAGTGAATATTTTTTACACTGTCAATCAATCATAAATTGTGTCATCGTAATTTATTTTTTTACTCTAATCTAATTTCCTAAAGAGTCACAGATATGATAATTTACGTTTAATCGACAACATAAAAAAACTTTATAATTAATATATCAAAATTAAAATCTTAAAATATTGTAAATTGAGGAAAAGTATAAAATAGTTGTGTCCCTCTTTCGTTAGCTAAAGTGTATTGACATCACAATATACTTTAATTAATCATAAATGGTAAATATACTTTTACGTTTTCACTTTATATAATTTCGCTCCCTTTAGAGGAATTTTATCCTAAAATATTAGCTAAACCACCACGTTATATACTTTGTTAATTTTTGTTATTTGTATCGTCACTAACGTTGGGCTGATGAAACAAGAGAAATATAGTAGCTTTATCTCTATTTTTTTATGAAGAATGCTAACTAATGTCGTGAGGGTACTAGTTAAAGAATTAATAAAATAATTTTTATTGAATTTGATGTATTTAATATTTTAAGGAGTAACATACTTAAATTTTTAATATTTTTTTTTTCAGATTCCCTAACAAATGTTCCAAAGGCACTGGTTAAGAATACATTTTTTTATATTACCATACATGACAAGGAAAGTCATTTTCATTAGATCACATGTACATTGAGACACCCCGATGTCCCATTAAAAGAATCATATTTAATTTACTTCCTAATCGTGATATTAACGTTAAACGTATACTTATAAAACGGTCATACAATACTATAGAAGGAATCCCATCAATAGGATCCCAAATATGTACAAACTGAGAAAGTATAACAAAAATACATCAAAGGACTGAACAGAAAATGCCTCACCGACTCTCAAAAGTACATCAAAATCCTACCACACACCTATACACGCCTAACTGGATAGCACTAGCATATACCATCGCATACTACTACCCTAGCTATCACTCCTGTGTCAGGACGGTCCCACAACTCCTCTGCTGCTGGTCGAAGAGCTCCTCCCAGAAGGCCTCTGGAATAGTCGTCGGTAAGCTCTGTTGTCTCTGGACGACAACCTGGAGGGCACAGAAACAACTGGTCTAACATCCAGCCTCTGTGGAACCTCTAGGGCAAGCATATGATCAATGTCAGGTACAACCTGATCATCTTCCTATGCTGGTTCAAGCATAGGTACTGGCGTGGGTGCGGGTGCTGGTGTTGGAGTTGGTGCTGGTACAGGTGCCTCAAAAGGTACCGGAAAGGGAAATGGTACCAAATCTGGCATCGGCGGCATAAGAGGTATCGGCATTGCCGGGAATCCAATAGGAAAGGGAAACGTTTGGCTGACTCGAAAGATCCCAACCAAACCGAATGGAGTTCCCTCTCCTAATCTGGTAGTCACCGAGACGGAACCCGTATACACATCACCACATATCTATCTATCTATATATATATATATGTATATATATATATATATATATATATATGTATATATATATATATATATATGTATATATATATATATATATATGTATATATATATATATATACAACCATCCTCGAAACATATTATTTTCCTCTACCCTTCACCATGATGCAAATGCAATATGTATGATAACGTGGCTGCCACCAATATGTCAATCAATAAAATGATGTATCTCCAGAATCCCTGGTGCACATCCTCATCCGCGGTGAGAATGCCCATGCAAAGCAATGGCACTATAGTTGCACAACACACGCCGGTGCACACCCTGGTTCTCTCGGGAGGGTGCTCATGCAATGCATGATATATAGCTGGCCGAAAATAGTGACCGAATTTGTTGGTTGCTGTTTGCGACTGAAATGGCGACCGATTGTAGGATCTACATGAAACACTGATTATAGTTGATACTACAACCGAAATAGAGCGTAGTAGAGTTATCGGCCGCTATTCTGGTCGCTAACTAAAGGAAAGTAAAAGTCAAAACTTGCTGACTTTTTAGCGACCGAAACGGTGACTGAGTTAAATGCAACGGTTAAATTTTGTTTATATTTGCAACCAATATTAATCCGATCGTTAAACGACGCATAAAAAAATTAAAATAGAGGGTGTTAGTGATCGATTTTAAATCGTGGCTAAATTTATGAATTCAAATTTCAAATTAACCCATTTAGCGACCGATTTAGCGACCGAATAATTCCGTCGCTAAAAATAAAATCCATAAATCCAACAGAACCCCCTTTCTTCCTCACTTTAGCACCGATCCTCTCCTTCTCTCTCACTGTTTCTCTCTTCGTCTCACGAGCTCCGGCCACCATAAGACGCCTCGAGCCACCACCGTCATCCCCTCTCCTCCGGTAAGCTCTCATCTTCTCCGCCTCTCTCCATCCCCCTCTCTCTATGTCTCATTCTGTCTCTGTCTCTCTCTCTCCATTTCTTAGGTTCTCTTTCATCCTCCTCCTCCTCCTCCGACCACCACCACCACCACCCTCCTCTTCCATAGGTAAAGCTCTCTTCTTCTCTCCTCTATCTTTCTCTGTCTCGCGCTCTCTCTCTTACTCGGTTCTCTCTCTCTGTCCAAGTTTCTCTCTCTATGTCTCTCTCAGGTTCTGCCACCTCCTCCTCCGACCACCACCACCATCTCAAGGGGCTCTGTTCATGCGGCCACCACCCCCACAGTCTCCTCTGATCAATTTTGTCTCAGGTTAGGGTTTAGGGAATGATTGATGATTATGTCTCAAGTAATCAACAATCACACTCTTTGCCAATCTTAAACAAGAAGACCATTAATGAAAAGACTTGGTCCATTGATAGTATGAAACATGATTATTGATTGATTTATTGATTGTATGACACTTCATACCTTTTCTAGACTATATTGATTGATTTACCTATTCAGGGAACTAGTTATTGGTAAATGCTCTTAAATTGGGGGCATTTTACTGCTATTGTAAACCCTCTTTGAATGTATTTTTTATTTCATTTTGACTGAAACTTGGTACTGTGAATATAGCTGCTTGAAAATGTACTTGACTGAAACTAAAGAGATGGTGATGCTACTGTGAATGTAGCTAGTGTGCATTTTTTATTTTCATTCGTTTTATTTTATGCAAAATAATTGTATTCACTATTGACTAAAAAATGCTCAATTTTGAAGTATTATTATACTGGTCTTGATACTAAAAAATAAGAGAACTTGTGAAAACTTGTTATGCTTGTTTGTTTAAAAATGCTGAATTTTCAAGTATTATTATACTGGCCTTGATACTAACAAATTAGAGAACTTTTTAAAACTTGTTATGCTTGTGTTTGTGTTGTTTCTTTGTTACACACTTCTCTTTAGCACAGAGCATGCTGAAACTGATATTTTTATATGAGAGCTGGAGGGGGGTAGTAATCACATGGAATCTTGGATAGAACCAATAGAAAACCAAACTCAATCCCTTGTGTGCGGTGACTTGAAAAATAGATTTGCCAACTTGCTAGATTCTCATAGGCAATGTAAAGCTCATGCTTTTGAACCATCCCTTGTGTTTGATCTTTATTATGTTTTCCATTTTGTACATGTATTTTATTGGTTAAGGTTTTAATTCAGCATCTAACAATTAATGAAACAACGCCAAATATCTGAAAAATGGACTTGTAAATTATGAATGCTACATGAAGTTACTCATGTGCCTTCACCTATATAGTTTAAGTTTTGATAGAGTTGATTCATGATTTTGAAAAACATCGCAAACAAAACCGATAATTAAGAGAGTGAGTTGAGTGGTTCAAGATTCATGAGTACATCGAATTAGTTTCAAAGTGACAATACATGAGAGCCTTAAATGTTAGTTTCTTAAATGTTAGTATTTGACAGGATTAATTTTATTTATGCATTATAGGTCATTGCTCTATTTCTCATGAGTTGAAACTGAGTTCCTTCGTCCCCTCTCCATCTCCACGTGTAATCAATTGGTCGTAATGGCAATTTGTTGAACTTTTATATTACTAACTTGAATACAATTAAGTTGGCTCTCAGGATATTAATTTGCTTTCATATTATCTTATTATATTTATCAGTTCCTGATCTTCTTGTCCGCGGCTCCTCCCCTTATCCTTACTTGTTTTTGCATTTTGTCGCATAGGTAAGTTCTCTCAATTCTCTCTTTTAAGGTTCTGCTTTGTCTAAAAGGTTCTGATTGTGTGGTGCTTGTAATGTGTTATGTGAATTATATATCTTGTTGTTTGTTAGTGGAGAGCTGAGCTCAATAGGAAGGTATCCTGCCTGAAAGGCAAGATACTGATTGTGTGCTGATAATTTAATATTTATGCATGTATTTGCAATTATGTGTTGTTTGTTAGTGGAGAGCAGAGCTCAATAGGATGTGATCCTGTCAAAAAGGCGGGATGCTTGTTGTGTGTTGCTAATTTAGAAGTTATGCATGTGTTTGACAATTATGTGTTACTTGTTAGTGGAGAGCGGAGCTCAATAGGAAGGTATCCTGCCTGAAAGGCAAGATACTGATTGTGTGCTGATAATTTAATATTTATGCATGTGTTTGCAATTATGTGTTGTTTGTTAGTGGAGAGCAGAGCTCAATAGGATGTGATCCTGTCAAAAAGGCGGGATGCTTGTTGTGTGTTGCTAATTTAGAAGTTATGCATGTGTTTGACAATTATGTGTTACTTGTTAGTGGAGAGAGGAGCTCAATAGGATGTTTGCTACTATATTTTATCTAAGTTTGTATGGAATTATGCTTCAATATATATTTGTTGAAGTATGCTGCAATCCTTATAAGTCAATGGTTTTATTGTCTGCTAGAGTTAATTATTAAGTTACGAAAGCCTTAGTTTCCTATTTGAGATTCAATATTAATGAGCATGCGTACCTTCTCAGGGTACGCATGCTCATTGTATTGAATCTTGAATTGTCCAAATGGGACAGATTGGGAAAAAACCTTTTTAACACTCGTACAATAGTCATTTCCATGTTCAAATGCCTTATATACTTGTTGAAATCTCGGTCTGATGCATTTCCTTTTGTTCTCCTGGTGCATACTTGATCGCGGTGATTCTCACCGTGCTCGAGTCGCGTACTTGGAGACCGATGGGAAATGCTGCCGAAATTTTGATAAGTATAAGGTATTTGAATAAGGGAATAACTATTATTAGCTGAGTGTGGTAAAGGTTTCTTCTCGAATGGGATAGGTTCATACCTTGTCATAAGAACGAGATTGATGGAGTTATTGTAATGCACCGTAATATATAAGTGTTATTGTAGGGTTGGTTGATGAGTGTGATTTCACCTCATATTTCATGTACATTTTTGCATGCATTTTCATTTAGTTTAGGCATATTTAATTTGATTTTTGTTAGTTTTTACCTTGGAACAGGTAAGGCGGTGTCGTGGTGTTGTTTTACAGGAATTGAGGGTAAAATGCTCAAGATTGACCATGATGGAGCTCGGAAGAAGATAGAGCTTGAAAAGTGAAGAAAATGTACCAAACAGAGCCCATCACGGCCATGATCAAGCAAAACTAAAGAAGAAAGAAGGAAAAAGTCAGAAGCTGTCACGGCCTAGCCGTGATGCCCATCACGGCCATGACATGTTAATTGAGCCAGACCCCTTCTAGGCAGAATCTGTCACGACCAAGCCGTGACGCCCATCACGACGGTGACAGACCATTTGGTGAAGGCAGAAGCGATCACGGCTTACCCGTGATGACCATCACGGCCGTGATGAATCAAAATTGAAAGCACGCCCAAGGCATAACCCGTCACGACCGTGACGCGTGTTATTTGAACCCAATTTTATAAATAAGGCATCAATGGTAGTCTTGGTATTGCATGAGGCTAAGGTTTAGTGAAATTTAATCCCAACATCTTTATCATATTTGAAAATCACCTTTTTCCGCACTCCAAGTATTTGATAAAAAACCAAAAAGAGTTTGTTCCTTTTCTTTTGTTTGTTTTGGGCTTGGTAATTAGTATAGAGCTCCTTTCCATCCAAAGATTCGCTTAGATAGTAATTGATTCGGTATGTGCTAGTACTTGTCTCAGTCCTCGTGTGAACGATATCCCTCTTACCCTTTTATTACTTGTACGACTAGGTATACTTGCCTAGATTTCGTAATCAACAAGTTTTTGGTGCCGTTGCTGGGGACTGTGTTTCAATATTAGCATACTCATTTCAATTACTAATTTAAGCACAATTTTATTTTTCTGTTTTACTTATCTGTTTTTATGTGCTGTCATTGAGTGCTATCAGTTTTGGTCTCTAGACTTTTGTGCATGCGAGGTACTGTCCCAGCTGACCAACTGCTCTACGACCCTGAAATAGAGAAAACTGCTAGGGAGAATCGGAGACAAGCACGACAGCAGATGCTATTAGAGCAACAAGAAAGAGAACAAGAGACCTCCACTTCTCAAGTTCATCAAGAACCACTTAAGATGGCAGGCAATGGTGAGTGTGCTCCACGTAGGACACTTGGTGATTATGCCAATACAAATGTCAATCGGCATGTCACTAGCATAGTGAGGCCTCCAGTGAATTGCAACAATTATGAAATCAAGCCGGCTTTCTTGAATATGATTTCACAAAATCAATTTATCGGGATGGAGAAGGAGGATCCTAATAATCATTCTCCAACTTCCTTGAGTTATGTGATACGATGAAGATAAATGGTGCTAGAGATGATGCAATTCGCCTAAGGTTGTTCCCATTCTCTCTAAGAGATAGAGACAAGGCTTGGCTCCGATCTCAATCAAGGGGGAGCATCACTACATGGGATGACTTAGAGGCTAAATTTCTTGCAAGGTTCTTTCCGGTCTCAAGATTTGTGAAGACACGGGGTGATATCACAAGCTATGCTCAACAAGAGGGTGAGACTCTTCATGACACATGGGAAAGGTTCAAAGACTTGCTCCGAAGATGTCCAAATCATGGGTTTGATGATCTTGTCCAAATGCGAACATTTTGCAATGGATTGAGGCCGTCGACCAAGTTTATGTTGGATGCCTCAGCTGGAGGTTTCGTGAACACAAAGACACCGGAGGAAGCATTGACTTTGATAGAAGCTATGGCATCTAATGACTATTTGATGCATCATGATCGAGGTACCCCATCAAGAAAGGGAGTGTTGGAGTTAGACTCACAAACTACACTTTTGGCTCAGAATAAGCTTATGACACAACAACTTGAGTCCATCATCAAGCAACTAGCTCAACTCCCACAACAACTCCAAACCATTCAAGGGACAACCATGCCACCTCAACAGGTAATGAGATGTGATTTTTGTGGAGGAAATCATGATAATGGAAATTGTGAGGCAACACCTAGTTCCCATGAGGAAGCTAATTATATGGGGAATTATGGGCGGCAAGGTAACAACCAATACTCCAACAATTACAACCAAGGGTGGAGGAATCAACCAAGTTTTAGTTGGAAACAAGATGCCGCACAAGCAAGCAAGCCTCTTCCCACACAACCGCCTCAAGACCGGACTTCAATCTTGGAGAACACTCTTAATCAATTCATGCAAATGTCCATGTCAAACAAGAAAAACACCGATGCTTCCATAAAGAACTTGGAGATTCAAGTTGGAAAAATTGCAAAGCAACTAGCGAAACAATCTAGAGCAGTTTTTCAGGTAATACTCAAACAAATCCTAAAGAGAATTGTAAGGCTATTGTTTTGAGGAGTGGTAAAAGTCTTGAGAAAGAGAGCAGTGAGCCCATGTTGGAAAATGAGAGAGTTGCTGAAAAAACATAGTAGAGTGCTAAAAAAAATGAGGAAAAAGGCAAAGAGGTTGTAATAGAGGAAGAAGAAAAAGACAAGAGAGAAAAGTTAGTAGATCAAAATTCAATTTTGAGGATAAGTAAAAGTCATATTTTGAAAGATGGAGACAAGCCTCAAGAGATCCCCTATCATGTAAAGTTGCCATATCCTCACTTGAGCAAGAAAAAGGAGAAGGAAGAGCAATTTGCCAAATTTCTTGACATCTTCAAGAGGTTACAAATCAACATACCCTTTGCCGAAGCACTATAGCAAATGCCAACCTATGCAAATTTCATGAAGGAGTTACTCACGAAGAAAAGGACGTTTAAAGAAGCTGAGACTGTTGCCTTGACGGAGGAATGTTGTGCGATACTTCAAAGGAAGCTACCTCCAAAGCTTAAAGATTCTGGTAGTTTTACAATCCCCTGCAGTATTGGGAGTGTTGCCATTGGGAAGGCCTTGTGTGACTTGGGGGCGAGTATCAATTTAATGCCGCTTTCAATCTTTAACAAGCTTGGAGGTGGTGAAGTGAAACCAACAAGGATGGCATTGCAACTAGCCGATAGATCAATCAAGCGTCCTTTTGGTATATTGGAAGATGTTTTGGTTAAAGTGGATAAGTTTATCTTCCCAGTGGATTTTGTGATATTAGACATGGAGGAGGATGCAAGGGTTCCACTCATATTAGGGAGACCTTTTCTAGCAAATGGTCGTGCTTTGATAGATGTACAAAAAGGCCAACTTCGATTCAGAGTGCAAGATGAAGAGGTTACTTTCAATGTATTTGAAGCTAAGCATCGCCCGAGTGATGAAGAGAATTGTTTCCGCATGGATATTGTGGATGTAGTGGCTAAAGAAGTCTTTGTACATCAGTACCATTCCTCTACTCTTGAGAAGGTAATCATGAACTCTATTGAAAATCTTGATGAGGAAGAGGAGAAGGAAATAGAGGAGTGTTTGTGTGATTTGGAAGCTCAACCCAGCCAACTCGCTGTCAATACTAAGAAAGAAGAGCTCAAAAAGGGTGAAGTCCAAGAGAAGCTCAAGTTAGAGCTTAAGCCTCTACCTCCCCAGTTGAAATATGTGTTTCTTGGTGAGAATGATGAAAATCCTGTCACAGTGAGCAATGTGTTGTCCAAGTTGGAAGAGGAGAAACTTGTAAGGGTGTTTAGAGAGCATAAGACAGCTATTGGATGGTCCATCTTAGATCTGAAAGGTATTAGCCCTACATTCTGTATGCACAAGATCATGATGGAGGCTGAATTTAAACCGGTAGTCCAACCGCAAAGGAGGCTCAACCCTACCTTGAAAAAAGTGGTAAGGAAGGAGGTGCTCAAACTCCTTGAAGCCGGAATGATCTATCCGATTTGCGATAGTGCTTGGGTGAGTCCGGTACAAGTGGTTCCCATGAAAGGTGGAATGATCGTCGTGAACAACGAGAAGAATGAGTTGATCCCAACTAGAACGGTCACTGGTTGGCGAATGTGTATAGATTACTGGAAGCTAAATCAAGCTACGAGGAAAGATCACTTCCCACTTCCATTCATGGACCAAATGTTGGAGAGGTTGGCCGGGCAAGCTTATTATTGTTTCTTGGATGGTTATTCGGGTTATAACCAAATTGCGGTTAACCCGGAAGATCAAGAGAAAACTGCCTTCACATGCCCTTTTGGTGTTTTTGCCTATCGGAAGATGCCTTTCGGTCTTTGTAATGCGCCTGCAACATTTCAAAGGTGCATGCTTTCCATTTTCTCTGATATGGTAGAAAAATACATTGAAGTTTTCGTGGATGATTTTTCTATTTCCGGCTCCTCTTATGATAATTGCTTGTCTAACCTTGCTGCTGTGTTAAAGAGGTGCATGGACACCAATTTAGTCTTAAATTGGGAGAAGTTCCATTTTATGGTGCAGGAGGGCATTGTGCTTGGGCATAAGATTTCAGCTAAGGGGATCGAAGTGGACAAATCCAAGATTGATGTAATTGAGAAACTACCTCAACCAGTGAATGTTAAGGGTGTGAGGAGTTTTCTTGGGCATACAGGCTTTTACCGGCGGTTCATCAAAAACTTCTCAAAGATAGCCAAGTCGTTGTGTAGCCTTTTGAATAAGGACATACCATTTGTGCTTGATACTGCTTGCCTTACTTCTTTTCAGATTTTGAAAGAAAAATTGATCACTGTTCCCATTCTTGTTGCACCCAACTGGGAGTCACCATTTGAATTAATGTGTGATGCCAGTGACTACGCAGTTGGGGCAGTTTTAGGACAGCGAAAGGAAAAGTTTTTCCATGCCATTCACTATGCTAGCAAGGTTCTCAATGAGAACCAAATAAATTATGCAACAACTGAAAAAGAATTGCTAGCCATAGTTAGATTCAAAACCAAGACTCATAAGATGGATTCTATTGTTGCAGGAATTTGACTTAGTTATTAAGGACAAAAAGGGCAGCGAAAATGTGGTGGCCGACCACTTATCTCGGTTGGTGAATGAAGAGGTTGCTGCAAAAGAAAAGGACATTCGGGATGATTTCCCGGATGGGGCTTTATTTCTGGTGCATGAAAGACCATGGTTTGCCGACATGGCAAATTTCAAGGCAACCAACATTGTTCCAGATCACCTCACTTGGAAACAAAAGAAAAAATTCTTCTGGGGTGCCAACCATTTCATGTGGGATGATCCATTTCTGTTCAAGGTTGGACCGGATGGCTTATGGAGGAGGTGTGTTAGTCAAGAGGAAGCGAGGAGTATTTTGTGGCATTGCCATAACTCTCCATATGGTGGACATTACAATGGGGATCAGACAGCTGCAAAGGTCCTCCAATCTGGGCTTTTTTGGCCCTCAATCTTCAAGGACTCTTGAAATCATGTGAAGAGTTGTGACAAGTGCCAAAGGACCGGGAACATATCTAAAAGGGATGAGATGCCACTGCAAAAGATATTGGAGATTGAAGTGTTTGATTGTTGGGGCATAGATTTTATGGGTCCACTACCACCTTCATTCTCCAATCAATATATCTTGGTGGCGGTGGACTGTGTTTCGAAATGGGTGGAGGCCATTGCAACACCAAAGAATGATGCACAGACAATGATTAAGTTCATCAAGAAGAACATATTTGCCCAGTTCGATGTCCCAAGGGTCCTTATAATTGATGGAGGATCTCACTTTTGCAACTCACAACTGAGAAATGTGCTGACCAAGTATGATGTGAGGCATGAGGTGGCATCTCCATATCATCCGCAAACAAATGGGCAAGCGGAGGTCTCTAACCGGGAGATCAAGCGAATTCTGGAAAGAACTGTGGCCGCTTCAAGAAAAGATTGGGCAAAGAAGCTTGACGATGCCTTGTGGGCTTACCGGACTGCATTAAAAACTTCTGTGGGGTTATCTCCGTTTCAAATGGTCTATGGGAAGGCATGTCATCTACCCGTAGATTTGGAGCGTCGAGCCTTTTGGGCATTGAAGTTCTTGAATTTTGATGCCAATTTGGCGGGTGAGAAAAGAGTCCAACAGCTGCACGAATTAGAGGAGATGCGCCTCAATGCATATGAGAATACAGCTATTTACAAGCAGCGAGTCAAGACCTATCATGACAAGAAGATAGTGATGAAAACATTTCAGCCGGGACAACAAGTTTTATTATTCAATTCCCGGCTGAGATTGTTTCCGGGCAAGTTGAAGTCTAAGTGGTCGGGACCGTTCATTGTCAAAGAAGTCTTATATCATGGAGCTATATAAGTGGAGCATCCTATTTCAAAAAGGACCTTCAAAGTCAATGGCCAAAGGCTCAAGGCCTACTTGGGTGGTGACATCGAGAGATTGACCACAACTGTGCACCTTCGTGATCCTTGAGATCACCGACCCGTCAAGCTAGTGATGTTAAAGAAGCGCTTATTGGGAGGCAACCCAAGTTTTCTTCTCCTTTCCCTTTGTTTTTGAATTTAACTCTTGAATAATTTGAGAAGATCAAGAGGAATAAGATCATAGATTAATAGATGTGTTAAGTGTTTTCAGGGTAAGGAGGAAGAGAAGCAAAAAGGGCAAGGGCAAGCAAAGTCAGCAGCCATCACGCCCAGGCCGTGACGCTGATCACGGCCGTGATGAGCCAGCCATGAAGACCAGAAAGGATCACGGCCCAGCCGTGATGAGAGGACCCTGAAGATCAGAGAGCATCACGACCTAGCCGTGATGGAGGTCACGGCCGTGACAGGCCAGCTCCAAGGACCAGAATTGATCATGGCCTGCCCGTGATGAGCCTCACGGCCGTGACACACTTTTCTGCCTCCCTTTGCCTAGGGCATGTGAGTCAACACCCGATACCACCTCGGTAAGTTGTTCCATTTTTCTCCTCTCTTCGACTTGATTATTTACATTGGGGACAATGTAAGTTTTTAAGCTTGGGGTAGGGGTACTTTTGTGCATTTTTGCATGTTGCATTCATATAGGCATAGTTTTGCATGATCACATGATTCGATTGCCCCTTGCTTAGATTATGCATCCAATTGTGAGAACCGAGTGCCAAATAAATTGAGATAGTGAATTTTTGAACCCAATTTTTTATTCTTGTGATAAGGCTACAAATAAAAATGCTTGAGATGATCTTTGATAGTTGATAATTAGCATATGGTGCCTTAGATTTATGTTTCTCACTGATTTTTGAACTACCAAAATGTGAGATTTTGAGCCAAAAGGGGTACTCACTAAATCTACCCCATTCCTTTGAGATACAGTGTTTTATTCCTCTTGGTTTGTATTCTCTAGAACTCACTAAATGACCCAAGCAGAGCCCATCACGTCCTAGCCGTGATGACCACCACGGCCTAGCCGTGATGACCACCACGGCCGTGATCGAGCAATAATTGAGAAGAAAGAAGGCAAAAGTCAGAAGCTATCACGACCAAGCTTTGATTCACATCACGGCCGTGACATATACCCTCACCAGGCAGAACTGATCACGGCCGTGACAGACCAGCTGAGACAGGCAAAGCCTATCACGGCCTTGCCATGATTACCATCACGACCGTGATGCTCCAAAATTTGAAAGCGCGCCAAGGCAGAAAGCGTCACGGCCGTGACGCGAATCCTAATCTATAAAGAGGCACGAGTAGAACAGAAGAAAACAGTTTTGAAACCCTCAAACACTCTCTCTGAACCTGGGGCAGCTGCACAAGGACTCCATGGAGTTTCTTCTCCTTTTCATCTCTATTCCTTTGATTTTGGCTATGATCATGAGTAGCTAAATTCCCATTGTTGGGATTAGATGTAGCTATTTATGAATTCTCCATGTATTTGATTTGACCTTGTAATACAGTTTTTTCTTCATTTTGAGTGATTGATTTCCATGCTTAATGCTTGTTGTGGCGTGATCCCCCATGACTTGATTATTGTTTTGGTATGCAATTGGAAAATTCATATTAGAACTAGAACTGAAATCAACCACCTGGTAAACCTTGTATCTTGGAATGGATTTAGGTTTATTAGCAATTGTGTAATCCCTAATCATCATGCAAATTCATTAATCTAGGACACTTAAGGATTTAGGGTCTATTAGTGGATTTAGGCTCTTGTCATATGAGGAATCAGGGCTTGAGTAATCTAGTGGATTGATTGTCATATTTGAAGTAGAAACTGTTTACTAGTCATTTCATTGCATAGGGATGAAGTTTAGTGAACCTAATCCCAACATCTTTCGTATATTTGAAGAATCCTTATTTCTGCCTCCCAAGTGTTTGACAAAATTACTCAAAGAACTTTTTCTTTTATTTTGTTTATTTTAAGTTTTAAATCTGATTGGGCTTGGTATTTACTATTGATCTCCTTTTGATCCAAATATCACTTAGATAGTAATTGAATCGGTACCTGCTAGTACTTGTCACAGTCCTCGTGGGAACGATAAACGGTCTCACCACCGTATTACTTGTACGACTAGGTATACTTGCCTAGATTCGACCAACAAGTTTTTGCCGCCGTTACCGGGGACTGTGTTTCAATATTAGCATACCCATTTCGATTACTAATTTAAGCAAAAAAAATTCTGTTTTATTATCTGTTTGTTGTCATATTTTTTCTGTTTTGCTGTCATAGTTTTTTTTTCCTGTTTTATTTGCTGTTTGTGTGCTGTCATTTAATGCTAACACTCTTTGTGTCTAGTCTGTTTGTGCATGCGAGGTACTATCCCGGCTGATCAACTCCTCTACGATCCTGAAATAGAAAGAACATCTAGGGAGAATCGAAGGCAAGCAAGAGAGCGGAAACTGTTAGAACAACAAGAAGAAGAACAAGAGACTTCCACCTCTCAAGTTCATCAAGAAAGACTCAGGATGGTAGGCAATGGTGAAGGTGCTCCACCACGGAGGACAGTTGGGGACTATGCCAATACAAATGTCAATCGGCATGTCACTAGCATAGTGAGGCCTCCAGTGAACTGCGCAAATTTTGAAATCAAGCCAGCTCTCATCAATATGGTTTCACAAAATCGATTTGCCGGGTTGGAGAAGGAGGATCCCAATAATCATGTCTCCTACTTCCTGGAGTTATGTGATACGAGTAAGCACAATGGTGTTTCTGATGATGCACTTCGCTTAAGGTTGTTTCCTTTCTCTCTAAGAGATAGGGCCAAGGCTTGGCTCCAATCTCAACCAAGGGGGAACATCACTACATGGGATGACTTAGAGACAAAATTTCTTTCAAGGTTCTTTCCTGCCTCAAGATTTGTGAAGACAAGGGGTGATATCATAAGCTTTGCTCAACAAGAGGGTGAGACTCTTCATGACACATGGGAAAGGTTCAAAGACTTGCTCCGAAGATGTCCAAATCATGGGTTTGATGATCATACCCAAATGCAAACATTTTGCAATGGATTGAGGCCGTCAACCAGGTATATGTTGGATGCCTCGGCTGGAGGTTCCATGAACACAAAGACAGCGGAGGAAGCATTGATTTTGATAGAGGCTATGGCATCTAATGACTATTTGATGCATCATGATCGGGGTCCCACATCAAGGAGGGGAGTGTTGGAGTTAGACTCACAAACTGCACTTTTGGCTCAAAATAAAATTATGACACAACAACTTGAGTCCATCACAAAGCAACTAGCTCAACTCCCACAACAACTCCAAACTGTTCAAGGGACAACCATGCCACCTCAACAGGTAATGAGATGAGATTTTTGTGGAGGAGATCATGATAATGGAAGATGTGAGGCCCCACCTAGTTCCCACGAGGAAGAAAATTATACGGGGAACTATGGGCGGCAAAGTAACAACCAATACTCCAACAATTACAACCAAGGATGGAGGAATCAAAAGTGTTTTGGTTGGAAACAAGATGCCGGACAGGCAAGCAAGCCTCTTCCTACACAACTGCCTCAAGACCATACTTCTATCTTGGAGAACACTCTCAATCAGTTCATGCAAATGTCCATGTCAAACCAGAAAAACACAGATGCATCCATAAAGAACTTGGAGGTTCAATTTGGACAAATTGCAAAGCAATTAGCGGAGCAATCAAGCAGCAGTTTTTCAGGTAATACTCAAACTAATCCTAAAGAGCATTGTAAGGCTATTGTTTTGAGGAGTGGTAAAAGTCTTGAGGAAGAGAGTGGTGAGCCTTTGGTGAAAAATCAGTGGGTTGATGAAAAAACAGAGTTGAGTGCTGAGAAAAAAGAGGAAAAAGGCAAAGAAGTTGTAGTAGAGGAGGAAGAAAAAGACAGTGAAAAAGACAAGAGGGAGAAGCTAGTGGATGAGAATTCAATTTTGAGGAGGAGTAAAAGTCAGATTTTGAAAGATGGAGACAAGCCTTAAGAGATCCACTCTTATGTGAAGTTGCCATATCCTCATTTGAGCAAGAAAAAGGAGAAGGAAGAGCAGTTTGCCAAGTTTCTTGACATCTTCAAGAGGTTACAGATTAACATACCCTTTGCTGAAGCACTAGAGCAGATGCCCACTTATGAAAAGTTCATGAAAGAGTTGCTCACGAAGAAAAGAAAGTTCAAAGAAGGTGAGATTGTTGCCTTGACAGAAGAGTGTAGTGCGATTCTTCAAAGGAAGCTGCCTCCAAAGTTTAAAGATCTTGGTAGTTTTACAATCCCTTGCACTATTGGGAGTGTTGCTATTAGGAAGGCCTTGTGTGACTTGGGAGCATGTATCAATTTGATGCCGCTTTCAATTTTGAACAAGCTTGGAGGTGGTGAGGTGAAACCGACAAGGATGGCATTGCAACTAGCCGATAGATCAATCAAGCGTCCTTATGGTATTTTGGAAGATGTTTTGGTGAAAGTGGATAAGTTTATCTTCCCAGTGGATTTTGTGATATTAGACATGGAGGAGGATGCATAAGTTCCACTTATATTGGGGAGACCTTTTCTAGCAACTGGTCGTGCTTTGATAGATGTACAAAAGGGCTAACTCTGACTCAGAGTGCAAGATGAAGAGGTTGCTTTCAACGTGTTTGAAGCTATGCATCACCCGAGTGATGAAGAGAATTGCTTCCGCATGGACCTTGTGGAAGTAGTGGCTAAAAAAGCCCTTGCACATCAGCTCCACTCCTCTACTCTTGAGAAGGTAATTGTAAAATCTTTTGAAAATCTTGATGAGGAAGAGGAGAAGGAAATAGAAGACTGTTTGTGTGATCTGGAAGCTCAACCCAAGCAACTTGGAGTATGTATTTCTTGGTGAGAATGATGAAGACCCTGTCAAAGTGAGCAATCTATTGTCCAAATTGGAAGAGGAGAAACTTGTAAGGGTGCTTTGAGAGCATAAAACAGCTATTGGATGATCCATCTCAGATTTGAAAGGTATTAGCCCCACATTTTGTATGCACAAGATCATGATGGTGGCTGAATTTAAACCGGTGGTCCAACCGCAAAGGAGGCTCAATCCTACAATGAAAGAAGAGGTAAGGAAGGAGGTGCTGAAACTCCTTGAAGCTGGAATGATCTATCCGATTTCCGATAGTGCTTGGGTGAGTCCGGTACAAGTGGTTCCAAAGAAAGGTGGCATGACCGTCGTGCACAACGAGAAGAATGAGTTGATCCCAACTAGAAAAGTCACCGGTTGGCGAATGTGTATAGATTACCGGAAGCTAAACCAAGCTACTAGGAAGGATCACTTCCCACTTCCATTCATGGACCAGATGTTGGACAGGTTGGCTGGGCAAGCTTATTATTGTTTCTTGTATGGTATTCGGGTTATAACCAAATTGAGGTTAACCCGGAAGACCAAGAGAAAACTGTCTTCACATGCCCTTTTGGAGTTTTTGCCTATCGGAAGATGCCTTTCGATCTTTGTAATGCGCCTACGACATTTCAAAGGTGCATGCTTTCCATTTTCTCTGATATGGTAGAAAATACATTGAAGTTTTCATGGATGATTTTTCTGTTTTGGGTTTCTCTTATGATGATTGCTTGTCTAACCTTACTGCTGTATTAAAAAGGTGCATGTACACCAATTTAGTCTTAAATTGGGAGAAGTGTCATTTTATGGTGCAGGAAGGCATTGTGATTGGGCACAAAATTTCAACCAAGGGGATCGAAGTGGATAAATCCAAGATTGATGTGATTGAGAAACTACCTCCACCAGTGAATGTCAAGGGTGTGAGGAGTTTTCATGAGCATGTGATAGGCATATTCAATAAGCACTTAAGAGACAATCAATTTCTAGTCCAATTAGAAGCTTAGGTTCTTCAAGTTCATATTCTCACTGATTTGGGCACTCATCTCACCTCACTCAAGTATTTTAGGGTATATGACAATTCGCTCAGTTTCCTCAAGGAAAGTACTCTACCATAGGCTTGACTATTAATCAAATCTCTACTTTATTAATGAAAACACATAAGAATCAAGAGATCTTTCACTTTGGTTGTAATGTGGCCATGGGATTTATTGTTAGGTGGGAAAATCAAGGAAAGGGAATTTCAAGAAGGCTAGACAAATCATCAAACATTGCAAAGCATGACACCTTCTAAAATACCTTTTAGGGGCTTTGATTCACTTCTCCACCTCCTTTTTTTTATTTATTTATTTTCATTTCTCACTTTCTTTTGTCATCCCCTTCTCCATTCTTTTTTTTTTGTTTATTTCATTTTATTTGTTTGGAGAAGGGGAGATTTAAAGCTCAAGAGAAATTACTTTCTAGCTTTTTTTCATCCCATACTTTTTTCCAACTACCAATTTACCCTTTTTGTAATACTTTAAAAGGTGTCATACCAAGCATTATTTATCAAAGTAATTCAAGGTACCAAGAAAAGTATTTTTTCTTTTAGGCTCAAAACTGGGCAACTAAGGGGTAGCATTTAATCATTCAAAGCTAGGAAGGCCGGAAAAATACCTAGTGCCTCTATCATTTCCAAAAGTGTTTTAAAAAATTTTTAAGTTTAGAAATGGTTTCAAGTCAAGTTCTAGAAAATACAGTCCAAGAGGAATTACAACACTCTATCACAAGAAATGGGGTAGATTTAGTGAATACCCCTTTTGGCTCAAAATCTTACATTTAGTGGTTCAAAAATCAGTGAGGAACACAAATCTAAGGAATCATATGCTAATTATCAACTATCAAAAGTTTATCTCAAAAATTTTTATTTTTAGCCATGTCACAAGAATAATAAAAAATTGGGTTCAAAAATTCACTATCTCAATTCATTTGGCTCCAAGTTCTCACAATTGGATGATGTTCTAAGTGAGGGGCAATCTAAAGAATGTGATCATACCAAACTATGCCTATGAAAATGCAATATGAATGCAACAATGCAAATGCAAAAATACCCCCACCCCAAGCTTGATTACTTACATTATCTCCAATGTAAATAATCAAGTCGGAGAGAGGAGAAAAATGGAACAACTTACCAAGTCGGTAGCGGGTGTTGGCTCACATTCCAGTCAAAACTTGGGTGGAAATTTCATCACGGCCGTGAGGCTCATCACGGGCAGGCCGTGATCGTTTCTGGTCCTCAGGAGTTGCCCTGTCACGACCGTGATCTACATCACGGCTAGGCCGTGATGCACTCTGATCTTGGCATCCTATTCATCACGCCCGTGATGTGTATCACGGCTAGGCCGTGATCCTTTCTGTGCTCTTGTATTAGTTCATCACGGCCGTGACGTGAAGGCTTCTGACTTTATTTTTCTCTGCTCTTCTTCCCTTTCTCAACCTGAAAACACTAGACAAACCTATTAATGATATTTTTGCCTCTTGATCTTCTTTAATTATTCAAGAGGTTAATTCAAAAACAAAAGGAAAAGGGAAAGAAAACTTGGGTTGCCTCCCAAGAAGCTCTTGTTTATGGTCTTAAGCTTGACCATACTTCCTTCAATCAACCGGGGTCGGCTGGGCGTAGAGGTGCCGGAACACTTCTCTTCCATGGAGCTCCTTCAAATAGTCGTTTCTGCTCATACAGCCAATAACGCTTCCGCTTCGCTCTTTTATTTTGGAGCTTCCTAGCCTTCCTTCCTCCCGGCAGAAGTTTTGTTTCTGCATGGGCAGCAACTCCAATTCCATCACTGCTGGGTGCATCATTAGCCATGCCTATCTTCGGAGTTGCTTCCATGTTGAGCTCTTCTTTTACCACTGGAGACGTGATACCAATTCTGCACACATGGCTCTCTAAAGGAGGGTTATTATAAGAGTTAGTAAAATGAAAATCGACCCTACCTTCCTCTACATTTAGAGAGAGTTTACCATTCCTTACGTCTATTACTGCTTCAGCGGTGGCCAAGAATTGGCCTTCCTAAAATGATGGGTGATTCAGGATTCCCTTTCATGTCCAATACCAGGAAGTCGGTAGGGATGAAGAATTTCCCTACCTTTATAGGAACATTCTCTAGTATGCCTAGAGGAGTCCTAGTTGAGCCGTCCGCAAATTGTAAGGAGAATTTGAACGGTCTCAACTCTTTACTTTCCAACCTTTCCATGATAGTGAGGGGCATCAAGCTCGCACTAGCCCCTAGGTCACATAAGGCTTGGTCGATTTGCACCTGTTCGATCGAGCAAGAGATGGAGAAACTACCTGGGTCTTTCAGTTTAGTAGGCATTTTAGTCTCTACATCTACTTGCTTTTTCCTGACCAACCTTTGTGGGAAAGGTATCGGGGGTTGGTATGGTGGTGGAAGGAAATACTTGGGTTCTGGCTCTTCATTTTCGCTCGTGTCCTCCTCCGGTTCCACCTCCATTTTAGCTACCCCCACCCCAAGCTTATCATCCCTTAAGTGTATGGCATTGCAATGCTCAATGGGATTTACTTCGGGTTGCCCCGGGAATGTACCCTTAGGTCTCGAGTACGTGCTGGCTTGTTCGGCAATTTGGGTTTCTAGCATCTTGCTATGAGCGGCTAAGTTGTCTACCTTAGATGCTAGCTCCTTTATTGCCTCATTCTGCTGAGTTTGAGTGGCAACAAAGTTTTCCATGAGAGACTCGAGCTTAGATTTTTGAACCTGAGGATACCCCGGTGCGGCTCTCTTATTACCTTGGCCCTCTTGGAACTCATGGTTGAGCGTGTTGCTGTAGTTGCCGTAGGAGAGGTAAGGGTTGTTCTTCCTTTGGTTGTAGGGATTTGGGGGAGCATAGTTGGGCAACTTCGGGTTCGTGTCGTAGAAGTTGTGACAAGAGTTCACTTGCTCACCCGAAGCGCCGGATCCATGAGCGATACCACGAGGGCATTCCATCATGTCATGTCCCTGCATTCCACAAATCTCACAAATAGTGTTAGTAGCACCTATTGCACTCATATTAGCTCTTTCAATCTTATCTAATCGTTTATTTAGTGAGTCAAATTTAGACATAATCAGATCAATGCTACTTACTTCAAACTTACCCCCCGAAATCTTGTTCGGGTTATTACCTCTTTCGGATCCCCATTGGTGGTAGTTGGTGGCGACATTCTCGATGATGTTGAATGCCTCAGTCAGAGGCCTATTCATAAATTCTCCACCGGCTGCAGAATCAAGTGACACCTTCGAAGAGTAGTCCAATCCGTTATAGAAGGTGTGCACTATTAACCACCTCTCGAGTCCATGGTGTGGGCAAGACTCCAGCAGTCCCTTGTATCGATCCCAAGCTTCCGATAATGATTCTCCGTCTTTCTGGAAGAAGCCGGTGATCTGGGTTCTTATGTAGGCCGTCTTGGATGGAGGGAAGAATTTCTCCAAGAACGCCTGCTCCAGTTGGTCCCAAGTAGTCAAGGTATTAGCGGGAATTTGCTTAAGCCAGGCCTTCGCCTTTCCAGTGAGAGATGAGAAGAACAGTCTCAAACGCACAACATCGACCGAGGCTCCATTAATCCTGATTGCATCGGTGAACTCTAAGAATGTCTCTATGTGATCGGTCGGGTCCTCCGAAGGCAATCCTCTGAATTGATGTTGCCTAATCATGTTGATTAGCATGGGCGGTATAGTATAGCTTTCCGCCTCAATCTCTGGCCTTGCAATCCCAGTTCGCAAGCCTCTCGCATTTGGGGATGCGTAGTCCTTCAAAGGTTTTGTATCCGGTTGATTCGCCATGAGTGGAATGGGAATCGACCTTTCTCCCTCTCTTTGTAGTCTTCTACGTCTGTGGAAGGTTCTCTCGATTTGTGGATCAACCTCACTAAGGCTCCCAAGACTTAGGGATCTTTGCATATAACACACAAAGAGATGGATACAATAGAAGGAAAAGAAATTTTTGATTTTTTTTTTCAAATATAAAAATTAAATAAAAAGAAAAGGTCCAGAAAAATCAATTTAAAAACTAAATTGAGATTCGAAAAGGCACATTCCCCGACAACGGCGCCAAAAACTTGATAGGCTGTCGTCGCGACGCGCGCGTGTTGCGTGCCGCGCTCCTGCGATTCCGGCAAGTGTATCGGATTGCCGTCAAGTAATAAAAGATATCGAACCCACAGAGACTGTGTTCCCGAATCACAATCAATTTCGAATTGAGTGAATCTGGACGTTTTAGAGGATTTTTATGTTTTGAGTAAAAAGGGTTTTGAATTTGAAATTAAAAGATAGATGAGCAGAAAACAATTAAAACAGAAAACAAATCTTTTTGGGGTTTTGATCTAAATGGATTCCTAGGGATTTTGGTTACCTTTGAGGCTGTTTATGTTACTAATCTGATTTACCTTTGTTGATTAATGAAATTGCCTTGAAGGCGAGTTTATCCTCTAATAGCTTAAGCTCCCTCTCGGGTTACAAAAGCCGTGCCCAATTGACCCGACCCCTACTCTCGTGGTAGTCGATCCCAGATTGGACCCTTTGCGCTTCGTGACAACTCGTTGCTCCTCGAGGGACGGCTTCTAACTCTCGTGATTTCAGTCCCAAGTCTGACTTCTATAGGTCCGACACCTAAGTTCACCGCTAGGTTCCTCCTTAGAATGTCTCAGTCATGCAAATAACCTAAGTTCACCGCTAGGTTCCTCCTTAGAATATCCACGTCTCGCAGATAAGCGGTCGCCGAACTTTACGAGTGAAACACACTAAAAATCCTAAGTTCACCGCTAGGTTCCTCCTTAGAACGTCTACGTCACGCAAATAAGCGGTCACCGAATTTACGAGAGATTAACACACTAGAAATCAGATCTAAAACAATAACGAAATCAACAACGATTTTACATCAAATCAACAACATTTACAAAACTCGGGCAGAGCCCCAATCCCTAGAAACAAACTACTACTCCAGTCTTGCCATGGAGATGACAAGCTGGGTTGACAACATAATGAAAAATACAAAAATCAGAGAAGAGAGGAGGATAGGAGAAGATGATCCTAAAATGTAGCCAAAAGGTGTCCTAGATGATCTCTCTCCCTATGATGATGGATGATCCCGATATGTCTGATGATGGATCCCCTTCTGCATCTGCTTGGTCCATATTTATAGAAATTGGGAAGTTATAGTCCCAATCCAACTCAAAATCTGATCTATTTCGGCTGCTTCTGATCCAAGTAATGCGCGTCACGGCCGTGATGGCCATCACGCCCAGGCCGTGACGGTCTCTGTTTCTGGCACTTCTGGCATTTTTCAGTCTCTCGCGTGGTGAGCCCATGCTCGCGTCGTGAGCCTCCATTTCATGGCCGTGATCTCCATCACGGCCAAGCCGTGATGGATTCTGACTTGTGGTGGTTTTGGGTCACGGCCGTGATGTGCATCACGGCTAGGCCGTGACAGACTCTGACTTCAGCCTTTCTTCTTTTTCAGTTTTGCTCGATCATGGCCGTGATGGGCATCACGCCTAGGCCGTGATGGGCTCTGTTTGGCTCATTTTCTGCACTTTTAAAGCTCCATCTTCATCCAAACTTCATCAAGGTTGATCCTGAGCATTTTACCCTTGATATCTGCAAAACAACACCACAAAAACTGCCTTACCCATTCCAAAGGAAAATTAACCTAAAATCTATTAAAAATATGCCTAAACTACATGAAAATGCTTGCGAAATGATAGACAAAGATGATGTGAAATCACACTCATCAGCATGCAGGCTTTTACCGGCGGTTCATCAAGGACTTCTCAAAGATAGTCAAGCCGTTGTGTGGCCTTTTGAATAAGGACACACCATTTGTGTTTGATACTGCTTGTCTCACTTCTTTCCAGATTTTAAAATAAAAATTGATCACTGCTCCCATCCTTGTTGCACCCAACTGGGAGTCACCATTTGAATTAATGTGCGATGCCAGTGACTACGCAGTTGGGGCAGTTTTGGGATAGCGGAGGGAAAAAATTTTCCATGTCATTCACTATGCTAGCAAGGTTCTCAATGAGAACCAAGTAAATTATGCAACAAATGGAAAAGAGTTGCTGGCCATAGTGTTTGCATTGGAAAAATTTCGTTCATAGTTGATTGGTTCACAAGTCACTGTTTTTACTGATCATGCTGCAATTAAATATTTGTTGACTAAGTTAGATTCAAAACCAAGACTCGTAAGGTGGATTCTATTGTTGCAGGAATTTGACTTAGTCACTAAGGACAAAAAGGGCTGCGAAAATTTGGTGGCTGACCACTTATCTCGGCTAGTGAATGAAGAAGTTGCTGCCAAAGAGAAGGACATTCGGGATGAGTTCCCGGATGAGGCCTTATTTCTGGTGCATGAAAGACCGTGGTTTGCCGACATGGCAAATTTCAAGGCAGCCAATATTGTTCCAGAGCACCTCACTTGGAAACAAAAGAAGAAATTCTTCCGGGATGCCAACCATTTCATGTGGGATGACCCATTTCTGTTCAAGGTTAGACCGGATGGCTTATGACGGAGGTGTGTTAGTCAAGAGGAAGCAAGGAGTATTCTGTGGCATTGCCATAACTCTCCATATGGTGGACATTACAATGGGGATAGGACAACCGCAAAGGTCCTCCAATCTGGGCTCTTTTGGCCCTCAATCTTCAAGGACTATTTCAATCATGTGAAGAGCTGTGACAAGTGCCAAGGGACCGGGAACATTTCAAAAAGGGATGAGATGCCACTGCAAAACATATTGGAGGGTGAGATATTTGATTGTTAGGGCATAGACTTTATGGGTCCACTTCCACCTTCATTCTCCAATCAGTATATCTTGGTGGCGGTGGACTATGTTTCCAAATGGGTGGAGGCCGTTGCAACACCGAAGAATGATGCCCAAACAGTGATTAAATTCATCAAAAAGAACATCTTTGCTCCGTTCGGTGTCCCAAGGGTCCTTATAAGTGTTGGGGGATCTCACTTCTGCAACTCACAACTGAAAAATGTGTTGACCAAGTATGATGTGAGGCATAAGGTGGCATCTCCCTATCATCCGCAAACAAATGGGCAAGCGGAGGTCTCTACTCGGGAGATTAAGAGAATTCTGGAAAAAACTGTGGCCACTTCAAGAAAATATTGGGCAAGGAAGCTTGACGATGCCTTGTGGGCTTACCGGACTGCACTGAAAACTTCTATGGGGTTATCTCCGTTTCAGATGGTCTATGGGAAGGCATGTCATCTACCCGTAGAGTTGGAGCATCGAGCCTTTTGGGTGTTGAAGTTCTTGAATTTTGATGCCACTCTGGCTGGTGAGAAAAGAGTCAATCAGCTGCATGAATTAGAGGAGATGCGCCTTAATGCATATGAGAATGCAGTTATTTACAAGCAGCGAGTCAAGACCTACCATGACAAGAAGATCGTGATGAAAACATTTCAGCTGGGACAGCAAGATTAATTATTCAATTCCCGGCTGAGATTGTTTCCGGGCAAGTTGAAGTCTAAGTGGTCGGGACCGTTCATTGTCAAAGAAGTCTCACCTCATGGAGCTGTAGAAGTGGAGGATCCTACTTCAAAAATGACTTTCAAAGTCGATGGCCAAAGGCTCAAGTCCTACTTGGGTGGTGACATCGAGAGATTGATCTCAGCTGTGCGCTTTCATGATCCTTGAGATCACCTACCCGTCAAGCTAGTGACGTTAAAGAAGCGCTTATTGGGAGGCAACCCAAGTTCTCTTTTCATTTTCCTTTTGTTATTGATTTTTAACTCTTGAATAATTTGAGAAGATCAAGAGGAAAAATATCATAGATTAATAGGTTTGTTAAGTGTTTTTAGGGTAAGAAGGAAGGAGATGAAAAAGGGCAAGGACAAGCACAGTCAGCAGCCATCACGCCCAGGCCGTGACACTAGTCACGACCGTGATGAGCTAATCATGAAGACCAGAAAGGATCATGTCCCAACCGTGATCCCCATCACGGGCGTCATGAGAGAACCCTGAAGATCAGATAGCATCACGGCCTAGCCGTGATGGAGGTCACGGCCGTAACAGGCTACCCCTATGGACCAGAATGCATCACGGCCTGCCCATGATAAGCATCACGGTCGTGACACAATTTTCAACAGGTTTTTGACTAATCATGTTAGCCAACACCCGCTACCGCCTCGGTACGTCGTTCCATTTTTCTCCTCTCTCCGACTTGATTATTTACATTGGGGACAATGTAAGTTTTTAAGCTTGGGGTAGGGGTACTTTTGCATACTTGTGCATTTTGCATGTTGCATTTGTAACACCCTCCCTTGGGCATTACCTTCTAAACACGTGCGAAAATAAAATTAAAAGATAATTTGCTGGTGCTTTCGGAAAATAACTTATATAAGTACATAAGTGTCTGAAATTGGGTATAAAATTTTTTGTCACGACTCCACACCTAAGCCATAATCGACACACAAACTTACTATCATAGCTTGGCAAGCCTATTTAATTTAAAGGATATACTTAAATACAAGATAGTAGTTTTACAAAAATTTCGACAGAGTCTCCTCTGTAATTCGGACATCCCAGATAAAATAACACCTGTTAAAATGATTACATTTTCACTCCAGAATTCTAGTTACACTAAATTCAACCAGGCATCAATACATAAAAATAATAGTTAAAGCCATAAGCTTTACAAGACCAAAAGAAATAGCTTAGATTTTCATTCAAAAGATATGCTCTCCGAGCTATAGACATTCCATTTTAAAATAAAGGCTCTCTGAGCCAAACTCGTACATACTACTAAAATAATCTAAGTCTCAACCCTAAACTGGTCATTCTAAAAGTTATTCCGCAAGTAATACCTCATCAAGCAACTAGATCTAAGTCTCTGAGTGACTTAGAAAGACTTCTCTGCACCATCTGTGTTAAAGTACCCAGGGTACAATATCGAACTAGAAGAATCCTGAAATGTGTGTGTAAGGGTGAGACGCCAATATATGGTTTTAACCCAATAACTAAATGCTCGACACCACATAACACATATACATTTACCACACGAGCATTTATAAGCTAATAGTTTATCAGTGGGTTTAACACCCCAAACATCATCCATAACATTATGCATGACACTTCTATTCATCATCTACTTTTCGTCCTAATCTCATGAGATATCCCAACATCATATGAGTTGATCAGACTCCATAGCCACACTGGCTAACTTGGCCAACTGCCAACAGGTGCGCAACCTCTTCCCATCTTAAAAACAAAGGCATATACAGCCAGGCACACACAAGGCCAAACACATTGCTAATGTCCACAACCAGTGGCACTATACCATTAGCAAGTAAGATGGGGTCCCATGTCCTCCCTAGGCACATGAGATAAATGCATATCGTAATTACCTTCAGCCGCTGGTAATTAATGCATTAAACCACAAATCGCAGGCACGTCTGCCAAATGCATGCAAAACACTTTTGTTTTGTTCTTTCCTTTGTGCTCAATCTTTCTTTTGCCGAAGCTCAAAATGGCTTACGACTCACATAGTTTTAAAACACTTTTTAAAACTTCCATTACAACACAGGACCTTATTGTCCGTAAAACTTTTATCAAATCATAGGACCTCACAGTCCATAAAACTTTTATCAACACATAGGACCTCACAGTCCAAGTGCTCAATCACGACACCTCTCGACCGGTGCACCAGTCTTAGGTTCGTGGCACTAGAAACATCTTCAATGTTTCATCACAGTATACCTCATGTATACAATATAGGCCCTCAAAGTCCAAATGACTGAGTCCATCACAACACATAACCTTAGTACCCCGACGTCTCGGTTACTAAGTTCCACACCACAATTAACACGAAATCAGTTTTGCTTTCATAAATTCTTTTTCCAAAAATTGGAAATTCATCAATAAAATCCTTAAATAATAAAACTTGGTTTTCACAAATATGAGTCACTTGAGGTTTTAACTTCCTTAAAATATGTACTGCCGTTTCAAAATACTTTCCTTCTATACTTTTCCAAATCTATCATCATACTTTTCCAAATCAATCATCAATTATCACTTTTAAGGCTTCTCAAGCCAAAAACTTAGTTTTCCCACGGAAACAATTTTCTAAAATCATCATTAACTTCTTTTCAACAATTAATTTCATAAAATAACTTTGTATACTATTGCAAACTCTCTTACATAAAAATTAGCAGTACTTAAACATTTTCACAATTTCGCTCTCATTGTGACTCAAGTTATTTTTACACTAATAAATTATCATCATCAAAACTCCTTATTTTTCCAAAATAATACTTTTCACCACTATTATATTCCAACGTTTCTCATAAAACATTGAATATAATTTACACAGCTTATTAAAGCTTTTATCTGATTAGTCGGTTGTGCACTGACCACACAAAGCTTCTCAAACAACACTCACAAGCAACATTCAACAACAAACCACTAGACAGATCATGTACCATAGCAATATTATATTCAAATAAATAATTTAAAACAGATCAAACACTGATACTCAGATATACAACACAACATAAACCACACAATCAGATAACCACAACCACATCAATTATACAGAATACACAACAAGTAAATGGTCAACAAGTAAATGGTTATTGAGAAAAATCCATCAGGCAAGCTCCCCTTACCTCTTGAAGACTCGAACTAAATAATCTCCCGATTTGATCCGGCTTCCTCCGTCGGCTTTAGGTCAAGCCAACCCGATCGATTCCTTCATAACGAATTGCAACCAAAATAAATCAAATCAAACAAAACATACTTGACTCATGGAGGTTAGGGTTCGGCTTCACCCAATTTTCTAGGTTAGGAAACTTAAATTTGATTGACTTAGGGATTAATGATCCATAAGTAACTTAAACATGATTAAGCACTTAAACCAAGATTATGAACCAAGAACATGAACTAAAACTCATCTAGTTCCAAGAACTAGGGTTTCGGCCAAGGGCTGAGTTTGGAGTTAGAAATCTCTAAAATTTCTAAACTCTTGGATTTAATCAACATACAAAACCTAGAGTTAGATTCAAGTGTTACAAACAACTTTTGAATCATAAAACCAACAAGTGCTCATACCTAGGGTTTCGGTTTTTGAAGAATCAAATAGGCTCAAGTTTGATTTTTGATCTTCTATATACTTGAATACAAGAATTATCAAGATATAATCATGAATCAAGACATGAAATTGAAACAAAACCTAAGAACACCATATTGACCTAGATTCGGCCCAGTCCAGAAATTAGGGAAAGAAATTTCTCATGATCGTGTGCTTATAGATTATGAAAATAGAGATGATTATAAGATCATAGCAATTGGTTTCATGTCAAAAGGATTTTTCTAGAATTAGTTATGAATTTTTGAATCTAGCTCCATGAACTTTAAACAAATGAAGAACATGTTGATCAAAGGCATAAACTCAAGAATCTTATGAAGAATAGAGCTTAGAATAGCAAGATTAATAAAGACTACCTCTTTACGATTAAAGAAAATGATGATTTGGATGATGTTCTTCACAAATTTCTCATGGTGTTCTTGAGAAACTTAAGGGAGAAGATGAACATAGTTAGGGTTTAGAACAGTTTTGGTATTTTGGGTATATCTCTCAACATACTTATTCAAAATAGAAACTGATCAGAATTGCTATGCAAAATCAGACGAGTTATGAACTCTTTGGAGCAAAGAATCATGAAAATGGAAAAATGGCTTAAGGAAGAAGACAACCTATTTAAATGAAGAAGAAACCAACTTAATGAAGAAGAAACAAATGCTTAATGAAGAAGAAATCAATACTTGGTGAAGAAGAAATCAAAACTTGGTGAAGAAGAAATGAATACTTGGTGAAGAAGAATTCAAAACTTGTTTAAGAAGAATTCAAAACTTAATGAAGAAGGTGTTGGAGCCGTGAGGATGGGGCAAAGCTTTGTCAATTTGTCCAATGGCATTTGGTAGAAATTGTCATAAAAAGACAAGGGTATTTTGGTCATTTCATAACAAAATTAAATGTTGCCATAAATGTACCATTTATTACCATTTATGATAGGATAAACTCGTCATAAATGCTCGTCAAGTTGGTCAATCCAATGTCTCTGCTACTTTGCCGACTTCCCGATTCATCTGACTCAGGCTCTTCCTAGAGACATCTCGTCGTATAGGCCCGCAACAAACATAATATTTTAATTTTTTACCAAAATTTCCAAAACTTTCAGTATCGTAGTAAATACGATAAAAATATTTTTCATCTCGTTCACGATTCAAAATTAGGTCTTCTGAGCAGTAAACTTTTACTGTCAGTGAAAACACAGAAAACAGCAGACCGGCTTCCGTCTGAGTTTTCAACCAAAAACTTCCCTGTAACCTTATAAAAATAAGTATAACAAGGAAATGACCTTGGTTTATCCAAAATCATTTTCTAAGTCTCGGATAAAAATATATATTTATATATTTATTACCGATATTACGAAACAGCGAAAATCGGGGTGTTACAGCATTCATATAGGTGTAGTTTGCATGATCACATGATCAGATTACCCCCTTGCTTAGATTATGCATCCAATTGTGAGAACTAAGTGCCAATTAAATTAGAGATAGTGAATTTTGGACCCAATTTTTTATTCTTGTGCCAAGGCTACAAATAAAAATGCTTGAGATGATCTTTTGATAGTTGATAATTAGCACGTGGTTCTGTAGATTTGTATTTCTCATTTATTTTTGAACTACTAAAATGTGAGATTTTGAGCCAAAAAATGGGTACTCACTAAATCTACCCCATTCCTTGTGCTAGAGTGTTATTCCTCTTGGATTGTATTTCTCTAGAACTTGACTTGAAACCGTTTTGAAGCTTAAAAATTTTTGAAAACATTTTTGAAAATGATTGAGGCACTAGGTATTTTTTTTCGGTCTTCTGAGAATTGATTGACTAAACGCTACCCCTTAGTTGCCCAATTTTGAGCCTACAAGAATAAAATACTTTTCTTGGTACCTTGAAATATTTTGATGAATGATGCTTGATAGGAGACCTTCTAAAGTATTGCACAAAAGGGTAATAAAGGTAGTATAAAAAAGTATGGGATGAGAAAATCAGAAAAAAGTTATCTTGAGCTGAAAAATCTCCCCTTCTCCAAATAAAAGAAAAAAAAATAAAATAAAAAGAAATATATGGAGAAGGGGATGACAAAAAGAAAAGTGAGAAATAAAAGAAAAAGAAAGAAAGAAAGGTGGCAAAAGTGAATCGAAATCCAAAAAGGTATTTTAGAAGGTCATGCTTTGCAATGCTTGATAGTTTGTATAGCCTTTTGAAATTTCCTTTTCTTGATTTCCCCATCTAACGATTAATCCCATGGACCTGTTACAACCAAAGCAAAAGACCTCTTGATTCTTAATTGTTTTCATTAATAAAGTAGAGATTTGATTGATAGTCAAGCCTATGGTAGAATTCATTCCTTGAGGAAATTGAGCGAACTGTCATATATCCCTAAACACTTGAGTGAGGTGAGAAAGAGTGCCAAGCAAATGAACAAGCTTGGGGTGATTTTCAGGTGAGAAAGAGTGCCCAAATCAGTGAGAATATGAGTCTAAGAAACCTAAGCTCTAATTGGACTTGATATTGATTGTCTCTTGCTGAATTATTTGAAAATGCTTATTACTTGGATTAGTTATCACTCGGGTTCTTGGTTCACTATCCATGTTCTGATTATCTATATCTTCTGACCTTGGCGATTATTTGAGGACAAGTAAATGAATAAGCTTGGGGTGATTTGATAGTGTGATTTCACATCATAATTCTTGTACATTTTTGCATGCATTTTCATATAGTTTAGGTATATTTAAATTGATTTTTATTACTTTTTACCTTGTAATGGGTGAGGCGGTTTCTTGGTGTTGTTTTGCAGGAATTTAAGGAAAAATGCTCAAGATTAGCCATGATGGAGCTTGGATGAAGACAGAGCTTGAAAAGTGAAGAAAATGACCCAAGCAGAGCCCATCACGGCCTAGCCGTGATGACCATCACGGTCGTGATCGAGCAATAATTGAGAAGAAAGAAGGCAAAAGTCAGAAGCTGTCACGACCATGACATATACCCTCACCGGGCAGAACTGATCACAACTTAGCCGTGATACCCATCACGGTCGTGACAGACCAGCTGAGACAGGCAGAGCCCATCACGGCCTGGCCGTGATTACCATCACGGCCGTGATGCTCCAAAATTGGAAAGCACACCAAGGCAGAAAGCGTCACGGCCTGGTCGTGATGGCCATCACAGCTGTGACGCGAATCCTAATCTATAAAGAGGCTTGGGCAGAACAGAGGAAAATAGTTTTGAAACCCTCAAACACTCTCTCTGAACCTGGGGCATCTGCACAAGGATTCCATGGAGTTTCTTCTCCTTTTCATCTTTATTCCTATGATTTTGGCTATGATCATGAGTAGCTAAATTCCCATTGTTGGGATTAGATGTAGCTATTTCTGAATTCTCCATGTATTTGATTTGACCTTGTAATACAGTTTTTGCTTCATTATGAGTGATTGATTTCCATGCTTAATGCTTGTTGTGGCGTGATCCCCCATGACTTGATTATTGTTTTGGTATGCAATTGGAAAATTCGTATTAGAACTAGAACTGAAATCAACCACCTGGTAAACCTTGTATCTAGGAATGGATTTAGGTTTATTAGCAATCGTGTAATCCCTAATCATCATGCAAATTCATTAATCTAGTCCACCTAAGGAATTAGGGTCTATTAGTGGATTTAGGCTCTTGTCATCTGAGGAATCAGGGCTTGAGTAATCTAGTGGATTGATTGTCATGTTTGAAGTAGAAACTGTTTACTAGTCATTTCATTGCATGGGGATGAAGTTTAGTGAACCTAACCCCAACATCTTTCGTATATTTGAAGAATCCTTTTTTCTGCCTCCCAAGTGTTTGACAAAATTACTCAAAGAACTTTTTCTTTTATTTTGTTTATTTTAGGTTTTAAATCTGATTGGGCTTGGTATTTACTATTGATCTCCCTTTGATACAAATATCCGCTTAAAGAGTAATTAAATCGGTACCTGCTAGTACTTGTCACAGTCCTCGTGGGAACGATAAACAGTCTCACCACCGTATTACTTGTACGACTAGGTATACTTGCCTAGATTCGTCCAACAATAGAGTGTTTTATTCCTATTGGTTTGTATTCTCTAGAACTTGACTTGAAACCGTTTTGAAGCTTAAAAAATTTTGAAAACATTTTTGAAAATGATTGAGGCACTAGGTATTTTTTTCGGTCTTCTGAGCTTTGATTGACTAAATGCTACCCCTTAGTTGCCCAATTTTGAGCCTGAAAGAATAAAATACTTTTCTTGGTACCTTGAATTACTTTGATGAATATGCTTGGTATGGCACCTTTTAAAGTATTGCACAAAAGGGTAAAAAGGTAGTTTGAAAAAGTATCGGATGAGAAAGTCAAAAATATTTCTCGTGAATTGAAAATCTCCCCTTCTCCAAATAAAAAAAAAGAATTAAAAAGAAAAAAATGTATAGAAAAGGGGGTGACAAAAGGAAGTGAGAAATAAAATAGAAAGAGAGAAAGAAAGAAAGGTGGAAAAATGAATCAAAACTCAAAAAGGTATTTTAGAAGGTGTCATGCTTTGCAACTCTTGATATTTTGTGTAGCCTTTTGAAATTTAGTCCCATGGCCTCGTTACAACCAAAATAAAAGACCTCTTGATTCTTAGGTGTTTTCATTAATAAAGTAGAGATTTGGTTGATAGTCAAGCTTATGGTAGAATTCAATCCTTGAGGAAATTGAGCGAAATGTCATATATCCCGAAACACTTGATTGAGGTGAGAAAGAGTGCCCGAATCAGTGAGATTATGAGTCTAGGAAACCAAAGCTTCTAATTGGACTTGAAATTGATTATCTCTTGCGGAATTATTTGAAGTGCCTGTTACTTGGATTAGTTACTCGGGTTCTTGGTTCACTGTCAATGTTCTGATTATTTATCTCTTCTGGCCTTAGTGATTGCTTGAGGACAAGCAAATGAATAAGCTTGGGGTGATTTGATGAGTGTCATTTTACCTCATATTTCATGTACATTTTTTCATGCATTTTCATTTAGTTTAGGCATATTTAATTTGATTTTTGTTAGTTTTTACCTTGGAACGGGTAAGGCGGTGTCGTGGTGTTGTTTTGTAGGAATTGAGGGTAAAATGCTCAAGATTGACCATGATGGAGCTCGGATGAAGATAGAGCTTGAAAAGTGAATAAAATGTACCAAACAGAGCCCATCACGGCCTGGCCTTCATGACCATCATGGCCATGATCAAGCAAAACTAAAGAAGAAATAAGGCAAAAGTCAGAAGCTGTCACGGCCTAGCCGTGATGCCCATCACGGCCGTGACATGTTAATTGAGCCAGACCCCTTCTAGGCAGAATCTGTCACGACCAAGCCATGAATCCCATCACGACCGTGACAGACCATTTGGTCAAGGCAGAAGCGATCACGGCCTACCCGTGATGACCATCACGGCCGTGATGAATCAAAATTGAAAGCGCTCCCAAGGCAGAACCCATCACGGCCTGGCCGTGATGGCCATCACGACCGTGACGCGTGTTATTTGAACCCAATTTTATAAAAAAGGCATCAAGGACAGAACAAGAGGGACGATATTTTTACCCTAAAAAGAAAAAGAGAGTTTCTCTTCACCAAGGAGCTGCTGTGGCTGCTGTAGGAAGCTTCCTTGGAGTCCCTTCTCTCCCTCTTCTCTATTGTTTGTATTTTGGTTTTCTCTACAACTATGAGTAGCTAAATCCCTTTTTGTTGGGATTAGATGTAGCTAAACTGAATTTCATGTAATTGCTTTGATTTATCAATCTGTGTTTATGCATCTCTATTAGTGTTTAATTCCTATGCTTAATGCTTTTTGTGGTTTGATCACCCATGAATTGTTTTTGAGATTTGATTTGCAATGGGGACGTTCTTATAAATTCCGGATCTAGAATTAATCACCTAGTAAACCTTGCATCTAGGAGCGGAGTTTTGTTTATTAGTAATCGTGTAATCTCTACTCCTAATGCAATTTCACTAATTAGGCCACCTAAGGAATTATGGTCTGTTAGGGAATTTAGGCTCTTGTCATCTAAGGAATTAGGACTTGAGTAATATAGTGGGTTGATTTTAATATCTGGAGCATAAACTGGGTTGGTAGTCTTGGTATTGCATGAGGCTAAGGTTTAGTGAAATTTAATCCCAACATCTTTATCAAATTTGAAAATCACCTTTTTCTGCACTCCAAGTATTTGATAAAAAACCAAAAAGTGTTTGTTCCTTTTCTTTTGTTTATTTGGGGTTGGTAATTAGTATAGAGCTTGCTTCCATCCAAAGATTCGCTTAGATAGTAATTGATTCGGTACGTGCTAGTACTTGTCTAAGTCCTCGTGGGAACGATATCCCTCTTACCCTTTTATTACTTGTACGACTAGATATACATGCCTAGATTTTGTAATCAAAAAGTGTGATGGGATCTGTTTGGTACAATTTCTTCACTTTTCAAGCTCTATCTTCATCCGAGCTCCATCCTGGTCAATCTTGATCATTTTAGCCTCAATTCCTGCAAAACAACACCATGACACCGCCTTACCCGTTCCAAGGTAAAAACTAACAAAAATCAAATTAAATATGCCTAAACTATATGAAAATGCATGCAAAAATGTACATGAAATATGAGGTGAAATCACACTCATCAAGTCACCCCAAGCTTATTCATTTGCTTGTCCTCAAGCAATCACTAAGGCCCGAAGAGATAAATAATCAGAACATGGACAGTGAACCAAGAACCCGAGTAACTAATCCAAGTAACAGGAACTTCAAATAATTCCGCAAGAGATAATCAATTTCAAGTCCAATTAGACGCTTAGGTTTCCTAGACTCATAATCTCACTGATTCGGGCACTCTTTCTCACCTCACTCAAGTGTTTCAGGATATATGACATTTCGCTCAATTTCCTCAAGGAATGAATTCTACCATAAGCTTGACTATCAACCAAATCTCTACTTTATTAATGAAAACACCTAAGAATCAAGAGATCTTTTATTTTGGTTGTAACGGGGCCAGGGTATTAATCATTAGGTGGGGAAATCAAGAAAAGGAAATTTCAAAAGGCTACACAAAATATCAAGCATTGCAAAGCATGACACCTTCTAAAATACCTTTTTGAGTTTTGATTCATTTTTCCACCTTTCTTTCTTTCTCTCTTTCTATTTTATTTCTCACTTCCTTTTGTCACCACCTTCTCTATACATTTTTTTTCTTTTTAATATTTTTTTTTGATTTGGAGAAGGGGAGATATTCAATTCACGAGAAATATTTTTCTGACTTTCTCTTCCCATACTTTTTCAAACTACCTTTTTACCCTTTTGGGAAATACTTTAAAAGGTGCCATACCAAGCATATTCATCAAAGTAATTCAAGGTACCAAGAAAAGTATTTTATTCTTTCAGGCTCAAAATTGGGTAACTAAGGGGTAGCATTTAGTCAATCAAAGCTTAGAAGGCCGAAAAAAATACCTAGTGCCTAAATCATTTTCAAAAATGTTTTCACAATTATTTAAGCTTCTAAAATAACTTTTTGAGTTTTGATTCAATTTCCACCTTTCTTTCTTTCTCTCTTTCCACCCAAGCACTATCGGAAATAGGATAGATCATTCCGGATTCAAGGAGTTTCAGCACCTCCTTCCTTACCATTTCTTTCATTGTAGGGTTGAGCCTCCTTTGCGGTTGGACCACCGGTTTATATTCAGCCTCCATCATGATCTTGTGCATATAGAATGTAGGGCTAATACCTTTCAGATCTAAGATGGACCATCCAATATCTATCTTATGCTCTCTAAGCACCCTTACAAGTTTCTCCTCTTCCAACTTGGACAACACATTGCTCACTATGATAGGATTTTCATCATTCTCACCAAGAAACACATATTTCAAGTTGGGAGGTAGAGGCTTAAGCTCTAACTTGAGCTTATCTTGGACTTCACCCTTTTTGAGCTCTTCTTTCTTAGTATTGACAGCGAGTTGGTTGGGTTGAGCTTCCAAATCACACAAACACTCCTCTATTTCCTTCTCCTCTTCCTCATCAAGATTTTCAATAGAGTTCATGATTACCTTCTAAAGAGTAGAGGAATGGTGCTGATGTGCAAAGACTTCTTTAGCTACTACATCCACAATATCCATGCGGAAACAATTATCTTCATCACTCAGGCGATGCATATATAGCTTCAAATACATTGAAAGTAACCTCTTCATCTTGCACTCTGAGTCGAAGTTGACCTTTTTGTACATCTATCAAAGCACGACCAGTTGCTAGAAAAGGTCTCCCCAATATGAGTGGAACCTCCGCATCCTCCTCCATGTCTAATATCACAAAATCCGCTGGGAAGATAAACTTATCCACTTTAACCAAAACATCTTCCAATATACCAAAAGGACGCTTGATTGATCTATCGGCTAGTTGTAATGCCATCATTGTTGTTTTCACTTCACCACCTCCAAGCTTGTTCAAGATTGAAAGCGGCATCAAATTGATACTCGCCCCCAAGTCACACAAAGCCTTCCCAATAGCAACACTCCCAATACTGCAGCGGGTTGTAAAACTACCAGGATATTTAAGCTTTGGAGGTAGCTTCCTTTGAATTGTCGCATTACATTCCTCCGTCAAGGCAACAGTCTCATCTTCTTTAAACCTCCTTTTCTTTGTGAGTAACTCCTTCATGAACTTTGCAAAGGTTGGCATTTGCTTTAGTGCTTCAGCAAAGGGTATGTTGATTTGTAACCTCTTGAAAATGTCAAGAAATTTGGCAAATTGCTCTTCCTTCTCCTTTTTCTTGCTCAAGTGAGGATATGGCAACTTTACATAAGAGGGGATCTCTTGAGGCTTGTCTCCATCTTTCAAAATCTGACTTTTACTTCTCCTCAAAGTTGAATTTTCATCTACTAACTTTTCTCTCTTGTCTTTTTCTTCTTCCTCTATTACAACGTCTTTGCCTTTTTCCTCATTTTTTTTTCAGCACTCAACTCTGTTTTTTCAGCAACTCTCTCATTTTCCAACACGGGCTCACTACTCTCTTTCTCAAGACTTTTACCACTCCTCAAAACAATAGCCTTACAATGCTCTTTAGGATTTGTTTGAGTATTACCTGAAAAACTGCTGCTAGATTGTTCCGCTAGTTGCTTTGCAATTTGTCCAACTTGAATCTCCAAGTTCTTTATGGAAGCATCGGTGTTTTTCTGGCTTGACATGGACATTTGCATGAATTGATTAAGAGTGTTCTCCAAGATTGAAGTCCGGTCTTGAGGCGGTTGTGTGGGAAGAGGCTTGCTTGCTTGTGCGGCATCTTGTTTCCAACCAAAACTTGGTTGATTCCTCCACCCTTGGTTGTAATTGTTGGAGTATTGGTTGTTACCTTGCCACCCATAATTCCCCATATAATTAGCTTCCTCATGGGAACTAGGTGTTGCCTCACAATTTCCATTATCATGATCTCCTCCACAAAAATCACATCTCATTACTTGTTGGGGTGGCATGGTTGTCCCTTGAATGGTTTGGAGTTGTTGTGGGAGTTGAGCTAGTTGCTTGGTGATGGACTCAAGTTGTTGTGTCATAAGCTTATTCTGAGGTAAAAGTGCAGTTTGTGAGTCTAACTCCAACACTCCCTTTCTTGATGGGGTACCTCAATCATGATGCATCAAATAGTCATTAGATGCCATAGCAAAATGTTCGCATTTGGACAAGATCATCAAACCCATGATTTGGACATCTTCGGAGCAAGTCTTTGAACCTTTCCCATGTGTCATGAAGAGTCTCACCCTCTTGTTGAGCATAGCTTGTGATATCACCCCATGTCTTCACCAATCTTGAGACGGGAAAGAACCTTGCAAGAAATTTTGCCTCTAAGTCATCCCATGTAGTGATGCTCCCCCTTGGTTGAGATTGGAGCCAAGCCTTGGCTCTATCTCTTAGAGAGAATGGGAACAACCTTAGGTGAATTGCATCAACGCTAGCACCATTTATCTTCATCGTATCACATAACTCACGGAAGTTGGAGACATGATTATTAGGATCCTCCTTCTCCATCCCGGCAAATTGATTTTGTGAAATCATATTCAAGAAAGCCGGCTTGATTTCAAAATTGTTGCAATTCACTGGAGGCCTCACTATGCTAGTGACATGCCGATTGACATTTGTATTGGCATAATCACCAAGTGTCCTCCGTGGAGCACCCTCACCATTGCCTGCCATCTTAAGTGGTTCTTGATGAACTTGAGAAGTGGAGGTCTCTTGTTCTCTTTCTTGTTGCTCTAATAGCTTCTACTGTCTTGCTTGTCTCCGATTCTCCCTAGCTGTTTTCTCTATTTCAGGGTCGTAGAGCAGTTGGTCAACTGGGACAGTACCTCGCATGCACAAAAGTGTAGAGACCAAAACTGTTAGCACTCAATGACTGCACAGAAAAACAGATAAGTAAAACAGAAAAGTAAAATTGTGCTTAAATTAGTAATTGAAATGGTTATGCTAATATTGAAATACAGTCCCCGGCAACGGCACCAAAAACTTGTTGATTACGAAATCTAGGCAAGTATACCTAGTCGTACGTAATAAAAGGGTAAGAGGGATATCATTCCCACGAGGACTGAGACAAGTACTAGAACGTACCGAATCAATTACTATCTAAGCGAATCTTTGGATGGAAGGGAGCTCTATACTAATTACCAAGCCCAAAACAAACAAAAGAAAAGGAACAAAATCTTTTTGGTTTTTTATCAAATACTTGGAGTGCAGAAAAAGGTGATTTTCAAATATGATAAAGATGTTGGGATTAATTTTCACTAAACCTTAGCCTCATGCAATACCAAGACTACCAATCCATTTTATGCTCCAGATATTAAAATCAACCCACTAGATTACTCAAATCCTAATTCCTTAGATGACAAGAGCCTAAATCCCCTAATAGACCCTAATTCCTTAGGTGGCCTAATTAGTGAATTTGCATTAGGAGTAGAGATTACACGATTACTAATAAACCAAACTCCATTCCTAGATGCAAGGTTTACTAGGTGATTAATTCCATATCCAGAATTGATAAGAACGTCCCCATTGCAAATCAAATCTCAAAAACAATTCATGGGTGATCAAATCACAAAAAGCATTAAGCGTAGGAATTAAACACTAATAGAGAGGCATAAACACAAATTGATAAATCAAAGCAATTACATGAAATTCAGTTTAGCTACATCTAATCCCAACAAAAAGGGATTTAGCTATTCATAGTTGTAGAGAAAACCAAAATACAAACAATAGAGAAGAGGGAGAGAAGGGACTCCATGGAAGCTTCCTACAGTAGCCACAGCAGCTCCTTGGTGCAGAGAAACGTTCTTTTTCTTTTTAGGGTAAAAATCTCGTCCCTCTTGTTCTGCCCTTGATGCCTTATTTATAAAATTGGGTTCAAATAACACGCGTCACGGCCGTGATGGCCATCACCGCCAGGGCGTGACAGGTTCTGCCTTGGGCACGCTTTCAATTTTGATTCATCACAGCCGTGATGGTCAACACTGCCGTGATGGTCATCATGGGTAGGCCATGATCGCTTCTGCCTTCACCAAATGGTCTGTCACGACCGTGATGGGCATCACGGCTTGGCCGTGACAGATTCTGCCTAGAAGGGGTCTGGCTCAATTAACATGTCACGACCGTGATGGGCATCACGGCTAGGCCATGACAACATCTGACTTTTGCCTTCTTTTTTCTTTAGTTTTGCTTGATCATGATCGTGATGGTCATTACGGTCAGGCCGTGATGGGCTCTGTTTGGTACATTTTCTTCACTTTTCAAGCTCTATCTTCATCCGAGCTCCATCATGGTCAATCTTGAGCATTTTACCCTCAATTCCTGCAAAACAACACCACGACACCGCCTTACCCGTTCCAAGGTAAAAACTAACAAAAATCAAATTAAATATGCCTAAACTGTATGAAAATGCATGCAAAAATGTACATGAAATATGAGGTGAAATCACACTCATCATGGTGCACCAGATTGGTTAGGCTATTTAATTGCCAGCAATGGATATTCCGGAGAATCGGAAATGGATGTATCGTAGGTTGGATCGGAATAAACGTCTTAGGGAATAGTATAGAGTTGGAGTGGGTGAGTTTATAGAGTTTGTTGTTATCCAGGAGAGATTTATACGGCTGGGCGGTGATCATTTGAGGTGTCCTTGCAAAAGATGCAAGTGTCAATCTTTCAAAAGCGTGGATGGAGTTGTAGCCGATCTTTATGAGAAGGGCTTCATGCTGGATTATTATTGGTAGAGTAACCATGGTGAGACGTTGCCTAATTTAAACCCGATTGTGTTTGAAGGTTCGTACTATGGAAGTGGTGACCGGAGGGAAGAATTGAATCCATACGAGCATATGATAATGGATCATGCTGGACCATCGGTTGGTGTTGTACTAGAAGAAGATGGGGAAGAAGATGGCAGATGGGTTCCCAATACATAGAGTAGAATCCGAATCCCGAAGCTCATAGATTCTATGATATGCTGAGTGTTGCACGATCTCCATTGTGGGAAGGATGTCGGGAGTACACGAAGTTGTCGATGTGCATGGAATGGTTGAATATCAAATCTGACTACAATATGAAAGAAGGCTATTTTAATCGCCTTACCAGGTCAGTGTCCAAGGCGTTGCCAGAAGACAATCGGATGCCTACTAGTTTTTATCATGCTAAGAAGTCTGTCGAAAATTTGGGTCTGGGGTGTTTGAAAATTGATTGTTGCCCGAATGGATGTTGATGAGTGTGATTTTACCTCATCTTTGTATATCATTTTGAATGCATTTTCATGTAGTTTAGGGACATTTAATTGGATTTTTAGTTAATTTTACCTTGGAACGGGTAACGCGGTTTTCGTGGTGTTGTTTTGCAGAAATCAAGGATAAAATGCTCGGGATCAACCATGATGGAGTTTGGATGAAGAAAGAGCTTGAAAAGTGAAGAAAATGAGCCAAACAGAGCCCATCACGGCCTAGACGTGATGCCCATCACGGCCATGATCGAGCAAAACTGAAAAGGAAGAAAGACTGAAGTCAGAACCGGTCACGGCCTAGCCGTGATGACCATCACGGCCGTGACCTTTCACCCCCACAAGTCAGAATCTCTCACGGCCTAGCCGTGATTTCTATTACGGTCTAAAACTGAAGGCTCGCGACGCGAAAATCCTCTCGCCTCGCGAGAGTCTGAATTCTACAGAAGTGCCAAAGGCAGAAGCCGTCAAGGTCTAGCCGTGATGGCCATCACGGCCGTGACGCCCATTACTTGGACTTGAAGCAACTGAATTGGATCAGAATTTGAGTTAGATTGGGATTCTAACTTCCCAAATATATAAATAAGGGATCAAGTCAGAGGCTTAAGGGACTGTTTGGCAGGACTTTTGGTTGCTACTTAGGCTACAATTTAGGATCTCTCTCTTCTTCTCTTCTTCTCTTCTCTTAGTTTATTTCATGTTGTTTGTAATCAAGCTTGTCGTCGCCATGACAAGACTTGAGTAGTATCTTAGTTTCTAGGGATTGGGGCTATTCCCAATTTTTGTTTATGATGTTAATTTGATGTAATATCTTTGTTAATTACGATTTTGTTTTAGATCTGATTTCTAGTGTTTGAATCACTCGTAAATTCGGTGGCCACTTGTTTGCGTGTCATAGGCATTCTAAGGAGGAACCTAGCGGTGAACTTAGGTGTCGGATCTGTAGAGTCAGACTTAGGACTGAAATTACGAGAGTTAGAAGCCGTCCTTCGAGGATCAACGAATTGTCACGAAACGCAAAGGGTCCAATCTGAATTCGACTACCACGAGAGTAGGGGTTGGTTCAATTGGGCACGACTTTTGTAACCCGAGAGGGAGCTTAAGCTATTAGAGGATAAATTCGCCTTCAAGGCAATTTCGATAGTTAACAAGGGTAATCGAGTTAGCAACATAAACGATCTTGTTGGTAACCTAAATCCCTAGGAATCCATTTAGATATGTTTTTTGTTTTATCTGATTTTTACTTATCTCTTAATTCAAATTCAAAACCTTTTCAAAATATCAAATCCTTTTTCAAATCTTTTTATACAGTCCAGATTTACCAAATTGAAAATTAGTTGCGATTCGAGATCACGGTCTCTGTGGGATCGATATCTTTTATTACTTGGCGACAATCCGGTACACTTGCCGGAAACGCACGTGCATTCGCACGACGACCACCAAGTTTTTGGCGCCGTTGCTGGGGACTGTGCGTTTTCGAATCTCAATTTAATTTTTAAATTGATTTTTCTGGACCTTTTCTTTTTATTTAATTTTTATATTTGAAAAAAAAATCTAAATTTCTTTCCTTCTAGTGTATCCATCTCTCTGTGTTATATGCAAAGATCCCTAAGTCTTGGAGACCTTACTGAGATTGACCCAGAAATCGAGAGGACCTTTCACAGACGTAGGAGACTACAAAGAGAGAGAGAAAGGTTGAGTCCCGTTCCACTCATGGTGAATCAACCGGATACGAAACCATTGAAGGACTACGTAGCCCCAAATGCTAGGGGTTTGCGAACTGGGATTGCCAGGCCAGAGATCGAGGCGGAGAATTACACTCTACCGCCTATGCTAATCAACATGATTAGGCAGCACCAATTCGGAGGATTGCCCTCGGAGGACCCGACTGATCACGTAGAAACATTCTTGGAGTTCACCGATGCAATTAGGATTCATGGTGCCCCGGTCGATGCTATACGCTTAAGGTTATTCCCCTCATCTCTGACTGGAAAAGCAAAGGCTTGGCTAAAGCAATTGCCCGCCAACACCTTGACTACTTGGGACCAACTGGAACAGGCGTTCTTGGAGAAATTCTTCCCTCCATCCAAGACGACCTATATACGGACCCAGATCACCGGCTTCTTCCAAAAAGACGGAGAATCCTTATCGGAAGCTTGGGATCGCTACAAGGGACTGCTGAGGCATCCAACATAAACTTGGTTGACGGCCTCAATCCATTGCAAAATGTTCGCATTTGGACAAGATCATCAAACCCATGATTTGGACATCTTCGGAGCAAGTCTTTGAACCTTTCCCATGTGTCATGAAGAGTCTCACCCTCTTGTTGAGCATAGCTTGTGATATCACCCCATGTCTTCACCAATCTTGAGACGGGAAAGAACCTTGCAAGAAATTTTGCCTCTAAGTCATCCCATGTAGTGATGCTCCCCCTTGGTTGAGATTGGAGCCAAGCCTTGGCTCTATCTCTTATAGAGAATGGGAACAACCTTAGGCGAATTGCACCATCGCTAGCACCATTTATCTTCATCGTATCACATAACTCAAGGAAGTTGGAGACATGATTATTAGGATCCTCCTTCTCCATCCCGGCAAATTGATTTTGTGAAATCATATTCAAGAAAGCCGGCTTGATTTCAAAATTGTTGCAATTCACTGGAGGCCTCACTATGCTAGTGACATGCCGATTGACATTTGTATTGGCATAATCACCAAGTGTCCTCCTTGGAGCACCCTCACCATTGCCTGCCATCTTAAGTGGTTCTTGATGAACTTGAGAAGTGGAGGTCTCTTGTTCTCTTTCTTGTTGTTCTAATAGCTACTGCTGTCTTGCTTGTCTCCGATTCTCCCTAGTTGTTTTCTCTATTTCAGGGTCGTAGAGCAGTTGGTCAGATGGGACAGTACCTCGCATGCACAAAAGTGTAGAGACCAAAACTGTTAGCACTCAGTGACATCACAGAAAAACAGATAAGTAAAACAGAAAAATAAAATTGTGCTTAAATTAGTAATTGAAATGGGTATGCTAATATTGAAACACAGTCCCCGGCAACGGCGCCAAAAACTTGTTGATTACGAAATCTAGGCAAGTATACCTAGTTGCACAAGTAATAAAAGTGTAAGAGGGATATCGTTCCCACGAGGATTGAGACAACTACTAGCACGTACCGAATCAATTACTATCTAAGCGAATCATTGGATGGAAGGGAGCTCTACACTAATTACCAAGCCCAAAACAAACAAAAGAAAAGGAACAAACTCTTTTTGGTTTTTTATCAAATACTTGGAGTGCAGAAAAAGGTGATTTTCAAATATGATAAAGATGTTGGGATTAAATTTCAGTAAACCTTAGCCTCATGCAAACCAAGACTACCAATCCAGTTTATGCTCCAGATATTAAAATCAACCCACTAGATTACTCAAGTCCTAATTCCTTAGATGACAAGAGCCTAAATCCCCTAATAGACCCTAATTCCTTAGGTGGCCTAATTAGTGAATTTGCATTAGGAGTATAGATTACACAATTACTAATAAACCAAACTCGATTCCTAGATGCAAGGTTTACTAGGTGATTAATTCCATATCCAGAATTGATAAGAACGTCGCCATTGCAAATCAAATCTCAAAAATAATTCATGGGTGATCAAACCACACAAAGCATTAAGCATACGAATTAAACACTAATAGAGAGGCATGAACACAGATTGATAAATCAAAGCAATTACATGAAATTAGGTTTAGCTACATCTAATCCCAACAAAAAGGGATTTAGCTACTCATAGTTGTAAAGAAAACCAAAATACAAACAATATAGAAGAGGGAGACAAGGGACTCCATGGAAGCTTCCTACAACAGCCACAGCAGCTCCTTGGTGTGAACACCTAATTTTGTCCGGGTATTTTCCCTTTTAATTAATATTTGGAAAATAAAAAATAAAAAATAGAAGAAAATGCATAAAAATTCTCTAAAAATTGGTTATGTAATTAGCCGAATTTATTTTTGTTACAAGTTGTTTTGAGTCCAAGCCCAAGTAAAGAGATATTTAAATAAATAAATAAAAAAGAAAACAAAAAGAAAAGAAATGTTTTTCTATAAGTTAAATGTTTTGTCCACTGTGTTTTGTCCATCCCCACCGTGGCTCTTCTCAGTGCACAAGACTCAAGAACATAGACTCCCATTTTTGGGTAGTTTTCAGAACTTGAAGGAGAGTATTTTACTTATCAGAGGAAGGAAATACCAAAAATGGGGGTTGACAAGGGACTAAGCATACTTTAACATCTGCCATACTGCATAGTATGGAACAAAGCTGTTTTGCTGCACATTATCTACTCCTCTGCGCTCAAGCACAGCTGTAGCAACACTCCACTAGTGGAGTCCCTTTCCCTCACAGCTGGCATAATCAGAATTATTTTGTTATCTTCTCCTCCAAATGGTGCATAAATTCAGCAAACATAGTAGAAACAAAGGGGGGAGAAAACAACAAAAAAACCCATCTCTTCCTTCCTACGCGGGACCCCCCTGACCCTTTTTTTTCTTTTTCTTTCTCTTTCTCTTTTCTTCTTCCTCTCTTCTGAGTCTTCTCACGTCCCAGACTTCTTTTTTTTCTCTCTTCTTTATTTCATCTTAACATCATCTTCTCCTCTCATCCTTCATCTTCTTCAACAACCCAACAATAACAAAACAGAAAAAACAGAAAAAGCCCCACACTTCACATATCTTTCTTCCTCTTAACTTCATCTTCATCCCTCTCACCTCACATCATTCCTCATCTCTAACCCACACATCTCCTTCTTCCTCATATCTTCTCCTTCTTCCTTCATCAAGAACCAGCACCACCACTGCGAACCACGAAGCTCAGATCCGGGACTCCCCACTCGCACGAACCACCACTTCAGACTACCAGCCGGCCACCACACGCGACCCGCGTCGCTCAGAGAGCTGTTGAGGCCTCAGTCGCACGAACGCGAGCTCCACCGTTCCCCCACCGCGTCTGGACCGAACCAGCTCCATCCGGTCGTTCCCCCACCGCGCCGGACGCCATAACCGCCGCACCTGACCCAGCCACTCCAGATCCGGCCAGAACCACGAGCTGCCGCTTGCTTAGGCCTCCACGTCACGCTCCTCCCTGTCGCTGCCGTAGATCCGCGCCGCAGCCGTCGTCCAGACCATCCCTTCACTGCCCCGCGACGCCGCTTCCGTGTTGGGTACTCTGGTTCAGATGACCATTAATCTTCATTTTGCTTGTCTGCTTGATCTTCATTTTTGTTGTCTGTGTTTATTTCATGTTGCATGATGGGCTTGGGGAGGGCACATATCTGCTGCAATGTGGGCCTTGAAACATTGTTTTGTTTGGATGCTATTCTGTGATGTGTGTTTAGTACTAATCAAATAAAATCTCTTTTAAAAAAATATTTCAATCATTGTTATAAAAATTCTGCTAAAAAATTTTGAAATAAAAATTTCTTTGGAGTTTACGTAACAATCTACGATATTGATGTATGATTTTCAACCTCAAGTGTCGTATGAATTGTAAGAGTTCAATGTATAGTTTGGGCTATTTTTAACCCTGTGCAAAAGTGAATTCCATTGTGTTAAAAATAATAAAATGTTTTCAATTTACACCTTTTACAAATTTTATCCAATCTAATTTTATATAAAATCCTTTTTTAATTCACGCAACAATCTACGACGTTGATGTATGATTTTTCATCCTCAATTGTCGTATGAATTGTAAGGGTTATCGTGTAGCACTGCTATCTTGGACCCTGTTCAAGACTAAATTTATTTCAAAAAAATAAAATCCCTTTTTTATAAAAATCTTTCCAAAATCAAATCCCTTTTTACAAAAAAAAAGAAATAAAATTAATCAACCAATCAAATCTTTTCTAAAAGAACTACGTGGCTTTGAGTTTCCCATAGCACCCGGGAATACGTAGGAGCAAGATAAATCATCTTGTCGGGCCAAAACTAAATTTTCCCTTTTTTGTATCTCCTTTTTATGTTAAAATAATTAGTCAAAAAATGAAATTTTTCTATTTTTAGGGATGCTCTATGGACACGGTGCCATGTTCAGTCCCTTAGACTTGAGGTTGCCTTGTGAACTCATGTGCCACGTTCAACCTCATTTAATTAATTTTCCTTTTTTTTTGCATCTCTTTTTATGTTAAAATAATTAATCAAAAAGTTAAACTTTTCCTTTTTAGGGATGCTCTATGGACACGGTGCCATGTTCAGTCCCTTAGATTTGAGGTTGCCCTATGGACTCATGTGTCATGTTCAACCTCATTTAATTTTTATAAACAATAAGTTTAAAAATATAAAAACTAATAAAAATCTAAAATATTTAAAATTAAAAAAAATTCTTTCTTGTAAATAATTTTCGGGGTAAAATAAATATTTAAAAGGTTATTAAAATGTTTTTTTTTTTTGCACAATTAACTTGAGGTACCGTTTTTTAAACGGGTGATGTGGGGTGCTAATACCTTCCCTACTCGTAACCGACTCCCGGACTCATATCTCTCTTTTTAAAAGACTAGTTTACCTTTAAATAATTGGGTTTTCTAAGATTTTCCCAATAAAAATCTTAGTGGCGACTCCTCTGTCTTTTTATCCCTTTTCGCGGCTCCCGGACGGGACGGCCGCGACACTTGGTGCAGAGAAACGTTCTTTTTCTTTTTAGGGTAAAAATCTCGTCCCTCTTGTTCTACCCTTGATGCCTTATTTATAAAATTGGGTTCAAATAACACGCGTCACGGCCGTGATGGCCATCACGGCCAGGCCGTGACGGGTTCTGCCTTGGGCACGCTTTCAATTTTGATTCATCACGGCCGTGATGGTCATCACGGGTAGGCCGTGATCGCTTCTGCCTTCACCAAATGGTCTATCACGGCCGTGATGGGCATCACGGCTTGGCCGTGACAGATTCTGCCTAGTAGGGGTCTGGCTCAATTAACATGTCACGGCCGTGATGGGCATCACGGCTAGGCCGTGACAGCTTCTGACTTTTGCCTTCTTTCTTCTTTAGTTTTGCTTGATCATGGCCGTGATGGTCATCACGACCAGGCCGTGATGGGCTCTGTTTGGTACATTTTCTTCACTTTTCAAGCTCTATCTTCATCCGAGCTCCATCATGGTCAATCTTGAGCATTTTACTCTCAATTCCTGCAAAACAACACCACGACACCGCCTTAGCCGTTCCAAGGTAAAAACTAACAAAAATCAAATTAAATATGTCTAAACTATATGAAAATGCATGCAAAAATGTACATGAAATATGAGGTGAAATCACACTCATCAAATTACCCCAAGCTTATTCATTTACTTGTCCTCAAGGAATCACTAAGGCCAGAAGAGATAAATAATCAGAACATTGACAGTGAACCAAGAACCCGAGTAACTAATCCAAGTAACAGGCACTTCAAATAATTCCGTCAGAGATAATCAATTTCAAGTCCAATTAGAAGCTTAGGTTTCCTAGACTCATAATCTCACGGATTCGGGCACTCTTTCTCACCTCACTCAAGTGTTTCAGGATATATGACATTTCGCTCAATTTCCTCTATGAATGAATTCTACCATAAGCTTGACTATCAACCAAATCTCTACTTTATTAATGAAAACACCTAAGAATCAAGAGGTCTTTTATTTTGGTTGTAACGGGGCCACAGGATTAATCGTTAGTTGGGGAGATCAAGAAAAGGAAATTTCAAAAGGCTACACAAAATATCAAGCATTGCAAAGCATGACACCTTCTAAAATAACTTTTTGAGTTTTGATTCATTTTTCCACCTTTCTTTCTTTCTCTCTTTCTATTTTATTTCTCACTTCCTTTTGTCACCCCCTTCTCTATACCTTTTTTTTTCTTTTTAATTCTTTTTTTTTTTTTTTGATTTGGAGAAGGGGAGATTTTCAATTCACGAGAAATATTTTTATGACATTCTCATCCGGTACTTTTTCAAACTACCTTTTTACCCTTTTGTGCAATACTTTAAAAGGTGCCATACCAAGCATATTCATCAAAGTAATTCAAGGTACCAAGAAAAATATTTTATTCTTTCAGGCTCAAAATTGGGTAACTAAGGGGTAGCATTTAGTCAATCAAAGCTCAGAAGGCTGAAAAAAATACCTAGTGCCTCAATCTTTTTCAAAAATGTTTTAAAAAAATTTTAACCTTCAAAACGGTTTCAAGTCAAGTTCTAGAGAATAAAACCAAGAGGAATAAAACACTCTATCACAAAGTAATGGGGTAGATTTAGTGAGTACCCCTTTTGGCTCAAAATATCATATTTTGGTAGTTCAAAAATCAGTGAGAAACAGAAATCTAAGGCACCATATGCTAATTATCAACTATCAAAGATCATCTCAATCATTTTTATTTGTAGCCTTATCACAAGAATAAAAAATTGGGTTCCAAAATTCACTATCTCAATTTATTAGGCACTCAGTTCTCACAATTGGATGCATAATCTAAGCAAGGGGCAATCGAATCATGTGATCATGCAAAACTATGCCTATATGAATGCAACATGCAAAAATGCACAAAAATACCCCTACCCCAAGCTTAAAAACTTACATTGTCCCCAATGTAAATAATCAAGTCGGAGAGAGGAGAAAAATGGAACAACTTACCGAGGTGGTATCGGGTGTTGGCTCACAGGCCCTAGGCAAAGGGAGGCTGAAAAGTGTGTCACGGCCGTGAGGCTCATCACGGGCAGGCTGTGATCAATTCTGGTCCTTGGAGCTGTCCTGTCACGGCCGTGACCTCCATCACGGCTAGGCCGTGATGCTCTCTGATCTTCAGGGTCCTCTCATCATGCCCGTGATGGGGATCATGGCTGGGCCGTGATCCTTTCTGGTCGTCATGGCTGGCTCATCACGGTCGTGACCAGCGTCACGGCCTGGACGTGATGGCTGCTGACTTTGCTTGCCCTTGCCCTTTTTGCTTCTCTTCCTCCTTACCCTGAAAACACTTAAAAAATCTATTAATCTATGATCTTATTCCTCTTGATCTTCTCAAATTATTCAAGAGTTAAATTCAAAAACAAAGGGAAAGGAAAAGAAAACTTGGGTTGCCTCCCAATAAGCGCTTGTTTAACGTCACTAGCTTGACGGGTCGGTGATCTCAAGGATCACGAAGGTGCACAGCTGTGGTCAATCTCTCAATGTCACCACCCAAGTAGGTCTTGAGCCTTTGGCCATTGACTTTGAAGGTCCTTTTTGAAATAGGATCCTCCACTTCTATAGCTCCATGAGATGAGACTTCTTTGACAATGAACGGTCCCGACCACTTACACTTCAACTTGCCCGGAAACAATCTCAGTCGGGAATTGAATAATAAAACTTGTTGTCCCGGCTGAAATGTTTTCATCACAATCTTCTTTTCATGATAGGTCTTGACTCGCTGCTTGTAAATAGCTGTATTCTCATATGCATTGAGGCGCATCTCCTCTAATTCGTGCAGTTGTTGGACTCTTTTCTCACCCACCAAATTGGCATCAAAATTCAAGAACTTCAATGCCCAAAAGGCTCGATGCTCCAACTCTACGGGTAGATGACATGCCTTCCCATAGACCATCTGAAACGGAGATAACCCCACAGAAGTTTTTAATGCAGTCCGGTAAGCCCACAAGGCATCGTCAAGCTTCTTTGCCCAATCTTTTCTTGAAGCGGCCACAGTTTTTTCCAGAATTCGATTGATCTCTCGGTTAGAGACCTCCACTTGCCCATTTGTTTGCGGATGATATGGAGATGCCACCTTATGCCTCACATCATACTTGGTCAGCACATTTCTCAGTTGTGAGTTGCAAAAGTGAGATCCTCCATCACTTATAAGGACCCTTGGGACACCGAACCAGGCAAAGATGTTCTTCTTGATGAACTCAATCACTGTCTGTGCATCATTCTTCGGTGTTACAATGGCCTCCACCCATTTCGAAACATAGTCCACTGCCACCAAGATATATTGATGTGGACCCATAAAATCTATGCCCTAACAATCAAACACTTCAATCTCCAATATGTTTTGAAGTGGCATCTCATCCCTTTTAGATATGTTCCCGGTCCTTTGGCACTTGTCACAACTCTTCACATGATTGTAAGAGTCCTTGAAGATTGAGGGCCAAAAGATCCCAGATCGGAGGACCTTTGCAGCTGTCCTATCCCCATTGTAATGTCCACCATTTGGAGAGTTATGGCAATACCACAAAATACTCCTCGCTTCCTCTTGACTAACACACCTCCTCCATAAGCCATCCGGTCCAACCTTGAACAGAAATGGATCATCCCACATGAAATGGTTGGCATCCCGGAAGAATTTTTTCTTTTGTTGCCAAGTGAGGTGCTCTGGAACAATGTTGGCTGCCTTGAAATTTGCCATGTCGGCAAACAATGGTCTTTCATGCACCAGAAATAAAGCCTCATCTGGGAACTCATCCTGAATGTCCTTTTCTTTTGCAGCAACCTCTTCATTCACCAACCGAGATAAGTGGTCAGCCACCACATTTTCGCTGCCCTTTTTGTCCTCAATAACTAAGTCAAATTCCTGCAACAATAGAATCCATCTTATGAGTCTTGGTTTTGAATCTAACTTGGTCAACAAATATTTAATTGCAGCATGATCAGTAAAAATAGTGACTTGGGAACCAATTAAGTATAAACGAAATTTTTCCAATGCAAACACTATGGCTAGCAACTCTTTTTCAGTTGTTGCATAATTTATTTCGTTCTCATTGAGAACCTTGCTAGCATAGTGAATGACATGGAAAAACTTTTCCTTTCGCTATCCCAAAACTGCCCCAACTGCGTAGTCACTGGCATCACACATTAATTCAAATGGTGACTCCCAGGTTGGTGCAACAAGAATGGGAGCAGTGTTCAATTTTTCTTTCAAAATCTGAAAAGAAGTAAGGCAAGCAGTATCAAACACAAATGGCGTGTCCTTATTCAAAAGACTACACAACAGCTTGGCTATCTTTGATAAGTCTTTGATGAACCGTCGGTAAAAGCCTGCATGCCCAAGAAAACTCCTCACACCCTTGACATTCACTGGTGGAGGTAGTTTCTCAATTACATCAATCTTGGATTTGTCCACTTCGATCCCCTTAGCTGAAATCTTGTGCCCAAGCACAATGCCCTCCTGCACCATAAAATGGCACTTCTCCCAATTTAAGACTAAATTGGTGTCCATGCACCTCTTTAACACAGCAGCAAGGTTAGACAAGCAATTATCATAAGAGGAACCGAAAACAGAAAAATCATCCATGAAAACTTCAATGTATTTTTCTACCATATCAGATAAAATGGAAAGCATGCACCTTTGGAATGTTGCAGGCGCATTACAAAGATCGAAAGGCATATTCCGATAGGCAAAAACTCCAAAAGGGCATGTGAAGGCAGTTTTCTCTTGGTCTTCCGGGTTAACCGCAATTTGGTTATAACCCGAATAATCATCCAAGAAACAATAACAAGCTTGCCCGGCCAACCTCTCCAACATTTGGTCCATGAATGGAAGTGGGAAGTGATCTTTCCTAGTAGCTTGATTTAGTTTCCGGTAATCTATACACATTCACCAACCAGTGACCATTCTAGTTGGGATCAACTCATTCTTCTCATTGTTCACGACGGTCATGCCACCTTTCTTGGGAACCACTTGTACCAGACTCACCCAAGCACTATCGGAAATCGGATAGATCATTCCGGATTCAAGGAGTTTCAGCACCTCCTTCCTTACCACTTCTTTCATTGTAAGGTTGAGCCTCCTTTGCGGTTGGACCACCGGTTTAAATTCATCCTCCATCATGATCTTGTGCATACAGAATGTAGGGCTAATACCTTTCAGATCTAAGATGGACCATCCAATAGCTGTCTTATGCTCTCTAAGCACCCTTACAAGTTTCTCCTCTTCCAACTTGGACAACACATTGCTCACTATGACAGGATTTTCATCATTCTCACCAAGAAACCCATATTTCAACTGGGGAGGTAGAGGCTTAAGCTCTAACTTGAGCTTCTCTTGGACTTCACCCTTTTTGAGCTCTTCTTTCTTAGTATTGACAGCGAGTTGGTTGGGTTGAGCTTCCAAATCACACAAACACTCCTCAATTTCCTTCTCCTCTTCCTCATCAAGATTTTCAATAGAGTTCATGATTACCTTATTAAGAGTAGAGGAATGGTGCTGATGTGCAAAGACTTCTTTAGCTACTACATCCACAATATCCATGCGGAAACAATTCTCTTCATCACTCGAGCGATGCATATATAGCTTCAAATACATTGAAACTAACCTCTTCATCTTGCACTCTGAGTCGAAGTTGGCCTTTTTGTACATCTATCAAAGCACGACCAGTTGCTAGAAAAGGTCTCCCCAATATGAGTGGAACCTCTGCATCCTCCTCCATGTCTAATATCACAAAATCCGCTGGGAAGATAAACTTATCCACTTTAACCAAAACATCTTCCAATATACCAAAAGGACGCTTGATTGATCTATCGGCTAGTTGCAATGCCATCCTTGTTGGTTTCACTTCACCACCTCCAAGCTTGTTCAAGATTGAAAGCGGAATCAAATTGATACTCGCCCCCAAGTCACACAAGGCCTTCCCAATAGCAACACTCCCAATACTGCAGGGGATTGTAAAACTACCAGGATCTTTAAGCTTTGGAGGTAGCTTCCTTTGAAGTATCGCAATACATTCCTTCGTCAAGGCAACAGTCTCATCTTCTTTAAACCTCCTTTTCTTCGTGAGTAACTCCTTCATGAACTTTGCATAGGTTGGCATTTGCTCTAGTGCTTCAGCAAAGGGTATGTTGATTTTTAACCTCTTGAAGATGTCAAGAAATTTGGCAAATTGCTCTTCCTTCTCCTTTTTCTTGCTCAAGTGAGGATATGGAAACTACACAAAAGAGGGGATCTCTTGAGGCTTGTTTCCATCTTTAAAAATCTGACTTTTACTTCTCCTCAAAATTGAATTTTTATCTACTAACTTTTCTCTCTTGTCTTTTTCTTCTTCCTCTATTACAACCTCTTTGCCTTTTTCCTCATTTTTTTCAGTACTCAACTCTGTTTTTTTAGCAACTCTCTCATTTTCCAACACGGGCTCACCGCTCTCTTTCTCAAGACTTTTACCACTCCTCAAAACAATATCCTTACAATGCTCTTTAGGATTTGTTTGAGTATTACCTGAAAAACTGCTGCTAGATTGTTTCGCTAGTTGCTTTGCAATTTGTCCAACTTGAATCTCCAAGTTCTTTATGGAAGCATCGGTATTTTTCTGGTTTGACATGGACATTTGCATGAATTGATTAAGAGTGTTCTCCAAGATTGAAGTCCGGTCTTGAGGCGGTTGTGTGGGAAGAGGCTTGCTTGCTTGTCCGACATCTTGTTTCCAACCAAAACTTGGTTGATTCCTCCACCATTGGTTGTAATTGTTGGAGTATTGGTTGTTACCTTGCCGCCCATAATTCCCCATATAATTAGCTTCCTCATGGGAACTAGGTGTTGCCTCACAATTTCCATTATCATGATCTCCTCCACAAAAATCACATCTCATTGCCTGTTGGGGTGGCATGGTTGTCCTTTGAATGGTTTGGAGTTGTTGTGGGAGTTGAGCTAGTTGCTTGGTGATGGACTCAAGTTGTTGTGTCATAAGCTTATTCTGAGCCAAAAGTGCAGTTTGTGAGTCTAACTCCAACACTCCCTTTCTTGATGGGGTACCGCGATCATGATGCATCCAATAGTCATTCGATGCCATAGCTTCTATCAAAGTCAATGCTTCCTCCGATGTCTTTGTGTTCACGGAACCTCCTGCTGAGGCATCCAACATAAACTTGGTTGACGGCCTGAATCCATTGCAAAATGTTCGCATTTGGACAAGATCATCAAACCCATGATTTGGACATCTTCGGAGCAAGTCTTTGAACCTTTCCCATGTGTCATGAAGAGTCTCACCCTCTTGTTGAGCATAGCTTGTGATATCACCCCATGTCTTCACCAATCTTGAGACGGGAAAGAACCTTGCAAGAAATTTTGCCTCTAAGTCATCCCATGTAGTGATGCTCCCCCTTGGTTGAGATTGGAGCCAAGCCTTGGCTCTATCTCTTAGAGAGAATGGGAACAACCTTAGGCGAATTGCATCATCGCTAGCACCATTTATCTTCATTGTATCACATAACTCAAGGAAGTTGGAGACATGATTATTAGGATCCTCCTTCTCCATCCCGGCAAATTGATTTTGTGAAATCATATTCAAGAAAGCCGGCTTGATTTCAAAATTGTTGCAATTCACTGGAGGCCTCACTATGCTAGTGACATGCCGATTGACATTTGTATTGGCATAATCACCAAGTGTCCTCCGTGGAGCACCCTCACCATTGCCTGCCATCTTAAGTGGTTCTTGATGAACTTGAGAAGTGGAGGTCTTTTGTTCTCTTTCTTGTTGCTCTAATAGCTTCTGCTGTCTTGCTTGTCTCCGATTCTCCCTAGCTGTTTTCTCTATTTCAGGGTCGTAGAGCAGTTGGTCAGCTGGGACAGTACCTCGCATGCACAAAAGTGTAGAGACCAAAACTGTTAGCACTCAATGACAGCACAGAAAAATAGATAAGTAAAACAGAAAAATAAAATTGTGCTTAAATTAGTAATTGAAATGGTTATGCTAATATTGAAACACAATCCCCGGCAACGGCACCAAAAACTTGTTGATTACGAAATCTAGGCAAGTATACCTAGTCGTACAAGTAATAAAAGGGTAAGAGGGATATCGTTCCCACGAGGACTGATACAAGTACTAGAACGTACCGAATCAATTACTATCTAAGCGAATCTTTGGATGGAAGGGAGCTCTATACTAATTACCAAGCCCAAAACAAACAAAAGAAAAGGAACAAAATCTTTTTGGTTTTTTATCAAATACTTGGAGTGCAGAAAAAGGTGATTTTCAAATATGATAAAGATGTTGGGATTAAATTTCACTAAACCTTAGCCTCATGCAATACCAAGACTACCAATCCAGTTTATGCTCCAGATATTAAAATCAACCCACTAGATTACTCAAGTCCTAATTCCTTAGATGACAAGAGCCTAAATCCCCTAATAGACCCTAATTCCTTAGGTGGCCTAATTAGTGAATTTGCATTAGGAGTAGAGATTACACGATTACTAATAAACCAAACTCCATTCCTAGATGCAAGGTTTACTAGGTGATTAATTCCATATCCAGAATTGATAAGAACGTCCCCATTGCAAATCAAATCTCAAAAACAATTCATGGGTGATCAAATCATAAAAAGCATTAAGTGTAGGAATTAAACACTAATAGAGAGGCATAAACACAGATTGATAAATCAAAGCAATTACATGAAATTCAGTTTAGCTACATCTAATCCCAACAAAAAGGGATTTAGCTACTCATAGTTGTAGAGAAAACCAAAATACAAACAATAGAGAAGAGGGAGAGAAGGGACTCCATGGAAGCTTCCTACAGTAGCCACAACAGCTCCTTGGTGCAGAGAAACGTTCTTTTTCTTTTTTGGGTAAAAATCTCGCCCCTCTTGTTCTGCCTTTGATGCCTTATTTATAAAATTGGGTTCAAATAACACGCATCACGGCCGTGACGGCCATCACCGCCAGGGCGTGACGGGTTCTGCCTTGGGCACGGTTTCAATTTTGATTCATCACAGCCGTGATGGTCAACACGGCCGTGATGGTCATCACGGGTAGGCCATGATCGCTTCTGCCTTCACCAAATGGTCTGTTGACGCGCTGTCGCGCACGTGTCAAAAGATGAGCGGTTAGTAAAAATGTAGTTTAGAATGCGACAACTCGGGTATCGTATCACAAGGACTCTTGTAGTGCTATTATCGCAGAAAATCAGTTTTCTTGGGGGGGTGTTTGGTTTGAAATTGATTGGAAAACAGAACGAAAACAGAGCATAAAAACAGAGCAAATTACGTGATTATCAAATAAGACTAAGACGATCAATCTGTTGTTTCGTTTCCCACTATCATCGGTTCATGTAATTCCATGCCCTAAGCGGATTCTAATCCCTTTTCGATTGTAGCATCGATTAACAAGCGAAACCGATGCTACGGGACATATATTCCTAATTCTGAATTAAGCAAACGGATGAAGCCCTTCGTGAATTAAGCAAACACGAATTGAACGCACGCGAATTAAGCAAACGCGATTGAGTTTAGGAACATAAAATCATCGAAAATAAATCAACACTAATTCGATACAAACTGAATTAAGCAAACAGAGAATAACGAATAGCATTGAAAGAGAGAAGAAAATTAAATCGGGGATTACAAGACCTCAAGTGTTGGTGGAAGCCGATTCACACAGAGATCAACCTAGGGAGATTAGTTCTCCATCAAAAACGCAAAACAACCAGAGAAATTCGAAAACAAGGATTAGCAAAAAGATCCTTCTGTTCTGCCCTAAACAGCTATTTATAACTTTCAGAAACTGCGTTTTCTAGCGAGGCGAGTGGAATTCTCGCGAGGCGAGTCTTCAAAATCTGGGTTGTCACAACCGTGATGCCTATCACGGCCAGGCCGTGATTACTTCTGACTTTGGGTGCTTATCTGTCATGGCCATGATCTTAATCACGGCTAGGCCGTGATGGTCTCTGTCTTCCAGGGGTTTCTCTTCACGCCCACGATGGGTATCACGGCAGAGAACATGACTTTTCTGGCACAGGCTGGTCCTCACTCTCGCGGGGCGAGTATCTGCTCGCGTGGCGAGTGTTTCCAGATTGCAATTTCCATTGTTTCCTTCATTCCTTGGACTCTAAGTCAACCTGAAAACTTGAAATAGCCATAAGTTCTTTATTTGACTCAAAAATTGGCTAAATAACCCTAAAACTACTTAAGGGACTCAAAACCTTGCTTGAGGACAATCAAGCCTAATTTGGGTGAAAACGAGATATAATTGGCACAAAACCACGGTCATACTAGTCATAAAACTAGATGAGCCAGAGGCTTATCAAAATACCCCAAACTTGAACTTTGCTTGTCCCCAACCAAACTAAAACTCAAAACGACTCAAGACTTGGCAAGCTAGAAGGATTTCAACCAATTCCGCACAAATTTCAAGCAATTCATCAAAACAATTTTCCTTCAATGTTCCCCCCTTTTCAACAATGTAATCCCCACAATCATTTATTCTGAACATCTGAGAATTTCATCATTCAAACAATCATTAATCTAAACAGGGGATCTAAATTACACACAAGAGGGAGATCACAAAATTCAAACAATCGCCTTCCTCACAAAGGGGTTTAGTGTTCACTCAATCTCTCAGTTTGTCTAGGCTAACAACATTTCACTCAGTTTCACTTTTAAGAGCACTTCCCATGAATTTGATTTTCATCTCAAAATGGTTCCCACGGAAAACATGCATGCAACATCAAAAGGTCTTTCAAGGTTGTAATGGGGCCTGGCTAAGGGAAGGATATACAAAGGTACTGGGCTGAAATCCCTAGGAACTAAGAGAGCATGAAGCTGTTTACACATTGAATTTCCTACTCAAGTTCCTATTCTTATTCTTCTTTTTGCCTTGGGTGGCTACAACCCTTTTCTTCTAATACCCTTCTTGACATTTTGCATTTTTTTTTTGAAAGATTTATTTTTTTTGCCCTTTGGCTCCAACCTTTATTTTTTTTCTTTTTCTCAATCCCCAACAACACATCATATCCCTGTAGCCACCCCAAACTTAGTTTCTTGCAACCATTCTCTTGCTAAGCTTTCATGCTCTCCTAATCCTAAGATCGGGTTAACATGGTTTTTCCAGATTCAGGCTCATAACATAAGGTCATCATGAAACAATAGGATAATTAGGCTCAAAGGGGCTAACTAGGGAACATGCATTAGGGACTGGTTCAATTTAGGCCAAGTAGTTAATTCAAAGAAAATTGCCAAAATCATTTGATGCAAACACATAGACATGCAAACCATGAAGAGATTCAAGCAAATTCGGGAAAGTGCAACTTGAAAGTGATTCACACAATCAAAAACATGTTGGAGGCTCAAATCCTCACCTGGACATTCATGCAAATTGTTTGACCGAGATTCTATCCCTAGTGTGTGCACCCTATCACCCCAAACTTATCATAAATCATGCCATCACAACAAAATATCTCAAAGTTCAGTTTTTTTCAATTTTTCAAGTGGGGATCAATTTCCAAATTTCAAAAACCTAGAGGGGATCATCAACATAAATCATGCCATCAATCTGTGCTAAATCAACAGAACCTACCAAGCTTGCCGACACAAGACTCACACACATGCTCTTGAGCTTCTCAAATTATTCAAGAGCGAAAAGAAAACACAACAAAACACAAAACACAACAAAACAAATGGTTCCCTCCCCCACACTTAAAACATACATTGTCCCCAATGAACAACACAATTATCAAAACAGAGTGAGGGAAAGGAAAGGGTGCTCCCTGATCAGGTTGCAGTATAGGTGGGCTCCCCCAAAGAGAGCTCCTCAACAGTAGCATCCACACGTCCCGAGCTCTCATGAAATAGCTTCAGCCGCTGCCCGTTAACCTTGAATGCCTTGTTGCTACCGGCACCTTTAATCTCCACTGCACCATGAGGGAAAACATTAGTAACAACAAATGGTCCAATCCACCTGGACCGAAGTTTCCCAGCCATCAATTTCAGGCGGGAGTTAAACAGTAAAACCCGCTAACCCACGGAGAATTGCTTCCTAGCAATCATCCTATCATGAAAGTGCTTGGTTTTCTCCTTATAAATCCGAGAGCTCTCATAGGCTTCTAGCCTAAGCTCTTCAAGCTGCTGTAACTGGAGTTTCCTTTCAACACCAGATTTCTGCATTTCCAGATTACAGCACTTGACCGCCCAATAAGCACGGTGCTCAACTTCCACAGGGAGATGGCATGCCTTGCAGAATACAAGCCTAAAGGGGGACATCCCTATCGGCGTCTTGAAAGCGGTCCTCTGAGCCCAAAGTGCGTCTTCTAGACGGCGGCTCCAGTCCTTCCTATTCGGCTGCACAACTTTCTCTAGGATTTGTTTGATCTCCCTGTTGGAGATCTCAGCCTGGCCATTGGTCTGGGGATGGTAAGCAGTGGAGATTCTGTGCACAACCCCATACTTCCGGAGTAGAGCCTCCATGGTGTGGTTGCAGAAATGAGTGCCCTGGTCACTGATGATGGCACGAGGTATGCCGAACCTGCAAAAAATATTGGACCTAACAAAATTTGCAACAACTTTAGAATCGTTAGTCCTAGTGGGAATAGCTTCCACCCACTTTGAAACATAGTCAACAGCCAAGAGAATGTAAAGAAAGTCAAAAGATGCAGGGAAAGGACCCATAAAGTCGATCCCCCACACATCAAACACCTCACAAAAGAGCATGGGTTGCTGTGGCATTTCACTCTTGCGAGTGATAGCTGTACCTGCTGTCTGACACTCCTTACAAGTCCGATACACCTCATAAGCATCTCTAAAGATGGTGGGCCAATAAAAACCAGAATCTAGGACCTTTCTCGCAGTCCTCTGTGGCCCAAAGTGTCCCCCTACTTGAGAGGCATGAGAAAAGTGCAAAATAGACTCAATCTCATAGTCGGGGACACATTTCCTAATCACCTGATCACTACAAAACTTCCAAAGAAATGGATCGTCCCAAACATAATACTTGGCGTCACTCTTTAGTTTGTGGATTTGTGACCTAGTTGCTCCTGTCGGAAAGACACCAGCAACTAGGTAATTCACAAGGTCGGCAAACCAAGGGGTAACGCCATGCAACTGTAAAAGCTGCTCATCAGGAAAGTCATCCTGAATGGGGGAAGGATCCTCATCCCTCTCTATCCTACTCAAGTGATCAGCCACTAAATTTTCAGCTCCACTCTTGCACTTTATCTCTACATTAAACTCTTGGAGCAACAACATCCACCGAATCAACCTTGGCTTTGCTTCAGGCTTCTTCAACAAGTATTTCAGAGCTGCATGGTCAGTGAAAACAATAACCTTGGAACCTAGCAAATATGATCTAAACTTATCGAGAGCAAAAACAACAGCTAGAAGTTCCTTTTCAGTGGTGGTGTAATTACATTGTGCAGCATCTAAAGTCCTAGAAGCATAGTAAATGACATGTGCAGACTTGCCTACCCTTTGTGCCAGGACCGCCCCCACAGCATAGTTAGAAGCATCACACATGAGCTCAAAAGGGAGGGTCCAGCCAGGGGGCTGGATGATGGGGGTAGAGGTCAATGCCTTTTTCAAGAAGTCGAACGCCTTCTTGCAGTTATCATCAAAGCTGAATATGGCATCATTCTTCAGGAAGTTCGACAGAGGGAGAGCTATCTTGCTGAAGTCCTTAATAAAGCGCCTGTAGAAACCTGCATGACCAAGAAAAGAACGAATCTCGCGAACGCAAGATGGGTAAGGCAATGTAGAAATCACATCAATTTTAGCAGGATCTACTGAGATACCCTCTTTAGAAATAACATGCCCCAAAACAATCCCCTGTTCAACCATAAAATGACACTTTTCATAGTTCAACACAAGGTCAGTTTCAATGCATCTTTCTAAAACCAAATTCAGACTATGCAAGCATGCATCAAATGAGGAGCCATATACCGTGAAATCATCCATGAACACTTCCATGCAATTTTCAATAAATTCAGTAAAAATGCTAATCATGCATCTCTGGAAAGTGCCAGGAGCATTGCAAAGGCCAAATGGCATCCTCCTATAGACAAACGTGCCGAAGGGGCTGTTGTGACGCCGGCAAGTGTACCGGGTCGTCGCAAGTAATAAAATAAACACGGTAAGTAATTACCGAGGTCGAACTCAGGGATTGGGCTACCAATTCTACCAATTCGCGAGAAATCAGATGCGTTTGGTTAAGTGACAGAAGGTGGTTGAGGGAGAGAGAATAAGAGGATCGATATTCAATTAACAAATCTAATAAAGTTAAACTATTAAAATCTGAAATTAAAATGTCCAAGGTCACAAATCCACCTACCCAACATGCATACCCAAGTGATGATGAATTCCTCCCTAAGTTCAATTACAATGTCAACCGGGACCCCCAAATTCTCCTAAATCCACTTTCGTGCTCATTAGGACGTATTCGACGATTGGATTAATTACTTACTAGGTCTCATAATCCTAATCTCGAATTCTGTTAATTCTTGTTCCCTATAAGGTTGCACCGATCTCCTACTCACTCTCGTGCAATACTCGACCGATGATCCCAATTCAAGTTCTAAACGCGAATCGCTGACTAAGCCTCATCAACGTTAACAAGTCAATCACGCAACACATATGATCAACACAATCAAATCAGAATTGGAAAACATTTATTGAGAAAAAGGGAGAAAGACATACATCACATCGAATCTACACTGCCATGGGTGGCTTCATTGTTCCCTCAGACGAGAGGATCAGTTCCTCATGCTCATAGACAAGCAATCCGACATAACCACCATGATAAAATAAAAAGAAAAGAGGAGACGCAGCTCCAAAGAGACAAGAAACTACCCTAGACGCTACTATAAACAGTGGAAAAACTACTAGGATTCGCGGCCCTCCAAAAGCTCCCCTCATTCTGATCTGCAACAACCTTTAAATAAGGATTCTAAATCTTGCTCGCTCGCGGGGCGATCACTCCTTCGCGAGGCGAATTTTAGTTTGGCGCGCATTCAAATCTTGGATCTCGCGGGGCGAGCGTCTATTCGCGAGGCGAATTTCAGTTTTGGCTCCATCCTGAGTTTGAATGATTGCGTGGCGAATTGTGATTGGTGAGGCGAGTCTCCAAACCCTAATCTGTCACAGCGGTGATATTCATCACGGCTAGGCCGTGATGGTCTCTGTCTTCCAGGGTCTTCAGGATCTCGCGAGGCGAGACACCTCTCGCGGGGCGAGACTTCAATTCTAGGCTGTGACCTTCATCACGGCTAGGCCGTGATTGTCTCTGACTTCCAGGTCTTCATGATTCTGGAGGCGAGATTGTTTTCGCGGGGCGAGTCGGAGTGATGACTGTTGCTGCTTTATCTGATGTTCATGCTCGCGAGGCGAGTATCTCCAGAAGTGCTTTTTCCACTGCTTCTTGACTTTCCCTGACTCCCGGAGCTTCACTTATTGACCTGAAAACACCAAAAGCAACCAAAAGCATAATTCTATCCAAAATAAGCTAAAAACTACACAAAAGACACAAAACGAGTCAAAGACTAACTTAGGAACGAAACAAGGCGAATTTGGGCGAAAACGAGATTGAACTCGACTAATTAGCACGTAAACCACCATCTTACTAGTTATAAAACTAGATAAGCCAGAGGCTTATCAAACACCCCAAACTTAAACCTTGCTTGTCCCCAAGCAAGCTAAAACTCAAAAACGACTCAAGACTTGGCAAGCCTAAAGGATCTAATCAATTTCGCATAAATTTCATGCGACTTTACAAAACAGTTTTTCTTCTTTGATTCCCCCCCTTTTTCATCAATGTAATCCCCACATTCATCTACTTTAAACAATTGAGAATTTATCATTCATGCCATCATTACTCTAAGTTGAGGCTCAAAGATACACACAAAGGAAGATCACCTATTTCAAACAATTGCCTTCCTCACAAGGGCATTTAGTATTTCACTCATTCGCTCAAGTTTGTGTAGGCTATCAACTTTTCACTCACTTTCACATTCTAAGAGCACTTCCCATGAATTTGATTTTCATCTCAAACATAGTTCCCACGAAAACATGCATGCAACATCAATAGGTCTTTCAAAGGTTGTAATGGGGCCTGGCTAAGGGTAGGATAATGAAGGATATTTAGGCTTAAGTCCCTAGGAACTAAGAGAGCATGAGCATTTTGACACTTTTTCCACTCAATTTCCTTTTTTCATTTTTCTTTTTGTCTCGGGTGACTACAGCCTTTTTCCTTGCTAATCTTTTGATTTGCCCCTTTTCCTTTTTTTTGGCAATTTTTTTTTCCAACCTTTATTTTTCTTTTTCTCACCCCCAATATGACACATCACCTTGTAGCCACCCCAAACTTAGTTCCTCACAACCATTCTCTTGCTACGCTTCCATGCTCTCCTAATCCTAAGATTGGGTTAACATGGTTTTTCATATTTTGGCTCGTAATATAGGGTCATCAAGAAACAATAGGTCAATTGGGCTCAATTTGGCTAACTAGGGAACATGCATTAGGGATGGTCCTTTTTAGGCCAAGTAGTTATTCAAAGAAAATTGCCTAAATCATTTGATGCAACACATAAACATGCAAACCATATAGAGATTCAAGCAAATTCGGGAAAGTGCAACTTAACAGTGATTCACACATTCAAAAACAGAGTTGGAGGCTCAAATCCTCACCTGGACATTTTGCAAATTGTTTGACCGAGATACGATTCCTAGTGTGTGCACCCCCCTCACCCCAAACTTATCATAAATCAAGTAATCACAACAAAGTTCTCAAAGTTCAATTTTCAATTTTTAAGTGGGGATAAACTTTTCTATTATCAGAACCTAGGGGGAATCATCAATGGTCAAAATAATTTATGCAATCAATCTATGCTCAATTTAATTAAAATCCAAAAAGCTTGCCGACACATATTCATACAACAACTCTTGATCTTCAAATTATTCAAGGGTGACAAACAAAAACAAAACAAAAAGCAAAAACAAAACAAAAGTTAGGAGAAGAGAGGGATACCTAGCTTGGGTTGCCTCCCAAGTAGCGCTTGTTTAACGTCCCGAGCCTGACTTATTAAGAAGCATCCACCTGGATCCCATAGTCTGTGGTGTACAAGGGCCAAGAGACGCTCATCATATCAAATCCTCCACCCGGATCCCATGGTTTGTGAAGTGGCCCTTGTAGGAGCAATATGACTCTATCCATACTTCCACCCAGCCAGTGTGTGAAAACTCCATTGATCTCTGTAATTATGAACTCACTTCCTCTCGGGTCAAATGGTGTCTTCACGAGGAAGTGTGCCAGACAAGTGGAAGGGTCTAACTTACCGGTGTCCACACATGCATGCAAGCCAACATATTTATTTAACGCATCAAAATCAGGTTGCTTGGCAAGCATGGTGAAGTCCTCTACCACTTTATCTTCATTTTGCTCTCTACCCCCTTGCTCCGGTGCCTTGACCCTTGCCAACTCCTCTTCCTCCGGTTGTTCTTCCTCAACATGTGGTAGTTCTTCCTCAACTTCCTGAGAACTAGTTGCATCCCAGTCAGATTCCCACACCCTATCGCTTCTAGTTGTTATGGCTTCGCATTGGTCCTTAGGGTTGTTCTTGGTATCACCTGGGAACATGCCTGTTAGACGCTCATTTTGTTGCTCTACGAACTGACCCAACTTCTCTACTGCCGCATTCGCCTTCTCAAGAGCCAACTCCCAAGGTTGTTGTTGTTGGGCCATCTTATCAATTTCCGCACTTGTCTTATCAATTGCCGCATTTGTCTTCTCAAATGATGTGGCCATCTTATCAATTAACGCATTTGTTCTCTCAAGAGCCAACTCCCAAGGTTGTTTTCCACCATCCTGTTGAGGTTGTTGTTGCCAGTTCTGTTGAGGTTGGGGTTGCCAATATAGACCATTGTCAGCATTACTCCAAACGAAATATGGATGGTCTCTACTCATATAACCCCAATACTGATTCTGACTCTGATAGTTGTCTTGGGGCACGCTGTCATAGAAATTATGGCATGAGTCCACATATTCTTGAGAGAAGTAGAACGGACAGTTCCAAGTGTCATGGTCTCCCTTACAATATTCACAACCCGGAGGCATTCCCTCGTGTATCGCATTAACTCTCTTGTTCCCCGACAAAGCCTCAATCTGCCTCTTCAACAATCTGTTTTGCTCAAGAATGGCCTCCAATGTTGCAGAACTGAATCCATTTGAGGTTCCCCAACCACGGTTGTAATCATTGTACGACATCTCCTCCAATGATGCCCATCCATCCATTCAAGCCTCTTTCGCTCTCTGCTTCTTTCCTTAAGCGCTTCTCGGTCTTGGTGATCTCCGTATCAAATAGCAAGTCCTCTTGTGGGAGTGTACCTCGCATACAAAAACAAGGCAAGACCAAGTGGAATCAAATAAGTAGAGAGATAATAGTGAATAAAAATAAAATAAAAATAACTTAACCAAATAATCAAACTTCCCTAAAATTAGGAAAATTGGTTATGCCAATCCCCGGCAACGGCGCCAAAAACTTGTTGTGACGCCGGCAAGTGTACCGGGTCATCGCAAGTAATAAAATAAACACGGTAAGTAATTACCGAGGTCGAACTCAGGGATTGGGCTACCAATTCTACCAATTCGCGAGAAATCAGATGCGTTTGGTTAAGTGACAGAAGGTGGTTGAGGGAGAGAGAATAAGAGGATATATATTCAATTAACAAATCTAATAAAGCTAAACTATTAAAATCTGAAATTAAAATGTGCAAGGTCACAAATCCACCTACCCAACATGCATACCCAAGTGATGATGAATTGCTCCCTAAGTTCAATTACAATGTCAACCGGGACCCCCAAATTCTCCTAAATCCACTTTCGTGCTCATTAGGACGTATTCGACGATTGGATTAATTACTTACTAGGTCTCATAATCCTAATCTCGAATTCTGTTAATTCTTGTTCCCTATAAGGTTGCACCGATCTCCTACTCACTCTCGTGCAATACTCGACCGATGATCCCAATTCAAGTTCTAAACGCGAATCGCTGACTAAGCCTCATCAACGTTAACAAGTCAATCACGCAACACATATGATCAACACAATCAAATCAGAATTGGAAAACATTTATTGAGAAAAAGGGAGAAAGACATACATCACATCGAATCTACACTGCCATGGGTGGCTTCATTGTTCCCTCAGACGAGGGGATCAGTTCCTCATGCTCATAGACAAGCAATCCGACATAACCACCATGATAAAATAAAAAGAAAAGAGGAGACGCAGATCCAAAGAGACAAGAAACTACCCTAGACGCTACTCTAAACAGTGGAAAAAGTACTAGGATTCGCGGCCCTCCAAAAGCTCCCCTCATTCTGATCTGCAACAACCTTTAAATAAGGATTCTAAATCTTTCTCGCTCGCGGGGCGATCACTCCTTCGCGAGGCGAATTTTAGTTTGGCGCGCATTCAAATCTTGGATCTCGCAGGGCGAGCGTCTATTCGCGAGGCGAATTTCAGTTTTGGCTCCATCCTGAGTTTGAATGATCGCGTGGCGAATTGTGATTGGCGAGGCGAGTCTCCAAACCCTAATCTGTCACAGCCGTGATATTCATCACGGCTAGGCCATGATGGTCTCTGTCTTCCAGGGTCTTCAGGATCTCGCGAGGCGAGACACCTCTCGCGGGGCGAGACTTCAATTCTAGGCTGTGACCTTCATCACGGCTAGGCCGTGATTGTCTCTGACTTCCAGGTCTTCATGATTCGCGAGGCGAGATTGTTTTCGTGGGGCGAGCCAGAGTGATGACTGTTGCTGCTTTATCTGATGTTCATGCTCGCGAGGCGAGAATCAACTCGCGAGGCGAGTATCTCCAGAAGTGCTTTTTCCACTGCTTCTTGACTTTCCCTGACTCCCGGAGCTTCACTTATTGACCTGAAAACACCAAAAGCAACCAAAAGCATAATTCTATCCAAAATATGCTAAAAACTACACAAAAGACACAAAACGAGTCAAAGACTAACTTAGGAACGAAACAAGGCGAATTTGGGCGAAAACGAGATTGAACTCGACTAATTAGCACGTAAACCACCGTCTTACTAGTTATAAAACTAGATAAGCCAGAGGCTTATCAGGGGCACGTGAAAGTGGTCTTTTCCTGATCCTCCGGTGCAATGTGGATCTGGAAGTATCCGGAAAAGCCATCAAGAAAACAGTAGTGGGATTTACCGGCCAGCCGTTCGAGCATCTGATCGATGAACGGCAAATGAAAGTGATCCTTTCGAGTGGCTTGGTTCAACCTCCTATAGTCAATACTGACTCTCCAGCTATTCTGGACTCTAGTGGGGACAAGCTCATTGTTCTCATTTCTTACCACTGTGAGGCCAGATTTCTTGGGCACAACTTGCACTGGGCTCACCCAAGTACTATCAGATATGGGGTATATGATACCCGCATGCAGGAGTTTTGTTACCTCCTTCTTTACAACATCCAGAATCAATGGATTTAGCCGCCTCTGCGGTTGCCTAACTGGTTTAGCCCCATCCTCCAATAGAATCCTATGCATACATCTAGAGGGGCTAATTCCAGGAATGTCAGCCAAGGTCCATCCAATTGCCCTCTTGTGCTTCTTCAAAACCTCCAAGAGTTTAGCTTCCTGGTCAGAGTCAAGGTTGGAGGAAATGATAACTGGGAGTTTTTCATTCCTCTCCAAGTAAGCATACTTCAGATTGCCAGGAAGTGGTTTAAGCTCCAAGGAGGGTGGCTGCTCCACAGATGGTATGTTTGGGGCAGCCGGGCTGTCAAGAATTCCAGCCGAACAGACAGCTTCACTTACACTATCACCCTGCAAAGTAGAATCAATCTCAGCACAAACAACACAAGGGTTAGTGTTAGTACAGTCAGTACATGAATAAACATCATTAAAATCAGAAATGGATGGAAAATCAGCAACCAAGTCATCATAGGTGTCATCAACAATTTCGGAGAGCAACTCTATTTGGAAAACAGAGTGCTCTTCCAATGGATGCTTCATAGCATCAAAAATGTTGAACCTTGCAATAATGTCACCGAACTCCATGGACATGGTTCCATCATCAACATCTATCTTCGTCTTTGCCGTCTTCATGAACGCGGCCTGCCCGAGATGATTGGTGATCTGCTTGAATTGGTTTACCCTGCCATGTCCAGGATTTAAATGTCGGCAGGGAAAATCAAATCATCAACTCGTACCAACACATCTTCTACCACTCCCATGGGGCGAGCATTGGTCCTGTTGGCCAACTGAATGGTAAGTCCTGATGTTGCAAAGGGCCCAGATCAAGGTTGTTGAAAACAGAGGTGGGCATGACATTTATGGAGGCTCCCAAATCCAACATGCAATTGTCGAATTTGCTGTCCCCAATGGTGCATGGAATAGCGAAAGTGCCCGGATCCTTGCACTTCTGTGGCAGTGCCTGAGTGAGGACTGAAACTGTAACCTTCTCAGGGGCAAGTTTGGGCTGAATGAGGGCTGAAAAATTTCGCCCTAAGTTGACTCTCTCATTACCCTTCAACCTCCTCTTGTGGGTACACAAATCCTTCAGAAACTTTGCATACCTTGGAACTTGCTTAATCACATCTAGGAGTGGAATGTTTACCGCCACCTTTCTGAACACATCTAAGATCTCCCTCTCCTTGTCTTCCCCATCAACCTTCTTATTTTTCTGCACTCTTTGTGGGAAGGGAATCGGTAGCACATACACTCTCTCAGCTTCAACAACAACAGAGGGCTCAGGAGTTGCCTCAACAGTTTCTTCATCTTTCTCAGGGGCTCCCTCTACTACTTTCCCGGATCTCAAAGAAATGGCACTCACATTGGGATTGGGGGCATTAGGATTCACCACTGTCTGTGCAGGTAGTTGGTTCGATCCCTGAGCTTGCTGTATGTTGTTTATGGATGTGGCAAGCTGTCCAATCTGTGTCCTCAAATCTTGAATGCTAGCATCTGTTCGCTGCTGAGACTGTCCAACTTGCTGCTGAAACTGGAGATTTTGTGCAGCCATTTGCCTGACCAAGTCTTCTAATGAAGGTCCGGAAGGTGCAGAAGTGGTCACTTGAGGAGGATTCGGTGGTGGTGCCACCGGTTGTTGTTGGGATGAGTTCCCATACCGCAGATTAGGGTGATTCCTCCAGTTGGGATGGTACCTATTTGTGAAGAGGTCAGGAGTGCTGTACCGGTTCTGATTGTTGCCTTGAATGTAGAGATTAGCTGCATAAGCTTGAGGCATATCAGTGACTGACCCATCCTTCAGAATAGGGCACGTGTCGGTCAGATGCTCAGGAGAACTACACATGCCACACAACCTTGCCGACTAAACCTTATCCATTGCCAGTTGCTTCACAAAACAAGTGAGCTCATCAATTCTGGTTTCGAGTGCCTTGTTGGAAGATGAACCTTGGATCTCATTTACACCCCTTGTCTCGACAGAGTTGCTCCTGGTTGTGAACTGTTGGGAATTCAATGACATATTCTCAATCAGTTGCTTGGCAGCAGCTGAAGTCTTATCAACGAGTGCTCCCCCACTAGAGGCATCCAAAATATTTCTGTCCATTAGGAGCAATCCCTCATAAAAATACTGAATAAGGAGCTGCTCAGAAATCTGGTGTTGAGGGCAGCTAGATACCAACTTCTTGAACCTCTCCCAGTACTCAGCCAATGACTCATTGCTTTGTCTAATGCCACATATCTCCTTTCTGATGGAAGCAGCTTTGGAGGCAGGGAAGTATCTTTCTAGGAAAACCTTCTTCAGATCATTCCAAGTTGTAACAGAATTTGACTCCAAATAATATAGCCAATCCTTTGCAGCGCCTTCAAGGGAGAATGGGAAGGCTCGCAATTTGATATGGTCTTCAGTAATGCCTTCCGGCCTCAAGGGTGTGGAGCAGACAACCTGGAATTCCTTCAAATGCTTATGTGGATCCTCACCTGCAAGACCACTAAATCTTGGCAACAAGTGTATTAAACCAGATTTAAGTTCAAAAGGAGCAACCACACCAGCATACTCAATACACAACCCATTGTAGTTAACATCAGGGGCAGCAAGCTACCTCAATGTCCTTTGGTTACCCATGTTATCAAAAACAGGTTCGAAATCAGAATTACCATTAGTGCTAGCCCGAATTGCCCTACGGCGTGTGTGCAGTGTTCTTTCAATTTCAGGATCAAAATCACACAAGTCAGGACAAGTAGACCTAGTAGCCAGTCTAATTCAAAACAAAAATGAAAAAGAAAGCGAGAACAACAAACAAGAGTCCCCGACAACGGCGCCAATTTGACGCGCTGTCGCGCACGCGTCAAAAGATGAGCGGTTAGTAAAAATGTAGTTTAGAATGCAACAACTCGGGTATCGTATCACAAGGACTCTTGTAGTGCTATTATCGCAGAAAATCAGTTTTCTTGGGGCGGTGTTTGGTTTGAAATTGATTGGAAAACAGAACGAAAACAGAGCATAAAAACAGAGCAAATTACGTGATTATCAAATAAGACTAAGACGATCAATCTGCTGTTTCGTTTCCCACTATCATCGGTTCATGTAATTCCATGCCCTAAGCGGATTCTAATCCCTTTTCGATTGTAGCATCGATTAACAAGCAAAACCGACGCTACGGGACATATATTCCTAATTCCGAATTAAGCAAACGGATGAAGCCCTTCGTGAATTAAGCAAACACGAATTGAACGCACGCGAATTAAGCAAACGCGATTGAGTTTAGGAACATAAAATCATCGAAAATAAATCAACACTAATTCGATACAAACTGAATTAAGCAAACAGAGAATAACGAATAGCATTGAAAGAGAGAAGAAAATTAAATCGGGGATTACAAGACCTCAAGTGTTGGTGGAAGCCGATTACAGCAGATCAACCTAGGGAGATTAGTTCTCCATCAAAAATGCAAAACAACCAGAGAAATTCGAAAACAAGGATTAGCAAAAAGATCCTTCTGTTCTGCCCTAAACAGCTATTTATAACTTTCAGAAACTGTGCTTTCTCGCGAGGCGAGTGGCCTCTCGCGAGGCGAATATTAAAATGGCGCCAGTTTGAATTTGTGTTCTCGCGAGACGAGTGGAATTCTCACGAGGCGAGTCTTCAAAATCTGGGTTGTCACAGCCGTGATGCCTATCACGGCCAGGCCGTGATTACTTCTGACTTTGGGAGCTTATCTGTCATGGCCGTGATCTTAATCACGGCTAGGCCGTAATGGTCTCTGTCTTCCAGGGGTTTCTCTTCACGCCCGTGATGGGTATCACGGGATGACCGTGATGCTTGCTGACTTCCAGGCTCGCGAGGCGAGCTATAGCTCGCGAGGCGAGCTATAGCTCGCGGGGCGAGGCAGAGAACATGACTTTTCTGGCACAGGCTGGTCCTCACTCTCGCGGGGCGAGTATCTGCTCGCGTGGCGAGTGTTTCCAGATTGCAATTTCCATTGTTTCCTTCATTCCTTGGACTCTAAGTCAACCTGAAAACATGAAATAGCCATAAGTGCTTTATTTGACTCAAAAACTGGCTAAATAACCCTAAAACTACTTAAGGGACTCAAAACCTTGCTTGAGGACAATCAAGCCTAATTTGGGTGAGAACGAGATATAATTGGCACAAAACCACGGTCATACTAGTCATAAAACTAGATGAGCCAGAGGCTTATCATCTGTCACGGCCGTGATGGGCATCACGGCTTGGCCGTGACAGATTCTGCCTAGAAGGGGTCTGGCTCAATTAACATGTCACGGCCGTGATGGGCATCACGGCTAGGCCATGACAACATCTGACTTTTGCCTTCTTTTTTCTTTAGTTTTGCTTGATCATGGCCGTGATGGTCATCACGGCCTGGCCGTGATGGGCTCTGTTTGGTACATTTTCTTCACTTTTCAAGCTCTATCTTCATCCGAGCTCCATCATGGTCAATCTTGAGCATTTTACCCTCAATTCCTGCAAAACGACACCACGACACCGCCTTACCAGTTCCAAGGTAAAAACTAACAAAAATCAAATTAAATATGCCTAAACTATATGAAAATGCATGCAAAAATGTACATGAAATATGTGGTGAAATCACACTCATCATGGTGCACCAGATTGGTCAGGCTATTTAATTGCAAGCAATGGATATTCCGGAGAATCGGAAATGGATGTATCGTAGGTTGGATCGGAATAAACGTCTTAGGGAATAGTATAGAGTTGGAGTGGGTGAGTTTATAGAGTTTGTTGTTATCCAGGAGAGATTTATACGGCTGGGCGGTGATCATTTGAGGTGTCCTTGCAAAAGATGCAAGTGTCAATCTTTCAAAAGCGTGGATGGAGTTGTAGCCGATCTTTATGAGAAGGGTTTTATGCTGGATTATTATTGGTAGAGTAACCATGGTGAGACGTTGCCTAATTTAAACCCGATTGTGTTTGAAGGTTCGTACTATGGAAGTGGTGACCGGAGGGAAGAATTGAATCCATACGAGCAGATGATAATGGATCATGCTGGACCATCGGTTGGTGTTGTACTAGAAGAAGATGGGGAAGAAGATGGCGGATGGGTTCCCAATACATAGAGGAGAATCTGAATCCCGAAGCTCATAGATTCTATGATATGCTGAGTGCTGCACGATCTCCATTGTGGGAAGGATGTCGAGAGTACACGGAGTTGTCAATGTGCATGGAATGGTTGAATATCAAATCTGACTACAATATGAAAGAAGGCTTTTTTAATCGCCTTACCAGGTCAGTGTCCAAGGCGTTGCCAGAAGACAATCGGATGCCTACTAGTTTTTATCATGCTAAGAAGTCTGTCGAAAATTTGGGTCTGGGGTGTTTAAAAATTGATTGTTGCCCGAATGGATGTTGATGATTGTGATTTCACCTCATCTGTGTATATCATTTTGAATGCATTTTCATGTAGTTTAGGGACATTTAATTGGATTTTTAGTTAATTTTACCTTGGAACGGGTAAGGCGGTTTTCATGGTGTTGTTTTGCAGAAATCAAGGATAAAATGCTCGGGATCAACCATGATGGAGTTTGGATGAAGAAGGAGCTTGAAAAGTGAAGAAAATGAGCCAAACAGAGCCCATCACGGCCTAGCCATGATGCCCATCATGACCATGATCGAGCAAAACTGAAAAAGAAGAAAGACTGAAGTCAGAACCGGTCACGGCCTAGCCGTGATAACCATCACGGCCTTGACCTTTCACCCCCACAAGTCAGAATCTCTCACGTCCTAGCCGTGATTTCTATTACGGTCTAAACTGAAGGCTCGCGACGCGAAAATCCTCTCGCCTCGCGAGAGTCTGAATTCTACAGAAGTGCCAAAGGCAGAAGCCGTCACGGCCTGGCCGTGATGGCCATCACGGCCGTGACGCCCATTACTTGGACTTGAAGCAACTGAATTGGATCAGAATTTGAGTTAGATTGGGATTCTAACTTCCCAAATCTATAAATAAGGGATCAAGTCAGAGGCTTAAGGGACTTTTTGGCAGGACTTTTGACTGCTACTTAGGCTACAATTTAGGATCTCTCTCTTCTTCTCTTCTTCTCTTCTCTTAGTTTATTTCATGTTGTTTGTAATCAAGCTTGTCGTCGCCATGACAAGACTTGAGTAGTATCTTAGTTTCTAGGGATTGGGGCTATTCCCAATTTTTGTTTATGATGTTAATTTGATGTAATATCTTTGTTAATTACGATTTTGTTTTAGATCTGATTTCTAGTGTTTGAATCACTCGTAAATTCGGTGGCCACTTGTTTGCGTGTCATAGGCATTCTAAGGAGGAACCTAGCGGTGAACTTAGGTGTCGGATCTGTAGAGTCAGACTTAGGACTGAAATCACGAGAGTTAGAAGCCGTCCTTCGAGGATCAACGAATTGTCACGAAACGCAAAGGGTCCAATCTGAATTCGACTACCACGAGAGTAGGGGTTGGTTCAATTGGGCACGACTTTTGTAACCCGAGACGGAGCTTAAGCTATTAGAGGATAAATTCGCCTTCAAGGCAATTTCGATAGTTAACAAGGGTAATCGAGTTAGCAACGTAAACGATCTTGTTGGTAACCTAAATCCCTAGGAATCCATTTAGATCTGTTTTCTGTTTTATCTGATTTTTAGTTATCTCTTAATTCAAATTCAAAACCTTTTCAAAATATCAAATCCTTTTTCAAATCTTTTTATACAGTCCAGATTTACCAAATTGAAAATTAGTTGCGATTCGAGATCACGGTCTCTGTGGGATCGATATCTTTTATTACTTGGCAACAATCCGGTACACTTGCCGGAAATGCACGTGCATTCGCACGACGACCACCAAGTTTTTGGCGCCGTTGTTGGGGACTGTGCGTTTTCGAATCTCAATTTAATTTTTAAATTGATTTTTCTGGACCTTTTCTTTTTATTTAATTTTTATATTTGAAAAAAAATCTAAATTTCTTTCCTTCTAGTGTATCCATCTCTCTGTGTGTTATATGCAAAGACCCCTAAGTCTTGGAGACCTTACTGAGATTGACCCAGAAATCGAGAGGACCTTTCACAGACGTAGGAGACTACAAAGAGAGAGAAAGGTTGAGTCCCATTCCACTCATGGTGAATCAACCGGATACGAAACCATTGAAGGACTATGTAGCCCCAAATGCTAGGGGTTTGCGAACTGGGATTGCCAGGCCAGAGATCGAGGCGTAGAATTACACTCTACCGCCTATTCTAATCAACATGATTAGGCAGGACCAATTCGGAGGATTGCCCTCGGAGGACCCGACTGATCACGTAGAAACATTCTTGGAGTTCACCGATGCAATTAGGATTCATGGTGCCCCGGTCGATGCTATACGCTTAAGGTTATTCCCCTCATCTCTGACTGGAAAAGCAAAGGCTTGGCTAAAGCAATTGCCCGCCATCACCTTGACTACTTGGGACCAACTGGAACAGGCGTTCTTGGAGAAATTCTTCCCTCAATCCAAGACGACCTATATACGAACCCAGATCACCGGCTTCTTCCAAAAAGACGGAGAATCCTTATCGGAAGCTTGGGATCGCTACAAGGGACTGCTGGAGTCTTGCCCACACCATGGACTCGAGAGGTGGTTACTAGTGCACACCTTCTACAACGGATTGGACTCTTCGAAGGTGTCACTTGATTCTGCAGCTGGTGGAGCCTTTATGAATAGGCCTCTGACCGAGGCATTCAACATCATTGAAAACGTGGCCACCAACTACCACCAATGGGGTTCAGAAAGAGGTAATAACCCGAACAAGATTTCGGGGGTAAGTTTGAAGTTAATAGCACTGATCTTATAATGTCAAAAATAGACTCACTTAATAAACGTTTTGATCGGCTTGAAAGGGCTAATGTGAGTGCAATAGGTGCTACTAACATTGTTTGTGAGATTTGTGGAATGCAGGGAGACGACATCATGGAGTGCCCACGAGGGATTGCTCATGGATCCGGCGCTTCGGGGGAACAAGTGAACGCTTGTCACAACTTCTACGACACAAACCCGAAGTTGCCCAATTATGCTCCCCCCAAATCCCTACAACCAAAGGAAGAACAACCCTTACCTCTCCTACGGCAACTACAGCAACACGCTGAACCACGAGTACCAAGAGGGCCAAGGTAATAGGAAACCCGCACAGGGGTATCCTCAGGTACAGCAGTCTAAACTCGAGTCTTTACTGGAAAGTTTTGTTGAAACCCAAACAAAACAAAATGAAGAGTTTAGACAACAAGGCAGGGCAGTGAACGAGGCAATAAAAGAGCTAGCGTCCAAGGTAGACAACTTAGCCATCCACAACAAGATGCTAGAAACCCAGATTGCCCAACAAGCCAGCACATACACCAGACCTAAGGGTACGTTCCTGGGTCAACCCGAAGCTAATTCCATTGAGCATTGTAATGCCATACACTTGAGGGATGATAAGCTTGGGGTGGGGGAAAAGGACGTGGAACCGGAGGAGGACATGAGCAAAGATGAAGAGCCAGAACCAAAGTATGTCCCTCCACCACCGTACCAACCCCCGATACCTTTCCCACAAAGGTTGGTCAAGATAAAGCAAGTAGACATAGAAGCTAAAATGCCTCCTAAACCGAAAGACCCAAGTAGTTTCTTTATCGCTTGCTCAATTAAACAAGTGCAAATCGACCAAGCCTTATGTGACTTAGGGGCTAGTGCGAGCTTGATGCCGCTCACTATCTTGGAAAGGTTGGGAACGAAAGAGTTGAGACCATTCAAATTCTCCTTACAATTTGCGGATGGCTCAACTAGGACTCCTCTAGGCATAGTAGAGAACGTTCCTGTAAAGGTAGGGAAATTCTTCATCCCTACCGACTTCCTGGTATTGGATATGAAAGGGAATTCTGAATTCCCCATCATTTTAGGAAGGTCATTCTTGGCCACCGCTGGAGCAGTAATAGATGTAAGGAATGGTAAACTCTCTCTAAATGTAGAGGCAGGTAGGGTCGATTTTGAATTTACTAACTCCTACAACAACCCTCCTTTTGAGAGCCATGTGTGCAGGATTGATATAACGTCTCCAGTGGTAAAAAAAGAGCTCAACATGGAAGCAACTCCGAAGATATGCATGGCTAATGATGCACCCAGTAGTGATGGAGTTGGAGTTGTTGATCATGTGGAAACAAAACTTCCGCCGGGAGGGAGTAAGGCCAGAAAGGTCCGAATGAAAAGAGCAAAGCGGAAGCGCAACTGGCCATATGAGCAGAATCGGCTCTTTGAAGGAGTTCCATGGAAGAGAAGTGTTCCTGCACTTCTACGCCCAGCGGACCCCGGTTGATTGAAGGAAGTTTGGTCAAGCTTAGGACCGTAAACAAGCGCTTCTTGGGAGGCAACCCAAGTTTTCTTTCCCTTTTCCTTTTGTTTTAGAATTTAGATCTTGAATAATTTGAGAAGATCAAGAGACAAAAATCATAAATTAATAGATTTGTCTAGTGTTTTCAGGTTAAAGAGGAAGGAAGAGCAAGAAGGGCTGGGACTAGTAAAGTCAGAAGACATCACGCCCAGGCCGTGACAGTGGTCACGGCCGTGATGAGCTAACCAAGAGCACCAGAAAGGATCACGGCCCAGCCGTGATATCCATCACGGGCGTGATGAGTAGGATGCTAAGATCAGAAAGCATCACGGCCTGCCCGTGATGAGCCTCATGATGAGTGTGATTCCACCTCATCTTTGTCCATCATTTTGCATGCATTTTCATGTAGTTTAGGCATATTTTTATTAGATATTAGGTTAATTTTCCTTTGGAACGGGTAAGGCGGTTTTCGTGTGTTGTTTTGCAGATATAAAGGGTAAATTGCTCAAGATCAACCATGATGAAGTTTGGATGAAGATGGAGCTTTAAAACTGAAGAAAATGAGCCAAACAAAGCCCATCACGGCCTAGCCGTGATGCCCATCACGGCCTAGCCGTGATGCCCATCACGGCCTAGCCGTGATGCCCATCACGGCCATGATCGAGCAAAACTGAAAAAGAAGAAAGGCTGAAGTCAGAGTCTGTCACGGCCTGGTCGTGATAGCCATCACGGCCGTGACCTAAAACCACCAAAAGTCAGAGCACATCACGGCCCAGCCGTGAAATTCTTCACGGCCATGAAGCAGAGGGCTCGCGTCGCGAGACATATCTCGCGTCGCGAGAAATTGAAATTTGCAAAGCAGCCAGAGGCAGAGACCGTCACGGCCTGGCCGTGATGGCCATCACGGCCGTGACGCGCATTACTTGGACCTGAAGAAACCGAAATAGATCAGATTTTGAGTTGGTTTGGGACTCTAACTTCCCCATTTCTATAAATATGGACCAAGGCATCAGATACAGAGGAGATCAACACATTAGGGGCTACTACTCTAGGCATAGATTTAGGATCTCTTCTTCTCTTCTCCTCTCTTCTCTTTTCTGATTTTTATTATGTTGTCATCCCAGCTTGTCATCTCCATGGCAAGAATGGAGTAGTAGCATAGTTTCTAGGGATTAGGGCTCTGCCCAAGGTTTGTAAATGATGTTAATTTGATGTTGAAACCATTGTTGATTTCATAATTGTTTTAGATCTGATTTCTAGTGTGTTAATCACTCATAAATTTCGGCAACCGTTTATTTACGTGACATAGACGTTCTAAGGAGGAACCTAACGGTGAACTTAGGATCTCTAGGGTGATTCACTCGTAAAGCCCGGCAGCCACTGGTTTGTGAGATGTGAATGATCCAAGGAGGAACCTAGCGGTGAACTTAGGTTATTTGCATGACCGAGACATTTCAAGGAGGAACCTAGCGGTGAACTTGGGTGTCGGACCTATAGAAGTCAGACTTGGGACTGAAATCACGAGAGTTAGAAGCCGTCCCTCGAGGAGCAACGAGTTGTCACTGAACGCAAAGGATCCAATCTGGGATCGACTACCACGAGAGTAGGGGTCGGGTCAATTGGGCACGGCTTTTGTAACCCGAGAGGGAGCTTAAGCTATCAGAGGATAAACTCGCCTTCAAGGCAATTTCGGTAATCAACAAAGGTAAATCTGTTAGCAACATAAACAGCCTCAAAGGTAACCCAAATCCCTAGGAATCCGTTTTAGATCGAAAACCCCATAAACATTTGTTTTCTGTTTTGTTTGATTCTGTTTTATCTCTTAAATTCAAATTCAAAAACCATTTCAAAAATATAAAAATCTTTTTAAACAGTCCAGATCTAATCGATTTGATAATTAGTTGTGATTCGAGAACACAGTCTCTGTGGGATCGATATCTTTTATTACTTGGCGACGATCCGGTACACTTGCCGGAATCGCACGAGCGTCGTCGCACGTCGACTGACGCGACATCACCTCACCGCTGTGATGCAGTTCCCAACAAAGTTTTGACTAGAATGTGAGCCAACACCCGCTACCCTCTCGGTGAGTTGTTCCAATTTTTCTCCTCTCTCCGACTTGATTATTTACATTGGGGACAATGTAAGTTTTAAGCTTGGGGTAGGGGTATTTTTTGCATAATTTTGCATTTTTGCATTCATATTGCATTCATATAGGCATATTTTTGCATAATCACATTCTTTAGATTACCCCTCACTTAGAATATGCATCCAATTGTGAGAACTTGGGGTCAAATAAATTGAGATAGTGAATTTTTTTGAACCCAATTTTTTTTTTTAATCTTGTGACAAGGCTAAAAATAAAAATTCTTGAGATAATCTTTTGATAGTTGATAATTAGCATGTGGTTCCTTAAATTTGTGTTTCTCGCTGATTTTTGAACTACTAAATGTAAGATTTTGAGCCAAAAAGGGGTACTCACTAAATCTACACCATTCCTTGTGATAGTGTTTTAATTCCTCTTGGATTGTATTCTCTAGAACTTGACTTGAAACCGTTATGAAACTTGAAAATTTTTTAAAACATTTTTTAAAATGATTGAGGCACTAGGTATTTTTCCGGCCTTCTGAGCTTTGATTGATTAAATGCTACCCCTTAGTTGCCCAATTCTGAGCCTAAAAGAATAAAATACTTTTCTTGGTACCTTGAATTACTTTGATAAATAATGCTTGGTATGGCACCATTTAAAGTATTACAAAAAGGGTAAAAAGGTAGTTTGAAAAAGTATGGGATGAGAAAGTTAGAAAATATTTCTCTTGAGCTAAAAATCTCCCCTTCTCCAAATAAATAAAATGAAATAAACACAAAAAAAATGGAGAAGGGGATGACAAAAGAAAGTGAGAAATAAAAATAAAAAGAGAGAAAGAAAGGTGGAAAAGTAAATCAAAGCCCAAAAAAAGGTATTTTAGAAGGTGTCATGCTTTGCAATGTTTGATAATCTGTTTAGCCTTCTTGAATTTCCCTTCTCTTGATTTTACAACCTAACAATAAATCCCATGGCCACATTACAACCAAAGTAAAATACCTCTTGATTCTTATGTGTATTCATTAATAAAGTAGAGATTTGGTTAATAGTCAATCCTATGGTAGAATACCTTCCTTGAGGAAATTGAGCGAATTGTCATATACCCTGGAACACTTAAGTGAGGTGAGACGAGTGCCGGAATCGGTGAGAATATGAATTTGAAGTACCTAAGCTTCCAATTGGACTTGAGATCGATTATCTCTTGGGTGCTTATTAAATATGCCTGTCACTTGGATTAAGTTTCTCCGATTCTTGATTCACTATCCATGCTCTGATTATTTATATCTTCTGGCCCTAGTGATTGCTTGAGGAAAAGTAAAATCTTAAGCTTGGGGTGATTTGATGAGTGTGATTTCACCTCATCTTTGTCTATCATTTTGCATGAATTTTCATGTAGTTTAGGGACATTTAATTGGATTTTTAGTTAATTTTACCTTGGAACGGGTAAGGCGGTTTTCGTGGTGTTGTTTTGCAGAAATCAAGGATAAAATGCTCGGGATCAACCATGATGGAGTTTGGATGAAGAAGGAGCTTGAAAAGTGAAGAAAATGAGCCAAACAGAGCCCATCACGGCCTAGCCGTGATGCCCATCACGGCCATGATCGAGCAAAACTGAAAAGGAAGAAAGACTGAAGTCAGAACCGGTCACGGCCTAGCCGTGATGACTATCACGGCCGTGACCTTTCACCCCCACAAGTCAGAATCTGTCACGACCTAGCCATGATTTCTATTACGGTCTAAAACTGAAGGCTCGCGATGCGAAAATCCTCTCGCCTCGCGAGAGTCTGAATTCTACAGAAGTGCCAAAGGCAGAAGCCGTCACGGCCTGGCCGTGATGGCCATCACGACCGTTATGCGCATTACTTGGACCTGATGCAACTGAATTGGATCAGAATTTGAGTTAGATTGGGATTCTAACTTCCCAAATCTATAAATAAGGGATCAAGTCAGAGGCTTAAGGGACTTTTGGGCTGGACTTTTGGCTGCTACTTAGGCTACAATTTAGGATCTCTCTCTTCTTCTCTTTTCTTAGTTTATTTTCATGTTGTTTGTAATCAAGCTTGTCGTCGCCATGACAAGACTTGAGTAGTAGCTTAGTTTCTAGGGATTGGGGCTATGCCCAAGTTTTGTTTATGATGTTAATTTGATGTAATATCTTTGTTAATTACGATTTTGTTTTAGATCTGATTTCTAGTGTTTGAATCACTCGTAAATTCGGTGGCCACTTGTTTGCGTGTCATAGGCATTCTAAGGAGGAACCTAGCGGTGAAATTTTGTGTCGGATCTATAGAGTCAGACTTAGGACTGAAATCACGAGAGTTAGAAGCCGTCCTTCGAGGATCAACGAATTGTCACGAAACGCAAAGGGTCCAATCTGAATTCGACTACCACGAGAGTAGGGGTTGGTTCAATTGGGCACGGCTTTTGTAACCCGAGAGGGAGATTAAGCTATTAGAGGATAAATTCGCCTTCAAGGCAATTTCGATAGTTAACAAGGGCAATCGAGTTAGCAACGTAAACGATCTTGTTGGTAACCTAAATCCCTAGGAATCCATTTAGATCTGTTTTATGTTTTATCTGAGTTTTAGTTATCTCTTAATTCAAATTCAAAACCTTTTCAAAATATCAAATCCTTTTTCAAATCTTTTTATACAGTCCAAATTTACCAAATTGAAAATTAGTTGCGATTTGAGATCACGGTCTCTGTGGGATCGATATCTTTTATTACTTGGCGACAATCCGGTACACTTGCCGGAAACGCACGTGCATTCGCACGACGACCACCAGATGTATGTTGTACTATAAGGATGATTCAATGGAGAGCATAACATGTTGTCGATTTTGTGGTGCGGATCGATATAAGACAACCACTAGGATGGGCATTGAGAAGAAGAGGTCACTAAAAAAGATGTGGTACTTTCCGCTCGTGCCAAGACTTACAAGATTGTACTCTTCGATGGCCACTGCAGCTCGCATAAGGTGGCATAGTGAGCATGAGAGGGAGCAAGATGTCTTGTGTCATCCATCTGATGGAGAAGCTTGGAAGCATTTTGATAGGGTTCATATGGCATTTTCGCAAGACCCTCAGAACGTCCGATTGGGGTTATTTACTGATGGATTTAATCCTTTCGGGCAGTCTGGAAAAGCATACTCTTGTTGGCCGGTTATCCTGACTCCATACAATCTTCCCCCGAGGATGTGCATGAAGCGGGAGTTTATGTTCCTAACAGTCATAATTCCAGGTCCGTCTAATCCAAAAGGTAAGATTGATGTGTACTTGCAGCCGCTAATACATGAGTTGACGATGCTGTGGAATGATGGTGTGTTGACATATGACGTATCTTTGAGGTAGAATTTCATGATGAAAGTAGCTTTGATGTGGACAATCAACGACTTTCCCGCCTATGGGATGATGTAGGGTTGGATGACCGCGGGAAAGCTTGGTTGCCCAATATGTATGGAGCGATAGAAGGCATTCACGCTTAAAAACAATCAAAAGATCTCATATTTTGATTGTCATCATCAATTCCTTCCAGGAGATCATCCTTATAGGCGGAAGGAGAATTCATTCAAGAAGCGTTGTGCGGAGACCGCCTCCACCACGTTTGTCTGGTCCTAATTTATGGCGGAGAGTACAGTACTTACCGCTCGTCCATGAATCCCAAGGAGAACATATTCCTGGTTATGGCGTCAACCATAATTGGACAAAACAAAGTATATTTTGGAGGTTGCCGTATTGGAGGATGCAGCTACTCCGTCACAACATTGATGTCATGCATACTGAGAGGAATGTGTTTTTGAATGTGTTTGACACTGTGATGGACATCAAGGGGAGGACAAAGGATACAAATAAAACCCGATTGGATCTGGCTGAAATTTTTAATCGGAAGGAGCTTGAGTTGCAGGACGGTGGTCGTGGCAGACTTATCAAACCGAAGGCAAGTTATACACTAAGCAAAACACAGAAAGTGGCCGTCTGTAAGTGGGTTAAAGAACTAAAGTTACCAGATGGGTATGCTTCCAATCTGGGTAGATGTGTTGACATTAAGGAAGCAAAGTTACATGGAATGAAGAGTCATGATTGCCACGTGTTCATGCAACGGTTGCTTCTAATTGTGTTCGATGCATTACCGAAGCAAATTTGGGACTCACTTGTTGAGCTTAGCCACTTTTTCAGGGAGCTTACATCGACAACACTAAATGTTAATCAATTAAAGGATATGGAAGTCAAGATACCCGTTTTGTTATGTAAGCTGGAGCAAATCTTCCCGCCGAGTTTCTTTGATTCTATGGAACACCTTCCAGTTCATCTACCTTACGAAGCAAGAGTTTGTGGCCCAGTCCAATACCACTGGATGTATCCATTTGAGAGGTAAACAACATCAACTATTTTACTTAATACATATGAAATTCACGAACACGAAATTGTAGTTTAGCTTTCCCTAAAACTAGTAATTATTTGTATGTATCCCTCTTTAATAGGTTCCTGCACTCCCTTAAACACAAAGTCAAGAACAAGGCACGAGTTGAAGGTTCCATTTGTGAAGCATACTTAGTAGAGGAGACTTCCACTTTTTCCTCTTATTACTATCCGAACGAAGTTAACACGAGAAGGACAAGGATTGCTAGAAACGTTGATTCGGGCGAAGGAAGTTCAACTAGTCCTCCTATATCAATATTCAACTATCCGGGAAGATTTATTGGCAAATCAAAAGGATATTTCTTGGAGCAGCGTGGCATTAATGCTGCTCATCTATATTCCTTCAAAATTGTGAAGAGGTGGCGCCATATTTAGAGTAAGTTTCTACAATGTCTTTTATAAGTTCAATTGACATTTATGATTATTAATCTTCCTGCTGTTAATCTCCCATATGTAGGATGTACAACAATTTTCTTAGGGATCTCGAACCTGACATTTCAAACAATCAGGTTGATCGAGAAATTACTTCTCACTTTGCTACGTGGTTCAGTAAATATGTAGGTTAAGCATCATCATTTGTTGCAATACATTTTATCTCCTTAAATATATAGAATGTGTAAGAATAATAAAATATTTGATTTTTTAGGTACTAGATCCATATAACAATGTTCAAAATCCATTGTTGACAAATTTGGCATGGGGGCCTAACAGATGGGTTACATCATGGAATACTTACATTGTAAATGGATATAAGTTTAACAAAAAAACATGGAATGAATGAATGCAATCGTGTAACTATGGTATTTGTGTGTGAGCCACTGATGGCAATGTAGAGGATGATTTCTATGGGGTTCTGTCCTTGAACTCGATTATATCGGTTTCCCCGTGATGAAGTTAGTTATCTTCAAGTGTGATTGGTTTGATCCTACTCTTGACGTAGGGACCAAAATCGATAAAAAAATATGGTATTGTTCAAGTTAGGCTGTCTCGTAGGTATAACAAGGCGTACGACCCATTCATTTTTTCACAACAGGCAGATTAGGTTTATTACTCGCCATATCCCGAAGGGCATCAAGGTTGGTTGGGTGTTATTAAGATAAAGTCTCGTAGTATAATTACTGATAATATAATCAACTAGCCTGGAAAAGATGCTCCGTACCAAGATGATGAGTTTTCAAGACCCCACGTACCGTTGCAAATTACACCGGACATTATTGTTAATTCTCTGGTGGACAATTCCAAAAATGGGGAAGAAGTTGAAAGAGAGTTAATGGATCAATCCGAGTTGGACGTATCTATCGAAGGCACATTCCGATCAAGTGAGACTGATGAGAGTGAGGGTGAATTTAATGACGAAGATTCTACTTAGGTAATTTATTTATGTCATAATTCATTGTGTAAATGTCATTCTACTTAGGTAATTTATTTTGTATTATTTACACTGTTGTGTAATCATCTTTTCATTTTTTTTACACAGATGGAAGATTCCTCTAGAGGTAGGGGTTGTCGTGGAGGTCGTGGCAGGGGTCATGCTGCGAGAGTCCCTCCACCGGCCGACCCACATCTTTCAGATCGAGACCACCCTACCAGCACCTCTGTGGACGGGACACCTCAGGGTGATGGAGTTGCACCCCCTACCCAGCCTCATGTGGTCGGGACACAGGCTGCACCATCATCATCCACACCTATGATAAGACCATCTTCATCATCGGGCCAGGAGAGTCGTGGTCCATCCGACAGGAGGATTCTTCTTATCCCTGGGAGGATAACGAGTAAGCTAATTTAATTTTTTAATATATATAAAGTATCGTTAATTTCTATTTACTTGTTTTTTATTTATTTATAACATTTATTAATGCTCTAATTTTGCTGCAGCTTTCTGCCAGCGAAGGGCCCTTTTGATTCAATATCGAAGATCCTGCGACGCAAGTTTGATGGTCCATGGCCTACATGGAAGGCCATCCTAGGGGGCCATAGGGATCAGTTGTTTAAAGAGTTTAAGGTAACAATTTATTAAGTTATTTAAATTAAATTTACATTATATATATATATATATATATATATATATATATATATATATATATATATATATATATAGACACAGACGAATTTCCTAACAACTGTAAGTTACTGAAAGAGTATAGGTGGGACATAGCTTTAGAGAGTCTCGTCAAGGACATATTTGAGCATAAAGGCTCACTAGTCATGAAGAATCTGACGAACAAGCTGAGGAAGGGTAAGAATAAGGGGAAGTGGGTGGATCCTGAGATCAGGAGGCAGCTGGACCAGTATTGGGCTACTGGGAAGTTCCAGGAGATCCAGGCCACGGCTCGACATAATCGAGCTTCTGATGGTGGTGCATCTTCTTGGACCGGCGGGTCTAAATCAGTCGCCGCCCACTACGACGAGCTGGTAATACATTAAACTTTTGACTTAATATACTATTTAATGAGTTTTCATTTTTAAATATTCTTATGAATTTAAGATTATATTTTTCTGTGCAGAAAGCACAAACAACGGGCCCCCACTGCTATGGAGTTGGTGGAGAAGACGAAGAAGTTGAAGTCGGGGACATGGGTCAACGACAAGGCCCGTAACTATGCTGTAAGCAAAAAAACAATTTAGTGTTTACTTGTAATTTATTATTAATGATTTGTTAATATTGATTATAATTTTAACTAAATCTCTTCATCTATACTTTGTAGGTGGGCTTCAACGAGAAGAAGGACGATGCCATATCACGTGCCTCACAGTCACAAGATGAGGCCTTGACCGGTGATGGACCCAGCTCTCCTATCTCCGTCGACGATAATGCCATTTATTTGGAGGTCGTCTGGGGCAGGAAAAATAAGGGGCACGTGTATGGCCTCGAACACCTGGTAGGCGAGTTTATCGCTTCATCATCCGACACGCCTGCTCCTTCCTACGCCGATACCATCCCTCGGGAGCAGTTCAACCAAATGCAGGACACCATCACGCAGCTGAACGCGGAGCTTCGGGAGAAGAGTGAGAGAGAGCAGCAGATGGGGAACCAGATTGCACAGTTGACTCAGGCACAACAGCAACTGATGCAGACGAGCATCAAGCAGGGTCAGACACTGCGGCTGGTGTTGGAGCAGATGAGGATCCAGACTCTAGTTGCTCAGGATGATGCTCTGACGGTTGTGTCGCCTGCTGCCGCTCCTCCAGTTCCGCCGCCAACTACTGATGTTGCTACTGCAGAGGACAATCAGATAGCAGACGTCGGCGGTACGGACATTGGAGACGATTGGGTTGCTCCACCTCCCCCTCATCATGACTGATTTTTTTTCATTTTTTTGACTTTAAATGATTCTTGTACGACACTTTGGATTATTATATATATATATCTATATATATATATATATATATATATATATATATATATATATATATATTCATTATTTCTTATGATTGTATATTTCATTACTAATTTGCTGTGTTTTATTAGTAATTTTGCTAAACTTTAAAGAAAAAAAAATTATTATTTTAAAAATTAAATTTTTAAAAAAAAATTAATAAAATCCAGTTTAGTGACCGAATTAGAAACCAATAATTCGGTCACTAAACTTTAGTTAACATTAAAAGATTGTGGTCTAGCGACCGAAAATCGGTCGCTGATATATGTTAACAGTAACCAACATTAGCGACCGAACTAGTAACTGATTATCGGTCACAAAAAATGGTTACCCAAACAATGTGACCAACCGTGTAGCGACCGTTTTTTATTATTTAGCGACCAAATTAATGTTTTGGTCTCTAAAATCTTAGCGACCAAGTTATCAGCCATCACCATTAATCGGTCACTAATTCGGTCGCTAAATTAAATAGTGACCGAATTAGAAAGTTTAGCGACCGAATATGCCGGTCGCTAAACATTTGATTTTTTGTAGTGAATAATAATAATAATAATAATCTGGGACGGTCCTACAACTACTCTGAATCTCGGGAATACACCCCATGCATATGAATAATATCACGAACCATCTCTCAGGGCATCCCCTAGTGCCTTAACCTCTCATCGCTATCTCATAGATAACCTCAACAATCATATATCATCAGTCTCATCATAATATCAAAATAAATGTCTAGATTAGGCACTTCTGAAAATAAGTATCATGTACCCCCCACATACATCTCCATAAATTATCAAGTATTAACCCTTAGAATTTCTAAGCACAAAATGATCATCCTACCTGTCATCATTTTCCAATGATCTCCACATATTAAAATAATATATAAATAACTAAATAATCAAATAATCACAATCATTCTAGGCAATCCAACATATATCAAATAGCACATCATGAACAGTCAAACAGACACAACATGCAACCTCAAGTACAATATTTTTAACCTAACATCGATAAACCTACAATTCCAATATCATCATTGGTACCACTAGGTAGTCTCCAATGTGATATTGATACAGTCCATTACTCTCTCCCTAGTAGGGTTTAGGTCACCCTACGGCATTATTGAAATAAATGCCACTTCGTCATTTCCGACGTTAGATGGCTTCTTTCCCCCACTGATATGTCGTACAATAACTTGAACGTCACAAATCGAACACTCCTCAACTCCTCCCAACTCTGCCATGCACAATCCTAGGGTCCCTTGGCCTCCAAAAATTCACCTGAACACCACATTACGAACCGTACGTTACAAGGAACCCCAATATGAAGTCAAAATTGGAAATCGATAACTGAAACCAAAGATAAGCCGAATACCATCATCGACGGCAATTCGACATAAAAAGGGTAAGAATCACCTTCACTAGAGAAGAAAAGAAAGGTAAGATAGTGAAGACGTCGTTGCCAAGATCACAACGACATACTCGGAATTGTGTCTGGACGATCGATCGAGTCGTAAACCGAGCCGAGACTCCTTCTCTCACTAACCTTCTCACTCTATCTCTCTCTACACTCTCCTTTCTGTCTTCTATGCTCTCTGCCTTCAGTTCTCACTCTCTGGACTTAAGTGAACTTGGTTTACCTAAGTCCTTTTATTTTTGCTGATTCACGCTCCAACGCTTGAGCGTGGAAACAACTATGCTTGAGAATTCCAATGCTTGAGCGCTGGATCCTCCATGCTTGAGTGTTGGAGGTAGGTAACACCACCGTGCATGCAACCAATCAGATGGTGCCACGTAGGTTAGCTTGTGCCACGTGGAGTCAACGCCAGAGCTGGTCTGGTGAATATGCGTAGAATGTGCAAGAGAACACAGTCTTACAAGTAATAAAGTATGAATAAAGATCATTCCCATGAGGATTTAAATGAGTTAAATACAAATTCTATTTTTAACTTTTCTAGGTAGCCTAATAAAAGAAGGATCATTTGTTAACAATAAAGTAAAAGAAAGTAAATCAGTTTCGAGCAGTAATAGTAAATTGCAAAGTAGTAAAGCAATAAAATAGGGTTTTCAAATGAGATGGTAACGGCTAGGAAAACTAATCCTTTGTAATTTTAACTGCAGGGTAACTTATGCTTCAGGATGCTACAATATTTAGTCCAGGAAATTAAATTTGCTTTCCAGCAGTAAAGACTGAGTTTCATTAAAAGTTTCTTATTCCTAAGTTCAAATTAAAGTCACTCAGATACAGATTAAGCAGGTCCCGCTACTTAAAGACTTGAAGGCTATTCCTAGCTCATTCAATAGAAATTAATTTTCCAATTAATTACTTTATCTTTATCCTCTAAACAAATCCACTAGTTAAGTTTTTCCAAACTTAACTAGCTAGTATTTTACTTCTGTTGATCAATCCAAAGCAAAATGGGCTTTAACGTAGAGAAGAGAATAACATCCATTGCATAAATCACCCTTAAGTATCAATTACAAAGTCATAGTATCCTAGCTAAAGGAAATTATCTCATAATGAGCATAATGACAAAACAAATTAATAAAATGGTAAATGAAGACATAAAGCGTAAAATGTAATTACAGAGAAGACAAAGATAAAAATGGAGGCTACTGTACCCTGTACCAGCTGACACCAAAAAGGAGGCTAACCTATCACTATTTGTACTAGTGCTCCCCAAGTAGGGTTTGTACATTCTCTCTCATGCCTCACTTTTTGGGCTTTACACAAATTCAAATATTAAGATACACCTTGGCCCAATTCCCAAGTACACTCAGCTAATGGTTGAATTTCTCTTTCCTAGTTGTGGGACGCGCTGCAGGTTCTTTCTCCTATAGTGAAGGTGCGCTGAGCTGGCAACTCTTTTGTCTTGTAGTGATTCTATCTTCAGAAGCTGCAGCATTCCATAGCATTACTAGAGCATGTCCACTCAACTTGAAAATCAGATTTTCCTGCTCAAAACTTCAAACATCTTTTTAGTTATATAATTCCAAAGTTTATCATTCTATCCAGCAATTAAACACTTTAAGCTCAAAGACTCAATTTCTTGTTAAAACTCCACTTTATTTTACCAAATGACTCAGAACAAGGACAGTGATTTAGTTAAAAAGATAGTAATACCTATTATTTCTAAGAGTTATCAGTTAGTTTGTGCCACATGGAGTCAACGCCAGAGCTGGTCTGGTTGACCCCCATGCTTAAGCGTTGGGTATGCCACGCTCGAGCTGACCAATGACCAGGAAACATTCTTTCACGTTTCGTCGCGTTCTGAGCCCGTCCGACTTCCGATTGATCCCAAATTTGAGATATAGGCTCATCAATACCTAATAAACAACCTCAAACCATCAAAATTGCCTAATCTATTTCTTAAATCCAAATTTCTTATTTCACACCCTTAAGCCTTTTAAACGATATACGGGAAACCCTAGGATATGCTCATGTTCAATTTCACTCCAGATGATTGCGTACTTTCCATGCAAAGGTTCCTAACCCTTAATCAACATATTAACCAAATAATCCAGGTCTTAAACCTAATCATCATACGTGTAACAATTCATAAAAATGCGGCTAGTACATTTCTGCCCCCTTAAAAGAAATTATGTCCTCAGAATTCACGTACCTGAAAACAAATGTGGATAATGCTGCTGCATGTCTGCCTCACGCTCCTAAGTAGCATCTCCAGTAATAACATCCCATATGACTTTAACCAAAGGGATATGGTTACCACGAAGTTCTTTAATCCTTCTATCTACAATCTTAATGGGTAAAGCCTCATATTCTAGATTCTCTCGGAGTTGTATGGACTCAAGCTCAATTACATGAGAAGGATCTGGATAATATTTCCTCAACTAAGAGATGTGAAAGACGTCATGAAGGCAAGAAAGGTTTGGTGGTAAGGCTATATGGTAAGCTACTGGACCAATCCCTCGAAGAATATGAAAAGGTCCAATAAATTGGGGAGTAAGCTTTCTAGACTTTATAGCTCTGCCAATTCCAGTCTTCGGAGTGACTCTCAAGAACACGTGATCACCTTCCTGGAACACTAAGGATCTCCTCCTCTTGTTACTGTAGCTCTTCTTCCTGTCCCGTGCTTCCTTCATTTTCTCTCTTATCTTCCTGACTTGTTCTGTTGTCTGTTGTACTATATCAGGACCCAACACCTCTCACCAATCTCATACCAACACAACAGAGTCCTACACTTTCTCCTATATAAAGCCGCATACTAAGCCATTCCTATACTGTCGTGGAAACGGTTATTATAAGTGAACTCAATCAAAGGTAGGAACTCATCCCAACTACCAGTATGTTCCAACACACAGGCTCTTAAAAGATACTCCAATGAATGAATTGTTCTCTCTGACTGTCCATCCGTCTGAGGATGATAAGCCGAACTCATCCTTAACTTTGTTCCCAAAGCATTGTATAACTATCTCCAAAATCTATATGTAAGACTAGGATCTTGGTTGGAGACAATACTCGACGGCACATCGTGCAACCTTACAACTTCTTTGACATAGATCTGGGTCAACATCTCTAAACTGTAACTCTTACCAATATGTAAGAAGTGAGCACACTTTGTTAACCTATCAATGATAACCCAAATCGCATCATACCTCTTCGAAGTTCATGGTAATCCAATCATAAAGTCCATAGTTATACTATCCCACTTCCATTTTGGGATATCTAAAGAATGCAATAACACAACAGGATTCTGATGCTCTATTTTAGCTTTTTGACAAACTAAACAAGATAGAACATATTCCGTCACCTCCTTCTTCATATTTGGCCACCAAAACATCTTCTTCAAGTCTTGGTACATCTTGGTGGCTCTTGGGTGAACACTCAGCTTACTCTTATGTGCCTCTTCCAATATCATTTTCCTAAGTTCTAAATCCTATGGCACACATATCGTGTCTCTAAACCTCAACACACCATCCATACTTGTAATGAAATCAGAAAACTTACCTTCATCTATGCCTCGACTCACCTATTGCAGATATTCATCCTGAACCATTTTAACCTTAAGATCTCTTAGGAATTCACTACTGATGGTGATCATACCTACACATATTCTATCCTCAGTTAAATCCATACCTAGGTTCATATCTCTAAACTTTTCAATCAATTCCATTTCCTTCACCGTCATTGCGGACACATGCAAAGATTTCCTACTCAGTGCATCTGCCACTACATTCGCCTTCTCAGGATGGGTATTGAAGATCAAATTCACAATCCTAAATAAATTTAATTCATCTACGCTGCCTCATGTTCAGCTCGTTCTGATCAAACAAATACTTTAAACTCTTGTATTCGTTGAACATAATGCACTTGGCTCCATAGAGATAGTGTTACCATATTTTCAATGCAAACAATATAGCTTCCAACTCTAGATCATGGATCGGATAATTCTTTTCATGAATCCTCAACTGTCGGGAAGCATAAGCCACAACTCTTCCTTCTTGCATCAAAACACCACCCAATCCTTGATATGACACATCACAATACACGTCAAACTTTCCTAAAGGATCTGGTAATGTTAGCACTGGAAATGTAGTCAACTTCTCCTTTAACTTATGAAAACTCTCTTCACACTTCTCCGTCCAAACAAACGTTGTACCCTTTCTCGTTAACTGTGTCATCGGCAACGTAATCTTCGAGAAACCTTCAATAAACCTCCTATAATATCTAGCTAAACATAGAAAACTTCTCACCTCACTTACTGACTTAGGTCTTTCCCATCTAATCACAGCCTCCACTTTAGCTGGATCAACTGTTATCCCTTCCTTATTGATTATATGACCTAAAAACCGAACCTCCTCTAACCAAAATTCACATTTAGACAGCTTCGTGTATAACTGCCTATCTCTCAACACCTGCAACACAACTCTCAGATGTTCCTCATATTCTTCTCATGAATGGGAATAGATAAGGATATCATCTATGAACACCACCACAAACTTGTCGAGGAACGGTATAAATATCCTATTCATGTAATCCATGAACATTGCTGGAGCATTAGTCATACCAAAAGGCATAACTAAATACTCATAGTGTTCGTACCTCGTCCTGAAAGCTGTCTTAGGTATATCCTCCTTCTTTACCCTAATCTGATGGTATCCGGATCTTAAGTCAATCTTCGAAAACACCAAAGCTCCCTTCAACCGATCCATCATATCATCTATCCTTGACAACAGATACTTATTCTTGATTGTCACCTTATTCAATTGCTTGTAATCCGTACATAGCCTAGCACTTTCGTCCTTCTTCTTTACAAACAACACTGGTGCTCCCCACGGTAAAACACTAGACCTCATGAATTCCTTCTTCATCATATCACCCAACTGTTTCTTTAATTCAGTCAACTCTACAGGTGACATTTGATAAGGAGCTATTGAAATAGGTGCTGTCCCTGGTATGAGATCTATTGTGAATTCAACTTCCCTCTCTGGTGGCAAACCTAGAACATCAGGAGGGAAAACCTCAGGAAACTATCTCACGATAGGCATAGAATCTATACTTGGAGTCTCCTTAGTTTCCACTGAGAAAAGCATCACATACTGCCGAGAATCATCACTCCTCATAGATACTCTTTCATTGGCAGATACTATACTAGAAAGCTCAAGAAAAGATAGGGTCTTTCTAGAACAGTCTAACACTACATCGTTAGCCGAAAGCCAATCTATGCCAAGAATAACATCTGTCTATTGCATAGGCAAATAGGTAAGATCCACCAGGAATGTCCTATTTTCAACAATTATAGGACACTTTAAGCAAATAGTCATAATAATCAAAGAATCATTGGTCGGGGTAGATACTGTAAAAGTATAAGGTAACTGGGAAATGGGAAAATGTAAATGATCTACACACTCATACGAAACAAGCGAATGTGTAGCACCTGAGTCAAACAACACAGACGAGTGTCTACCAGATATTAAACACATACCTTGAATAAGATTTGCAGATTGAGAAGATTCAGCTCCTCTCACGGTAAATACCCTCCCTGTGGCCTGAGGTCTAGCCGTTTGTTGTCCTGCTGCTGCAACTCCTCTCCCAGCTCCACCTCTGTAAGTCCCGGCTCCTCTGCCTGCATCTGTCTGCTACCGTGTTCCTCTCTACCTGAACTCCCGAGCAAAGTGACCTAATTTACCATAAATGAAACAACCAGGCCTCTCTTGACACTCTCTGATATAATGCGGTCCTTCGCATCTGAAACAGACTGGGCCTCTCTGCTGCTGGCGCTCTCTAACAACGGGTGTTACTGTAACTGGTACTGGTACAGATGTCTGAGCACTCTGCACTGGTCCAGTATAGGGTCCTCTCCTCCACTGGGAACCACTACCTCCTCTCCTAAGATAACCTGCTCTCATAGGTCCTCCACTCAGCTGATGCCTCTGCTCTGCAGCCTGCCTCTGATCTATACTCTCAATGGCACTACATCTCTCCACTAGCTCTAGAAAACTAAAAATATCTAAGGGCACTATAGCTCTCTTCAGCTCATGCCGTAACCTCTCCTCAAATATCCAGCACTGCCAATCCTTGTCCGGAAACCTCTGAAAGAACTCAGAAAACTGTATCAAAGCCTCAAATCTTGTCGCATAATCACCAACACTCATGTAACCCTGTCGGAGACTCACGAACTCCATCTCCTTCTCGCGTCTGACCAACCGTGGGAAGTACTTCTCCAAAAAGCAATCTCTAAACAACTCCCAACTGATCATTCTACCCTATGTGTAACACCCCGATTTTCGCTGCTTGATAATATTGGTAATAAATATATAAATATATATTTTTATCCGAGACTTAGAAAATGATTTTGGATAAACCAAGGTCATTTCCATGTTATACTTATTTTCATAGGGTTACGGGGAAGTTTTTGGTTGAAAATTCAGACGGAAACCGGTCTGTCGTTTTCTGTGTTTTCACTAACAGTAAAAGTTTACTGCTCAAAAAACCTAATTTTAATTCGTGAACGAGATGAAAAATGTTTTTATCGTATTTTCTACGATACTGGAAGTTTTGAAAAATTTAGCATAAAAATTAAAATATTATATTTGCTGCGGAGGAAAACGTCGAGATATCTCTAGGAAAAACCTGCGACAAATGAACCAGGGAGTCAACAACGAGGCTGAGGTGACGGGTTTGACTGATGTGACAGGAATTTATGACGATCCTATCCGCGTCATAATGGCCATAATGGCGCATTTATGACAAAGGAATACTTTGCTTGGAAATGACGATTTTACCCTTGGCTCTTCATGAATTTTTCAAGCCATGCCATTGTAAATTTGGACCAAATTGCCACTAAACCCACGCCCCCCCCCCCCCCCCCCTGTCTTTAGCTACACACTTTGGTAAATTTCTTCATTTCTTCATGACATCTCCTTCCTCCAAACTTAATGTTTTCTTAAGAACAACCATAGGTGTTCATACTCGCCAGATTTTTCCTAGAGATTCTGACCATTTTATATTCTGAATCTCGAAAAACTTTCTACAAAAAGTTGTTCCTCTTTCTCTCTTCTTTCTAACGACATAAAGATCATCAAAAACGGACAAGTATAGTGAGAGATATGTCCAGATTACCGAAACTGCTCTAAATCTTCAGCTTTCTCTCTAAACTTCTCAAGAACACTTAGAACACCAAGGTGATTTCGTGAAGAACATCATAAAGATCATCCTTTTCTTTGATCATCAAGAGGTAACATCTTGTCATTTAAAGTCTTTCTCTTCACAACTTTTGTAGATTTATGACATGAATCATCATGTTCTTCATTTCATTCAAAGTTCATGAAGCTAAATTCAAAAATCCATAACTAATTCTAGAAAAATCCTTTTGATATGAAACCAGTTGATATGATCTCATAATCATCTCTATTTTCATCATCTAGAAGCATGGGATCATGAGAAATTTCCCTATTTTTCTAAGCTAGGCCGAACCTATGTCAAATAGGTGTTCTTGGATTTTGTTTCAACTTTAAGCCATGATTCATGATTTAATCTCTTGATATCATGATAACTATTGTATACAAGTGATTTGAAAACCAAAAATCAAACCCTAACCTATTTGTTTCATAAAAATCGAAACCCTAGTTCTTGGAACTAGATGAGTTTTAATCCATATTCTTGGTTCATGATCTTGGTGTAAGTGCTTAATCATGTTTAAGTTACTTATGGGTCATAAATCCCTAAGTTAACAAAAGTTTAACTTTCCTATCCTAGAAAAATTTGTCGAGGCCGAAACCTAACCTTCATGATCCAAGTATGTTGTTGTTTGATTTGATTTATTTTGGTTGCAATTCGTTTGAAGGAATCGTTCCCGTTAACTCGACTTAAGGTGACGGAGGAGAATCGGATCGGGATAGGGAGATTTCTTGAATCTACTAGTTCGAATCTTCAAGAGGTAATGGAAGTATGCCTGAGAAGTTTAAGATAATCACATGCTTATTGTTGGAGTCAGTTATTAATTTTCTGTAGAAAATAATTTATGATCTTGCATTGTTTACTGTTAACTGCTGGATTGATGTGATATTTATCTGAGTAACTGAATTGATGTGATGTGTGGATTTACATGATTATAATTAATTGGTTATATTATAATTGTGATGCATGCCATAGATGGATATATGTCATGTTATTCTGTGATTGAAATTTATCTGCTGTTGAGTGTTGGACTGAGAAACCTGACATTGGTCAGTGTTAAAAAAAATTAATTTGAGGATAAAAAACTTAATAAGCTTGGAAAATTAATCCGAGGGATTAATTTGGGAAATTTTGAGAAAAATGAAAAAAATTTATTATTTTAATAACATTTTGTGGAAACTGTGTAAATAAGTGACAGTAAGGGCGAAACTGTGAAATTTTTTCACAGGCTCTAATTTTTGTAAAATAAAATCAATTTTATTATAAAATGTTATTTAAAGTGATTAACTTCCGAAAATAATGTTTTGTAGCAGTCAAATAATTACTTCTGACAGAAAAGTGATTTAAGTTATAAAAAGAATTTTATTAAAAATTTTGGGAAAGATTAAATATCTACTTATTTTATTATTATAAATTTATTTATTGATTACTTTTAAAAGTTGACTTTCATTGAGAATTAATTTCAGAAATAAAACAATTAGAAATGAAAGGAATTTATCAATGATTTTCAGGTTTTATCAACGTTTTAACAGAAAAGGATTTTGTAGGAGAACTTTTATTCAGTAAAATTATTCCGTTAAACTTAAATAAGTTTTCGGAGCTTTTGTTTTGTATTTGTTTTTCACTGAGCGAAATGTTTTACAAGCAGATAAACGAACCTAGGAACTGAGACGTCGGGGTTCTAGTGTTCTGTGGACACGTAGATCAGGGATCTGTGTCATTGGACTAAGTGTCCTGCAATGATTTTTGTGGACTGTGTGTCCTAAATTGATGTGGAAAGTGTGAGTTCCATATCCGCGAAGCCTAAGACTGGTGCATGGGTTTAGGGTTTCGTGACTAAGCACTCGGACTGCGTGTCTTGTGTTGTTAATAAAAGACTTTAAGACATTGAAAACTACGTTGGTCGTAAGATTTTGAGCTTTGGGAAAGGAAATATTATACACGAAGAAAACGACGAGAACAATAAAATGTTTTATATGCATGCATTGGCAGACGTGCCCACGTCCTATGTCGGATACCTTAATGATAGGGTATTTGGGCTATGAAGTTATGTATGGTGCCTTGGTGAATAAGGTATTCCATTCTACGAAGTTATGTATGGTGCCTTGGTGAATAAGGTATTCCATGCTATGAAGTTATGTATGATGCCTTAATGATAGGGTATTCATGCTATGTCCTATGTCGGATACCTTAATGATAGGGTATTTGGGCTACGAAGTTATGTATGGTGCCTTGGTGAATAAGGTATTCCATGCTACGAAGTATGTATGGTGCTTTGATGAATAAAGTATTCCATGCCACGAAGTGCCTAATATACCTGGCTATCGAGCTTGATCAGCTCATTTACGCGGTGTTGTGATCTCCGGAGATTAGGAAAAAGTTAGATGATGATTATTGAAGTGTACATGCATAGTTTTTCAAACGATGACTGACGGGTATGAAACCCTTTGAATTAAATTATTCTATTGTTTCGAAATAATTTTATTATGCTGTGAATATATGGTATTTTCTATTTGAGTGTCGTGCATGGGGTTGTCTTATCAAAACTCATATATTGGAAACTCACCCTTACAAATATATTTGGTTTATCCTAGACTAAGGTAGTACTTCGGTACACTAGTACGGATGAAGCGAGGGAATTCACTGAGTCAATTGAGGACTTAACTCCTATATACTTGAAGAAGTATTCATTAGTGGGAATGTCACGAGGGTATTTTCAATAACTATCTTGTAGAGTGACCAGCTTAGGAATTTTAATTGAGTTGTACAAAAAATATTTAACTGTGAGATGGTAAGTTGATCTTATTTTGATTTTCTCTTTTGAAAATGAGATTCTTTGAGAAAACAGTGATTACTGGTATTGACCAGCTATGAGACTTTTTGTGTCTTATAAATTAGTGGTACTTGGTTTGTCTGGACGTTTGGCTATTGAGAGTCATTCTTTTGAGTTGTAATTCCATATTACCGCTACGGTATAATTACGTCTTTATTTTCTTATGTTAGGATTTTGGAGATGACCTATTATGTGAAGGTCTAAATATAAAACTCTTATGATACCTATTTATATTAGATTAATGGTGTTGCATTGTATATGGAGTAAAAGAAAACGAAAAAAATTTATCAACAATTTTGAAAGGGATGAGTAACTAGAAAACTATATTTTCCGAAAGCAACCATCAACATTTTTTTTATTGAGTGTATTTCCACAACAAGTTACTTAAATGTGATACCCTGAAAATGGGGTATCGCATTAGTGGTATCAGAGCTAGTCGAGTCTTTCAGGAAACCTTGGGAAATAGGTCTGTTAGGTTTTTGTTGTATGATCTCTGGTTGAACCTTGTTTGAATTGTTTCTTGGTTGTAACAATGTGTGTTGACACACAAGTAACTATGTTTTTGGTGGGATCTGATTGGGTTGAGATCTTGTGAGAACTCATGTTTAGTAAAGGGTACTTGTGTTCATGTTGATACATTCATTTATCCCTTGGGATGGTATCAGACATTTGAATAAAGTACCTGTCATTGAAAATTTTTGGAAAAATTTTCTGAGAATGTCCCATGTTTGTACGGACGGATGGATGTTGAGTTTCTGATTGATCTAGTTTCTAGATTTAGCTAGATCTCTACCACTTTGTGTAGGATATCGCCAATGAAGTTAGTTGAGTTAGACTTCAAGAAATGGAATTTTTGTCCATTTCACGATAAGTTAGTCATCATCTTCATCGATGATGTTCTCGTTTACTTTAAGAGTCACGAGGAGCATGAGAGACCTCCGTGTCAAGTGTTACAGATCACTCGCAAGGAGTTATTATATATTCAAGGATCGACTTGAGAACAAGCTATCACCAGATTGGAGTAAGGACTTATTAAAGATTTTGTACTGTAAATTCAGCTTATGAGGCAAGATCAACTGTTCGTGTGTCTGAGAGATTGACCAAATTAACAAGAATCGTGCCGATTCACTGTGACCATAATAAGCGCGTCATAAAAGACCTTTGTGCTTGTGAGAAACCAAGGCGAATAGATTTAAATCTTCAACCTTAGGTGAGAGTCTCAGGATTAAGAAAAATTGTTCCTGATTGACAAATTGCTTTTCAAATTCCTATGGTTGTATTAGACAATCATAGCGGTACATTTTGTACAGGCCAAATTCATTTTTTTGACCTTGATTTAAAATCTATCCTGACTTTGGTTCTGACAGTCTGGATATTTTCATACTTCTTTGGGAATGTATTATGAGTATTTCTTGAGTTGTGACATATATGAATTCTTGATGATAGAAGTTTCTTGATGAGACTTAGTCGATTCACTTTTACTTTCGGTGGAAGTGATCCAGTCTGAAATTTTTTTGGACTGATGTTCTTTTAAATCATTGTGTAGTAAGGTTCTTGTGAAGGAAGAAACTTTATTAGAGTCATGTTTATAAACATGTATTAGCTATGCATTTTTACACTCACAAACCTATTGAAGAATCTTTTTACATATTGGACACTTTTAGATTCTTTATACATATTGGACACTTGTATCTTTCAGATTGGTCAAATTATTCTTTGTGCTTTCTTGTGAAAGTGAAATCAAGAAATTTCTTGTCTTAAAGGTCACTTTTCAAATTATTGTGAGTAGGTTGACGAAGTCGGCACCTTTTTACCTGCTTAGGTCCACTGTGTAGTGGGAAAAACCAACAGAGGCATGCATCAGAGGACTGATCCAACTTGATAAAGAATCTTCCAACATCGTTCTGAGTAAGGCCCGAAAAACTTACTTCAAGTGTTGGGAAAAGTTTACATCAAGCATTAAGAGCCAAGTTGAAGTTAATGTTCAGCTTATCATTCTAAGTTAGATGGATAAGTAAGAAAGGAATTGATCCTTAGAAGGTTAGCTGAGAGTAAGTGTAATACCTAAGTACGACAAGAGGTGAGTCGATTTTTATTGAGGTGTAGATGTGACTAGTAAGCTAAGAATTACTAGAATTAACATCAGTAAATAAGATGATTTCGGTAGATTTTGTTATGATCGTGGGAGAGTTTGCTAAAAGAACTCAAAGATAATGATAAAAAGATTATCGCTAAGATTTAATCGTATGATTGGAAGAAATTACAAAAAGGTGTCTATGGTAGTTTTACCTAAGTGAATGTAAGCGGATAAGAGAAGTTCTGGAGTAAAACTAAGTTGTTAGAAAAGTTCAAAAGCTAAGAATTAGATAATTCTATTCTATATAATCTCTTTTGGTTTAATTGCATTAAGATATGAAATGAAGTTATTTTGAGGATGAGATGTGTGAAGTGATATCAAATTGGAATGGTGAATTATAATCAAGAGAAACTAAGACTTTGATTAAATATTTTGAGTAGGGAGTTGATGCGTGATGCTGTGAAGACATTGTTGGTATTAGTGATAATATTCAGAGTTAGATGATTGGGATAAGGTTTCTGGTGGAACCATGTTGATAAGAGAAGTGATTAAGTTTTGATTTTGTTTTTCCGAGTGTGATAGACTCTGATGAAATTTTGAGGATAGTACGGATATGTAGAAATGACATAAGAATCAATTGTGTTATGGAATATAAAATAAGAGGAATGAAGTGATGTGAAGGGCAATGTAAAATCTTAAGGTTAAGATGATATTACAAAATTCTGTTTAGTTTCAAGTCTCGAAATTTCGAGGACGAATTTTTTTTTAGTGGGGTAGTAATGTAACACCCCGATTTTCGCTGCTTGGTAATATCGGTAAAAAATATATAAATATATATTTTTATCCGAGACTTAGAAAATGATTATGGATAAACCAAGGTCATTTCCATGTTATACTTATTTTCATAGGGTTACGGGGAAGTTTTTGGTTGAAAATTCAGACGGAAACCGGTCTGTCGTTTTCTATGTTTTCACTAAAAGTAAAAGTTTACTGTTCAGAAAACCTAATTTTAATTCGTGAACGAGATGATAAATGTTTTTATCGTATTTGTTACGATACTGGAAGTTTTGAAAAATTTTGCATAAAAATAAAAATATTATATTTGCTGCGGGGGAAAACGTCGAGATATCTCTAGGAAAAACCTGCGACAGATGAACCAGGGAGTCAGCAACGAGGCTGAGGTGACGGGTTTGACTGATGTGACAGGAATTTATGACGATCCTATCCGCGTCATAATGGCCATAATGGCGCATTTATCACAAAGGAATACATTGCTTGGAAATGACGATTTTATCCTTGGCTCTTCATGAATTTTTCAAGCCATGCCATTGTAAATTTGGACCAAATTGCCACTAAACCCACGGCCCCCCCTCTTTAGCAACACACTTTGGCAAATTTCTTCATTTCTTCATGACATCTCCTTCCTCCAAACTTAATGTTTTCTTAAGAACAACCATAGGTGTTCATACTCGCCAGATTTTGCCTAGCGATTCTGACCATTTTATATTATGAATCTCGGAAAACTTTCTACATAAAAGTTGTTCCTCTTTCTCTCTTCTTTCTATCAACAGAAAGATCATCAAAAACGGACAAGTATAGTGAGAGATATGTCCAGATTACCGAAACTGCTCTAAATCTTCATCTTTCTCTCTAAACTTCTCAAGAACACTTAGAATACCAAGGTGATTTTGTGAAGAACATCATAAAGATCATCCTTTTCTTTGATCATCAATAGGTAACATATTGTCATTTAAAGTCTTTATCTTCAAAACTTTTGTAGATTTATGACATGAATCATCATGTTCTTCATTTCATTCAAAGTTCATGAAGCTAAATTCAAAAATCCATAACTAATTCTAGAAAAATCCTTTTGATATGAAACCAGTAGATATGATCTCATAATAATATCTATTTTCATCATCAAGAAGCATGGGATCATGAGAAATTTCTTCCCTATTTTTCTAAGCTAGGCCGAACCTATGTCAAATAGGTGTTCTTGGATTTTGTTTCAACTTTAAGCCATGATTCATGATTTAATCTCTTGATATCATGATAACTATTGTATACAAGTGATTTGAAAACCAAAAATAAAACCCTAACCTATTTGTTTCATAAAAATCGAAACCCTAGTTCTTGGAACTAGATGAGTTTTAATCCATATTCTTGGTTCATGATCTTGGTGTAAGTGCATAATCATGTTTAAGTTACTTATGGGTCATAAATCCCTAAGTTAACAAAAGTTTAACTTTCCTAACCTAGAAAAGTTTTTTGAGGCCGAAACCAAACCTTCATGATCCAAGTATGTTGTTGTTTGATTTGATTTATTTTGGTTGCAATTCGTTTGAAGGAATCGTTCCCGTTAACTTGACTTAAGCTGACAGAGGAGAATCGGATCGGGATACGGAGATTTATTGAATCTACTAGTTCGAATCTTCAAGAGGTATTGAGAGTATGCCTGAGGAGTTTAAGATAATCACATGCTTATTGTTGGAGTCATTTATTAATTTTCTGTAGAAAATAATTTATGATCTTGCATTGTTTATTGTTGACTGCTGGATTGATGTGATATTTATCTGAGTAACTGAATTGATGTGATGTGTGGATTTACATGATTATAATTAATTGGTTATATTATAATTGTGATGCATGCCATAGATGGATATATGTCATGTTATTCTGTGATTGAAACTTATCTGCTGTTGAGTGTTGGACTGAGAAACCTGATATTGGTCAGTGTTAAAAAAATTATTTTGAGGATAAAAAACTTAATAAGCTTGGATAATTAATCCGAGGGATTAATTTTGGAAATTTTGATAAAAATGAAAAAAAATTATTATTTTAATAACATTTTGTGGAAACTGTGTAAATAAGCGACAGTAAGGGCGAAACTGTGAAATTTTTTCACAGGCTCTAATTTTTGTAAAATAAATTCAATTTTATTATAAAATGTTATTTAAAGTGATTAACTTCCGAAAATAATGTTTTGTAGCAGTCAGAACAATTACTTCTGACAGAAAAGTGATTTAAGTTATAAAAACAATTTTATTAAAAATTTTGGGAAAAGATTAAATATCTACTTATTTTATTATTATAAATTTATTTATTGATTACTTTTAAAAGTTGACTTTCATTGAGAATTAATTTCAGAAATAAAACAATCAAAAATGAAAGGAATTTATCAATGATTTTCAGGTTTTATCAACGTTTTAACAGAAAATGATTTTTGTAGGAGAACTTTTATTCAGTAAAATTATTCCGTTAAACTTAGATAAGTTTTCGGAGCTTTTGTTTTGTATTTGTTTTTCACTGAGCGAAATGTTTTACAAGTAGATAAACGAACCTAGGAACCGAGACGTCGGGGTTCTAGTGTTCTGTGGACACGTAGATCAGGGATCTGTGTCATTGGACTAAGTGTCCTGCAATGATTTTTGTGGACTGTATGTCCTAAATTGATGAGGAAAGTGTGAGTTCCATATCCGCGAAGCCTAAGACTGGGGCATCGGTTTAGGGTTTCGTGACTAAGCACTCGGACTGCGTGTCCTGTGTTGTTAATAAAAGACTTTAAGACATTGAAAACTACGTTGGTCAGAAGCTTTTGAGCTTTGGCAAAGGAAATATTATACACGAAGAAAACGACGAGAACAAAATGTTTTATATGCATGCATTGGCAGACGTGCCCACGTCCTATGTCGGATACCTTAATGATAGGGTATTTGGGCTACGAAGTTATGTATGGTGCCTAGGTGAATAAGGTATTCCATGATACGAAGTTATGTATGGTGCCTTGGTGAATAAGGTATTCCATGCTATGAAGTTATATATGATGCCTTAATGATAGGGTATTCATGCTATGTCCTATGTCGGATACCTTAATGATAGGGTATTTGGGCTATGAAGTTATGTATGGTGCCTTGGTGAATAAGGTATTCCATGCTACGAAGTATGTATGGTGCTTTGATGAATAAAGTATTCCATGCCACGAAGTGCCTAATATACCTGGTTATCGAGCTTGATCAGCTCATTTACGCGGTGTTGTGATCTCCGGAGATTAGGAAAAAGTTAGATGATGATTATTGAAGTGTACATGCATAGTTTTTCAAACGATGACTGACGGGTATGAAACCCTTTGAATTAAATTATTCTACTGTTTCGAAATAATTTTATTATGCTGTGAATATATGGTATTTGCTATTTGAGTGTCGTTCATGGGGTTGTCTTATCAAAACTCGTATATTGGAAACTCACCCTTACAAATATATCTGGTTTATTCTAGACTAAGGTAGTACTTCGGTACACTAGTACGGATGAAGCGAGGGAATTCACTGAGTCAATTGAGGACTTAACTCCTATATACTTGAAGAAGTATTGGTTAGTGGGAATGTCACGAGGGTATTTTCAATAACTATCTTGTAGAGTGACCAGCTTAGGAATTTTGATTGAGTTGTACAAAAAAATATTTAACCGTGAGATGGTAAGTTGATCTTATTTTGATTTTCTCTTTTGAAAATGAGATTCTTTGAGAAAACAGTGATTACTGGTATTGACCAGCAATGAGACTTTTGGTGTCTTATAAAGTAGTGGTACTTGGTTTGTCTGGATGTTTGGCTATTGAGAGGCATTCTTTTGAGTTGTAATTCCATATTACCGCTATGGTATAATTACGTCTTTATTATCTTATGTTAGGATTTTGGAGATGACCTATTATGTGAAGGTCTAAATATAAAACTCTTATGATACCTATTTATATTAGATTAATGGTGTTGCATTGTATATGGAGTAAAAGAAAACGAAAAAAATTTATCACCAATTTTGAAAGGGATGAGTAACTATAAAACTATATTTTCTGAAAGCAACCAGCAAATTTTTTTTTATTGAGTGTATTTCCACAACAAGTTACTTAAATGTGATACCCTGAAAATGGGGTATCGCATTAGTGGTATCAGAGCTAGTCGAGTCTTTCGGGAAACCTTGGGAAATAGGTCTGTTAGGTTTTTGTTGTATGATCTCTGGTTGAACATTGTTTGAATTGTTTCTTGGTTGAAACAATGTGTGTTGACACACAAGTAAATATGTTTTTGGTGGGATCTGATTGGGTTGAGATCTTGTGAGAACTCATGTTTAGTAAAGGGTACTTGTGTTCATGTTGATACAATCGTTTATCCCTTGGATGGTATCAGACATTTGAATAAAGTACCTGTCATTGAAAATTTTTGGAAAAATTTTCTGAGAATGTCCCATGTTTGTACGGACGGATGGATGTTGAGTTTCTGATTGATCTAGTTTCTAGATTTAGCTAGATCTCAACCACTTTGTGTAGGATTTTGCCAACGAAGTTAGTCGAGTTAGACTTCAAGAAATGGAATTTTCGTCCATTTCTCGATAAGTTAGTCATCATCTTCGTCGATGATGTTCTCGTTTACTTTAAGAGTCACGAGGAGCATGAGAGACCTCCGTGTCAAGTGTTACAGATCACTCGCAAGGAGTTATTATATATTCAAGGATCGACTTGAGAACAAGCTATCACCAGATTGGAGTAAGGACTTATTAAAGATTTTGTACTGTAAACTTAGCTTATGAGGCAAGATCAACTGTTCGTGTGTCTGAGAGATTGACCAAATTAACAAGAATCGTGCCGATTCAGGGTGACCATACTAAGCGCGTCATAAAAGACCTTTGTGCTTGTGAGAAACCAAGGCGAATAGATTTAAATCTTCAACCTTAGGTGAGAGTCTCGGGATTAAGAAAAATTGTTCCTGATTGACAAATTGCTTTTCAAATTCCTATGCTTGTATTAGACAATCATAGCGGTACATTTTGTACAAGCCAAATTCATTTTTTTGACCTTGATTTAAAATCTATCCAGACTTTGGTTCTGACAGTCTGGATATTTTCATACTTCTTTGGGAATGTATTATGAGTATTTCTTGAGTTGTGTGACATATATGAATTCTTGATGATAGAAGTTTCTTGACGAGACTTAGTCGATTCACTTTTACTTTTGGTGGAAGTGATCCAGTCTGAAATTTTGTCGGACTGATGTTCTTTTAAAGCGTTGTGTAGTAAGGTTCTTGTGAAGGAAGAAACTTTATTAGAGTCATGTTTATAAACATGTATTAGTTATGCATTTTTACACTCACGAACCTATTGAAGAATCTTTTTACATATTGGACACTTGTAGAATCTTTATACATATTGGACACTTGTATCTTTCAGATTGGTCAAATTATTCTTTATGCTTTCTTGTGAAAGTGAAATCAAGAAATTTCTTGTCTTAAAGGTCACTTTTCAAATTATTGTGAGTAGGTTGACGAAGTCGACACCTTTTTACCTGCTTAGGTCCACTGTGTAGTGGGAAAAACCAACAGAGGCATGTATCAGAGGACTGATCCAACTTGATAAAGAATCTTCCAACATCGTTCTGAGTAAGGTCCGAAAAACTTACTTCGAGTGTTGGGAAAAGTTTACATCAAGCGTTAAGAGCCAAGTTGAAGTTAATGTTCAGCTTATCATTCTATGTTAGATGGATAAGTAAGAAAGGAATTGATCCTTAGAAGGTTAGCTGAGAGTAAGTGTAATACCTAAGTACGACAAGAGGTGAGTCGATTTTTATTGAGGTGTAGATGTGACTAGTAAGCTAAGAATTACTAGAATTAACATCAGTAAATAAGATGATTTCGGTAGATTTTGTTATGATCGCGGGAGAGTTTGATAAAAGAACTCAAAGATAATGATAAAAAGATTATCGCTAAGATTTAATCGTATGATTGGAAGAAATTACAGAAAGGTGTCTATGGTAGTTTTACCTAAGTTGAATGTAAGTGGAAAGAGAAGTTCTTGAGTAAAACTAAGTTGTTAGAAAAGTTCAAAAGCTAAGAATTAGATAATTCTATTCTATATAATCTCTTTTGGTTTAATTGCATTAAGATATGAAATGAAGTTATTTTGAGGATGAGATGTGTGAAGTGATATCAAATTGGAATGGTGAATTATAATCAAGAGAAACTAAGACTATGATTAAATATTTTGAGTAGGGAGTTGATGCGTGATGCTGTGAAGACATTGTTGGTATTAGTGATAATATTCAGAGTTAGATGATTGGGATAAGGTTTCTGGTGGAACCATGTTGATAAGAGAAGTGATTAAGTTTTGATTTTGTTTTTTCGAGTGTGATAGACTCTGATGAAATTTTGAGGATAGTACGGATATGTAGAAATGACATAAGAATCAATTGTGTTATGGAATATAAAATAAGAGGAATGAAGTGATGTGAAGGGCAATGTAAAATCTTAAGGTTAAGATGAGATTACAAAATTCTGCTTAGTTTCAAGTCTCGAAATTTCGAGGACGAATTTTTTTTTTAGTGGGGTAGTAATGTAACACCCCGATTTTCGCTGCTTGGTAGTATCGATAATAAATATATAAATATATATTTTTATCCGAGACTTAGAAAATGATTTTGGATAAACCTAGGTCATTTCCATGTTATACTTATTTTCATAGGGTTACGGGGAAGTTTTTGGTTGAAAATTCAGACGGAAACCGGTCTGTCGTTTTCTATGTTTTCACTAACAGTAAAAGTTTACTGCTCAGAAAACCTAATTTTAATTCGTGACCAAGATGAAAAATGTTTTTATCGTATTTGCTACGATACTGGAAGTTTTGAAAATTTTAGCATAAAAATTAAAATATTATATTTGCTGCGGGGGAAAACGTCGAGATATCTCTAGGAAAAACCTGCGACAGATGAACCAGGGAGTCAGCAACGAGGCTGAGGTGACGGGTTTGACTGATGTGACAGGAATTTATGACGATCCTATCCACGTCATAATGGCCATAATGGCGCATTTATGACAAAGGAATACTTTGCTTGGAAATGACGATTTTATCCTTGGCTCTTCATGAATTTTTCATGCCATGCCATTGTAAATTTGGACCAAATTGCCCCTAAACCCAGGGCTCCCCCTCTTTAGCAACACACTTTGGCAAATTTCTTGATTTCTTCATGACATCTCCTTCCTCCAAACTATGTTTTCTTAAGAACAACCATAGGTGTTCATACTCGCTAGATTTTACCTAGCGATTCTGACCATTTTGTATTTTGAATCTCGTAAATCTTTCTACATGAAAGTTGTTCCACTTTCTCTCTTCTTTCCAACGACATAAAGATCATAAAAAACGGACAAGTATAGTGAGAGATATGTCCAGATTACCGAAACTTCTCTAAATCTTCATCTTTCTCTCTAAACTTGTCAAGAACACTTAGAACACCAATGTGATTTTGTGAAGAACATCATAAAGATCATCCTTTTCTTTGATCATCAAGAGGTAACATCTTGTCATTTAAAGCCTTTCTCTTCACAACTTTTGTAGATTTATGACATGAATCATCAAGTTCTTCATTTCATTCAAAGTTCATGAAGCTAAATTCAAAAATCCATAACTAATTCTAGAAAATCCTTTTGACATGAAACCAATTGCTATGATCTCATAATCATCTCTATTTTCATCATCTAGGGGCACGGGATCATGAGAAATTTCTTCCCTATTTTTCTAAGCTAGGCCGAACCTATGTCAAATAGGTGTTCTTGGATTTTGTTTCAACTTTAAGCCATGATTCATGATTTAATCTCTTGATATCATGATAACTATTGTACACAAGTGATTTGAAAACCAAAAATCAAACCCTAACCTATTTGTTTCATAAAAACCGAAACCCTAGTTCTTGGAACTAGATGAGTTTTAATCCATGTTCTTGGTTCATGATCTTGGTGTAAGTGCTTAATCATGTTTAAGTTACTTATGGGTCATAAATCCCTAAGTTAACAAAAGTTTAACTTTCCTAACCTAGAAAATTTTGTTGAGGCCGAAACCTAACCTTCATGATCCAAGTATGTTGTTGTTTTATTTGAGTTATTTTGGTTGCAATTCGTTTGAAGGAATCGTTCCCGTTAACTTGACTTAAGATGACGGAGGAGAATCGGATGGGGATAGGGAGAATTCTTGAATCTACTAGTTCGAATCTTCAAGAGGTAAGGGGAGTATGCCTGAGGAGTTTAAGATAATCACATGCTTATTGTGGGAGTCAGTTATTAATTTTCTGTAGAAAATAATTTATGATCTTGCATTATTTACTGTTGACTGCTGGATTGATGTGATATTTATCTGAGTAACTGAATTGATGTGATGTGTGGATTTACATGGTTATAATTAATTGGTTATATTATAATTGTGATGCATGCCATAGATGGATATATGTCATGTTATTTTGTGATTGAAATTTATCTGCTGTTGAGTGTTGGATTGAGAAACCTGACAATGGTCAGTGTTAAAAAAATTAATTTGAGGATAAAAAACTTAATAAGTTGGATAATTAATCAGAGGGATTAATTTGGGAAATTTTGAGAAAAATGAAAAAAAAAATTATTATTTAAATAATATTTTTTGGAAACTGTGTAAATAAGCAACAGTAAGGGCGAAACCGTGAAATGTTTTCACAGGCTCTAATTTTTGTAAAATAAATTCAATTTTATTATAAAATGTTATTTAAAGTGATTAAGTTCCGAAAATAATGTTTTGTAGCAATCAGAACAATTACTTCTGACAGAAAAGTGATTTAAGTTATAAAAAGAATTTTATTAAAAATTTTGGGAAAAGATTAAATATCTAAATATTTTATTATTATAAATTTATTTATTGATTACTTTTAAAAGTTGACTTTCATTGAGAATTAATTTTAGAAAAAAAAAAGAATCAAAAATGAAAGGAATTTATCAATGATTTTCAGGTTTTATCAACGTTTTAACAGAAAAGGATTTCTGTAGGAGAACTTTTACTCAGTAAAATTATTCCGTTAAACTTAGATAAATTTTCGGAGCTTTTGTTTTGTATTTGTTTTTCACTGAGCGAAATGTTTTACAAGCAGATAAACGAACCTAGGAACCGAGACGCGTCGGGGTTCTAGTGTTTAGTGGACACGTAGATCGGAGGATCTGTGTCATTGGGTGAGTGTCCTGCATTGATTTTTGTGGACTGCATGTCCTAAATTGATGTGGAAAGTGTGAGTTCCATATCCGCGAAGCCTAAGACTGGTGTATCGGTTTAGGGTTTTGTGATTAAGCACTCGGATTGCATGTCCTGTGTTGTTAAAAAAAGACTTTAAGACATTGAAAACTACGTGGGTCGTAAGCTTTTGAACTTTGGCAAAGGAAATATTATACACGAAGAAAACGATGAGAACAAAATGTTTTATATGCATGCATTGGCAGACGTGCCCACGTCCTATGTCGGATACCTTAATGATAGGGTATTTGGGCTACCAAGTTATGTATGGTGCCTTGGGGAATAAGGTATTCCATGCAATGAAGTTATGTATGGCGCCTTGGTGAATAAGGTATTCTATACTACGAAGTTATGTATGATGCCTTAATGATAGGGTATTCATGCTATGTCCTATGTCGGATACCGTAATGATAGGGTATTTGGGCTACGAAGTTATGTATGGTGCCTTGGTGAATAAGGTATTCCATGCTACGAAGTATGTATGGTGCTTTGATGAATAAAGTATTCCATGCCACGAAGTGCCTAATATACCTGGCTATCGAGCTTGATCAGCTCATTTACGCGGAGATTAGGAAAAAGTTAGATGATGATTATTGAAGTGTACACGCATAGTTTTTCAAACGATGACTGTCGGGTATGAAACCCTTTGAATTAAATTATTCTGCTATTTCGAAATAATTTTATTATGCTGTGAATATATGGTATTTGCTATTTGAGTGTCGTGCATGGGGTTGTCTTATCAAAACTCATATATTGGAAACTCACCCTTACAAATATACCAGGTTTATTCTAGACTAAGGTAGTACTTCAGTACACTAGTACAGATGAAGGGAGGGAATTCACTAAGTCAATTGAGGACTTAACTCCTATATACTTGAAGAACTATTCGTTAGTGGGAATGTCACGAGGGTATTTTCAATAATTGTTTTGTAGAGTGACCAACTTAGGAATTTTGATTGAGTTGTACAAAAAAATATTTAACTGTGAGATGGTAAGTTGATCTTATTTTGATTTTCTCTTTTGAAAATGAGATTCTTTGAGAAAACAGTGATTACTGGTATTGACCAGCTATGGGATTTTTGGTGTCTTATAAAGTAGTGGTACTTGGTTAGTCTGGACGTTTGGCTATTGAGAGTCATTATTTTGAGTTGTAATTCCATATTACCGCTACGGTATAATTACGTCTTTATTTTCTTATGTTAGGATTTTGGAGATGACCTATTATGTGAAGGTCTAAATATAAAACTCTTATGATACCTATTTATATTAGATTAATGGTGTTGGATTGTATATGGAGTAAAAGAAAACGAAAAAAATTTATCACCAATTTTGAAAGGGATAAGTAACTAGAAAACTATATTTTCTGAAAGCAACCAGCAACATTTATTTTATTGAGTGTATTTCCGCAACAAGTTACTTAAATGTGATACCCTGAAAATGGGGTGTCGCACTCTGCCTCTAGTAACCTCCTCTTGCCTCTCCACCATGACACTACTCCTCCCGTCAACATGAAAGCAGCATAAGTCACCTTCCTGTCATCTCGGCACCTCATGGTATCAGATATCTTCTCCAACTCCTGAATCCACCACTCATCTCGATCTGGATCATAATCACCTATGAACTGAAGTGGCTTCCCATTTAGGAAGGTAGTCATCCCTGCATCCTCAGCCTCAGCAGCTCTCCTCCTGTCATGCTGCTTGTGTAACTCTGTATCTCTCTGCATCCTCTGAGCATTCTGTTGCGCCAACTACAACATTATGGATGCCAACTCGTGAATAGTCTAGAGAGTCTCAGATGACTCTCCTCCACCTCCACCTCCTCCCTTGGGCTGAGAAGTCTCACCATCCACTCTCTCTGGGGTCCTACGACCCCCTCGTCCCCTACGTCCTTGTCCTCTGCCTCGAGCCATGATCCTATTAAAAGAAATCATTGGCCCACATTAATATGACATATAATACTAAATAAAACTAGAATATAAATACTATATGTCACATCAATGTTAATTATCGTGTCCGAACTTACTACCCAACTTCTAAACATAGTTGTTATCCGATGTGGATTCAACTAAAATGGCAGCAAACCCTAACCTCACGATCTGATCAGAATCAAACTGCTCTAATACCACCAGATGAGACACCCTGATGTCCCATTAAAAGAATCATATTTAATTTACTTCCTTATCGTGATACTAACGTTAAACGTATACTTATAAAATAGTGGAAATAAAAACTTAAATATAGAACAACCGTCACATTCGTGTGTGTGTGTGTGTGTGTATATATATATATATATATATATATATATATATATATATATATATATATATATAGATATATATATATCCAAAAATCACATCAAATAAGTACGGTCATACAATACTATAGAGGCAATCCCATCAGTAGGATCCCAAATATGTACAAACTAAGAAAGTATAACAAAAATACATTAAAGGGCTGAACAGAAAATGCCTCACCGACTATCAACACCCCCAGTCCCCTCTCAAAAGTAGATCAAAATCTTCACACACACATATACATGCCTAACTGGATAGCACTGTCCTGTACCATCACATACTGCTACCCTTACTGTCACCCCTGAGTCTGGACGGTCCCACAACTGCTCTACTGCTGCTCGAAGAGCTCCTCCTAGAAGGTCTCTAGAACAGTCGTCGTTAAGCTTTGCTGTCTCTGGACGACAACCAGGAGGACACAAAAACAACTGGTCTAACATCCGGCCTCTGTGGAACCTCTGGGGCAAGCATATGATCTATGTCAGGTACAACCTGATCATCCTCGGGGCTGGTGCAAGCATAGGTACTGGAGCGGGTGCGGGTACTGGTGTTGGTACAGGTACCTCAAAAGGTATCGGAATGGGAAATCTGGCATCGTCGGCAGAGGTGGTATCGGTACTGCAGGGAATCCAATAGGAAAGGGAAATGTTTGGCCGGCCCGAAAGGTCCTAACCAAACCGAATGGAGCTCCCTCTCCTAATCTGGTAGTCACCGAGGCGGGACCCATATACACAGCAAAGTGGGTGACTGGGTCCACGAGCCACCCTTGCTCGTCCACAAACTCAAACTCAAACTCAAACGTTCCCGTCAGGGGGAACCCCACCGGCTGCATCATTCAAGGATGATCCCAGTGCGCCATCAATGAAGTCCGAGTCTACACGTAACAATAAAGAAAATGAAATACAAAAGAAAGAAGAGTGAGGATAAGAATACATCGAATATCAACATTGAAAGGGTTTAGCAACATCTACTCAATAACAGCACACAAAACAGGCATCACCACATATCTCTGTATATATATACCATCCTTAAAACATTATTTTCCTCTACCCTTCAGCATGATGCAAATGCAATGTGCATGATAACGTTGTTGCCACCAATATCTCAATCAATCAAACGACACATCTCCAGAATCCCTGATGCACTTCCTCATCCGTGGAGAGAATGCCCATGCAAAGCAATGGCACTATTGTTGCACAACACATGCCAGTGCATACCCTGGTTCTCTCACGAGGGTACTAATGAAATGCATGAACTATAGTTGCAAATCAAATAATAATAATAATATGGGACAGTCCTGCAAGTACTATGAATCTCGGGAATACACCCTATGCATATGAGTAATATCACCAACCATCTCTCGGGTCATTCACTAGTGCCTTAACCTCTCATTGCTATCTCATAGATAACCTCAACAGTCATATATCATCAGTCTAACAATAATATCAAAATAGATATCTAGATTAGGCACTTCTAAAAATAGGTATCATGTACCCCCACATACATCTCCATAAATCATCAAGTATTAACCCTTAGAATTTCTAAGCACAAAATGATCATCCTACCTGTCATCATTTTCCAATCATCATTTTCCGATTGATCCCAAATTTGAGATATAGGCTCATCAATACCTAATAAACAACCTCAAACCCTCAAAATTTCCTAATCTCTTCCTTAATCCAAATTTCTTATTTCACACACTTAAGCCTTTTAAACGATATACGGGAAACCCTAGGATATGCTCACGTTCAATTTCACTCCAGATGATTGCGTACTTTCCATGCAAAGGTTCCTAACCCTTAATCAACATATTAACCATATATTATAAGTCTTAAACCTAATCATCATACGTATAAAAATCCATAAAAATGCGGCTGTTACATACATGTACACCTATAATAACTAAAGAATCTTGATTGATCAAGTGGGAGGGTTTTGGATCCTTTAAGAATGTGGTCTTCAATTAGATTCTTGAACTAATGTGTATGACACAATATTATTAGGAAAAATCTCGATGTATGCGTCCAATAATATTCAAGATATTTGTCTCACTCCTCTAAACCCAATTAGATGTTGTCCCTTTATTTAGTTAACTTAATTATAAATGTATCGGTATTCAAGACAATAATTTATTAAATAATATGACAATATATTATTAAATGAGTTTAATTGGCATGAACCATCGGTGTAAAGTTTTTACACCGTCAACCAATTAGAGAAAATCATGGTATGAGTGACTTTTAAGACTCTTAGAATTATAAGAGTAAAACATTTTTATTAATACGTCGATTTTCAATTGGTTAATAATGTAAAAAATCTTTGCATAGACAATGCATGCCAATTAAATCCTTATTTAAATATAGAGATAAGTGTAAAAAAAAGTTGAAGCGACAAAATCAAATTCTTATCTTAATATACATTTTAAGCGTTACATCGCAGGATAAGATACAGCCATATTAGACCAGCTCATAATTAAATATAATGCAATAACGCCCATCTCATATGATGTGGACAACTATAGTAGGTGATTAGGCTGCAAAGATGAACACAAAATTTTCACTCAAGATCAGGGTGGCTTCATTAAGTTTTCAAAATAATATTTTTTTTTACGAATCAAAAATATATTTGTGAGAGCGCTAGGGGTACTCAACCCAAATACATCACCCACAAACTCCAAAGTCTATATTTACAAAGTTATTATAAACTTGGTGATCACCAAAATAATCTAAATGTAAGATTATAAGCTAAGTATAGGACACCCCGAAACCCAAACAAATGAACTGGAAGCCAAATTAACAAAATAGCCCGTGACAGCAAAACAAAAAAAGTGTTAAGAACCTAGTTGTTAACCAAGCACCAGCAGAGAGAAAATTAGCAATAGTTTAATTTTAATGCATTTTTATACTGCGAATCAATAATAGATTATCATATATATGTGATTTTAAGACAATTATGATAAGAGTCAAACTTTTTAATGCCGTGACAATTTATAACTTTTTTTACCAACCAAAAAATAATATTAAAGGGTACACAGGAGGTTCTTCAATCCTTATAAGTTACAACATAATCTTAAGTCCGGTTATACATTGATAAATACATTCCAATGGATCCATATACCACAACAAAAATAAAAAGTACACACCAACAATTTTTTCTCTAGTTCAAATCCAAGAGCTCGTACTAACCAATTCAACCGCATCTCATCCTTTTGGTCAATACATCTAAAAAGAAAAAACAGATTGGACTGGGTTGTCCATAAACAAGCTGTTCAACAAGTTGGCTCGATTCTTTTGCTGCAGTTCCTCCTTCAATACATCATTGACCTTTGCAGATACTCCTGTAAGGCAGCATCATTATGCAAAGTGTGACAAAGAGTTTGTCCCAATAAGCAAGTTAATTACTTAATTTGAAGCCCATATCTAAATTAATATTACTTGGAAATAATGTCAAAAAAGGAACCATATTGCAGTTAACTTCAAACATAGATTAAAATAATTAATTCCTAGTGGACTGAGATGGCATGTTGGACTATTTCAACAATGCTACATACTTACATTTATACGCACCTCATAAATCCATCCTAACCAGGGAAATTGAGAAAAATGAAGGATGAAAAAAAATTGGTATGCACAAAGGGAATCATATGGGTTATTAGCCTGTTATCTTCATAGATTTTTTTTTCTTTAATGTCTATGCGTAAATTGCCTACTTCTGCACCACATTCACAATTAAACTTACCTACATATAAAAAATACCATCCTCCTCCTAATTAACAAGTAATCCATTATATACAATTAGGTACAATTATATACAATTACGACCATAATTGTGGCTGTATCGGCCACATTTTCCAACAATTAGCTGCTTTTACATAAACATAAGATGATTTTAATTGTGTCACATTAGCAAGTTAAAATCATAAAACTCTCACATCTATTTAAGGGTAGATTTGTAAATAATAAGATGTGACTAGTAATAATCAATCAGGAAAAATTATGTAGATATGATATGTGTGCAAGCATGTGAATAACATTATTTCTAAACTTAAAAGAGGCTACACATGCACACTTGGAGACTTTTATTAAGTTTTAAACTTCACTTACAAAGGGTGGAAATACATGTTTTATCTCGATTTTCACACCGCCACAAATAATGCAGCAAATTCCAATTTCTTCATCCAGTCTATAGTTGTGTGGACAAACTACATTGGATTTTTTCTCTTTCTCGGCAGGAACGACATCGTTTGAATCCTGATTTGATAGTAGAACAGAATCAGCTTTAGAAAACAAGATTAAAACAAAATATACATGTAAAAAAATGCAAGACATGCATGAAATAAAGAGATGGAGGAAAATCAATTGTTGTACCTTTGTTTCCTCAAGAAGACATGTTGTCATTGCCTCTTCCATTTCTTGCCACATCTTATCCATTTCAGAAAGCTCTTCCTCTTCGACTCTTTGAGATTTTTTTTCTGCTTCATTATTTTGCCCCATGTTGCTTGTTTTCATCCGCGGGTCCTTTGCCCTTGCCTCCTCTACTTGAATCAGTACTTTATTACTATTCTTTAAATATGAATCTATCATTTCTTTATAGGCATTTGCATTTAAGGCTCTATCTTTACGAGCTCTTTCTTCATCGTAATTTCTTCTGCTCCTTGATGATGTTGAACGATATCTTTTTCTCCCCATTGCTTTTTCTAGAATTTAACCCTCCCAATCTTGGTTCAATATCCATATTATCAGATATATGAAGTGATGTGATGTGACTTCAGATCTACATTAGTATTTTCCAATTGTAGAATATATTTAACAGGAAGTCATTCACACATATTTCTCGAATCTCGGAAAAGACCGTGACCTTACTTTGATGTCAAAATTCAATGCTTTCTTCCAGGCTATAGAATTGATTAGAAATAATCGGGAAAGAAGATCAACAAAACATTGTTCAACTGTTGTCTTTTCCCCTACAAAACAAACCAACAAAAACATCATCTATTGTTGTATCAATAAAAAGATGTCTGAGACATTCTAACTGTAACACCTCGACTTTTTGCTACATTCAAATATCGGAAATTATATGTATATTGATAAGCCTCTGGCTTATCTAGTTTTATGACTAGATGAACTAGGGTTTATGTGCCAATTTATTCGAGTTCACTCTCGTTTTCGCCCAAATTTGCCTTGTTTTGTTCCTAAGTTGGACTTTGACTCGTTTTGCGTCTTTTGTGTAGTTTTTAGCTTCTTTTGGATAGAATTACGCTTGTGGTTGCTTGTGTTGTTTTCAGGTCCATAAGTGAAGCTCTAAGAATTAAGGAAAGTCAAGAAATAGTGGAGATTGCTATTCTGGAGATTCTCGCCCCGCGAGAGGAAGCTCGCCCCGCGAGAGTTTGAAGACCTGGGAAGATAGAGACCATCACGGCCTAGCCGTGATTTACATCACGGGGCGTGAAAGGAAGGTTCGCGTCGCGAGTGTGTGAATTCCAGAAAAGTACCAGAGTCAGAGACCATCACGGCCTAGCCGTGATTCATATCACGGCCGTGACCCAAGATCCACACAAGGCAGAGAACATCACGGCCTGGCCGTGATTCACATCACGGGCCGTGAAAGGCGGGCTCGCGTCGCGATACATCCTTCGCGTCGCGAGAGTTCGAATTCCAGAAGTGCGCCAGAAACAGAAGCCGTCACGGCCTGGCCGTGATGGCCATCACGGCCGTGACGCGTGGCCTCCTTATAAATAGAGCAGATCAGAACAGAAAAAGGGAACTTTTTGGAGGAGAATTTTCAGAGATCTTTTGTAATCCTTATTCTGGGGCTGCGTCTCCTTTTCTTTTCTCTTGATTTTTAGTCCTAGGATGATTTCCAATTGTACGTGCGTTGTTGTTACGGACATGAGGAACTAATCCTCTTGTCTAAGGGATCGATGAAGCCACCCATGGCGGCATAGTGTTCATGTAATGTAACTCTCTCTCCTTTAATTCAATTATGGTTTTCCAATTCTGTTTTCTTTGTGTCGATTATATGCTAGCGTGATCGACTAGTTAAACGTGTTGAGGCCTAGCGGCGATTCGCGTTTTAGAACTTGAATTGGGAACATCGGTCGAGTATTGCACGAGAGTGAATAGGAGATCGATGCAACCTATAGGGAACAAGAATTAATAGAATTTGAGATTAGGGTTAAGAGACCTAGCAAGTAATTAACTCAAATCATCGAATACGTCCTAATGAGCACGGAAGTGGATTTAGGAGAATTTAGGGGTCCCGGTTGACATTAAAATTGAACTTAGGGAGGAGAATAACATCACTTGGGTACTTTGCATGATTGGGTAGGTGGATTCGAAACCTTAGATGCTTTTAATTCTAGATTTCATCACCATATCTTTGATCGATTCTATTTGTTAATTTGAATTGTGAATCTAGTTTCTTTCCAACCACTTTCTCTACTTAACCAACTTATCGGATTTCTTGACAAATTAGTCGAATTGGTAACCCAATCCTTGTGTTCGACCTCGGTAGACTCTTACCGTGTTTTTATTACTTGCGACGACCCGGTACACTTGCCGGAGTCACAACAAGTTTTTGGCGCCGTTGCCGGGGATTGGCACAACCAATTTTCCTAATTTTTAGGAAATTCGGTTGTTTGGTTAAGCTGACTTTTAGTTTTATTTTCTTTTATTTAATTGCCATTATTTTTTTTCTCTGTTTCTTTGATTCCACTTGGTCTTTGCCTGTTTTTGTATGCGAGGTACTCTTCTACAAGAGGACTTGCTATTCGATTCAGAGATCACCAGGGCCGGGAGGCAATTAAGAAAAGAGGCCAGAGAAAGGAAGAGGTTGGAAGCAATTAAAATAGAGGACATGGCCGAAGAAAATCCTCCTCCTCCTCCTCCTCGTTACAAGCCTCTCTTTGAGTACGATCTACCAAGCTTGGTAGATTGTGACTCTTCTATTGTAAGGGGCAACCTGAACACAGACTCTTTCAGAGTGGAAGCCTGTGTCACATACCAGATCCGGGAGAATCAGTTTGATGGGAGTGGCAAACAGGACCCGCATAGACATATCACTCGCTTCCTGGAAGCTTGTGACTTGCAGAAGACCAGGGGAGTCTCTCAGGATGAGTTTCGCTTGCGGCTTTTCCCTCTTTCTCTTAGGGATGTCGCTCGCGATTGGGTTGACAGTTTGGATAGGAACAGCATCAGAACTTGGGAGCAAATGGCACAGAAGTTCCTAACCAAATACTTTCCTCCTCAGAAGGCGGCACAAGCAAGAATAGCCGTCACTTCATTCAGGCAAACGGAGGATGAAACATATAATGAAGCTTGGGAGAGGTACAATGGTTTGTTGAGAAGATGTCCCTCTGCATTCTTTGACCCCGTTTCCAAAGTACAGCACTTCTTTAATGGGTTGAGGGGACGCTATCAGATGAATCGTGATGCCGCAGCCAGCGGTTCTTTTGTATATTTATCGGCTGAGGATGGATGGGCACTGTTAGAGAAGATGTCATATAATGATTACAACCGTGGTAGGGAGACCTCGAGTGGAATCAGTTCTGGGACAATGGAGGCCATTTTAGAGCAAAACAGACTTTTGAAGATGCAGAATGAGGCTTTGTCCGGGAACAAGAGGGTTAATGCTATACACGAGGGAACGCCTCCGGGTTGTGCAAATTGTAATGGAGATCATGACACTCAGATTTGCCCGCTAAATTTCGCTCAGGAACATGTGGACTCATGCCACAACTTCTATGACACTGTGCCCCAGAACAATTATCAGAGGAACAATCAGAATCAGAATAGGGGCTACATGAGAAGAGACCATCCGGGATTTGCTTGGAGTGATGTTAATGGTGGTCTAGCTGGTCAACAACACCCTCAACAGAATTGGCAACAACCTCAACAGGGTCTGAGATCGTACATTGGAATTCAGCAGCGTAATACTCAGCAGGCTCCTCCGGGGCCTAATCGATTCTGGCGACGATAGTGGAAGACAACCTTGGGAGATGGCTTTTGAGAAGTTGTCAACCTTTACAGGCACATCTTTTGAGAAGATGAATACAGCAATGGAGAAGTTGTCAATCGACACAAATACTGCCATTAACAAGTTGGCGACTCATACAGGTTCAGCAATTCAGAACCTTGAGACACAAATAGCGCAGCTCGCGAAGCAACTTAATGGGCGTCTTCCAGGCACTCTCCCAGGTAGTACCGAGAACAACCCCAAGGGACAATGCAACGTCATATCTACTAGAAGCGGAAGGGTGTTGGAACCTAGCAGGGGTACCACTAGTTCTCGTGGATGACAAGGGCCGGGAACAACTACCGATTGAGGAAGAGCAACCAGAGAAAGAAGGGTTGGCAAGTGACAAGGGACCGGAGCAAGGGGGAAGGCTGAAACTTGTGGATGAAGAGTTCCGAAGGAAGAAGTGGGTTGAACCCCAAGACCTCCCGCCCTACATGAAGGTTCCGTATCCGGAAAGATTGAAGAAGCCTCAACAGGATAATCAATTCAATAAGTTCCTTGATGTCTTTCGAAAACTTCAGATTAACATTCCATTTGCGGAAGCCTTGGAACAAATGCCATCATATGCTCGGTTTATGAAGGAACTTCTCACTAAGAAGCGGAGGATTGTGGATGAAGAAACGGTTGCTTTGACCGAGGAGTGTAGTGCCATTCTTCAACGGAAACTGCCTCCGATGTTGAAGGATCCCGGTTCCTTCTCGATACCATGCACCATTGGGGGAATTACCTTCGGAAAGGCATTATGTGATCTAGGGGCATGCATCAACTTGATGCCCCTCTCGATGATGAAGAGGCTAGGGATCAAAGAAGTAAAGGATACGCGAATGTCACTCCAACTGGCCGATCGTTCTATCAAATATCCCTATGGAGTAGTCGAAGACTTGCTCGTGAAGGTTGACAAGTTCATATTCCCAGTGGACTTCGTGGTGCTCGACATGGATGAAGATGCTGAGATCCCTCTCATATTGGGTAGACCCTTCTTGGCCACCGGGGATGCCTTGATAGATGTTCGGCAAGGGAAACTCACTTTAAGGGTGAATGATGATAAGGTGGTCTTCAATGTCTTTGAAGCGATTAAGCACCCGGAAGAAAAGTCAGCTGTGTATCGAGTGGATGTTGTGGACCCAACTGAAAAGGTAAAGGCAATTCGAAAAGACCATGATCCTTCACTTGCAACAGTATCGGTAGAATCTCATGAGGAAGATAGTGAGGAAAAAGGCCCTTCGGGGGATGAAGTTTACCTTGAGTGGCTACGAGACATGGAACCCATACCGAGTCTCCCAAGGGAAGAATGTGCAAGGGAAGAACTCAGCTGCAAAGGAATGAAAAAGAAGGGCAAAGCACCAAGGTTGAAGGGTGGCACAACCGTAGTGGTCAGTACAGACAAAGAATTGATCTCAAAAAGGATCACCACGGAGTGGAGAGTTCGTGCTGATTATAGAAGGATGCTGGACTTAAATGAGCTGTCCGGGAACAGCTTGCGAGTATATAAAAGTGCACAAACCTACAAAGAACGGGCCAAGGAATGGCATGGCAAGCAGGATCTTCCTCCGGATTAACCCTTAGGGGCGACTTGAGTCAGGCTCGGGACGTTAAACAAGCGCTACTTGGGAGGCAACCCAAGCTAGGTACTCTCTCTCTTTTCCTCACTCTTGTTTTTGTTTTTGTTTTTGTGTTTGTTTTTGTTTGTCACTCTTGAATAAATTGAGAAGATCAAGAGTTGTTGTATGAATGATGTGTCGGCAAGCTTTTTGGATTTTGATTAAATGGAGCATAGATGGATTGCATGAATTATATTAACCATTGATGATTTCCCCTAGGTTCTAGTAATAGAAAAGTTAATCCCCACTTAAAAATTGAAAACTGAACTTTGAGAATTTTATTGTGATTACTTGATTTATGATAAGTTTGGGGTGAGGGGGTGCACACACTAGGAATCGTATCTCGGTCAAACAATTTGCAAAATGTCCAGGTGAGGATTTGAGCCTCCAACTCTGTTTTTGAATGTGTGAATCACTGTTAAGTTGTACTTTCCCGAATTTGCTTGAATCTTTATATGGTTTGCATGTTTATGTGTTGCATCAAATGATTTAGGCAATTTTCTTTGAATTAACTACTTGGCCTGAAATGAACCATCCCTAATGCATGTTCCCTAGTTAGCCAAATTGAGCCCAATTGACCTATTGTTTCTTGATGACCCTACATTACGAGCCAAAATCTGAAAAACCATGTTAACCCAATCTTAGGATTAGGAGAGCATGGAAATGAGCAAGAGAAAGGTTGTGAGAAACTAAGTTTGGGGTGGCTACGAGGTATGTGTCATATTGGGATGAGAAAAAGAAAATAAAGGTTGACCCAAGGCAAAAAGAAAAGAAAAGAAAAGAAGAAAACAAATAAATTGCCAAGGAAAAAGGGGCAAAACAGAAAAAAAAAAAGATGAGCAAGGAAAAAAAAAGGCTGTAGTCACCCGAGACAAAACAGAAAAATGGAAAAAGGAATTCGAGTGAAAATGTGTTTAATGCTCATGCTCTCTTAGTTCCTAGGGACCTAAGCCTAAATATCCTTGATTATCCTACCCTCAGCCAGGCCCCATTACAACCTTTAAAAGACCTTTTGATGTTGCATGCATGTTTTCGTGGGAACTATGTTTGAGATGAAAATCAAATTCATGGGAAGTGCTCTTGATAAGTGAAATTGAGTGAAAAAGTTGAAAGCCTAGACAAACTTGAGCAAATGAGTGAAATACTAAATGCCCTTGTGAGGAAGGCAATTGTTTGAAATAGGTGATCTTCTTTTGTGTGTGACCTGTTGAGACTCCGGCAAGTGTACCGGGTCGTCGCAAGTAATAAAACACGGTAAGAGTCTACCGAGGTCGAACACAAGGATTGGGTTACCAATTCTACTAATTTCGCAAGAAATTCAATAGGTTCAGTTAAGCGAAGAAAATTGTTGTGAGAGAGATGAAGATTGCAATTCAATTAAGAAATCGATTAAAGCTAAGGTGATTGAATTCAGAAATTTAAAATATCTAGGGTTTCAAATCCACCTACCCAATCATGCATAATACCCAAGTGATTATGTATTCCTCCCTAGGTTCAATTACAATGTCAACCGGGACCCCCAATTTCTCCTAAATTCACAGCCGTGCGCAATAGGACGTATTCAACGATTTGGATTATTTACTCACCAAGTCTCATAATCCTAATCCTCGAATTCTGTTAATTCTTGTTCCCTACGTGGTTGCACTAATCTCCTACCCACTATCGTGCAATATTAAATTAGTGATCCCAATTCAAGTTCTAAAACGCGAATCGCCGGTCGGCCTTAACACGTTTAACTAGTTAATCATGCTAGCATATGATCAACACAATAATATCCGAATTGGAAAACATTTATTGAGAGAAGGGGAGAAATAACATACATCACGTGAACACTACACAGCCATGGGTGGCTTCATCGATCCCCTAGACGAGGGGATTAGTTCCTCATGCCCGTGACGACGCACAAACAATCGGCAATAATCTCCATAATAATAAACTAAGAGAAGAAAAGAAAAAAGAAGGGAGACGCAGCTCCAGAAACAAGGATTCGCACTCCTATTCTGATCTAAGCAATGGCTAACCACTTCCTGTCAATTCTGATCTGATATGGCCTTTAAATAAGGATTTTGTTTCTCGCCAGCTCGCGGGGCGAGCTTACTCTCGCGACGCGAAATTAAGCCGTGATATCCATCAAAAATTGTGCTTTAGACCCAAACACCCCTCAAACCCCATGACCCAAGAACCCCAAGGAGACCATTCTCACTTCTATTTAAGGTCATGGTCATCTTCTTCACCAAGCTTTCACCATTTTTCCAAAATCTCTTAAGATCCATAAGATTACTTTGTGGAGCAACTTAGTGATTATTGCACTTTCCTTCAATTCCAAGAGGTAACCCATGATCCTCATCATCATTTAACTATATGTTCTTCATATATTTTCATGATTCAATTCCTTATTCATTTTTTTTCAATTCTTAGATCTAGAAGTTTGATAATTCATAGAAAATCATAGAAAAATCCTAAAAAAATGTGAAACCAATTTCTATGAGTTAGTTATCATCTCTACTATCATAATCCAAGAGTTTGTATAAACAAAGTTTTTCTCCCTATTTTCCTAGTGATGGCCGAACCTATGCTCTAGGAAGCTAGGATGAACTTTGTTTCAATTTTGGAAAGTAACACTTGATTTGATCTCTCTAGTACTTCTACTTGTTAAACCCAAGAGCTTTATGAATTATAAAATCCCTAACCTATTTTCTATGTGATGGCCGAATCCATGTTCTTGAGGACTTGGATGATTTTGTTTTGGCATTCAACTTATGATTATTGTTCTTAACTCTATACTACTCTAAGGTCATGGATCTAAGAGTATGTGAAATTTTGAGATCCCTAGCTAATTTTCATAATCAAGACAGAAACCCTAACTATGTTGGTTAGGTGAATTTGATTCAAAATCCTTGTCAAATAATCATGGTTTATGTCTTAGTCTTGCTTACGGATCATTAATCCATGAGTTGAGAAAAATTGAACATACCTAGCCTAATGCTTTAGTGAGGGTCGAACCCTAACCCTAACCCTAACCCAAACATTCCTTGTACGTGTGTCGATGATTTTTGGATTTCATGTCAAAGTTTTAATCGAAAGCTTTAATCTTCAAGAGGTAAGAGGGGTTTGCCTGAGGGATTTATCCGATGGCTACGTGCTATCTGTGGTTGGTCTATATATTTATCCGTGGTTGTAGTGTTTTGCTTAACTTGGTTTAAGTTGCGTTATTTATATCTGTGTTTATTTATTTGCGGGTAAGTGTTTACTTTCTGTTATATATTGATGTTGTGATGCATGATCTGCCTGGGAATATTGCTATGACATTGTTATGGAATGTTTGTTTGAGATGTGAGAAGCTTGACAGTGGTCAGTGCCCAATTAATTAATCAGATAAAAACTTTAAGAAGCTTTAAAAAATTATATTTAATGTTTAATGGAGAAATATTGGAATATAATATTGATGGAAAATTTTATTTGGGAAAAATAAGAAATGTTGAGGAATATTATTATTTTAATAATTTATTAGTGTAAAAGCAATTTATGAGTCATAGTAATGACATAACCGTGAAAATATTTTTGCACTGCTAGTTTATACGTAAGAAATTTCTAAATATTAGAAAATGTTATTTCAAGAAAATAAGTTTCAAAAATAATTTTATTATGGTGTTGGAAAAATTATTTTACTAGAAAAGTCATACTTGGACTTAAAACATTTTTAAAACATCAAATGTCAGACAATTCCGATAATATTTACGGTAGGATTACTAAAAACGGTAATATTAGTTAAAATAGAGAATTTGAATCAAAGCAATATGACGTTGCAATGCACCGACATACTCGACTAGACACTACGTGTTTTCTGGTAGTGTAGGATGTTCCTGAAAAAGTCTATGACGTGCACGCTCTCTTCTATTGACGCATTCATTATTACCCAAGGCTGGTACCTCAGGAAGAATCCCCCGAACCACTCTCTCCGACTGTTCTTAAAACCATGGTATAGGAATTCAGAGGTCATTCCTCAAGTCTTAGATATCTTTTATCTAGGAAAACGCGGTGTTGTGGTCATGTTTCTGTGAAACATTATTGTTTTGTTATGAGTGTAGATATGATTGATAATTGTTAATTGTACGTACCTGAGAGTCGTACCACTGCATGTCTGCCTTATGGGTAAGATAAATAGAAATCTCACCTCGTTATTTTTATATTGCCTATGTCGGCTGGCTATGTGCCTTCTGTATTCTTTTGAGAAGATTGAGACGTCAAGATGTCGCTTGGCTGACGCATCGTAGAGTATGGGATTCGAGCATGCGGATGATATGGTGGAGTTTCTAGTGGACATCTTTCATACTGTCGATGGTTTGTAGACCATGTTTTTCCTCTTGGAAGAGAAAAGGGCTTAGTTCGAGAGTTACTATTGTAGTAGCTCTAGTAGTGCCTTTTGTGACGACGTCAGTAGTGGACTCAAATAGAGTTTCCACTAGATATCGTCAGTTGGGTTTGTCTTTCTCACGATGTATGAGAAAGGTTTGTCTTTTCTATTTTAGTTTGGCCAGCTCGGTATGTTTGGAAGTTAATGTAACTGTCTATGGAGCTGTGACTCCAAGTATCTTATATTTTAGGAGCTGCATGTCCACATCTTTATGTTGAGTCTGTACATTATATGATTTCTGTTTATGAGTCGGGTTGGGTATTATGTAAATGATTTTTGAACTCATGACCTTAATTGTGATAATGGAATATTTTATTATCCATTCATTTAAAACAAAGTAGTTATACTTACGACTTACAAAAAAGAAAAAAAATTACCCCATTCTTTTATTGCCAATTTTAATTAACTTACTTTTCGGTCTTAAAGTGTCACTTACGATGTAGTGCTCGAGAAGGGTGTTACATTATTGGTATCAGAGCTGGCCGAGTCTTTTGGGCTTCGAGGTTTTGGTCCAGCTCCACCTCTATGAGCACTAGTGTAAAACATATAATGCTACATAAAATATATATATGCCATATAGCTGTTAACTATCGCGTCGGGACTCACTACCCAACTTCTAAGCATAGTTAAAATCCAATGTGGATTCAACTAGACACGGCCAGTAACAACATCCTAGACCTCACAGTCCGATTAGAATCGAACTGCTCTGATACCACCAAATGAGACACCCCGTTGTTCCCCATTGTATAATTACATTAAAACCTTATTATTTATTTACTTAATTGCAAGCTTATCGTCGAAAATACGTAAAAATTAAAACTTATATCATTATCATATAACTTCTTCAATTTAAAACACACCAAGGTAGTACTATATATACATAAACATATGTTTATTTATTACATAACCAAAACACTGTTGAGGGTATCCTCTCGATAGGATCCCTCACAGGCATAAACTTCACTACAGACATACTTAGCGGAAAGATAAATACTCCTTAGACACACTGGCCATAATGTTTATACTCTACTCGCCATGAATCACAACCCTACCTCCAGCATCTGGTTCGTAAGGAGTTCCATCTAACTCCTCAGCAATTGGTTCCTCCATCGGGTCTTCTCGTACGATCACATCAGAAATAAAATACAACACACAGAAAGATATAGGGAATAAGAAACAGTTCTATCATCAAAAAGCGGAAAAGAGTAATAGTAAATTATACAGTAATTGTCACAGACACGCATCACTCAAAATCAACAATCATCCTCAATTCACTATATCATCCTCTACCCTCAGCCCATGCAACTAAAACTTTATACTGATGTGGCCATCTTTACTTCCTATCACGTTAGTCAGTAGTCCAGAATGGTCCAGTACCAATAACCTTCGAACGCATCAAAGACTAAACAATTATTAGTCTAAAATGGTCCAGTGCCAAGAATATACGAACTCGTCAAGGAGTATCAATCCAGAACGGTCCAGTGCCAAGAACATGCGAGTGCCAAGAACATGCGAACTCATCAAGGATTATCAATCCAGAACGGTCCAGTGCCAAGAACATGCGAACTCGTCAAGGAATATCATTCCATAACGGTCCAGTGCCAAGAACATTCGAACGCGTCAAGAACTAAAGAGTATTACGGTAGTCTACCTCGACATCCACATCCGTAGGGAACTCACCCGCAATATCCGATATCCCAAAATAGGATATCCTGACCTCGTGTGTTCCACTCACACGACTGTGAATAACAATACCTCGATAAATGAATCTCCCTAAATTACATCAATAACAACCTAGTACCTCAACCTTCCATCAAAGTCTCAACACCTTTTTCCTCATAGATAAAACCACTTAATTAGGCTAGGTACCTCTAAATCACCTTTATTCTCTCACCCAAACAATTATCTCCCGAACAACACATATCCTTACTTAAAAATCAGCTAAGCACAATATTAACAACCAGGCAGATCATGCATAACCTATCATTAGAAAATATTCAAATATCTCAATATCATATAAAGCAATTTATCACAACCAACTCATAATAATCAAACCAAATAAATAACAAAGTCATACTCAGTCACAGCCTGGCCGTGATAGCCATCACGACCGTGACAGACAACAAACATCCTCAATATCATAAATATTCAAACACCGAAATAATACGTCACATGCAGATGGAATACCTCAACCGGCGTATCACAGTAAATTCTATAGTAAAATCAAACATCCTCAAATACTTAAAATCAACTTAATGTCGATAAACCTACAATCCCCGAATCCATTGGTTTTACAGAAAAGGTTTCCAATGTGATTTTGGTCTTGTCGATTACTCGACCACTAGTAGGGTTTAGGTCGTCCTACACAATTATCATATAATATACTACTTATCGATTCCGACGATAGGTTGATTCTTTTCCCCACCTGAGCTAGCACCGAAATCTCGAACTCGACGTTCCTCGCTATCACACCACAGCTTAATAGTTTCACCTTAAACCAAACAACATAACTATAATTAATCAAATAACAACCATCTATGACACTTTAGGGCTAGGTTCGGCCAAGACTTAGAAAATAGGTTTAGGGTTATCTTCTTAATGCCATCTTTTGGATCCTAGTTACTAGAGTCTTAACTAACATAGATTACTTATTACAAGACTAAAATTTGAAACAAAATCCTCTAACCTTTAGGGTTAGGGTTTCGGCCCATATTAGGAAAATAGACTAGGAAATTTAGTTGGATTCAAGCTCTTTGATTTAGATCATGTAGGTACTAGAGAGCTCAAATCAAGCAGTAGATTTCAAAAATGAAAACAAAATCATCAAACCCTCCATTGAGTGAGATTCTGCCACTTGAAGAAAATAGGGAAGGAAAATGTTTTTGATTACATGCTCTTGGATAATGAAAGTAGGGATTATATCTAGATCATATAAATTGGTTTCATGTCAAAAGGATTTTTCTAGAATTAGTTATGAATTTTTGAAGAAAGCTTCAAGAACTTTGACTCATATGAAGAACATGATGAACACAAGCATAAATCCATAAAAGTTGTGAATAGAAAAGCTTAAAATATCAAGATTAAGATAGAGATTCCTCACCTTGGAATAAAAAGATTTATTCAAGAACTTGAAGAACAAAGATGATCTTAGCAAGAACACTAAGGAGTTCATTGTGTTTTGTGGGGAAAAACTTGAGATGTGAAATAGAAATTGTTTAGATCATCTAGATAAGTGAGAATATGATCTTAGAAGATCAAAACAAGGTTTGGATGGTTATATATGGGTATGGGCCGAATTTGAAGGAAAGAAAAGATGAAGTTGAAAGTTCACGGATTCAAGAACAAAATGGATCAAGTGATGGTTATTGATCTAAGGAACAAGTTTCATGAATGAAGAATCATGAGATTATGTTTCTAAGTTAGAGATAAATGATGAATAAGTGAAGAACAAATGAAGAACAAATGAAGAACAAGTGAAGAACTTGTGAGAGAAAATGAAGAACATGAAGTTTTGAGAAAGACAAAATGATGAAGTTGGAAAATGAGTGAAAATGATCCAAGTGTGGATGATGGGCACGGTTTAGAGGTGGGTGTGGGGAGAAAATGTGTGGTTTGATGAGATAAAAGAACCATGGTTGAGTTTATTTGATCAAGGTTAAGTTAGAAAATAGTATAATAACCTAACTATAGTTAATAGTAACCTAACTAGGGTTTATGTATAATCATGGTTAATAAAATATGTGGTCCTAAATTTTGAATAGATGTGACTGCCTCCTACACCACATATTAGGGAGAAAATATTTTGGGTTGCAAATCATGGTTAATAAACCTTGGTTTTCTAAGTATTCTTGAGAAGTTTAGAGAGAAAGATAAAGATGATAAAAATTTAGAGCAGTTTCGGTAATTTGGACTTATCTTTCACTATACTTGTCCGTTTTTGATGATCGTTATGTCGTTGGAAAGAAGAGAGAAAGATGAACAACTTTAACGTTGAAAGTTTTTCGATATTAAGAACATATAAGAGTCATAATTTCGTGGCAGTTTCGGGATAATGATGAGGATGTGACTTTGCCTATGACTCATCCACTTAACATCAATGCTCATTTATGGCTAGGAAAAAGTGGTGTCCAAATTCTTGGAATGGAGGAGGAAACCGTGTGGATTGGGTGTAATTTGGTCCAAATTCTCAATGGCATGGCTTGAAATATTCATGAAGAGCCAAGGGTAAAATCATCATTTCCAGGCAAAAGATTCCTCTGTCATAAATGCGCCATTATGGCCATTATGACACGGATATGCTCGTCATAAATGCCTGTCAAGTCGGTAAAATCCTTCACCTCAGCCCCGTTGCCGACTCCTTGGTTCATCTGGCGCAGGCTTTTCCTAGAGATAATCTCGACGTATACGCCCACAACAAATATAATATTTTAATATTTTTTACCAAAATTTTCAAAACTTTCAGTATCGTAGTAAATAAGATAAAAACATTTTTCATCTTGTTCACGAATTAAAATTAGGTTTTCTGAGCAGTAAACTTTTACTGTCAGTGAAAATGCAGAAAACGGCAGACCGACTTCCGTCTGAATTTTCAACCAAAAATTTCCCCGTAACCTTATGAAAATAAGTATAACAAGGAAATGAACTTGGTTTATCCAAAATCATTTTCTAAGTCTCGGATAAAAATATATATTTATTACCGATATTACGAAGCAGCGAAAATCGGGGTGTTACAGAACACGACCTTATGTCATAAAATATGGATAATTCATTTTCCATATTCCATAAAATTTAATGAACACAGAGTGGTTTGTTTTCTTGGAAGCCAAAGAAAAAGGCTCAATTAGAAAAGTAAAGAGATATAAATAATTGGACTTATGTTCCAATCTCATAATGTGTTAGGACTTTTAGTCAATTGTTTTAAGATATCTTTACACAAAGATGAAAGGTTACTTGAGAACTTCCGCTCGATGTTAAGAACATCTAGCATCTGAGAAAGCACGTTGAAAGAATTCTGATGGAATCAAGATGTCATCCGATGGAAAGACAAGAAGAATGTATTTTCCGGCAATTTTGCCTAAACACATAGTGAAACTATGTTCTGTAAGGTCATTGTGCCTAGGAGAAGAGCTAACACTTTAATGCGGGTGCAAATTCCGTAGTGGCGAATCCTGCTTATTATAGGGGGTGTCGGGGTATGAAATATTCACATAGGCCTAGTTGGTATCTCCTCTGTGGCGTGGTGATCTTGCATTGCACTGACATACTCGACTAGACACTACGTGTTTTCTGATAGTGTAGGATGTATCCGAAAAAGCCTATGACGTGCACGCCCTCTTCTATTGATGCATTCTTTATTACCCAAGACTGGTAGCTCCGGAACAATCTTCCGAACCAGTCTCTCCGACTGTTCGTAAAACCATGGTATAGAAATTCAGAGGTCATTCCTGAAGTCTTAGATGTCTTTTATCTAGGAAAACGCGGTGATGTGGTCATGTTTCTTTGAAACATGATTGTTTTGTTACTAGTGTACATTTGATTGATAATTGTTAATTGTACGTACCTAAGTCGTACCACTACATGTCTGCCTTATGTGTAAGATAAATAGAAACCTCACCTCCTTATTTTTATATTGCCTATGTCGGCTGGCTATGTACCTTCTGTATTCTTTTGAGCAGATTGAGACGTCAAGATGTCGTTTGGCTGACGCATCGTAGAGGATGGGATTCGAGCATGCGGATGATATGGTGGAGTTTCTAGTGGACATCTTTCATATTGTCGATGGTTCGTAGACCATGTTTTTCCTCTTGGAAGAGGAAAGGGCTTAGTTTGAGAGTTATTATTGTAGTAGTGAACGCGCTGTCGCCACGCGCCAAAAAGAACGAGCGTTTACAAAATAATGTAGATAGCGAAGCGACAACTCGGATGTCGTTTCTCAAGGACTCTTAGGCGTTGTTATTATTAATAGAAAATTAAAAGTTAGTTTTGGGGGTTTTGGATTGAGATAAAATAAAGAAAACAAAATAAAAACAGAGTAAGAAAACAAAGCAGTTAAAATATTATCAACTAAACTAAAGAACGATTAACCTACTGTTTTCGGTTTCCCACTATCATTGGTTCATATAAATCCAAGCCCTAAGCAGATTCTAATCCCCTCCCGGTTGTAGCAACAATTTACAAGCGAAACCACTACTACAGATATATGTCCCTATTCCCGAATTAAGCAAATGGGGTGAAGCACTCATGAACTAAGCGAACATGATTGAACACACGCGAATTAAGAAAACGCGATTATATATAGGAACAAAACATCACCGAAACAAATCAACACAACACTATACATTCCTGAATTAAGCAAACAGAAACATATAGCATCATATTGAAAAGAGAAAAGTAAGTGAAAACAGGAATTACAGAACCTCAAATGTAAATGGAAACCAATCCTAGTAGATTAATCAAGGAGACTAGTTCTCCATTACAGAAATAAACACAAAAGTAAAGAAATACACTACTGAAAACTACTACTACTGTCTATCAAAGACTAGCCAAAACTGGCTAACTCTGACTCTACCAGTTCTGCCTAAACAGACTTATATACAAGTTTCTGGAATCAGCCTGTTCGCGAGGCTAACGCTCCTTCGCGAGGCGAATAATGCGAACAATCTGCAACTTTTGATCTTCTCGCGAGGCGAGCATATCATTCGCGGGGCGAATCTCTTCAAATTCCAAACTGTAACGCCCGTGACCTTTCACACGGGTAAACCGTGATGCTTTCTGACTTCCAGGCTTGGATTACTCGCGAGGCGAGTCATGTTTCGCGGGGCGAGACAGAATGGTTGGCAAATTCTGGAACAGTCTCCTTCTGGTTCGCGAGGCGAACAGCCTTCTCGCGGGGCGAAAACTCCAGATTTATTTCTTTTTATTAACCTGAAAACAGAAAATAGCATAAGTACTTTATTTAACTCTAAATCAACTAAATTAACCTAAAAATACTTTACAGACTCAAAATACTACTTAAGGACAATCAAGTCTAATTTGGGTGAAAATGATATAAAATAAGCACAAAGCCAAGGTCTTTACTAGTTATAAAACCAGTCAAACAGAGGCTCATCAAAATACCCCAAACTTAAACTTTGCTTGTCCCCAAGTAAACTAAAACTCAAAAACTTAAAAAGACTCAAGACCTGGCAAAACATGGCAAGCTTAAGGATTCAATCAGCTTTGCACAAATTTCAAGCAACTTAACAAAATAATTTTCTTCAATGTTCCCCCCTTCAAACCAAGCAATCCCCAAAATCTTTCATTCTAAACAATTGAGAATTTCATTATTTAAACAATCATCAATCTAAGTAGGGGATCCAAGTTACACACAAGAGGGAGATCACCAAATTCAAACAACTGCCTTCCTCACAAGGGAAATTTGTGTTCACTCATTCGCTCAGTTTGTGTCAGGCTATCAACATTGCACTCAATTTTCACTTTTAAGAGCACTTCCCATAAATTTGATTTTCATATCCAAATGATTCCCACAGAAAACATGCAAGCAACATCAGAAGGTCTTTTATGGGTTGTAATGGGGTCTGGCTAAGGGTAGGATATACAAAGGAACTAGCTGAAGACCCTAGGAACTAAGAGAGCATGAACATTATTTACACTTTGAAATTAAACTCAAGTTCCTTTTCTCATTTTTCTTTATGCCTTGGGTGACTACATCCTCTTTTATTTTTAACATTTTTACACTTTTCTTTTTTTTTTCTTTTTCTTTCTTTTTTTTTACAAGCCTTTGGCTCTAACCTTTTTATTGTATTTTTTTTCTCAATCCCAAACAACATGTCACCTTGCAGCCACCCCAAACTTTAGTTTCTTGCAACCATTCTCTTATCAAGATTCCATGCTCTCCTAATCCTAAGATCGGGTTAACATGGTTTTTCATATTTTAGGCTCATAATATCAGGTCATAAAGAAACAATAGGCTAATTAGGCTCAATGGGGATAACTAGGGAACATGCATTAGGGGTGGTTATTTTTAGGCTAAGTAGCTATTTACAAAGAAAATGCCTAAATCATTTGAAACCAACATATAATCATGCAAACCAAAAAGAGATTCAATCAAATTCAGGAAAGTGCAACTTAAAAGAGATTTTCACACAGTCAAAAAAACATGTTGGAGGCTCAAAACCTCACCTGGACATTTTTGCAAATTGTTTGACAGAGATTCTATCCCTAGTGTGTGCTTCCTATCACCCCAAACTTATCATAAATCATGTCATCATAACAAAATCCCAAAGTTCAGTTTTCAATCATATGGGGATCATTTTTCAAAAATTTCTCAAATCCTAGGGGGAAACAGTCAACACTATCATGCAATCAATCTATGCAAAATCAATAAAATCCAATAAACTTGCCAACACAAGACTCACACAACTCCTGAGCTTCTCAAATTATTCAGGAGCTTTATTGAAAACAAAACAGCAATAAAGTAAAGCAAAAGAAAATTAAAAAGAATAAGGGTTAAGAAAACTCATTGGAGTGGTCCACCAGGATCCCATTGTCTATAGCATAATGCCCAAGTGATGGACAAAGAGTGGGAGTTCATTCCATGCTTCCCTAACTCGCAGCCTTGATGTGGGGGTGAGCACTTGACAATTATGATGACTTCACCGAGTGCGGCGGACTTCTCACTCCCCTTCGGGTCACAGCTGACCTCTTTATCTACAAAGTCTCCCCAATAGAAGTGGGGCTCAACCTCTTGGACCGGCCATGGTGCAAAATCCAGAGCTTTTGGTTCCACAGGGGGAAGTGGCTGCTCAATGGATGGTATAGCCGGAACTTCGGCTGAACAAACAGCGTCATTCTCACTATCATCCTGCAAAATAGAATCAAGAAATTGGCCACAAACACCACACGGGTTAGTGTCAGTACAGTCAGTACATGTAGTAAAAGAAACTGAGTTAGTAAAGGTCTGATTGTCTGGACTTTCTGCACATGGTTTATCCACCCCATCACTTTCAACACCTGCCTCTAAGACCAAAGATTCTTCTTTATCCTCAAGCACGGTGGAGCAAATGTTCTCCTGATCCTCCTGATGCTCATTTCCTATATGAACATGGCCCTCAACCTCATCTGTCTCCTGTTCCATATGGATGCTTTGCTTAACATACCTTTCAAAATAACATTCTACACACAAAGCAGTGCCAGAACAATAACAATCATCACATGCATTAGAATCAGGGGAATCAACACAAAGTTCATCAATAGAAACATTATCAGAATCATCATCAGAATTATTTTCAGGAATAATTTTCTGTGAATCTTTATGTTCTTCAAGGGGCTGTGGAGTTAGCATTGCAGCCGAGTTGGCAACAATTTGATCAATTTGCATAGCCAACTTCTGAGATTCAGCTTCACTCCTCTGATATTATAGATTACTCACCTCCATCATCTGTTGAAATTCGAGATTACTGGCTTCCATCCTCCGTTGGAATTCGAGATTTTGCTCTGCTATCCGTTGATTATTCTCAGCCATTTGTTTGAGCATGTCCTCTAGTGAAAGTTCGGAAGGTGCAGATGTGGTCACTTGGGGAGGATTCTGGGGTGGTGCCAGTGGTAACATCAGTTGTGAGTCTCCATACCAAGGGTTTAGATAGTTTCCCCAACTCAACAGGAAGGCTTCCTTCAAATCAAACCAGCTTGAGATGGAATTCTCATCAAGACAATACAACCAATCTCTTGCAGCACCTTCAAGTGAGAACTGGAAAGCTTCCATCTGAATGTGATCTTCTGTTATTCCTGCAGGTCTCAGCATTATAGAACAAGCAATCTGGAATTCCCTCAGATGCTCCTGCGGATTTTCACCTGCAAAACCACTAAACCTTGGCAACCAGTGTGATAAACCAAGAAAATCAGGAAAATATATACATGGTGGTGGTTCATAGTAAACATTAGGCATATAACCATATCTGTGATTATCCATGGGGAACAAACAACCAGACAATACAGACAAACCCAATTCAGCAAAGAGAATTTTTTTTTAAAAAAAATTTTATTTTCTGCTAATAACAACAAACAAGAGTCCCCGGCAACGGCGCCAATTTTTGAACGCGCTGTCGCCACGCGCCAAAAAGAACGAGCGTTTACAAAATAATGTAGATAGGGAAGCGACAACTCGGATGTCGTTTCTCAAGGACTCTTAGGCGTTGTTATTATTAACAGAAAATTAAAAGTTAGTTTTGGGGGTTTTGGATTGAGATAAAATAAAGAAAACAAAATAAAAACAGAGTAAGAAAACAAAGCAGTTAAAATATTATCAAATAAACTAAAGAACGATTAGCCTACTGTTTTCGGTTTCCCATTATCATTGGTTCATATAAATCCAAGCCCTAAGCAGATTCTAATCCCCTCCCGATTGTAGCAACAATTTACAAACGAAACCACTACTACAGATATATGTCCCTATTCCCAAATTAAGCAAACAGGGTGAAGCACTCATGAACTAAGCGAACATGATTGAACACACGCGAATTAAGCAAACGCGATTATATATAGGAACATAACATCACCGAAACAAATCAACACAACACTATACATTCCTGAATTAAGCAAACAGAAACATATAGCATCATAATGAAAAGAGAAAAGTAAGTGAAAACAGGAATTACAGAACCTCAAATGTAAATGGAAACCAATCCCAGTAGATTAATCAAGGAGACTAGTTCTCCATTACAGAAATAAACACAAAAGTAAAGAAATACACTACTGAAAACTACTACTACTGTCTATCAAAGACTAGCCAAAACTGGCTAACTCTGACTCTACCAGTTCTGCCTAAACAGACTTATATACAAGTTTCTGGAATCAGCCTGTTCGCGAGGCTAACGCTCCTTCGCGAGGCGAATAATGCGAACAATCTGCAACTTTTGATCTTCTCGCGAGGCGAGCATATCATTCGCGGGGCGAATCTCTTCAAATTCCAAACTGTAACGCCCGTGACCTTTCACACGGGTAAACCGTGATGCTTTCTGACTTCCAGGCTTGGATTACTCGCGAGGCGAGTCATGTTTGACGGGGCGAGACAGAATGGTTGGCAAATTCTGGAACAGTCACCTTCTGGTTCGCGAGGCGAACAGCCTTCTCGCGGGGCGAAAATTCCAGATTTATTTCTTTTTATTAACCTGAAAACAGAAAATAACATGAGTACTTTATTTAACTCTAAATCAACTAAATTAACCTAAAAATACTTTACAGACTCAAAATACTACTTAAGGACAATCAAGTCTAATTTGGGTGAAAATGATATAAAATAAGCACAAAGCCAAGGTCTTTACTAGTTATAAAACCAATCAAACAGAGGCTCATCAGTAGCTTTAGTAGTGTCTTTTGTGACGACGTCAGTAGTGAATTCAAATAGAGTTTCCACTAGATCTCGTTAACTGGGTTTGTCTTTCTCACGATGTATGAGAAATGATTGTCTTTTATATTTTAGTTTGGCCAGCTGGGTATGTTTGGAAGTTAATGTAACTGTCTATGGAGCTGTGACTCCAAGTATCTTATATTTTAGGAGTTGCGTCTCCACATCTTTATGTTGAGTCTGTACATTCTATGATTTTTGTTTATGAGTCAGGTTGGGTATTATGTAAATGATTTTCGAACTCATGACCCCAATTTTTATAATGGAATATTTTATTATCCATTCATGTAAAACAAAGTAGTTATTTTTACGACTTACGAAAAAGAAAAAAAAAATTACCCCATTTTTTTATTGTCAATTTTAATCAACTTACTTTTCGGACTTAAAATGTCACTTACGATGTAGCGCCCGAGAAGGGTGTTACATTATGGTTTATCACCCACGTTAATGGTGTTCCATAGGTCTTTCAAATTACAACTTTTGATTGGAACCGAATCTGGGTAGTTTGAATATTGGGGGAATCAAAACATGAAAAGGATGAAGAGAATGGGAAACTAAGTATAAAAGGAGCTAGGTTTTGCTACATTGAACCCTTGATGATCCATCACCACCATTAGTACTAACCATAGACTCAAGCCATGGATATTCTTGCTGACCCACCATTTCCTTGTATGTAGAATTTGCCATCTCTGTTGTTTGAGTATGATATTACAACCGCTAAGTTCAGACTCAATTCTTCAACTTCCTCACAAGAACCAATGGGGCGAACAGTTTGAGGTGTGCCCCTCGGTCGGTTGATCTTTTTCCTTTTTTTTAGTTTTATAATTTTAATTTTAAATAAAAGTGATTTTTATATGCTAGTTTTTGCCATGTCACGTGTCACTGAGGGGGTTAACGGCAACGTCACTAGTTTTTAAAAGAATTTGGATGGGAGATGTTAAATGCTCTTATTTTCATTGTCCTTTCCTGAATTTTGATTTTATTGCAGGCTGCATATATAATAAATGGGAATTGCAAGAATGTCATGAACATGTCTCAACCTGATCAAGTGGAGCTCTGGCACTCTGTTTATAATGGTATGTTTGATGAATGCTTGATATTAAACCTGATACTTTACTTTATAGTTTTTTATTTTGTTTTTCTTTGAGATGCCCTTAGTAATATCATATTCTACAAGTGTAAAGCCCTCGTCCAGGTGGTGGGAGGATAGGATTTTTACATGATTTCAATTCAATGAAGTATATATAGTGTAACTATTTCTTTAATGGAGTGACTGTCCTGACCCTAGTGTTAAAAAATGACGCATAAAATCAATAAGACATGTATGTGATAGCTTTCGTAAGATAACTCAAGAATTTGACAGAACTTGTTTTGGTTTGTGTATAATATATAGGTTTTAGAAGCCAATAACCATGAAACATTGATATTCCCCGGATTATATATAATAAAGAATAAGCATTTAAGGGCGGGATAAGAGAGCTTTTACTTGATTATTTTTTGCGAGAACATATTCTTATGCCTGTTAAGTACTGAAGTTAGCTTTACTTGTTATTCTAAAGTAGGGAGAAAAAGTTTGGGGGACTTTACACCAAGCCTCATTGCCATGAATTTAATGGAAAAGAAACAAAAATATGCAAAGAGGTTATGAAAAATGCTATGAACAATTTTGAAAAATTGACTAAACTACAAGAACTTCTAAAGAAAGGAAAATAGCCCGACAAAATGCACAAAATAATGAAAATGATAAAAGTGACTTCTCAAAACAACATCCTAAACCTTTAAGTGCTTGACCTATTTTTATTCTAACAAAACAAACTAAAACATGTGAAACACAAAACTAACAAGAAAACGAAAATAAACTAAAGTGAAGGCTTAAGAAAAACTAATTAAGAAGCTTCCACCTGGATCCCATATCTTGTAGCATAAGGGCCAAGAGATGCTGAACATGTAAGATCCTCCTCCTGGATCCCATGGCTTGAAGAATGGCAATTGCAGCAGCAATATGAACCTATCCACAATTCCTCCTGGCAAGTATGTGGAAACTCCATTGACCTCTTTAAGTACAATAATGAACTCGCCTCCTCCCGGTTCAATTGGTATTTTCACAAAGGAATATGACAGACAAGTGGAATGGGCCAACTTTGCAACATCCACACATGCATGTAACCCAGCATATTTATCCAATGCAACAATTTCAGCTTTCTTGGCAGGCATGGTGAAAGATATTCCCTCCTGTGACTCATCTACCACCACCACTTCATCTTCATTCAAGGCCATATTCGCAATTGCATTATCCTCAATTTGATTCTTATGCGACTTTTCTGCTAGCAATTTTGAATATTCACTAGATTGCTCTTCTAACTTCTGAAAGTTATCACTTAGCATCGCCGCTATCAATTGAGAATTTTCCCTACGCATTTTAAGCCTTTGAATCATGGCACTTATTTCTTCCTTGTTACGCTCTATGCTCTGGATCACAAGTTGAGCATCTATCTCCCAAAGTGATTCCAACACCTCGGGGTCCGGCATAAGGTGTGGTGGTGGTTGTAAGGATGACAAATATGATTTCCATTCCTCCTTTGAGTATATCTTCACATGCTTATCAATAATACAATTAAGCACGACCCAATCAATTTGATATTCTCGGTTTGGATAGTAATGATGGTCTATGCATTGCATCTACCTAGCACAAACAATTCTCAAAAGAAAAGATAAAATATATACAAAAAATAAAAATGTCTAAAATTAGTTGTCTCCTTTGTTACTAATGATATTGACAAAACTAATCCTGGTATTGCCACCAAAAACTTGTTGAGACCACGGCAAGTGTACCGGATCGTTGCAAGTAATAAATCGGTAAAAACCGGATATCATCCATAGGGATTAGTTACCAAGTACCAACTCACAAGTTAAACAACTATTTGGACTTAATTTTGATACGAAGCTCAAAATAAATAAAATAAAATAAAATAAAATAAAAGAGCAATAAAATATTTTTAGAATTTTTGTTGTGATAAAATAGAAATAAAAGCGCTAGGGATCTGATTTCATCCAATTATGAATCCGGATTCCTCATAGACAAGGAATCCTGTGAAAAACCGACACTCTAATTATCCTAAACTCAATTGACATGTTGAAGGACAAATTCCCATAATTAATTGAAGCCTAATTCCTTAGTGAATCAATTCTATCAAACCTCACTAACTATCATAATTCCTTAGGATTAATTTATAAGGCATGATGATAAAAGCTCTATGGAATTAGTGAAATGCCCACATTAATCAAGTTATATATTCCTAGATTAACCCAATTAACGGTGATGATTACAAGAGGCATGTCTAGATATCACTATTCCTAGCATATAAATGAACCCTCAAAACGCAGGAATGGTAGCTAACCATTCAAATGCCAGTGAACAAAATAAGCATCACATCAACAAAACCAAATGTTCATCAGATAATCAGATAGTCAATTAAACATCATCATGAAAGGAATACACCAAAACCTCAGCAAAAAGAAATTTAGCTAGACATGCTAAACCCTAAAATAATTGAGAGAAAGAGAGAAAGAGAAACTCCATGAAATTGATAGCAAGAGAACACAACATTGTTGGATTCCTCATGCAATGTTGCCCCTGTGCCTATCACACTCTATCCATCTCCTCAGAGTCTATTACACGCAGCAGCTGGTGCTCCTCCCCTTCTATATTTTTCGTTGCTGCCTCTTTATTTTCCACCCGTCCGTTACTTTCCTTTCTTTCCAATTAAAAGCTGCAGGGAGCTACCCGTTATGGCTTTAAAGGCCCCTCTTCTTTCTTTTACTTGATCTTTCTTCTTCTAATCACATGGGCCCATGGTCCATTAATTTCACCGGAGAATGCCTTGGTCCTGAGTGATCTTCCAAATTGATTTTGCCATTCTTTCACGTGGACATCACATGGCAATTCCAAAAGCAATTCATCTATCATGGTGTAGTGAACTCATGTGGGTTCACCAATTAGTCAAGTCCAAATCCATTTGCTTAGTATTTTTTTCATATTTTCCTATTGAATAAAACAAATGAAAATATTATTAAATTAGCTTTAAAAATCTAGAAATTTAACTAAAATATGTAAAACATTATTAAAGACTAAATTACCTAAACTTAGGGACAAAACTTAATCAATTAGCATGATTAGGAGTAAAAGTCCACCCAATAAACACATAAGAATCTCATAATCTAGAAGATTATTACTAAGTCAATTATCTCTCCAAAAGTTAATGGAGCTAGCATTACCAATTGACCATTTAGCTACTTGTTGCACCAAATGAAAGAATCTTCTAATACCAGGCCACAGGGATGATTTGATGAGAGCAACAACTTTGCTCTTCTTAAGGAATCTGGCTCTTAGAAAATTTGCACAGTAGCTATCAGAGACAAGAAACTCCCAAGAGAGCTTTAAAACAACAGCTTCATTAATAGCTCTCATTGATTTCAAGCCAAGACCTCCTTCATTCAGAGGCTTGCAAATCTTCTTCCAAGCCATGGTTGCTAATTTCCTATTATGAATATTGCCTGACCAAACAAAATTCCGAATGGTTGAATTCATTGATTTCAACAAAGACACTGGCCGGTGGTAGACACGAAAACTGTACAACATTATTCCATTGATGATTGAATTGACTAGCTGGACTCTCCCCATAATGGACAAAATTGATCCCTTCCAAGCACTCAATTTACCTTTAATTTTATCTACTATCGGTTTGTAAATGAATAGCTTTTGGCTTACCTCTAAAAATTGGAACTCCCAAATAGGTGAAAGGTAATGAGCCTGCTGAGAAACCAAGAAAGGATCTGAGATCATTCACCCTCCAAGGACTGATAGAACCTGTGAAAAATTTGCATTTCTCCAAGCTCAAATACTGACCTGAAAGCTCAGCATACAAGCTAAACAACCTCATCAAAGTCTTCAATTTTTTTTTGGTTCCTTTGCAAAACACCATTATGTCATCTGCATAAAGAACATGGGTTGGAGTTTGGAAACCTCTAGGACTAACCATAGGAGTTAATTGTTTACTATCCACTAGATGAGTGATGTATCTACTCAAAAAATCCTCAGCCAAACATAAAATCAAGGAAGATAAGGGATCTCCCTGCCTTACACCCCTTTTACAAGTCATGTAACCACAGTGGCTGCCATTCAACATAAAGGACAGCCTAGTAGAACGCAAAATTGTTGAAATCCAGCTACAAAATTTTGAATTGAAGCCAAAGTCCGACAAAACAGATTGCAAAAATCCCCAATCAAGTGTGTCAAAAGCCTTTTTAATGTCAAATTTCAAAGCAACATTGCCTCCAAAAGATTTGCAATCAAGAAGATTGAGGGCCTTTGAGGTAGTGTAGATGCAATCAGCTATACATCTTCCTTTTAGAAATCCTCTCTGCTGAACAGATAAAATGCCAGGGGCAATTACTGAAAGTTTGTCTGCTAGGACCTTAGAAATTACCTCGAACTGAAAGTTGGCCAAGGCAATTGGCCTATAGTCCTCAATTTTCTCAGCTTCAGGGAACTTAGGAATAAGGGCAACCACATTAGAATTAAGACCAGGTAATATCAAGTTCTATAATAAGAATTCCTGAACTGATTTAAATACATCATTTCCCACAATATCCCAATAAGTTTGGAAGAAACATCCCCCAAAACCATCAGGCCATGGAGATCCAGTATCATTCATTGCAAAAACAGCAGCTTTAATCTCTTCTTTACTAGGAATAGCAGTAAGCATAGAGTTCTGGTCATTGGAGACCAACTTTGGAATGATTTTCCTTACTATATCACTTTCTGTGTAGACATTTTCAGATGCAAAAAGATTGGAGAAAAAATCAGTGACATGGTTCTCAATACTTGTTTGGGAGTCCAGAAGTTAATCCCCCACTCTAAGCATGGACATTTGCTTGGTTGTATGCCTCGTCTTGGTCATCCTATGAAAGGCAGATTGCAAGTCCAGCTGAGCTTTATTCTCTTGAGACAACAATGCATCAAAAAAATCTGAATTTGGCATTTCTCTTTGAATTGAATCTAAGGCTGCATAAGCTTTTTCTACTTTCAGTTTAACATCACCAAACACTTCTTTATTCCAAACTCTCAATTCAGCTTTCAACAGTTTCAACTTTTGGAATAAGGAGGACATTGGACAGCCAACAACAACTTTAGACCAAACCTCTCTAACTACTCTTTCACAATCAGGATGTTCACACCACATACTGGAAAATTTAAAAGCAGAAGGTTTAGTAGCCAAGCCTTTACTTAGAGATAATAGCAATGGATAATGGTCATATTTACATCTCACTAATGAAGAGCAGGATATACTATCCCAGAAGGAAATAGCTTCCTCATTCACAATTGCCCTGTCTAATCGCAAATCTGTGTGAGCTCTACGTGCTAGACCATTTGACCAAGTGTATTGAACTCCCCTGGTGATTACATGAGAAAGATTGTTCACATCTATCCAATTACTGAAATCCTCACAAGATTGCCTAATAGGAAGGTTTCTTCCTCTCTTTTCATGTGCCCCCGTCACTGCATTAAAGTCACCAAAATAAATCCAGGGAGCAGAGTTATTAACTGACAAGGCAGTTAATTCGTTCCATAACTATTTCTGCCATGATAAGTAGTGGAAGCATAAATTGTTGAAATACAAATTAACTGATTGTTATCCATCACAGAAAAAGCGTTGCTGATATGAAGAGGTAATTACAGATGGAGTAATAGAATCTGAGCACAAACACCAAATATTAAGCACTCTATTACCTCTATCATTAACCATGAAGAGCTTTAAACCAATAGCTTTCCAAAAAACAGCAGGAATTTTATCAAAATCAACCCAAGGTTCAGCAATCAAAACTAAATTAGCCTTTTGAGACTAGCACATATTTTTTAAAACAAGCCTAGACTCCTTATTTCCAAGGCCTCTGATATTCCAAAATAAGACTTTCATCAAGCAACATTTTTATATCACGCCCTAGTTATGAGTCTTTGCGAGTTGCTTCTTATTTTTCTTCAACCTCTTCTTTCTGGAATTGGATAGCACTGGAGTAAATTCCTCATCCTTCTCATCATCCTTAAAGGCTGAGATTGATTCATCTGTTTCCTCAACCTGATCAACCCAGAATTTGGATACTTTCTTCAAGTCATTTTGAACCACTTTAGGAACCTACCTATCTTCCAACAAGGGAGAGATTGAGTAGGATAGATCCTGGCCACTAGAATCATCACCCTGGTTCCTTTGTTGCCCTCCTGATCTCTGAGCAGAAGGAGTATTCGACACATTCTCTCTTGACTCAGATACATAACCTTTCTTTAATGCACTCTCAGTATTAAAACCTGTTGGAACTTTCTCCGTCTCCAAATTGTCATGAATAAGATATTCATCAGAGATGGTTTCCACAGAGGAATCATCCTTAACCTCACAAGTTAAATCAACATTCGAATTTTTCCCATCAACTTGCTCAATAACATGAGGGATAGAAAGAGGTAAAATCATGTTACCTCTATTACCTGAACAGTTTTTATCCTGATCCATTTGTTCAACCAGCATTACCTGTTTTGATTGATCTTCCACATCTTTATTACTTGTACCCACATTGAGAGGTATGGGTACCTTTTCAGAGTCATCCTCTAAAATCATCATTTCCTTTTGCTTCTCTTTATAAACTGGCTTGACTTGCAAGTCACGTTTTCTTGAAATAATCTTGACTCCATTTGGATCTTGAACACTTCTTGGGGCAAGGTTTTTTCTTCTGCAATTTTCCAAGGAATGGCCAATTACATGACATGAATTAAAGAATTGAGGAAGGTTTTCATACTCCACAGTGACATAAAAAGCATGATATTCCCTTTCAACCCGAATTTGGCTTCGGAGAATGATAAGCCTCTGGCTTATCTAGTTTTATAACTAGATGGACTGTGGTTTTTGTGCAAATTATTCGAGTTCAATCTCGTTTTCGCCCAAATTTGGCCTTGTTTTGTTCCTAAGTAGACTTTGACTCGTTCTAGGCATTTTTTGTAGTTTTTAGTCTATTTTGAATAGAATTACGCCTTTTGTTTCTTTTTTATTGTTTCAGGTTAGAAGTGAAGCTCCAAGAGTCAAGGAAGCACTTCGAGTCAAGGAAACAGTGGAAATTTCCATTCCGAAGATACTCGCCCCGCGAGTAGATGCTCGCCTCGCGAGCCTGAAGATCAGCAAAACAGCAACAGTCATCAATTCTGGCTCACAACGCGAGGGGCTTCTCGCCTCGCGTGAGTCTGAAGACCCTGGAAGACAGAGACCATCACGGCCTAGCCGTGATGAAGGTCACGGCTGTGACAGATTAAGGTTTGAAGACTCGCCCCGCGAACACATTATCGCCTCGCGAGAATCCAAATTGGAAGCGCGACAAAACTAATGTTCGCCTCGCGAAATATTGTTCGCCATGCGAGCGGCCGAGAACCAGAATCCCTATTTATAGGCTGTTTCAGATCAGAATTGAGAGCTTTTGGAGGGCCGCGAATCCTAGTAGTTTTTCCACTGTTTAAAGTAGCGTTTAGGGTAGTTTCTTGTCTCTTTGGAGCTGCATCTCCCTTTTTATTTTCCTATTTTGTTATGGAGGTTATGTCCGATTGTTTGTCTATGAGCATGAGGAACTAATCCCCTCGTCTGAGGGAACAATGAAGCCACCCATGGCGGTGTAGATCCGATGTGATGTATGTCTTTCTCCCCTTATCTCAATTGATGTTTTCCAATTCTGATTTGATTGCGTTGATCATATGCTAGCGTGATTGACTAGTTAAACGTGTTGAGGCTGAACGGCGATTCACGTTTTAGAACTTGAATTGGGATCACTAATTGAATATTGCACGACAGTGGGTAGGAGATTAGTGCAACCTTATAGGGAACACGAATTAACAAAATTTGATGATTAGGATTATGATACCTAGTAAGTAATTAATCCAATCTTCGAATACGTCCTATTGAGCACGACAGTGGATATAGGAGAATTTAGGGGTCCCGGTTGACATTGTAATTGAACTTAGGGAGGAATTCATCATCACTTGGGAATGCATATTGGGTAGGTGGATTTGTGACCTTGGACATTTTAATTTCATATTTTTAGTTAATTATTTTATTAGATTTGTTAATTGAATTTTTGATCCTAATCTCTCTCTCTCTCCACCACTTTCCTCACTTGACCAACTTATCGGATTTCTCGCGAATTGGTTGAATTGGTAGCCCAATCCCTGAGTTCGACCTCGGTAAATTCTTACCGTGTTTATTTTATTACTTGCGACGACCCGGTACACTTGCTGGTGATCCAACAAGTTTTTGGCGCCGTTGCCGGGGATTGGCACAACCAATTTTTCTAATTTTAGGGAAGTTTGATTATTTGGTTAAGTTATTTTTATTTTTATTTTTAATTACTATTATCTCTCTACTTCTTTGATTCCACTTGGTCTTGCCTTGTTTTTGTATGCGAGGTACCCTCCCACAAGAGGACTTGCTATTTGATACGGAGATCACCAAGACCGAAAAGCGCTTAAGGAAAGAAGCAGAGAGCGAAGAGGCTTGAATGGATGGATGGGCATCATTGGAGGAGATGTCGTACAATGATTACAACCGTGGTTGGGAAACCTCAAGTGGATTCAGTTCTGCAACATTAGAAGCCATTCTAGAGCAAATTAGATTGTTGAAGATGCAGAATGAGTCTTTGTCTTGGAACAAGAGGGTGAATGTGATACACGAGGGAATGCTTCCGGGTTGCGAATATTGTAATGGAGACCATGACACTTGGAGCTGTCCATTCTACTTCTCTCAAGAGTATGTGGACTCATGCCATAATTTATATGACAGCGTGCCTCAGAACAACTATCAGAGTCAGAATCAGTATTGGGGTGATATGAGGGGAGACCATCCGGGTTTCGCTTGGAGTAATGCTGACGATGATCTAGCTTGGCAACCACAACCTCAACAGAATTGGAAACAACAACCTCAACAGGATGGTGGAAGACGACCTTGGGAGTTGGCTCTTGAGAGGACAATTGCGGCAATTGATAAGATGGCCCAACAACAACAACCTTGGGAGTTGGCTCTTGAGAGAACAAATGCGGCAATTGATAAGTTGGACACAGAATTTGAGAAGGCAAATGCGGCAGTAGAGAAGTTGGGTAAGCTCGCAAAGCAACTAGATGAGCGTCTCCCAGGCACTTTCCCAGGTGATACAGAGAACAACCCTAAGGACCAATGCGAAGCCATAACAACTAGAAGTAGTGGGGTGTTGAGATCTGACTGGGATGCAACTAGTTCTCAGGAAGTTGAGGAAGAGCTACCACATGTTGAGGAAGAGCAACCTGAGAAAGAGGAATTGACAAGTGACAAGGCCCCGGAACAACCACAAGATCAGGAAGAGCAACCTAAGGAAGAGGAATTGGCAAGGGACAAGGCACCGGAGCAAGGGGGTAGAGAGCAAAATACAGATAAAGTGGTAGAGGATTTCACCATGCTTGCCAAGCAACCTGAAATTACTGCATTGGATAACTATGTTGGCTTACATGCATGTGTGAACATTGGTAAGTTAGACCCTCCCACTTGTCTGTCACACTTCCTCGTGAAAACACAATTTGACCCGAGAGGAAGTGAGTTCATCATTGCGGAGGTCAAAGAAGTTTTCACACTCAGGCCAGGTGAAATCATGGATAGAGTCATATTGCTCCTGCAAGGGCCACTACACAAACCATGGGATCCGGGTGGAGAATTTGATATGATGAGCGTCTCTTGGCCCTTGTGCCACAGGCTATGGGATCCAGGTGAATGCTTATTAATAAGTCAAGCTAGTGACATTAAAGAAGCGCTTATTGGGAGGCAACCCAATCTAGGTACCCTTTATTTTTAGTTTATGTCATTTTCATTTATATTATAAAAAATAAAAAAAAGCTTGATTCGCCACGCGAATCCACTGTGGCCACGCGAGACAGAAGCCCTGAATCCCAGAGGCTTGCTCATGTTTGTCTCGCGTCGCGAGGTCTACTTTCGCCTCGCGATTCTGGGCATCATCATCTGTTGGAATTCCAGATTCGCCTCGCGAGATACTACTCGCCTCGCTATTCTGGAAAGTGTGAAAACAATTTTTCCAGATTTGCCTCGCGAGTGGTCTCTCGCCTCGCGAATCTGCACTAAAGGTTTTAATTTGCAGGAGTTCTTCCAGGATGCTATGCAACAGAAGGGAGCCCGTGAGACCAATTGGATGAGGAGGCAACCATGGAAACTTGATCAGGGAGCACCCTCTCCTCTCCTCACTTTTGTTTTTGTTTTTGTTGTTTTTGTTTTTGTTTTGTTTGTCGCTCTTGAATAATTTGAGAAGATCAAGAGTATGTGTATGAATAGTGTGTCGGCAAGCTTGTTGGATTTTAATTAAATTGAGCATAGATTGATTGCATGAATTGTTTTGACCATTGATGATTTACCCCTAGGTTCTGAAAATAGAAAAGTTGATCCCCATGTGAAAAATTGAAAACTGAACTTTGAGAATTTTATTGTGATTAATTGATTTATGATAAGTTTGGGGGTGAGGGGGTGCACACACTAGGAATTGTATCTCGGTCAAACAATTTGCAAAATGTCCGGGTGAGGATTTGAGCCGCCAACTTTGTTTTTGATTGTGTGAATCACTTTTAAGTTGCACTTTCTCGGATTTGCTTGAATCTCTTCATGGTTTGCATGTTTATGTGTTGCATCAAATGATTTAGGCAATTTTCTTTGAAATAGCTACTTGGCCTAAAAAGAACCATCCCTAATGCATGTTCCCTAGTTAGCCACATTGAGCCTAATTAGCCTATTGTTTCTTAATGACCCTATATTATAAGCCAAAATCTGAAAAACCATGTTAACCCAATCTTAGGATTAGGAGAGCATGGACACTTAGCAAGAGAAGGGTTGTGGGAAACTAAGTTTGGGGTGGCTACAAGGTGATATGTCATTTTGGGTTGAGAAAAAGAAAAATAAAGGTTGGAACCCAAGGCAATATAAAAAAAAAGAGAAAAAAAAAATTGCCAAAAGAAAAAGGGCAAAACAAAAAAAAAATTAGCAAGGAAAAGGTTGTAGTCACCCGAGGTAGAAAGAAAAATGGAAAAAGGAATTTGAGTAGAATATGCGTTAAATGCTCATGCTCTCTTAGTTCCTAGGGACTTAAGCCTAGCATCCTTAAATATCCTACCCTTAGCCAGGCCCCATTACAACCTTTAAAAGACCTTCTGATGTTGCATGCATGTTTCGTGGGAACTATTTTTGAGATGAAAATCAAATTCATGGGAAGTGCTCTTGATATGTGAAATTGAGTGAAAAGATGATAGCCTAGACGAATTTGAGCGAATGAGTGAAATTTTACATACCCTTGTGAGGAAGGCAATTGTTTGAAATTGGTGATCTTCCTTTTGTGTGTAACTCTGATCCTCAACTTAGATTAATGCTTGCATGAATGATAAGTTCTCAATTGTTTAAAGTAAATGAATGTGGGGATTACACTGATGCAAAGGGGGAAATCATTGGAAAAAAACTGTTTTGATTGCATGAAATTTGTGCGAAATCGATTGATTCCTTTAGGCTTGCCAAGTCTAGAGTCCTTTTTGAGTTTTAGCTTCCTTGGGGACAAGCAAGGTTTAAGTTTGGGATGTTTTGATAAGCCTCTGGCTTATCTAGTTTTATAACTAGATGGACTGTGGTTTTTGTGCAAATTATTCGAGTTCAATCTCGTTTTTGCCCAAATTTGGCCTTGTTTTGTTCCTAAGTAGACTTTGACTCGTTCTAGGCATTTTTAGTAGTTTTTAGTCTATTTTGAATAGAATTACGCCTTTTGTTTCTTTGTTATTGTTTCAGGTTAGAAGTGAAGCTCCAAGAGTCAAGGAAGCACTTCGAGTCAAGGAAACAGTGGAAATTTCCATTCCGAAGATACTCGCCCCGCGAGTAGATGCTCGCCTCGCGAGCCTGAAGATCAGCAAAACAGCAACAGTCATCAATTCTGGCTCGCCACGCGAGGGGCTTCTCGCCTCGCGAGAGTCTGAAGACTCTGGAAAACAGAGACCATCACGGCCTAGCCGTGATGAAGGTCACGGCTGTGACAGATTAAGGTTTGAAGACTCGCCCCGCGAACACATTATCGCCTCGCGAGAATCCAAATTGGAAGCACGCCAAAACTAATGTTCGCCTCGCGAAATATTGTTCGCCCCGCGAGCGGCCGAGAACCAGAATCCCTATTTATAGGCTGTTTCAGATCAGAATTGAGAGCTTTTGGAGGGCCGCGAATCCTAGTAGTTTTTCCACTGTTTAGAGTAGCGTTTAGGGTAGTTTCTTGTCTCTTTGGAGCTGTGTCTCCCTTTTTATTTTCCTATTTTGTTATGGAGGTTATGTCCGATTGTTTGTCTATGAGCATGAGGAACTAATCCCCTCGTCTGAGGGAACAATGAAGCCACCCATGGCGGTGTAGATCCGATGTGATGTATGTCTTTCTCCCCTTATCTCAATTGATGTTTTCCCATTCTGATTTGATTGCGTTGATCATATGCTAGCGTGATTGACTAGTTAAACGTGTTGAGGCTGAACGGCGATTCGCGTTTTAGAACTTGAATTGGGATCACTAATTGAATATTGCACGACAGTGGGTAGGAGATTAGTGCAACCTTATAGGGAACACGAATTAACAGAATTTGATGATTAGGATTATGATACCTAGTAAGTAATTAATCCAATCTTCGAATACGTCCTATTGAGCACGACAGTGGATATGGGAGAATTTAGGGGTCCCGGTTGACATTGTAATTGAACTTAGGGAGGAATTCATCATCACTCGGGAATGCATATTGGGTGGGTGGATTTGTGACCTTGGACATTTTAATTTCAGATTTTTAGTTAATTATTTTATTAGATTTATTAATTGAATTTTTGATCCTAATCTCTCTCTCTCTCCACCACTTTCCTCACTTGACCAACTTATCGGATTTCTCACGAATTGGTTGAATTGGTAGCCCAATCCCTGAGTTCGACCTCGATAAATTCTTACCGTATTTATTTTATTACTTGCGACGACCCGGTACACTTGCCGGTGATCCAACAGAGAACCCCAAGTAGGTCAACATCAATAAGAACTCTAGCAAAGTGGCCAAAAATATGTTTGCTAGTTGCTTCATCTAAACATATTGGGATTCCAAGACTACTTGCTATAGAAAAAATAATCTTAGGGATCCAGTATTCTTGGGGCGGACCTGAAAGACTCACCCAACACTGCACATTAGAATGCCTTTGATTATTAGGATTAAAATCTGGTGACCAAGCAAAGATTCTTAGAAAACCAGGTTTAAGATTCCACGATCCAATAGTTCTCACACTGCGGAGATCCTCCACTGAGGAAAAATCAAATTCAAAATATCCTTTTCCCAATGGTATCAAACTCCACTACCCTAATGGTTTCCATAAGGCTTGTAACTTCAGGCGCCGCAAGTCATGAGTCTTGATTGGTTTATCACCTTTAGAAAGAGTGATACGTCCATGCAGATGATTTTTACATCTTTCCAATCCAGCTTTAAATTCTTCTTCTAGAATCTTTACTGAAATTTCATCTCCATTCAATTTCGGACGAGGGAGTTGATTAAAAGGAATGTCACAAGAATTTTGTAGAGCCTGCACAAAAGACTTCCTTTGTGGAGTTAGTGAAGACGTATCATTAGGAGAAGGTGGCAAAGGAGGGGGAGGAGAGGAGGAGGAGGAGAGGGCCGCAGCCTTGGCCAAGAAACCCCAAGGGCAAACAGCAGCCATGACTACCATGCAAACCCTAGAGAGAAACCCTAGCAGTCATAGACTCTACTACTTTGAGGATGCTTTCAAGAATAAAATAGCTCACGGACTTAGTGGTATAAGTTCTACCGCTTTGAGGGATCAAATAATGCTCTGTCATAATAGACTAGGACACCCTATTTCTCAATATCTTAGGCATTTGTTTCCAAATTTAATCAAAAATGTTGATTGTTCTTCTTTTGAATGTGAAAGTTGTGTTCTTGATAAAAGTCATAGAGTCTCTTATTCCTCTCAACCATATCATGCATCTAAACCTTTTAATTTAATCAAAGTGATGTATGGGGTCCATCAAAGATTAAAACCCAATTTGGAAAAAGATGGTTTGTAACCTTTATTGATTATCACACTCGATTGTGTTGGATCTACCTTATGCATGAAAATTCTGAAGTACCTAAAATATTTAAATGTTTTTCACAAATGGTAGAAACAAAATTTGACACAAAAATCTCCATTTTGAGAAGTGACAATGGCACTGAATATTTTAATAAGAATCTGAATGAGTTTCTCCAAAATAAAGGTATTCAACATCAATCAACATGCCCAAATACTCCTCAACAGAATGGCACTACAGAAAGGAAAAACAAACATCTTCTTGAAGTAGCTCGTGCCATCATGTTTGAGAATAATGTTCCAAAGTATTTGTGGGGGGATGTTGTCCTAACAATAGCCTATCTCATAAATAGAATGCCCACTCGTGTGTTAAATTATCGCACACCTTTGGACACTTTCAAAACCTTTTTTACAGGATGTCGATTGCATGTTGATCTACCTTTAACAGTGTTTGGTTGTACTATTTTTATGCATACACCTTCTATTTCTCGGTCTAAACTAGACTGAAGAGCATAAAAGTGCATTTTTGTGGGATATTCTCCCAACCAAAAGGGTTACAAATGTTTTAATCCTAGCACAAAAAGACTTCATGTTAGCATGGGTGTTACTTTCTTGGAAAGTCAACCTTTTTTTCAAGAAAATTCCCTTCATGGGGAGAATGTGAATGAAAATGAAGGTAATTTTTTGCATGAACCATTGCCCAAACCTGTTTTGATTAATGCTGATTTAATTGAACTCATGCAAATATGTTTTTCACGTCATGATTTAACATCGGTTCTTTTCTAACCGATATCTAAAACGAGGCGGTGGCATTTTTCAAATTAATGTCAAAACTTTTGACATCGGTTGATAAAATAATCGATGTTAAAAGTGTTAAACATCTGTTCATTTTGTAAATCGATGTGTAAGAATAAAACAAAAATTGAAAATTGAAATTCTGCTTTCCTTTTATCATCGGTTCCCTCAATTAACCGATGTCTAATGTCTTTAATCAAAAACAAATTTTAAAATTGCTTTACTTTTAACATCAGGTGTTTCTTGAACTGATGTCTAAAAGCCCAAAACCAATATTGTTCTATTCATTCCCTCCAATATCACCATTCGTGCCCTTTCTTTTATTTTGGCTTCTCTAAACCTAAACCCTCATTGTGCGTGCCGTCGTCTTGCTCCGTCGTGCACCGTCTGCTTGCTCCGTCGTTCGCCGTCCTCAGAGGTTGGAGCAACACGAAGGTGGTCCATCGTCGTGCGTGTTCGTCGTCACCATTGCAGGTGGTCCATCTCTGCTTTCAGCAATCGCAGGTGGTCCATCTCTATTCTGCTCTATTCTCATTGCTTTGGTTCTCACCACTCAAGCTCCCCATCAACGTAACCCTCTTCAGTTCTCATCACATAGGTAACCCATTCTCTTCCTCCACTTCATAACTTGGGCGTTCCCTCGTTTTCTTCTGTCTCTCACTTGGGATCAATTTTGGTGTCCCTATATATTATCCAGGAAGCCCCATTTTGATGATGAAATCTACAACCAGCTTGTTGAGAAAGCTAAGACAGAGGGTTATGATGTGAGCAAACTTCACAAGACTTCACAGAGTGATCCTCCACCAGAGGAAGAAGGCCCCCAAGACACCAACGGCATTTGGTGGATCAAATCCATATTTGGGAAATAGGTATGTAGATTTATCAACAATGCTATTTCTTCAAACATTGTTGAGTATGTTTAAAACACTGATGTTGATGAATGTCGTTTGTCTTCAATATTTTTTTTTTTATTTTGTTGTTTGGCTAGTAAGTCATTATTGGTGCTGATCATCTACATTTCATCTAAGATTCTTTTGGGATGCTAATAATAAGTTCTCTCTTTTAAAATCCGTTAGGACTCTATAGAAAAAACTGTATGAAACGAATTTTACATATGCTTGTGGCTATGAGCATGTTTATCTTTTGCTTCTAGTGAGATATCTTTCATAATTTACTATGCCAAAATTTTATTTTCAACTTCAGATTTTTATTCCTGTTGTTAAATGTATTTTTCATCAAAATGTTGTCAAGGTATTCTTCTTTTTCTAATTTTTAGTTAGATTTTTGTTCATGTAGTTAAATGTCTTTTTCATCGAATTGATGTCGAGGGCGTGCTCAAACAATCGACATGACCTCCTTGATTCCTGTGGGTTACATATGCGACCATGTTTCCATTGAAGTTTGTGTTAAATATGTATTTCATCACTATAAAATCGATAAAATTTGATTTTGGTCCTTATAAAAATTTTATTCGTTTTTAGTCCCTCCTCAAGTTTCAAAAGGGGAGTGGGATTGATTCACTTGAGTGTGGGAGGAAGGAAGGATCACAAATTATGGTCTTCAGTTCAATAAATTAAGGAATAAAGCTCACTTATGGAATTTGCTCACTAAACTATGAACTTCCTTGGGCAAGGGATTGCTCATATTCAAAAGAAAAGGGTAATGCTAAGCCTGCATATAATAAAAGTTGAATTAACTAAAAGACTCACATTTCATTTTTGCATTATTAGATTCACCAATACTTGCGCTCTAACGGTTCTGTTTCAGCTTCTTGATTTGAAGTGGAAACAAATTTACATGGTAGTGATGTCTGTCCTTCTACCCTCCAAATTTCCTTCTGACAACGTCATCTTGTTCTTGATAGTGAATGATGTGTGTCTAAAATAATTAACCATATTCTTTTGAGAGAAATCATGCTAAAACTCTGACATCCTTCATATAGAATGACTTAGAAAGATTATCATTAAACATGCAAAAGTTAGAAGTTAGAAATGGTGGTATTTGCATACATCATTTCCCTAAACCATACTAACTCAATCCTACAAAGTTATTGTTGTAGTTGTGGATCGCGATTGGATGAATGCTAGATGGACAAGTGATGAGTATGAGAATGGAGTGGAAGCTTTTCTACAATTTGCTAAAAGAAATCTTCCTGATAGTAGTAACGGAAAATTTTATTGTCCTTGTGTTAATTGTTTGAATGGGAGACAACTAGAAGCTGAGGAGATACGGGGGCATCTTATTTGTGAGGGGATTTACAAGAGTTATACAATATGGATATGGCATGGTGAATTGTTAGGCAGGTCAAGGGGTGTCTCAAAGAGAGGAAGTTGATGACGTAGATATGGATGATCGACTAGAGGACATGATCCGTGATATTGGGCAAGAGACTTTTCAGCGAACACATGTGTATGATATTTTGTGCAGTGATGGAGAAGTGCCTTTGTATCCGGGTTGCACTAATTTCACACGGTTGACAGCGGTGTTAAGGTTGATCAACGTGAAGGCGAGAAATGGGTGGAGTGATAAAAGCTTCACCGAATTGCTTGAGTTGTTGAAAGACATGCTTCCAGAAGGTAACACATTACCATCCCGTAACTATGAGGCGAAGAAGATATTGTACCCGATGGGTATGGAGTATAAGAAAATAAATGCATGCCCCAATGATTGCATATTGCAAAGGAAAGAGTTTGACGAGATGCACGAATGTCCTAGGTGTGGGGTATCACGCTAAAAAGTGAAGGACGGTGATTCTAGTTGTGATGTGGTCTAAAAGGGTCCTCCTACAAAGGTGTTATGGTATCTTCCAATAATTCTGAGGTTCAAGCGATTGTTCGCTAATGTAAATGATGCAAAGAACATTAGATGGCATGCAGATGAGAGGAAATGTGATGCACAGCTTCGCCATCTGACTGATTCTTTGCAATGGAAGAGAATTGATAGTTTTGTTTCCGGATTTCGACAATGAGCCCCAAAACCTTAGGCTTGGACTTTCTACAGATGGAATGAATCCGTATGGTAACTTAAGTAGTATTCATAGTTCATGGCCTGTTTTCCTGGTAATCTACAACCCACCTCCTTGGTTGTGCATGAAGCGCAAATACATTATGTTATCTATGATGATTTCGGGCCCAAAACAGTCAGGAAATGACATAGATGTTTATCTAAGTCCCTTGATTGAAGACTTAAGAATGTTGTGGGATGAAGGTATTGATGTGATTGACGGGTACTGCCATGAGACTTTCAAGATGCATGCCATGTTATTTTGCACCGTTAATGACTTTCCAGCATACGGGAACTTGAGCGGGTATAGTGTTAAGGGGCATAAAGCATGCCCTATATGTGAAGAAGGAACATGCTACCATCAACTACAACATGGAAGGAAGACAATTTACCTTGGGCATCGGATATTTCTCGGACCTAATCACCATTATCGTATATTGAGAAACGCTTTCAATGGACTTCCGGATAATGAAATTACTCTGGCGGCATTAACTGGAGAGCAAGTTTATCAATAGGTGAAGGACATCAATGTTATCTACGGGAAGACCCAAAAGAAGGCTACTGAGAAAAAAATATGGAAGAAAAGGTCGATCTTCTTTGATCTTCCATACTGGTGCAAGCTTCATGTAAGACATTGTATTGATGTGATGCATGTGGAGAAAAATGTGTGTGGTAGTGTAATCGGAACACTTCTCGACATTCAGGGCAAGACAAAAGATGGTGTGAATGCTCGTCTGGATCTAGTTGTGATGGGTATACGAGAGCAGTTAACTCCACAATCAGTAGGTGGTAAGAAGACTTATTTACCCCCAGCATGTCATACTTTATCAAAAAAAGAGAAAAAATGTTTGTGAGTGTTTACGAGGCATCAAAGTGCCACAAGGTTACTGATGAGTGTGATTACACCTCATATTTCATGTACATTTTTGCATGCATTTTCATATAGTTTAGGAAATTTTTATTTGATTTTTGTTAGTTTTTACCTTGGAATGGGTAAGGCGGTTTCGTGGTGTTGTTTTGCAGGAATTAAGGGTAAAATGATCAATATTGACCATGATGGAGCTTGGATGAAGATAGAGCTTGAAAAGTGAAGAAAATGTACCAAACAGAGCCCATCACGGCCCAGCCGTGATGACCATCACGACCATGATCAAGCAAAACTGGAAAGAAAAGAAGGCAAAAGTCAGAAGCTGTCACAGCCTAGCCATGATGCCCATCACAGCCGTGGCATGTTAACTGAGCCAGACCCCTTCTAGGAAGAATCTGTCACAGCCAGGCCGTGATGCCCATCACGGCCGTGACAGACCATTTGGTGAAGCAACTTTATAGGCAGAACTGATCACGGCCTAGCCGTGATAAGCATCACGGCCTTGATAATCCAAAAGTAGAAAGCACGCCCAAGGCAGAACCTGTCACGGCCTGGCCGTGATGGCCATCACGGCCGTGACGCTTGCCTAATCTATAAATAGGCATCTAGGCAGAACAGGAAAGAAGACAATTCTTAACCTAAGACATTCTCTCTAAACCAGGGGCTTCTGTGAAGGCTTCCACGGAGTTTCTTCTCTCGTTCTTCTCTATTTCTTTTAGTTTGGCTTTCTCTAGTATCATGAGTAGCTAAATCCCTTTTTTCACTAGTGCAATAAGTGCTTTTTACGTCAGTTAAAATTGATTTTTTACGCCGAAATCTCGATCGGCGTAAATACAAACGGACGTTAATAGTTAATATTTCAACGTCAGTTGAGAACTGACGTTAAATATAAAACTATTAACGTCAGTTATTTAACACAACTGACGTTAATTTTTTAAAAATTAATGTCAGTTTTTTAAACAACTGACGTTAAACATAAAACTATTAACGCCAGTTCTTTAAGACAACGGACGTTAATTTTGTTAAAACTGATGTCAGTTGTTATAAAGAACTGACGTTAAAGGTTTAATTTTAACGCCGATTGTTTATTACAACCGACGTTAATAGTGTATCTGTATATTTTATAAAATACTATTAACGCCGGCTTGTTTGATACAACCGACGTTAATAGATTTTTTTTTTAAAATTCAGTTTTAAAATATCACTCCCCGCCTATCCCCGCATTCAGTAAATATCCCAAGAAATGGAATATCAACACATTACATAATTGCAAAGGAAAAATGGAACAATTGGGGGACTTAAAACCAAAACCCATGTATATATATAAATAAATTTTAGTTCCAATGTCTAAAAAACAAAACTACCAATCTAAGGATATATATATATACATGTTATTAATTAGTTTCTAAAGTCTAACAAAAAAACTATTTATCTAAGTATTGCGGAGGTATCTTGTCAATTCCTTTTTCAGCCGCATACTTGAAGAAGAATTCAGTGAAGCGCATCCTCAAGTCTCTTAACTCATCTTCTTGAATAGGCGATTGGTCGCTAAATGCCTACACACGTTCAAATAATAACAATAACATCAATGCAAGTCATCTTCAAAACTATAATATATAATTTAAAAAGTTGTTTAAATATTACCTTAATCCATCCATCCGTAATAGATGCGGAGACTATGTTCAAAGATATGAAGCATCACATAATAGCCGCACAACCACCCGTCAATTTGAAATCGAGACTACCAACAAAATTAATTTCAACGTCAGTTGAATATACATATAAATTAGTAATTATAATATTAATTATTTGATAAATAAACTACCAAACCTTGAGGATGTTCCATACAGGATTTGCTTTAGCCTTAGAAGTCCTACTTCTCCCGTTGGCGCAACTTATGCTACTCGCCTTCAGCGCGCTATCATAAACAAATAATCATGTCGATCAATTAACAAATTCATATATCATGTGTGTAACAAACTAAAAACAAATGATATTAAAACTTAAATTAAATTTAAGATTAGTTACTTACTTATTTACAGCTTCCACCACCTTCGGTGGCGGATCTTGGAGGAGAGAGCGTAAGAATATGACAAGATGCCTAGACGGGTGAAGTACCAACAACTCGCCAATGGTCATTCATACGAGAAGGGAGCCAGATATAATTCTTTCTGATTCTCTCCCAACAAGTTCCCTATGTATTTACTCAATACATCGCCAGCAAAGAATTGGGGCAGAAGGACTGACAGATCTAAGAAGCCGTAAACTTATGCAACGCCCTTATCAAGCTGAAGACGATGGAGATACCTAAGATATGAAAAGGTGTGGATGTTAATTACATAATATATATATTGAAATTAAAATAAATTATTAAATGGAAAAATACAAAAAATAAATAAGTTATAAAATTAAAATTAACTTACGTGCACCAGAGACCGAAAACATTGTTGTTCAACCAGACGTTATTTCGCAGCGCCTTCGAGATCGTCACCACAGAAGGTAAATATCCTCCATTGATCTGGGCGTGCCACCCATCCATCGTGCTCCAATGGACATTCAAAAATCTCAAATGCATAATCCTCACCAAGTGAGAACAAACGAGTGATGGGTGACAGCAACACCAACGTCGACTTGGCCTTCAGTTTAGGAAAAATAAATTAGATAAGTTGTTGATAATTAAAAAAAACACAAGTAATTATTTGACTAATTTGGACATTAATAATGAATAAATACCTTTGTTAACATTTCGAGCTCACGTCGTTTGGAGTCCAACTCAAGCTCACGCCTTTTCACTGGACTTCCAACTCCCGCTCCCTAGCTGCCAACTCATCGTCCTCCACATGTGCCCTACTAAAACTCTCTTTTGTGCTCACATGTGAAGGGTTGGCATGCCCTGCGGTGTCCTGGTATGTACCGACGGAGGAAAGCTCTCTGGCAAGCGCCTGCTTGAATTATGGGTTGGATATTAAGCCTTGCATCAGATATGTTGTAATAGCTGGGTTGGACATGAGGTGGTGAGTAATGTCAGCCAAAATTGATGCTTCATTGACCACCCACTTTCGTGAAGCAGACTTGCCATAATATTCTTTGATGGTCACGTTCCCAGGAACACCGAGAACCCGACCAGGATGGTCTTTCTTGCCTAGAACAGTCATCAAGACGTCCCGCTGTCCAGAAGGGACGAATGCGCCCTGGGAGGACTGTGCTTTAAGATCCATCTACAATGAAAAAAATGAAAAAACGTGCAAGTGAAAAGTGTTGCAAATATCTATACAAATATCAATTGAAATCAAGTTAATTATTTACTTACAATCTTATATGCCACTTCGCGAGTGGCATCAACTTTAAAAGATCCCATCTTTGTCATGTGGCCGGCTAACCAGACATCCTCGCGGTGATATCCGATGGAGGACTTGATGGTGTGCCCTCAGGCACCTCTCCTCTTTCAATCCTAGCAGAGTGCTCTTCCTGCTTCGCCCTTAGCCTATCCGCCATCATCTCGCTCGATCCGAGTCCGGTACCCACCCTGAGACATGGTGTGGCGGTGGACGTTCTTCGCCTGATTCTGCCGACCCTTATTTGCCTTAGCCTATTCAAACAAAAACACATAATTAAATACATTTAAATGATCTATAATAAGCATACAAAATTAACTTAATCAACCAACCTTAATTTCTCCATCCTGTCGACTCCTGGCAAACATATCCCAAGTATCCTGATCAATCCAGGGATAATCCGAGAACATTTTATCAAGCCGCTTCTTCCCAGATACATAGTACCTGGTAAGATCATGCTTGAACCCATTCCAAAGCTTTGATGCCATTTTCATACATTTATGACGATGATCCTCGTCATTTGGCACAGTCCAAGCTACCTACACATTAAATACATAACAACTGGATGGATTATAACTCGGATAATTATCTAATAATGTAGATCAAACGAATGTAAAGGTAAAATACCATGATAGCCTCCCAAATCTTATCCTTAACGTTCTGGGGAACATCATTCCAGTGGTTGTAGTTGATGCATACGTGCTGCTTCACTTGTAGAAACACCCACTTATTAAATTCTTTAGCACGGGGTCCCTGGGCGTTTAGATTAGCATCGAAGGACACCTCAAGCTTCTATCCGCTTTGCCTGTCCTTCTCTAGTTTCTTCAACAAGGTGGCTCCTCTGCCCTGTTTTCCTATGAGCCTGTGATGTCTGTATGGACAAAAAAAAATGATAAAATAGAAGGTTGTAACATTATAAACTTACATTAAAAAGAAGGATTAAAGATAGTATATAACATGTAAACTTACACTAGAATCGGGCGTAGGCGTGATCGGGTCTCGCGAAAAACCCCACAAAGTGTCCTCCCGTGCATGTGGGCTATCCGACTGATCCATATGTATGCATGTTCAGAAACAATATATATGTATTAACATAGGTTATAACTCAAAATAAATACAGAAGTATAAATAAAAATAACTATATAGGTCCTGTAGATATACAAAACATCTATATATCCAATATAAGGACAATACGGGAGATTGAAAACTATAGTTTTTGAAGATTGCCAAGCACTGGTCACGGCCTGGCCTTGATGTCCATCACGGCCGTAACGTGCCAACTAAACCAGACCCTCATAGGCAGAACTGATCACGGCCTAGCCGTGATGAGCATCACGGCCGTGACAGATCAACCAGCAGAGCAACATGCACTAAAAACCAAGAATAGAGACATTCCAAACAACTCAAACTCACAGTTTAAAGTTACAACTACTGAGACTACAGTTTCAACATACACTCAAAACCAAAAATAGAGACATTCCAAACAACTCAAACTCACAGTTTCAAGTTTCAACTACTGAGAATACAGGTTTCAACCAGCAGAGCAACATGCATGCACTCAAAACCAAAAATAAAAAAATGTGCCCTAAAGACTCACCAGAAATAGGCGCTCGTGTGGTGGTGGGGGGGAAGCTCGAGTGGTGGCCAACATTCGATGTGGTTACTGAGAGCAGAGGGACAAGGAGAGTTAGTGCGCGGGAAGGGGAAAGAGAGATGTCAAGTTATTGCAAAGAATGAGCGGGAAAGACAGATTTAGGGGTTAAGAGTGTAGCTCATGGTGGTGGAGAAGAAGCCCTCGCGGTGATTGCGGTGGAGATGAACTCGCGATTAGGGCAGAGTGAGAGCGAGAGTGAGGTTTGAGAGTGAGGGTTGAGCGTGATGAAAAGAGAAAAGAGACGTACAGAGAAGTGCAGAAGGCGCGCGGGTGTAAACGTTATAATTAAAATAAAACAACATTTTACGTCAGTTGTTAGTAAAACCTGACGTTAAAGGTCATATATTTAACATCAGTTGTCTTAAGAAACTGACGTCAAAAACACTCGCACTTCTTACGTCAGTTGTTAGTAAAAACTGACATTAAAGGTCATATATTTAACGTTAGTTGTATTAAGAAACTGACGTTAAAAACACTCACACTTCTTACGTCAGTTGTATTACACAACGGACGTTAAAAGTTTATTAGTTTCTGCAAAAAAAATTCATTCCTTTGACTACTGTGCTACTTACCCATTCACCTTGTACCTAATCCTCTTAATGAGCATTAAGTTTATAGATAAGTTTTCAAGAAAATCAGAATAGCTTAGTAACTTCATCCACCGCTCCTATAAATAGCTTCCTTCCACCCTTTTAATTTTTTCTGCTTCACAATATGGCTCTGCCATGGAGATTAACTTCATCACTCTTTCTTCCTATGCCTAGACTCAAAGATCTTTGTCTTAATGGTCAAACAATTTCTGAGGTTGTGTAAATCACATTACATGGATGGTAAGGTTGGGTGAATCACGTAATATGATTCTCTCACTTTATTTCATCCCCGTCATCCCTTTCATTTTGCTTTGGAAGCAAGTGACTGTGGATTCAAGACGATGCATCAAGGAATTCCAGTGAAGAAGAAAGATGCAAAGATCCATTTCACTTTGCTTTCGCTGCTAGTGACTGAGGATTTACTTTGCATCATGGAATTCAAGTGAGGGAGGTGATGCATCCATTGGAGTTTCTGATGACAAGACTGAAAAACTTTAAGAAGCTTTAAAAATTATATTTAATGTTTAATGGAGAAATATTGGAATATAATATTGATGGAAAGTTTTATTTGGGAAAAATAAGAAATGTTGAGGAATATTATTATTTTAATAATTTATTAGTGTAAAAACAATTTATGAGTCACAGTGAGGACGTAACCGTGAAAATATTTTTGCACTGCTAGTTTATGCGTAAGAAATTTCTAAATATTAGAAAATGTTATTTTAAGAAAATAAGTATCAAAAATAATTTTATTTTGGTGTTGGAAAAATTATTTTACTAGAAAAGTCATACTTGGACTTAAAACGTTTTTAAAACATCAAATGTCGGACAATTCCGATAATATTTACGGTAGGATTACTAAAAACGGTAATATTAGTTAAAATAGAGAATTTGTATCAAAGCAATATGATATTGCAATGCACCGACATACTCGACTAGACACTACGTGTTTTCTGGTAGTGTAGGATGTTCCCGAAAAAGTCTATGACGTGCACGCCTTCTTCTATTGATGCATTCTTTATTACCCAAGGCTGGTACCTCCGGAACAATCCTCCGAACCACTCTCTCCGACTGTTCATAAAACCATGGTATAGGAATTCAGAGGTCATTTCTCAAGTCTTAGATGTCTTTTATCTAGGAAAACGCAGTGTTGTGGTCATGTTTCTGTGAAACATTATTTTTTTGTTATGAGTGTAGATATGATTGATAATTGTTAATTGTACGTCACTCTAAGAGTCGCATCACTGCAAGTCTTCCTTATGTGTAAGATAAATATAAATATCACCTCCTTATTTTTATATTGCCTATGTCGGCTGGCTATGTGCCTTCTGTATTCTTTTGAGAAGATTGAGACGTCAAGATGTCGCTTGGCTGATGCATCGTAGAGTATGGGATTCGAGCATGCAGACGATATGGTGGAGTTTCTAGTGGACATATTTCATAATGTCGATGGTTCGTAGACCATGTTTTTCCTCTTGGAAGAGGAAAAGGCTTAGTTCGAGAGTTACTATTGTAGTAGCTCTAGTAATGCCTTTTGTGACGATATCAGTAGTGGACTCAAATAGAGTTTCCACTAGATCTCATCAGTTGGGTTTGTCTTTCTCATGATGTATGAGAAAGGATTGTCTTTTCTATTTTAGTTTGGCCAACTGGGTATGTTTGGAAGTTAATATAACTGTCTATGGAGCTGTGACTCCAAGTATCTTATATTTTAGGAGCTGCGTCTCCACATCTTTATGTTGAGTCTGTACATTCTATGATTTCTGTGGCATGGTAAGTGACACTTTAAGGCCGAAGGGTGTTAAATTATGGTTGTAGCTGTACAAGTCTTCATGGTAAGTGACACTTTATGTTGAGTCTATACATTCTATGATTTCTGTGACATGCCACAGTTGATGTTAGCCCCCTCGTCTTCAAGGATTTTGAAGATATGATTGTAGCTGTACAAGTCTTGAGGGGGCTAACATCAACTGTGGCATGTCATAACGAGGAAATTTCTAAGAGGCGAGGACTAGCTGAGTTTTGGTGTAGTAATCCACCTCAATTTGATGGTGAACTTAACCAGGAGAAAGCTGAGTTTTGGATTACGAAAATAGAAAGGAACTTACAAACTATGGAATATCCTGATCATTGGAAGGTAGCTTGTGCGACATTTCTGTTGATAGGAGATGCTGGATTTTGGTGGAGAGAAACTTGCCAGTTGTTAGTGGCAAGACAAGAAGCGATCACCTGGAATGTGTTTCAAAACGAATTTCTGGAGAAGTATTCTTCCACTAAACTGAGTCGTGCAGAGGAGATTGAGTTTCTGCAGCACGGACAAGAGGACATGACTACTAGTGAGTATGCCGCTGAGTTGGAAGAGTTGATTAAGTTCAAGGAGTTGTATTTAAAGAATTACGAAGAAGTGCGAACGTGTAAGAAATTAGAGGAAAATTTGAAGGATGAAATGAGGAAGACAATTCTGTCATTGAAACTATTGCAGTTTCCGATCTTGATGGAAGAGTGTAGAGTTCCTCGAGATCTAGAAGTGAGTAAAGGCAGAAAGAGAAGCTTTGGATCTTTCCATGAGAAACCGTACGCAAGACCCACGTGGCCACCACAAAAAGGGAAGTGGATTAGTAGTAGTAGTAAAGGTTATGGATCGTCTAGGAAGTCTTTACCGAAGTGCATGAAGTGTGGCATTAGTCATGTTACAAAGAACTGCAAGATTCTGGGCATCATTTGTTTTAAACGTGGACAGCCTTGACATCTCGCTAGAGTGTGCAGAAAGCCTAAGGATGTACCTTCTGGAGACAACATGTGAGCCGAGAGACCACGGACAAGGATTCGATTAAAGAACACCTTGCAAGAGGAGGTAGTCCACCAATATTTAAAGTTTGAATACGTGGGTAGTTGTTAACAGGTAGAATCTTCACAACAAGTAGGACTGAAGTATAACAATCAAATAAATATCTTTAAGTGAAGTGTGTCATAGAAAGTAGACTTTTGACTATACTTATAATTTAGAGGAGAATCATTCTTGATTTTGTATGAATGTGTCAAATAATCTGTATTTATCTATGTCTTACCTATGTTGTCGCCAACATGTTTCTGAGTTGGTTTAGTTTCATTGTCGTAACTTTTGTTGTCTAAGTTCTATGCGGAACAATCAGAATTGCATTCCCATATTATTCCTTAATGCAATTACCTTTATAATTTCTTGATAACACATACTGGTTGGGAAAATCTGTTCAGATATTTCCTTGTTGTTGAGAATTGAGTTTGTAAACTTGACCATTTGATTTTTCCACAAATGAGTGAAATTTAAAATAGAATGATCTTTTGGCGGATCATATCTTGTTACCCTTGTGGGTGAAAAGTTATAAATTTTATGGCAGATGGAAATTTGACAATTCACGTCAAATTTTTTTTATGCCAAACGAATCAGAGTTACTTCGAGTGAGGGAATTCACAAAAAATTATTGTTGCTCTCTTAAAGACCAAGATAATTTTTTATTTAAAATCTAAACTCTTGGAAATTAAGAAAATTATCATCTTCAAATTTTGTGTTTTGAAGGAAGTTTCTATTGAGGAAGGAACTTTATTAGGGTCACGTTTGTAAATATGTGGTTGTACAACGCATTTTTACATTCAGGAACCTATTAAAGAGACTTTTCGTATAAAGAATATTCGTTGTTTTTCTATTCCTTTTAGTTTATTCTGATGAGAGAGTAAAGTCTAGAGATTATTTTCTCTTCTTGAAAATTCTTTGTTCAAATTTTGAGTTCTTATTTACCATCGGTGTGTTAGAATCGCCATCGTAAATGGGATTCAAAGTTTTGAATCATTCAAATTTCCAAATCTATCGAAAATTCATGTATGTCATTCTATTGACATTCAAATTATTCAAGTGTGCTTCGAGTCTTGAGAGTTTTAAAAGGGATTTTCCTAATTTGTTTTATCCGGTGGTTTAGTGAATGCAGTATAAGTCAGAGCGACAGTCTAATCTATGAAATAATTCACGTCACGTTCTGAGAAACGTGAATGTTACGCAGTTGGAGCACGTGATAGAAGATTGATATTCGTGTTTGTTTTCCTTAGACAAGTTAATTTTGCGGACGAAATTCTTTTTAGAAGGGTAGTATTGTAACACCCCGATTTTTACTGTTCTTTAATATCGGTAAATATATGCATATATTTGTTTATATTTTTATCCAAGACCTAGAAAATGATTTTGAATAAAACAAAATCGTATTTATACTCTACTTTATTGTAGAGAGTTACGATAAAAATTTAGATTTAAAATTCAGACGAAACCCGGTCTGTGTTTTAACTGACAGTAAGATTTTACTGAGCGGAAAACCTAATTTGGACCCGAGAACGAAACCATTTAGATTTTTATTTTATCTCCAACCATAGTGGTTATTTTGAAAATTTTCAAAATAAATAGGTTATTATACAATAATCGAGCAAGTACTAACTATCGGGGATCGACGGAATCGAGAACGGAGGTGCAGAGACAAAACCTGGCGTTGGGTGGATGAGCACAATGAGTCATCTATGATGACTCATGTAACACACCCCCTTGGGCATTACTTCCTAATCACATGAGGAAATAAATTAAAATAAAGTTTACTGGTTGCTTTCGGGGGAAAAAACTTCTATTATCTTCATAGGTCTAAAAATATGGGGGTAAAATTTTTCTTTTCTAGGATTCACCTCAGAAAATGATTCATGCATCACTTAAAATGAAATCACACTGTATTTTACTAACATACAAAGACTAAGTTTATTTATAAATCATAGAACCTCAGCATATACATTTCATGAAATAATCTTTTCTTGAAGTTACAAAATTGCACAAGGTTTTTCAGAACTGCCTATATCAACTTCTCTAAAACGCACACAACCCAAAGGAAACATCCTAAGCTGGTCTTTCTAATAGACACTTGTTTGAAAGAACTCAGTAGTTATTACCATTGGAATAATCACCCACCTCTTCAAAGATCAGAATTAATATCCCCGAGTGAGGTCAGGAGCTTCTCGGCATTGCATGTCCTAGTGTACCAAGGTACAACAGCAAAGAACCAGGAAAACCTGATATATTATAAGGGTGAGATACCAAAATATGGATAATTATAATAAACTATATACTTGCAACACAAACAGCATACACAAAAGATATCATCATAGTTACAACACGTGAAATAATAAACTAAATATAATATCACACCAATTCATCAAAACTTTAAAAAACAATGATGTTCATGAAAAACTCAACTTTGATGCAAGACTCCAGAGTTTTCAACTTTCTTTGAAATTGAGGTGATCAGGCTCGGTTACCATAAAGGCACAATGTGAATTTCCACTACACTGTCCAAACTCCTAGCACAGTGTGCAACATGCGTGGAATGTCCATAGCATACTGTTCAACACAAGGCACAGTAGTCCCGGCTAATGGACTTCATTGTCCATCAAGACACAATGAAACACCGTAGCATGAAATACCTAGACCTTCCAGTTATTCACACAAAACAACGTAGCATGAAATACCTGACCTTTACAGATATTCATACAAAAACAACATGGGCACGTCTGCCAAAATAAATGCATGAGAAAATCATTTTATTTTCAGCTTTTCTTTGTGCTTGATATTTTCTTTTCATAGAGGCTCAAAGCTCACGACTTTACAACATTTTTAATATCTTGCAACTTTTATCATCAACACAGGACTTTCACGTCCGAGTGTCTAATCACAACAGTCTCAGACTTATGCATCAGTCTTTAGACTTTGTGGTCGTAGAAAACAATTTTCACCTTTTTATTATTTTCACCAAGTTTCAACTCAACGTATATGGAGTAGCAGTCCATCGCAACGTACATTGGAACATAGTCCATAACAACATAACATGGATCATGGATCAACGTGCTTTTAAAATACTAGTATCCCAATGTCTCGATTACTAGGTTCAACTTTTAAACTTTTCTTCTTTTTTGCCCGGTGAAAATACAAAACCTAAAAACAAAACTTCCGTAACTCATCCAAGTTATCGGATAGTTTATTCCAATAAAACCTTCTTTTGAAAAACATTTTTCCTTTGAAATTCATTTTTTAAAAAAAACCTTATAATAAAACTCCAACAGTCCATATTTAAAAAGAAAGTCCTCTTTTAAGAATGGAGATTTTTTTTTTGAAGAAACTTAGTGTAAAATATGAGAACTAAAATATTTTTGGCAAAGAACCAAGAATTTAATTTGTTTTTAAATAATTTCTTTATCATAAATGGTCTCCAAAAATTTAAGACTTTTATAGAAAATATCCTTCAAATCTTCTAAAATGATCTCTTTTCACCTTCTGTGAATAAAATCTTTATCTTCAATCTCTTGAATTTTTCACCTAGAGAAATATTTGCCTTCTCTAAAAATATGTTTCAACTTAAAACATTTATTTTTCAACTTCTGTAAAGTTTTCTTAAGGCTTTTATCTTTCCTTAAGAGTTGGGCTCTAACCAATGGTTAGGATACTATTCAACAATCAATACAACTTCAAGCAGTTACAACATAATTAACATAATTCGTTTTAAGCACATATTTAAATTCAACATGTCATCATATAAATTCATCTAATTCTAAAACATCCATATTAACAACAACTTCATAAACTAGCACATAAACACACACACACACACACACACACACACACATATATATATATATATAGCAAATCAACCTTTCACATATTAAACAACAACATCAATAAAATCAAATAATCCAAAAATACAAGTACATAGTTACCATAATTTTAATATCCCTCAGGCTTTCTCCCCTTACCTAATTCGACGGATAGACAAAGTCTTTGTTTCGGTGTTTCCCAGAGCGAACTTCTTTTATCCACAGCGTCTGTCATAAAGTCTAATAATCAAGCAAACGACTTAAATTAAAACAACAAAGCCACCTTATCTTCCTATGTTTAGATTTTTGACCATGGCTAGAAAAATGATGCTAGAGATTTTCAAATCTCCTAATTCTTGAATTTACATTTGATACAAGACTTACATATGTATACATAACATACACACACACACACACAAACACATATACTTTATCCCATATTCTTATACCTTTATATTAACACTTGTTTATAGTCCATTTTATATCAAAAATCTTTAATTGATCATTTTAAAAGATATTATTTTCAAGATCATATTTTCCAATAAAAAATTTGAGTGAATTCTTTCATAAAATCATTTTCAGAACAACAGTGGGTTTAAATTGTGAATGATCATTCAAATGACCTTCAAAATCCTTGAAAATTTAATTGAAGGTACCCAACTCACATACAAACATATTGTAGTTGGTCCCATGTAAAAATTCTAAGGCATTAATTTATTAAAAATCCCACACTACCTCTGCTTGTACAGAATTTTCCAGAATTCCAAGCTCAGGAACATGTAATTTTTTTTGAAATTGTTTCTCTCTCTCTCTCTCTCTCTATATATATATATATATATATATATATATATATATATATATATATATATATATATATATATATATAAAATTCAACAAAACTTTATTCATACTTTAGTAATAACCCAGAAAATTTTATAAAAGTTTTTAACTTTCAAAATCATATTTAAAATCATCATGCAACCAACTATGTTCTTATTTTCGCAGTCAGAATTTGATTCTACTTTGAGAGGTGTTTCAACCCAGCAAATCTTATCCAAATATCTACATATTATATATCAAATTAAAGCCCCAGAAGTCTTATTTCCAACTACGAATTTAGATTTCAGAAACACGTTTTGTATAAAAAGTTATGGTCTTACAAATAAGTATATGTCATACTACCAGATTTATATTTTATATATATTCATCCGCACTAAGTTATTATCTTCACTCTAACATCATTTACAAGCCACAAAACCAACATACAAGGGTCCTAGACCCTTAAAATCATACATGCAAACATACATCAACTGAAATTAGTAACCATTATTATCAAATAATGGTTCAAACAAAGAGTTGAAAAAAATCTTTAAATCAAATATGAGAAATTTTGGATAAACACCAACTTTCCTTTACATATGATTTTTGGCCATCATAAAAAATTTGACTTGGAAGATTTCTTTGCCACATGAAATCCATATAAATAAAAGTAAAGATTGTGATGAGTTCGAAAATTCACTTCTTGTCCAAAACATAAACATGAAATTATAGAGTGTGACATGCAAGTTAAAAATACAACAAAACTCCACTTTTTCTCTTTATAGGGTTTCGCCACACCCTCTAAATTAGGTTTAGAAATTTTCTTTGTAACATGCATGTATAGAAGTTGATATCAAGGATGAAGATGAGTGAAAGAAAATTTAATTTGATGAACATGCATTAAGAGAAACTCAACTTGCAACTAAAATAATTAACATGCATGTTGATATTAGAAACTTGTTTGAAAAGAGCAAGGGTTTAGAATTTATACCCTCTAAATGATGATGATGAATGAAGATGGAGGTGGTTTTTAGCTTCCAAACTCAAGTGGCTAGAGGTTGAAGATGATGAATAGTAAACTTGAAAATTTTGCAAGAGTTTGGGAGCAAAATAAAGGATGAAGTAAATGAGTAGAAGAGGTGGTGAGGGGTATTTATAGGGGGGAGGGGGGGTGCTGTCTATCTAGAAAAATCTGGGATATTTTTAAAATTTTAACAATTTTTTATTCAATTTTATTTTGAAAATCAAAATGATGCATTTTCTAGTAAATTGAAATCAATAATTACACTATGTCATGAATAGTGATAAATAGTGACAAGGGTCACTATTAACATCAAATAAAATCTTTGCCAAATCTGGAAAAAAATATGAATTAAATAAATTTGGCTCTTTCTGGTACCAATTGTTACGTAACGATAAAAACCGATCGTATTTTTATTCGCAAAATTTCACCCGAAAATTCATAAAAAAATAAATAATTTCTAAAATCATACAAATAAATATAACTGGGTTATAAAAATAAATTTTTTAATTTTCGAAATTTTAAAATTATTTTCGGGTCAGTAGAGCTTAACTGACAGCGAAAACTCAAACCGTAAACGTCTGGAATTTTCTACCGAAAATTCAATTGTACATTTCTAATATAAAATAAATAAAAATTGACTTAATTTGGTCTATCAAAATAATTCATCACCATTTATGAAAATAAAATCTTAAATATTCATATAATCACAATTTACAGACAAGCAGAAAAATCAGGATGTTACAAACTACACTTTTAATAAAATAAATTATGAGCGTGAAATTTGGTTTGTTAAAATAATTCTTCACAAATTATAAAAATAAACACTCAATTATTTACATAAACACTTATCTCTTTATGACGCTCGTATCACTTGCACCCTTACACTTGGCACACATGCACTTGGTGTAGGTGACACCCTTACACTTGGACCACATGCACCCTTACACTTTGCACACTTGCACTCTTACACTTGGCACACATGCACCTTCACATTTTGCACACATGCACCCTATTATCTTTGAAACGATTTTAAGTAAATTCGAACGAGCAAAAGGTTCCATCATACGATATTCAACTTGAGATGATAAAACCCTTTCAACCTCTTTATACTTAATTAATTTGTTAATTAATTACAGTGTCCCCTTACTGTAATTTTTGGGGCGTGACAACTCATGGGGTGAGTCATATGGGTTAGTCATCTTGCATTAAATGCAAGTAATGATGGTTATATGTAAAAAGACCAAAATGCCCTTGATCTTTAAGTAAAATTCCAAGAGTGTCCCTACGTGAATTTTAACCAAAATACCCTCTAAATCTATTTAATTTCGTGCAGCCCCTCCACTAAACCAAACTCATTTCATTTTGATTTCATTTCATCATCTTTCTCTCAAAAACCCTAATCGGGTAAACAACAGAACCAAACACGAATGTACAGAGATATACCGGGAGAACAGAACGACAAGTCGTCTGTAACACCCTGTTTTTCGTAAGCTTCTTTATCAGTAAATACATGCTTTAATGTATTTTTTTTTATAAAATCCAGAGGATGATTTTATTTTAAATAAAATCATTTTCTTGTGTTGTTTTACCATATGAAGCCCCAATAAAATTTTTCAAATAAAAATTAAGACAAAAACCGATCCGGGTTCTCACTACATGGTACAAGTTCACCGAGCCGTAAACAAAATTTTAATTCGTGAACGAGACAATTAGTGTTTTTATGATGTTTTATGTGGGTTGGTAAATTCTTGAAATTTTGTTGTCCGGGAATAAAATATAATATTTTATCCGGACGAAACCTTCAGAAAATACGATCGGATGTGCAACCGGTTACGTATTTACACAGTTAAATGAACCCTAAAGAAGGAGAAAAGACTTTATGGGAATCTCATTTAATGTTATGGCATGCCTAATGGAAAAGAAAATCCTAATTACACTTCAAAATCTTACTTTTCACTTTCTCTCTCCAATCACATCACATCACATTAACTCTTAACCCACTCTTCAAGAAACTCATCTTCTTTCTCTTCTTCCTCTCCAAAACCGTGCCCCCCTCACCTTTCCTCTATAAATACCACTCATCCACTTCACTTCATCACTTTCCTTTCTCCAACTCCATTAAAACCCTTAAGTTTTCATCTTTTCTTAACTTCAACCTTCCAAAGCTCTAGTTTTTCTTCTTCTTTTCACTAAGTGTTCTTCATCAAAGTTGTTCCTCTTTCTTAGGTTAATACTCTCATGTATTCTTTTCTTTAAAAACTTCATCTTTTCTAAAGTTTCTTCTTCATGTCATTTATGAGCTTTTATCTTCAAAAATCTCTCAAAAATGGTAGAAAACTCCTTTTGAGTTGAAACCAATTTCTATGGTCTTGTATTTACTTGTATTTTAACATACTAAAAGGTTGTGTAAAACAAAGTTTCCTAACCTCTACTTCTTAATGAGGCCGAACCATACCTATGGTTTTGATGGATTTTGTTTCAACTTTTACAAGTGTGAGTTTGTATTTAAAGATTTGTTTTTCCAAAATGATCATGACCAAGGCTCCTTTATGTTAAAGGATGCTATGTCCAAAGTGATTGGAAAGTTTCAAGATTTGTTTCCCAAAATGATCATGACCAAGGCTCCTTTATGTTAAAGGATGCTATGTCTAAAGTGATTGGAAAGTTTAAAGATTTTTACTCTACTTTATGTCATTTACTTTTATGTCATTTATGTTTATGCTATTTACTTTAAGTCATTTACTTTATGCCATCTATATTTATGCCATTTACTTTAAGTCATTTACTTTATGTCATTTCCATTATGTCATTTACTTTATGCCATTTATATTTATGCTATTTACTTTATGTCATTTCCATTATGTCATTTACTTTATGCCATTTATATTTATGCTATTTACTTTATGTCATTTACATTATGTCATTTACTTTTATGCCATTTATATTTGTGCCATTTACTTTAAGCCATTTACTTTATGTCATTTACATTATGCCATTTACTTTATGATATTATACTTTAATTATTTATAATCATATGGTGTTTCCAAGATGATCAAAGACTCAAGCTCCATAAGTTTTTGGATGCTAAAAGGTCTAAGAGATTGGAAGAATTTAAAGATTTTTATCATAAAAACCCAAGGATGGCTTGAACCTTAAAGGTTATGGACCTAGGGTGTTTCGTTTTTCATTTATCCAAAGTGATCATGGTTTTGAGCTCCTTACTATTAATGGATGCTAAACCAAAGAGATTGGAAATTTTAAATGTTCCTAGCCTATTTTATTGATCAAGGCCGAATCTCCATCAAGGTGTAACTTGGTGGGATTTTTGTTCAACTTTGTTTTAAGTAATCATGTTTTAAACTCTTAGCACTTGCGGATCATAAATCCCTAAGTTGCATATGTTTTGGAAACTTCTAGCCCCAAGTTCTCGATTGAGTTCTAATCCTTGAACCTTGTGTCTTGAAACCTAGACTTGCATCCTAAACCAACCTTGAAGAACGTCCGCGAAACCGTTTATTTTCTCACATTCTTTTACCTTCTTAAGGTAAGAGGGGATTTCCTAAAGATATTCAATGACTGTATGCATGTGTGTAGGTGTTTAACTGGATACTTATATGATGATTGAGCTTACTTGATTATTTTATGTACTTAAACTGTTGTGCTATTATCTGATGATTGAACTGTACTTGTTCTAAATGATATAATGCATACATGTGATGAAATGCTTTCAACTGTGAGATTGCCATTACACTGATGATATACACTGTTGTTGATTGAAAGTTTGCTAAGCCAGACGTGCGTCTGTGCTCAACCATAATAAGGATTAAAAACCTTAATAAGCTTTGAATATGGAGGGATTGGTGTTCTTTTCCAAAAGCTCTTTAAACTTAAAGTACTTGTTTTGAATGTTGAAATGATTTTGGTGTACTATTATATTCAAGAGGAAAATCCTTTTCGAACTATGTGTTTTCAAGTGGAAACTTTCAAGATTATTTGGCAATATCCTATTGGGGGAAATATTTCAAAGATAAAAGAATTTCAAAGATGCTTTATAAAAAGATTTTCAAAGAAAAAGGTTTTCCTAAACATTTTAGAAACTTTCCGATAACCTGGATAGGTTATCGAGGATTCGGTTTTGGATTCGTTTTTCACTGAACGAAAAATAAGTACTTATGAAAGCGAATCTAGTACGCGAGACGTCGCCTCTAGTATTCAGTGATGTGCACGTGATCTTGGATCAGTGTTAACCCGGGACTACGAGCCCTGGTTATGATATTAGGGACTTGGGTCCTAATCACGTTGTGTTGGACTGTGTCTTCTGACCGCGTGTGATGATTATGATTAAAGGTGAAGGTTGTTTTCTACGACCACAACCCTTGATTGCGGCCACGGTCTTGGGCATTGTGATTGAGCATTCGGACTATGAGTCCTATGTTTCTGAGTTCTCAAGTGATGGGGAAATGATGATTAAGTCGTTAGCTTTGAGCAACGACAGTGAAAAGAATGAACACAAAGAAATCCTTTCAATAAAATATTTTATCATGTGCATTTCCCCAAGCAGACGTGCTATTGATGATTAAATCGAGATACAAAGATGGTATCCGGGAGTCTCATCCCATGTAAACCGAGTGAAGAGGCACATGTGACGTTGCCCGGCCCCGAGACCTTAATGCATGAGGGTAAGGGGGTAACTGCCCAGGTGGGCTAGAGCTTGACCAACTCTAACTTCTCCAAGTGATAATATGGTGTTGTGATCTCATGAGATTAAGTTAGAGCCTGATATTGAAGTGCCATGCATCTTTTCGAAAGATTGGTCATGCGGGTTTGATGCCCTTTGATATAACACTGATATATTGCGAATATGCATGATTTAACTGCGTATATGATTCTGTGATGTATGTATCATGTGTATGGTTGTTGTGGGATATATCTTATGACGGTATCTCACTATTACAATTATATCAGGTATCTTCGGGTTTTGCTGTAGTACCTTGGAACTCTAGTGTCGATGTTGCAGAGGAGTCTTTCTAAGTCAATTGAAGACCTAGTATTAGAGGTTGGGAAAGTATTTCGATTGGGGGTCTCTCCAATTAATATTCGATAGAATGACCAGCTTAGGAGTATGAGTTGGGTTGTATATCTAAAGAGGGTCTGGAATGTAGTGTTATATACATTCATCCTAAGTTTAAACTTTTTCTTTCGAAAATGGAAACTTATAGAAATGTTCTATGTTATGGTAACCTTGTTACTGAACGTGACCTCACGTTTTAAAATGTATGTATGATGGATTTCGGAGTTATCCCTATATGAGAAAATTTTATACCCCAGCTTTTTCGACTTAAGAGAAAACATATTTTTCCGAAAGCAACCAAAGAAATTATCTTTTAATTTAAATTCCGCATGTGTTACGTAAGTAATGCCCTGAGGGAGGGTGTTACATCGTCCATGATGACTCAAGAGGAATGAGTGACCATAATGACTCACCATAGCCATTAATGTGCATTTATGACAAGTAAATGTGAAAAGACTAAAATACCCCTAACATAACCTATGTCTAGTTAACTCCGACCAAGGTTAGCCAACCATGATTTGTAACTAAAAATATCTTCTTCCTTATTGTGGTCTAAACCCAGCCACACCACCCTAAGAGTACCTCCACCATATATTCATTTCATAGCATAATGATTACCTATATGTGAAAAGTCCAAAATACCCTTAATCTTTCCTTGTAACTCCAAGTTTGCCATGACAACATTTTTGACCCTTTGGTCCCTTGAAGTCATGGCTTCCCCTCTATAAAAGGCTATCTCCATTTCATTTTTCTCCTTCACAAGTGTTTCATCTTCTTCATGAAGGTTGTTCATCATTTTCTCTAAGAACACATAAAGACTTCAATGATGCTCATACTCATCCGAAACTGTACCAAAATTATGACCATTTTCTGTTCTGAAACTCGGAAAAGTTTCTACATGAAATTTTTTTCTCTTCATCTCTTCCTTCCAACGAGCTAAAGATCACCAAAAACGGATAAGCATATTGGGAGATATGCCCAAATTACCAAAACAGCTCAAAATCCTCAGCATCCCAAGAAAGCAGTGGAAAGAAGGCTCTTTACACCCCTTTTCTCATCTGAATCAAACAAAATCTGAAAAATAAAAGTTGTGACTCTCCTTCTTACCTTTCTAACAAGATACAGTTTGTAATTTTTAGATGAGTAAATCGTGAGATATGCTCATAACACCACCACTCCCTCAAAGCTGTCACATTTTCAACTAAGCTTGTTTTGATCATTACACTTCATCAAGAGGTAACCTCTCTCCTACATGATCAATCATGTCTTGTTTCTAATTCATTTCATGATTTTCATGCCATGATCATCATTTAAAATTCTTAGATCTAGAACTTTGAAAATTCCTAGAAAATCATAGAAAAATCATTTTAATGTGAGATCAATTTCTAGGATCTCCATATGACTTCTATTTTCATTAACCAAGAGCATGAAAAATTTAGAGTTCCCTAGCTATTTCTTCTTGACTTGGCCGAATCGATGTTCTAGTGGGCTAGGATGATTTTCTTCAATCTTTAACTTGATTTCTTGTTGGTTGTTCATGACTAGGTTTTGTCGGTTCAAAACCTTGTGATTTAGGCGAACAACATCATTATACTACTTGAATTTCAAGTGATCTACAAGAGGTAAGTGGGGAGATTACTGATCCGAGGCCGTATACGGGTCAAAATAATAGTAATTAAAAACTGTAGTACAAGGCAAAACAACCTTGGTCGTCTCACGAGGATCTTTAAAATTATTAGCCAATCAAGAATGTTAGAGAAATGGGGTTTTCAAAATTCCTTGGGAGAAAACAGAATGAAATTAAAAAAACAAATTCAATCAATTAAAAACATCAATCCAAGACGTCAAGTTCTTTGGTAGAATTCGTCATCGTTCCAAAAGATATAAATTTGTTTGCTCTCCTCCACTATTAATTTAAAATCTACTACATAATCATGTAGGGTTTAAACAACAAAATTGGAGTCACAATCGCAATCCCTAATAATGTTGATTTATGCACAAATTCAATTAATCTAGGTTACCAATCGGTTCCCTAATCTCTATTAGATTTTCAGATTGATCAATCCTAATTTCTAATTCCAATTCAATCATGAAAACTGAATCTACATCTAATCGGACATAAATCAAGTGCAATCACATTCACAACACAAATCATAATTGAAGGGAGAGAAGAGGGGAGGAAGCAACTGAAATACAATTAAGAGTAGGGAACTCAGAATTCAAACCAAATTACTTGAATGTCTAGGATTGATAAAAGATTAGTCATCACCATTGGAGAAGCCTTAACAAACATTAACAAAGTGAAGAAAACTCAAAAGAACAGAAGAGAAGAAAATAGAAGAGAATTCCAAAACTTGCAAAAATACAGGGATTATCAAAAGTGGTCTAATTTCGTATCTGACTTGTGCGGTACTAAACTGCTAATTATACTCATTAATCCTAATCTAACCCAATTCCAAATTAATGCCCTCTGAATAAGCTTTCCAACAAGGTATCATATGCCTTAATTGGGCTTAAGATGAGTAAGTCATGCCCATTTAAGTGAGGGAACATCATGGATCATGAACTGATCCGCGTCAGAGAATTCGGGACCCAGTTTGGCCTTGATTTTGGCCTAATTTGACAATTCTTGGGAAACCTGAAATTGTAGGTCTCTTCCTTATCTTTCTAGGGACAGCAAGATCACCAAAATACAATATCTGTAGCTTTAGTTATGCTCTGCGTAAGACAACAATGTCAGGATGAGTGAAAAATCCGAAAATTAACAATGTTTAGCAATTAAGCCCAATAATGCAAAACTCAGCCAGCCAAATATACAACACTAAAAGGTGACTCAAAAATGATTTATCAATTACTACTACCCTACCTTAACGTAGATATGTATGTGGTTTAAAGTATTTGTATGTTGTCTTGTAAATCCTAAGTGTTAGAATTATGTATTATTGATTTATATGTGTGTGATCCTCTTGGAGGATTTGATTTGATGTTTGGTTGTGGTATGATATGTCATATGGTTGTTTTGATTCCAAGACCTTAAGTTGGAATCAAGATTATTGTTTGCTTGACTTAGTAAGAAAAATGCCTAATATATTTATATAAGGCCATTCGGCCATACGTTATTAATGGGGTTTCAAGTTGAGTTAATTTGTTTGATTAATTTTTATAAGGATTGAGTGACTATATAAGAATACAGAAATTGGTTTGGAATGATTTGGATGTGTATATTGAAAGATATGATTTTATGAGTCCTTAGGGACTAAAATGCAATTTCTGAGAATTTCAGTGAATGTACTGAAATTCAGATTCTTATGTGTTAAGATTGTAGTCCTTGATGGGACAAAACAATAGAAATTGGTTTGGTGTTAATTGGATTGATACATAAAAAGTTATAAGCTTTTTTGTAAAAAAGGATTTTTTTGCAAATACTGTAAAATATTTGGGGGGCAGAATTGTAATTTCAGGAAATATGAGGGTAACTGAAAAATATTTCTAAAGAAGTTGGTTTGGTGTGATTTGAAGTTATAAATAATAAGTTACAAGGTTTTAAGTGAATAAGGACATTTTTGTAATTAATGAAAGTTGAGGGACTAAACTGCAATTTTCGAAAATTAAAGTAATTGGATATTTAGAAACTGTTTTTCATACCTATTAAACTATTATAAAACTCCAAAATGAGTTTGGGACTATTAGAGTGTAAAATGGCTGAAAAGGGATTTACGCGATTTACAAAATTAACGACGTTCGGTCAAATTCTTAGAAATTTTGTATAAATGAAGATTCAGAAGTAAAATAAGTGTTTCAACATGTTCATATGAGTAATATAACCCAGGAGGGTAATACATTTGAGGTCAAGTACCATGTTTTCAAAAATATGACTTTTGGACCTAAATTCAGTAAAAAGCGGCGAAAACGTCATTAAACGTTTTTACGGATTTTCGAGAAAATGTTTTGAGAAACCTATGTATCTTTAATGGAAAATATTCTTGAAAATTTATTTGATTTTATCTAAAGGTTTTGGTTTTAAGCCAAAATGATTTTAGTCTTCAAAGACGAGTTTTTACAGTAAAATGCAAAAACCTAAGTCAAGAACGACTTAGTGAAAATAAGAACGTAATAATTTATGATGTGGGGTAGAACACGACCTTATGTCATAAAGTATGGATAATTCATTATCCATATTCCATAAAATTTAATGGACGCAGAGTGGTTTATTTTCTTGGAAGCCAAAGAAAAGGCTCAATTAGAAAAGTACAGAGAAAAAATAATTGGACTTATGTTCCAATCTCATAATGCATTAGGACTTTTAGTCAATTGTTTTAAGATATCTTTACACAAAGATGAAAGTTTACTTGAGAACTTCCGCTCGATGTTAAGAACATCTAGCATCTGAGAAACCACGTTGAAAGAATTCTGATAGAATCAAGATGTCATCCGATGAAAAGACAAGAAGAATGTATTTTCCGGCAATTTTGCCTAAAGGCATAGTGAAACTATGTTCTGTAAGGTCGTTGTGCCAAGGAGAAGAGCTAACACTTTAATGTGTGTACAAATTCCGTAGTGGCGAATCCTGCTTATTATAGGGGGTGTCGGGGTATGAAATATTCACATAGGCCCAGTTGGTAGCTCCTATGTGGCGTGGTGATCTTGCATTGCACTAACATACTCGACTAGACATTACGTGTTTTCTGGTAGTGTAGGATGTTTCCGAAAATGCCTATGATGTGCACACCCTCTTCTATTGACGCATTCTTTATTACCCAAGGCTGGTAGCTCCGGAACAAACCTCCGAACCACTCTCTCCGACTATTCCTAAAACCATGGTATAGGAATTCAGAGGTCATTCCTCAAGTCTTAGATGTCTTTTATCTAGGAAAACATGGTGCTGTGGTCATGTTTTTTTGAAACATTATTGTTTTGTTATGAGTGTAGATATGATTGATAATTGTTAATTGTACGTACCTGAGAGTCGTACCATTGCATGTCTGCCTTATGTGTAAGATAAATAGAAATCTCACCTCCTTATTTTTATATTGCCTATGTCGGCTGGCTACGTACCTTCTGTATTCTTTTGAGCAGATTGAGACGTCAAGATGTCGTTTGGCTGACGCATCGTAGAGGATGGGATTCGAGCATGCGGACGATATGGTGGAGTTTCTAGTGTACATCTTTCATATTTTCGATGGTTCATAGACCATGCTTTTCCTCTTGGAAGAGAAAAGGGCTTAGTTCGAGAGTTATTATTGTGGTAGCTCTAGTAGTGTCTTTTGTGACGACGTCAGTAGTGGACTCAAATAGAGTTTCCACTAGATCTCGTCAGCTGGGTTTGTCTTTCTCACGATGTATGAGAAATGATTGTATTTTCTATTTTAGTTTGGCCAGCTGGGTATGTTTGGAAGTTAATGTAACTATCCATGGAGCTGTGACTCCAAGTATCTTATATTTTAGGAGCTGCGTCTCCACATCTTTATGTTGAGTATGTACATTCTATGATTTCTGTTTATGAGTCGGGTTGGGTATTATGTAAATGATTTTCGAACTCATGACCCCAATTGTGATAATGGAATATTTTATTATCCATTCATGTAAAACAAAGTGGTTATATTTACGACTTACGAAAAAGACAAAAAATTACCCCATTCTTTTATTGAAAATTTTAATTAACTTACTTTTCGGCCTTAAAATGTCACTTACGATAAAGCGTCCGAGAAGGGTGTTACATTATGGTTAATCACCCACGTTAATGGTGTTCGATAGGTCTTTCAAATTACAACTTTTGATTGGAACCGAATCTGGGTTGTTTGAATATTGGGAATCAAAACATGAAAAGGATGAAGAGAATGGGAAACTCAGTATAAAAGGAGCTAGGTTTTGCTACATTGAACCCTTGATGATCCATCACCACCATTAGTACTAACCATAGACTCAAGCCATGGAAATCTTGCTGACCCACCATTTCCTTGTATGTAGAATTTGCCATCTCTGTTGTTTGAGTCTGATATTACAACCGCTAAGTTCAGACTCAATTCTTCAACTTCCTCACAAGAACCAATGGGGTGAACAGGTTAAGGTGCGCCCCTCGATCGGTTGATCTTTTTACTTTTTTTGGTTTTATAATTTTAATTTTAAATAAAAGTGATTTTTATATGCTAGTTTTTGCCATGTCACGCATCACTGAGGGGGTTAACGGCCATGTCACTAGTTTTTAAAAGAATTTGGATGGGAGATGTTAAATGCTCTTATTTTCATTGTCCTTTCCTGAATTTTGATTTTATTGCAGGCTGCATATGTAATAAATGGGAATTGCAAGAATGTCATGAACATGTCTCAACCTGATCAAGTGGAGCTCCGGCGCTCTGTTTATAATGGTATGTTTGACTGGATGCTTGATATTAAACCTGATACTTTACTTTATAGTTTTTTATTTTGTTTTTCTTTGAGATGCCCTTAGTAATATCATATTCTACAAGTGTAAAGCCCTCCTCCAGGTGGTGGGAGGATAGGATTTTTACATGATTTCAATTCAATTAAGTATATATAGTGTAACTATTTCTTAAATGGAGTGACTGTCCTGACCCTAGTGTTAAAAAATGACGCATAAAATCAATAAGACATGTATGTGATAGCTTTCCTAAGCTAACTCAAGAATTTGACAGAACTTATTTTGGTTTGTGTATAATATATAGGTTTTAGAAGCCAATAACCATGAAACATTGATATTCCCCGGATTATATATAATAAAGAATAAACATTTAAGGGCGGGATAAGAGAGCTTTTACTTGATTATTTTTTGCGAGAACATATTCTTATGCCCATTAGTCATCGGAGTTAGCTTTACTTGTTATTCTAAAGTAGGGAGAAAAAGTTTGGGGGACTTTACATTCCTGCACTTTTTAAGTAACATGTTTCAATAGCACTTGAGTTTTAGGAGGTTAATATGCCATGCTTAATTAGTTGGTTATTTCAAGTTATCAATTGTTGGTACTTTGTAGTATTTCATTATTTCAGGGCCTTTCTACGAGACTTGCCATTAGCAGTTGATATGTCCACTACCATTTTGGAGTTGGCATTGAATGGAGATTTACAAAGGATCCATGACAAATGGGTTTTGAGCAGAGCTTGCCTATTACAAGGTGCAAAGCTTGAAGTGGACAGACTCAATCTTAAAAGCTTTGGGGCCTCTAAGTAGTATGTGGATTAGCCCGTTTACTTGCTGTGAGAGATTTTCAAAATCCTTATTAAAAGGTTACTTGGAAACGGTTAAATTAATATAATGGTGTATAGTTGATATACAAATGTTGATTGATAGAGTGGTTGAGTCCCTTCATTGTAAACTAAGTGGTCCAGGTTCAAGTTTTAGTGCATGCAGATTTTGATTTTTATGTTAGTTATGTAACTGACCAAATTTTTAATAAAAAGAAACGTTGGCAGGACTTGAACACGGTACATGAAGGTTGATGGGGCGCATCCATTGACTGCTAGGCCAACTGATGCCTTGTGTCAGTTAATGAACGTTAATACTACTTATGTATCGAATTTGACCGTTTGTGGAACTTTTGAAGAGTTGTTTTCTTTCACCAAGTGACATGAGTTGGTCTATAAATAGAACCATCTACATGTAGTAATTGACACGAAAAACTCAAACTCTCAACCATTCTTCACTCCAAATCACCTTCTTTTCTCCCTTATGCGCAAAGAGAGTTAAGGAAACTATTGTTCTGTAAACTGCCATTGTCGATACGCTTGGTTTAGGGTGTTCAAACCAAACCAAAGTTCTCCATTGTATCCTGAAGGGGATTCGCCAGTTACACCTGTTGCATCCAATCTACAAGGAGAGATTGGTAGGGGCGAATCGAACCTAAAGCCTAGTGTCCTCACACGCCTTGGAGATTGTGCGTTACCATTATTTTTTTCTTCTTTGTTGCAAATCCATACCCCATTTTCTAACAATCTTTAGGTTCGATTTTCTGTAACAATGGTTGTAACATTGAAGGAGGTGACTTCTGACTTTATGAGACTTGAGAGGTTCGAAGGTGGGAACTTTCATCGTTGGCAAAAGACACTAGTGCAATAAGTGCTTTTTACGTCAGTTAAAATTGATTTTTTATGTCAGAATACTGACTGACGTAAATACAACTGACGTTAATAGTTAATATTTTAACGTCAGTTGAGAACTGACGTTAAATATAAAAATTTTAACGTCAGTTGTTTATTACAACTGACGTTAATAGTGTACTGTATATTTTATAAAATACTATTAACGTCAGTTGTATATAGATTTTTTTTTAAAATTCAGTTTTAAAATATCACTCCCCTCAGATATCCCTGCATTCAGTAAATATCCCAGTAACATAGAATATCACACACATTACAGAATTGCAAAGGAAAAATGGAACAATGGGGGGACTTAAAACCAAAACCCATGTATAGGAAAAACATAACTATCTACAAGTATATATATATAAATTTTAGTCTCCAATGTCTAAAAACAAAACTACCAATCTAAGGATATATATATACATGTTATTAATTAGTTTCTAAAGTCTAACAAAAAAACTATTCATCTAAGTAGTGTGGAGGTATCTTGTCAATTCCTTTTTCAGCCGCATACTTGAAGAAGAATTCAACGAAGCGCATCCTCAAGTCTCTTAACTCATCTTCTTGAATAGGCGATTGGTCGTTAAATGCCTACACACGTTCAAATAATAACAATAATATCAATGCAAGTCATCTTAAAAACTATAATATATAATTTAACAAGTTGTTTAAATATTACCTTATTCCATCCATCCGTAATAGATGCAGAGACTATGTTCAGCATATGAAGCATCACATAATAGCCGCACGACCACCCGTCAATTTGAAATCGAGACTACCAACAAAATTAATTTCAATGTCAGTTGAATATACATATAAATTATTAATTATAATATTAATTATTTGATAAATAAACTACCAAACCTTGAGGATGTTCCATACAGGATTTGCTTTAGCCTTAGAAGTCCCACTTCTCTCGTTGGCGCAACTTATGCTACTCTCCTTCAACGCGCTATCATAAACAAATAATCATGTCGATCAATTAACAAATTCATATATCATGTGTGTAATAAACTAAAAACAACTGATATTAAAACTTAAATTTAATTTAAGATTAGTTACTTACTTATTTACAGCTTCCATCACCACCGTGGGCGGTTTGTTGGTGGAGAGAGCATAAGAATATGACAGTATGCCTAGACCGGTGAAGTACGAACAACTGCCAATAGTTTTTCATACAGTAGGGAGCCAGATATAATTCTTTCTGATTGTCTCCCAACAAGTTCCCTAAGTATTTACTCAATGCATCACCAGCAAAGAATTCGGGCAGAAGGATTGACGGATCTAAGAAGCCGTAAACTGATGCAACGCCCTTATCAAGCTGAAGAGGATGGAGATACCTAAGATATGAAAAGGTGTGGATGTTAATTACATAATATATATATTGAAATTAAAATAAATTATTAAATGGAAAAATACCAAATATAAATAAGTTATAAAATTAAAATTAACTTACGTGCACCAGAGACTCAAAACTATGCTGGCCATCCAGATGTTATTTCTGCAGGCGTTCCCGAGATCATCACCACAGAAGGAAAATATCCTCTGTTGATCTGGGAGTGCCACCCATCCATCGTGCTCCAATGGACATTCAAAAATATCAAACGCATAATCCTCACCAAGTGAGAACAAACGAGTGATAGGTGACAGCGACACCGACGTCGACTTGGCCTTCATTTTAGGAAAAATAAAATAGATAAGTTGTTGATAATTAATAAAACACAAGTAATTATTTGACTAATTTGGACATTAATAATGAATACATACCTTTGTTAACATTTCGATCTCACGTCGTTTGAAGTCCAACTCAAGCTCACGCCTTTTCATTTCCAACTCATGCTCATGGCGTTGGACTTCGAACTCCCGCTCCCTAGCTGCCAACTCATCGTCCTCCACATATGCCCTAATATAACTCTCTTTTGTGCTCACATGTGAAGGGTTGGCATGCCCTGCGGTGTCCTGGGATGAACCGACGGAGGAAAGCTCTCTGGAAAGCGCCTGCTTGAATTCTGGGTTGGATATTAACCTTTGCATCAGATGTGTTGTAATAGCTGGGTTGGACATGAGGTGCTGAGTAATGTCAGCCAAAATTGATGCTTCATCGACCACCCGCTTTTGTGAAGCAGACTTTTGATGGTCACGTTCCCAGGAACACCGAGAACCCGACCAGGATGGTCTTTCTTTCCTAGAGCAGTCATCAAGACGTCCCACCGTCCAGAAGGGACGAATGAGCCCTGGGAGGATTGTGCTTTAAGATCCATCTACAATGAAAAAAATGAAAAACAAGCAAGTGAAAAGTGTTGCAAATATCTATACAAATATCAATTGAAATCAAGTTAATTATTTACTTACAATCTTATCTGCCACTTCGCGAGTGGCATCAACTTTAAAAGATCCCGTCTTTGTCATGCGGCCGGCTAATCAGACATCCTCGCGGTCAATGTCTGACGGAGGACTTAATGGGTGTGCCCTCAGGAACCTCTCCTCTTTCAATCCTAGTAGAGTGCTCTTCCTGCTTCGCCCTCAGCCTATCCGCCATCATCTGCTCGATCCGAGTCTGGTCCCCACCCTGAGACATGGTATGGCGGTGGACGTTCTTCGCCTGATTTTGTCGACCCTTATTTGCCTTATCCTATTCAAACAAAAACACATAATTAAATACAGTTAAATGATCTATAAGAAGCATCCAAAATTAACTTAATCAACCAACCTGAAATTCTCCATCCTGTCGACTCCTGGCAAACATATCCCAAGTATCCTGATCAATCCAGGGATAATCATATAACATTTTATCAAGCCGCTTCTTCCCAGATACATAGTACCTGGTAAGATCATGGTTGAACCCATTCCAACGCTTTGATGCCATTTTCATACATTTATGACGATGATCCTCGTCATTTGGCACAGTCCAAGCTACCTACACATTAAATACACAACTGGATGGATTCACTACTACAGAAAAGGGTTTTAGTAGCGTACTTTCAGTAGCACTTCAATGAAAAACGCTACTAAAAAATAGGCGGAAGGTTTTTAATAGCGCTTCTTTAAGAGAGCGCTATCTATTCCTTTTTCTAAGACAACGCTCCTTTAAGAAAACGCTATTAAATGTAGATTGATAGGAATAGATAGCGTTTTCTTGAGGAAGCGCTACTATAAGTAAGAGAATAGATAGCGTTTCCTCAAAAAAACGCTATCATAGGTAAAGTAAATAGATAGCGCTTTTTCAAAGAAGCGCTATCTATTCCCCTTTTACTAATTAAATATTTAATTTCCCTCACAGCCCTCTTTTTCTCGCACGACTCAGCTTTCTCAAACCCTTCACGCGGTACTGATCTTTCTCAAACCCTTCATCGCGCCTTCTCCCTCTACCGTGTCTCCTTCTACCGTGTCTCCCTCTCCTCTGCCGTCGTTTTCTCCCTCTGCTCACATAGGAAGCCAGAAGCGAAACGAAGCGTGTCTCCCTCTCCTCTGCCGTCGTTTTCTCCCTATGCTTCATAACACAGCTTTCAGAGGGAACCCAAACCTCCCCACCCTTCTCCGCCGCTTCGGTCCCTGTCTCCGGCCCCATCATCCTCCAACCTAAGCAGCCCCTTCATTCATCATCCAATCCTTAACCGACACCCACATGCTCGCATCTTCAGCTCATCTCTTCAACCACTACTGGAATCGACACAGGTATGCGATTCGTATTGCTTTTTGTTCTAAAATCTGATTTGTTAACTTGTTTTTGAAATATTGGGTCTTGAATGCAGGCTGATAAGCAACAGCAGAGATACAAGCAGGTATGTAATATATATCTGCTCACTTTCTGGTTCGAGTAGGCTGATGAGTTTTTGTTTTTCCTTTTCTTTTCTTTTTATTTTGGGGGGAGGGCGATTGATGGTAAACAAGGCTGATGAGTTAATTTGCATAAATGCATAATTCTTTTATATTTGATCTGATATAATTGAAACTGTGATGTAAGGATATATTTCCATTAATAAGGTGAATTCTGTAGTTATTTTTTTTTATAACTGTGGAATCAATGCTAGAGGTATAGGAAATCCCATGTTTGAAATTCAATGATTTCTTCTCATGTCAGCCATGGGAAGAGCAAAGAAGCCGTTGATCTCTACGGTAACATGCTTGTGGAGGGTGTTTTACTAGATGCATACACGTTCTCTGCTATCTTCAAGGCTTTTTCTGAGTTGGGTCTTCTATGCCATGGCCAGAGGGCTCATGGGTTGGCTGTGGTTTTGGTTTTGGAGGTGTTGGATGGGTTTGTTGCTAGTGCTATTGTTGACATGTATGCCAAGTTTGATAAAATGAGGGATGCCCATTTTGTGTTTGACCGTGTTTTGGAGAAAGATGTTGTCTTGTGCACTGCTTTGATTGTGGGTTATGCCCAACATGGCCTTGATGGGGTAGCTTTAGAGGTTTTTGAGGACATGGTTGATAGGGGAATCAAGCCTAATGAGTATGCTCTTGCCGGCATCTTAATTAGTTGTGGTAATTTAGGGGATTTAGTAAAGGTGAACTATTATACGTCTCGTTGTACAGCCTCCTTCTCAGCTGGTTGGTCCCGTTTTGCTGAAGAAAGCAAATTGAAAGATGGAGATGTTTGTTTCTTTGAGCTCATTAATATGGAAGATGCGGTGCTTGCTCTTCATATTTTTAGATCAAACAATTAGGCAATCCATTAGGACTAGGAGCTTTTAAATCAAGTGATTTTGTGAGGACGTATCACCCCTCTTGCTAGAATGACCTTTTTTTTGTAGTTAATCCTGGAATATGCTAACATATATTGACTTTGTAAGTTAATTCTTAAATATGTTAACCAAGAATGTGTCCCAGGGATTCAGAATTTTATTAGTGTTTCATGTTTTATCACTTCATTGTTGTAGTGTTGTCACACAAATTCATTCATTACCAATCAACTAGGCTAGAGTAATTCTTAGCTAGACACTACTAAGATAGTCATTCAAATAATTATTTAATAAATATAAAGCTGTAGGAACTACAATTAAAATGCACCTATTAGAAGAACTGCCATAGGGATATATATACATGAAAAGCTAAATTCACCACATTCATCCTTTCATTGTCAGCCTAAGAAAACACCCATCCAGAAGTGAAAGACATGGCTATGGTTATAACAAAACCAACAAAAGCACCAAATCCAAATGGAAAACCAATGATCTCAAGCTTCTCATCATCATCATCAGACTGAGGAGGATTCTGCTCTGGTGGAGGAAGCATAGATCCACCATGATGGTAGTAGAGTCCCTTGTTCCCTTCAAAGCTTGTAGATGGAAAAGTATCGAACTGGCCCCCACTTGGGATTTCCCCATGCAACTGATTATAAGACATATCAAATTTGGATAAGAAAGTCAGTTTCACTAATGAATTTGGCAATTCTCCTGAGAATTTGTTGTGAGACACATCCAAAGTCTCCAACATTGCCATTCCTGATAACGATCGGAATAGACCCTGAAAGGTTATTCTCTTTCAAGTCCATAACATACAGGCCTTTCAGGTTACCAAAACCTAGCCATATTGGCCCATCAAGCTTGTTGTAACTGAGGATTATAGATGGTCTGAAACTTGAAACTCTTTTATACAACATACCCTTTTCACTAGTGTAAAAGGGGAAGCCAGGAACATTTGCATCTGATGATAAATTCTTGTCCTGAAGCCTCACCAGCATGGTTAAGCTCTGTGGTATGTTCCCAGTGAAAGAGTTATTTGACAATGACAAGTCCATGTAATATAGATTGTCAAAATTTCCAAACCATGAGGGAATGCTTCCACTTAGATGATTCCATGACAGATCTACCATCTGCAGCATCTTGCATCCACTTAACCAATAAGGAACTGAACCTTTGATCTGACTGTTGGCCAACACAAAAATCTTCAGATTACTAAACTCTAGATTTTGACCTTGAGGCATTTCTTCTTCTTGGAAGTTATATGTAAGGACCAGTGTACTTATGTTCTTGCAGTGACTTAGAACCTCTAATGATGCAGATAAATGCATGTAGGATTCATGGAGAGTTACAGATGGCAGAAAAAATAATGAGAAAAGTCCTTGAGCTTGCTCCTGAGGATGGGGGAACTCATATCCTATTAACAAATCTTTATGCTTCAGCTGGAAAATGGAACCATGTGATTGAGATGAAAAGCACAATAAGAGGTTTGAAATTGAAGAAAAATCCTGCGATGAGTTCGGTTGATGTTGATAGAGAGATTCATACTTTTATGGCTGGAGATTTGTCTCATCCAGGAGCTCATGAGATTTTTGAAATGTTGCATGAATTAATAAAGAAGGTTAAAACTCTTGGTTACAATCCTGATACCCGATTTGTGTTGCAGGATTTGGACGAAGAGAAGAAGATGAGTTCCTTATATTATCACAGTGAAAAATTAGCCATAGCTTTTGCTTTGTGGAAGACTGGTGGTAGAACACCCTCCACAAGCATGTTACCATAGAGATCAACGGCTTCTTTGCTCTTCCCATGGCTGACATGAGAAGAAATCATTGAATTCCAAGTAACTAATTGCAGCTTGAAATTTTAATTGGTATAATAGTTAATAGGGTGATGCTAAAACCAAGTTAGCATGCTAAGAACTTATTCACCTAAAGAATGAGTCCTAAAATTTAAACTCCATTTAGGGACCTGCACAAAGCTTAGTTAATTTCTTTGATTTTATATGGCTTGTTTCATTGCTTCATTCAACTACTTAACATCCCTTTGTTGTTTGTTATTTGGTTATCAGAACCTCCTTTCTTTTTTCAATTCTAACTATTCATAAGGGAATTTAAGTCCATAAAAAGAGTGCAAGACAATCTTCCAATAAATAAGTACGTCTGTCAATCAACTCTCTCTGTTGTTCAAGCTGCTCGACTTCACTCCGGTACGTTTTACCACTTGTTATTCCCCTTTGTTTTATTTAAACCTTTAGTTGTATAATTAGACATGTTTATTTTTATCGGTATAAACATGCATTAACCTTCGTTTCATGTTCAAACTCAAAATAATTATGGTAGATCGTAAAAATATGGATCGGAAGTGGATGTCTGCCAATCGTTTGTCAAAGTAATATAAGGACGGAGTGCAAGATTTTATTAGGTTTGCAGTTGAGCATGCAGAAAACCCTAGTAGAATCATATGTCCTTGTTTAAGTTGTTGTTATACAAGACGCGTTAGTGTAGCTGAGTTGGAAGGACATTTAGTGTGCAATGGAATTGATCAAAGTTATACCTATTGGACAAAGCATGGTGAGACTATAGGTGAATCTAGTGATATGGGGAATAGTGGGAGATGTGCGTCAGATGACACCGATATAAATACATATGATGCCGACCGTTTTGAAGAGATGGTAAACACGGTTGAAGAAGATCTTCGTGATTGTCCTCGAATGTTTGAGAAGTTGGTAAGTGATGCTGAGAAACCGTTGTATGAGGGTTGTACTAAATTCACAAGATTGTCGGCGATGCTAAAGTTGTATAACTTGAAATCAGGGAATGGATGGACTGATAAGAGCTTTACAGACTTACTCACACTACTGAAAGATATGTTGCCGGAGGATAATGTGCTTCCTAGTCGGACATATGAGGCTAAACAAATGTTACGCTCTATTGGCATGAGCTATGAGAGGATACACGCTTGTCCTAACGATTGCATTTTATTTCGAAATGAATATGCATCGTTAAATAAGTGTCCTAAATGTAATGCCTCACGGTATAAGAAGAAAGAATCGGCTCCAGAGAAGGTTGTATGGTATTTCCCCATAATTCCTAGATTTAGGCGCATGTATCGTAGTTCAGAAGACGCAAGACACTTGACATGGCATGAGGATGAAAGGATTAAAGATGGCAAGCTACGACACCCGGCAGATTCTCCTCAATGGAAAAGAATTGATCATGATTTTCCTGATTTCGGGCAAGATCCAAGAAATCTACGACTTGCATTATCTACTGACGGATTTAATCCGCATGGTGTTCAGAGTAGCTCTCACAGTACATGGCCTGTGATTTTGGTGATTTATAACCTACCTCCATGGCTATGCATGAAGCGCAAATACATGATGTTGTCTATGTTAATTTCTGGGCCCAAACAACTAGGAAATGATATCAACATATACTTGGCTCCTTTAATTGAAGACTTGAAGAAAATGTGGGAGACCGGTACAGAGGTGTATGATGGGTATAGAGAAGAAAGTTTCACCCTAAAGGCCATGATCTTCAGTACAATTAATGATTTTCCGGCATATGGTAATTTATCAGGATACAGTACCAAAGGTCAGTGTGCGTGCCCTATATGTGAAGATAATACGGATTGGATGCGGTTGGAGCATGGCAAGAAGAATGTCTTCCTTGGGCATCATATATTTTTGCATTCAAGTCATCATTACCGGTCGTGGAGAAAGGCATTCAATGGGAATACAGAAGAACGTGTAGCTTCTTTGCCGTTGGCGGGTGCGCAACTGTCTGAAAAGGTACAAGATTTGAGTATTGAATTTGGGAAACCTTTTGCGAGAGAACTTGTCACACGAGGGTGGAAGAAAGGGTCTATTTTCTTTGAGCTGCCATATTGGAAGTCATTATACGTAAGACACTTCATTGATGTAATGCATGTTGAAAAAAATGTATTTGATAGTGTCATTGGTACCTTACTCAATGTGCCAGGGAAGACCAAAGATGGCATTAATGCAAGGATGGATTTGGTTAGTATGGGATTGAGACGAGAATTGGGACCGGTAAAGAAGGGGAAAAATACATATTTACCTCCAGCTGCTCATACTCTATCTAGAAAAGAGAAAAATGTTTTTTGTAAGTTTCTTCATGGAGTTAAGGTTCCAGAGGGGTACTCTTCAAACATTATGAACCTCGTATCGATGAAAGACCTTAAGTTAAAGGGTCTAAAGTCCCATGATTGTCATGTTCTCATGGAGAATTTGCTACCCATTGGTATACGGTCCATTTTACCGAACAAAGTGTGGCATACCTTAACTAAACTTTCTTTCTTCTTCAAGGCAATTTGCAGTAGATTGATTGACCCTGAAAAGTTGTCAGCATTGCAAAGAGAAATCGTTGTGACTTTGTGTGAGTTAGAGATGTATTTCCCGCCTTCATTCTTTGACATCATGGTCCATCTGACTGTACATCTGGTTAGAGAGACACAATTGTGTGGGCCAGCTTATATGAGATGGATGTACCCGTTTGAGCGTTATATGAAGATATTAAAAGGTTATGTTAAAAACCGGTCACGACCAGAGGGTTGTATTGTTGAACGGTACATAGTCGAAGAAGCTGTTGAATTTTGTACCGACTACCTATCCAGTGTTGAATATTCTGTAGGGCTGCCAAAGTCTCGTCACGCAGGAAGAAGCACAGGGCAAGGGATTTCTGGAATTGAAATATTGACTATACCAAGGAAAGAATGGGAGCAAGCACACTTGTATGTTCTACAGAACGTCGATGAGGTAGAGTCATATGTTGTAAAACACAAGGACATACTTAAGAGTTCATACCCAAATAAGAGTCAAAATTGGTTAACAAGAGAGCATAATCGATGTTTTATAACTTGGCTAAAAGATCAGATTTCTGAAGAGTTTGCTGTAAATCCTGCCTCGATTTCAGAAAGATTGAGATGGTTAGCGAAAGGTCCAACTGTACATGTTTTCTCTTACACCGGTTATTTGATGAACGAGTACACATTCTATACAAAAGAATAAGATGATCGGAGTACAATGCAAAATAGCGGGGTGACTCTTGTAGCTGAATCCTTGCATATCTCAAGTGCGAAAGACAGAAACCCTATATACGCGAATATGTCATACTTCGGGGTCATTGAATGCATATGGGAGTTGGATTACACAATGTTTCGAGTGCCTGTGTTCCAATGTAAGTGGGTTGACAACAATAACGGTGTACAAATGGATGAGTTGGGGTTCATGCCGGTGGATTTCAATAAGGTGGGTTATAAAGATGAGCCTTTTATTTTAGCATCACAAGCTCAACAAGTGTTCTATGTCACTGATCCAACTGATACGAATTGGTCCATTGTTCTATTGACTAACAAAAAAATTGTTAATGAGATTGATTATGAAGCACATGAAGATGCTAATATTGAGGATGACCCTTTCTTCGGAGTGTCACAATCACGTTTGGCTAATCCAACTAGAGAGGATGCTATGTATATTAGAAATGATCATGACGAGGGGCATTGGTTCCTTCCAATATTTCGTACCAATAAGGGACGCGCAAGTCTCAATCCAACAAGGAAAAGGAAAAGATTAACTTAAAACATGTATGCAAGGATTGTGTATTTTTAATTTTTTAGACATTTAAATTTATATTCATGAATTTCTCTCAGTAAACTTGTATGATTATGAACTGACGTTTTTTACTTGTGTGTTTAATTTGTTGCAGGTAAATGGCATCTCCTAGTGATCATGATAGTGCTGAGGAGGCCACACAAAAGGTGAGGCGTCATGGGCCAACCTTTAAGAAGAAGATTATCCGCCAGAGGAGTAAAGGAGGACCTAAAATTGTGGTAAAATACTTACTAATTAATCTAATTAATTGTTTCATTCTATTAATTGTTTGTTATCTAAATTTATACACTTAATCAAAAATTTTTAGGTTAAATGGAATGTTAAGGTTCAGGCCATTGGTAGAAATGGTAGAGACTTGATTAGTTACATTGGGTCCAAAGTGCGGCAAACAGTCCCTATTACTTGCAATAGTTGGAGGAGTCTAGCTTTGAACAATCTCAAAGATGAGATCTGGCGTGATGTACAGGTAAATTAATTAACAAGTGTTAGTTATACTGTTTCTTAATTATGTAGACATACTTATACTCTGAGATTTTATTTATATTGGCGTTGAAGATGACTTTTGTGGTTGATGAGACTCGGCGGAGTAATCTAATTCAGCATGCCGGAAAAATGCACCGGACATTTCGAACTAACTTGACAAGAGAGTACCTTAGAGACGACAACGGGAATGTCAGACGTGAGCCTCCACCAAAATATAAAGATTTTATAAGCATGGAAGATTGGATAGCTTTTGTAGCAAAACGCATGGAAGATGAGGAATTTCTGGTATGATCCTATGCATTTATTAGCACTGCATGCAATTATTCAGAGTATTTGAAACCAACTCAATGAAAATTGCTTGATGAGGCAGATGACTATTCTTATTTTGTTTTCTTTTTATTATGACTTGCTATTTTGCTTAAATGTAATTAAATATTGAATACCTCCTCTGATCATTAAAACTGCAGTTGGTTTTATTTTTTTGTTTTTTGATACAGTAACTGCTCTAACTACAATGATGATATCAGATAGGGTCTCTAATTACAATGTGCCGTTGCTCTAACTTTGCTATAAGTTTTGTGAATATATGACAATCTCCACAGATCCTTAGGTTCTTCCATATTCTAATAGTTTTCTCCCTTGGAAAGCTCATGATACCAAGAACAATTGGTATAACACATACATTGTATTTTTATATACATGCCATCTGTTGAAGAGAACATAAATCCTTATATGCTCTTCTCTTTGTTGGCTAGTTATGTACCATGTTGATCCTTACCTTAGTATCTCTGTTTTAAGAACTTGCTTTTAAATTTGTTGGTGGCTATGGCAAAGTGTATTGCAAGTTTGTTGTTAGTATTTAATGCAGTTTGCTGGGGTTTTTTTTTCAAGTAAGGAAAATAATTGTAAGGCTAATGGTTTTAAAACGTGCAAATCAATTTCTTTATCTCCCTGCTTCCATGTTTATTTACGGGTTTGTGAACATTAAATTGTCTAGGGATCTTTTAGCATGTGAATTGGTTAGAAATTTGGTATTCGTTTCTGGGCTTTGGTCTAAGTGTCCAATATTTTGATGATTGAAAAACAATATTTCGATGATTGAAAAACAATATTTTGAAGATAACCGTTGATTGCACGGATTTTTATACTAGTAACTTATATCTTGACAAAAGATATAAATAAAAGTCAAAAGTTTGTTACACATCAGAACTTTCACTTCTAACCTCATATTTTGATGCATGACAATGTTATAATTATATGCCTTTCTGATTATACACATTTACTAGCACTGTATGCAACTATTCAGAGTTCAGACCTTTTGAGTGTGACAAAGGCCAGATTAATATATTTCTGTGTTTATATAGAGAATAAGCGAAGAAAATCGGCAGAGAGTGTTAGAACCTGACTACCCTTTCAAAGGAGGGGTTAAGGGGTATGCTGGCATTGAGGAAGATATGGTATTTATAATATCCTTAATTATAACTTGGTTTATTTAACACGTTTTGGTTTTTTTCTTAGTAACATGATGAATTTTAATTTGTTTGTTTAAATGTATAGCTGTTGGAGGCGGGTGGAGATCCAGAAGTTGATTCAATTGAACGTCATATTTTGTGGATGGAAGGCCGTAAAAACGAGGAGGGTGTGATTGACCATCCCCCACTAGGGAAGTGGCTGAAAGAATTGTAAGTATGATAGCATTAATTAACATTTTCATTTCTAATTTTCTTATGATAATTATGTTTAACTTCTTTGTGAATAATATATGTTTCAGGAGACCATAACACAGGCTGTATCACAGGGGGAGATAACAAATTGTGGTGGTCGCGAAGATATCCTAGCCCAAGCCTTACCTGCTAGAGAGTATTCTGGTCGCTATAGGGGTGTGGGTTTTGGTGTCACTCAGAAAACTATCTTCGGATCACGAAAGCGTGCAAAACAATAACAAACAATAGAATTGAGGAGGATGGTCACCCAACTGTTTAAAGAAGTCCAGGAATTGAAAAACAGCAAGCAGGACAAGGAACCAATGGAGGGGCATGAGCCTGATTTACCTTCCCCTAACCCTACCCCTACCCCAACCCCATATAGTGCCAAAGATAGTTGCACTCTTGTGCTACCCGAGGCAATAATCATTACATTAATCGCTTTCTTTACCTGTACATATTGGATTGACATTTTACATATTAATATTTTTGTTTATCATTGGTTTAGGGAAATAATATGTGCAACCTATTTTTGGCAAGCCCAACTCATCGCTTGGTCGCTAGGGGGACATTCTATAACGAATCAGGTGGCACACTGCACAACCTACCAATACCTGCAGGTCATGTAAAAGTTGTGGTTGAGTTTGCAATTGAGGGCGATGCACCATTGCCTGTGCCACTTGTGAATGCAGATGTGATGACAGTGGAACAAGTAATAGGTACCTATGTGGCATGGCCAAGCCACCTCGTAGTTGTAAGTGATCCATTATCATTTACTACATATATTTATTAAATTAGGTGGTCACTAGCTAATTAATGTGTTGCAATGAAAAAAATGTAGATAAACGCAAAATCCAAACTCAAGGACAAGGGCAAAGTGCCAGAGCACAAAGCTAGCAAGAATGTGGGCAAACCCCAACCTTCCCCTAGACCTCCAAAAGTTGGCAGAGAGCAAACAAAAGGGTCAGTTACATCCCCATTAAAGAACAAGAGCAAACATCAGCCTTCTCAACCTCTTATAACTCATGGTAGTGCAGATTTTATAACCTTTCTTAGAGTCCATGTGTTAACAAGGATGGCGGATAGAGCAAACATTGTCATACCAATGGAGCCATAAATTCTGGGTTATGAGCACAAATTAGAGCTCGGTGGTGAAGGTTCCGAGATTGGAGAAATTCTTAATCATGAATGGTTATCACAGACTGTTATTAGCGTATATCTCAGGTACTACATCAAACTTTGAAGTATATCACATACTGTTTTTAGCGTATATCTCAACTGTTTTAAATATTGATACTGATCTCTGGTGGTTATCTTTTTTTAATACTAAGAATTGAGTTAGATGAAAAGTATTGTCCTGCTTTTTCATTTTCAGTTTTTCTCTATTTCATTTCTTTGTATACATGTTTTAATTTAAGGTACTTGTACCGTGAGATACTGATCCCAGAAGAACGGACTCGGAGGTCTGTGTTTCTATGCCCACAGCGAACACATATGCACTTTGACTCCGTGGAAATAAGAGAGTATATAATTGAACGCTTGGCATTGGCAAAGCCGGAGGATGAGACCTTGTTTTTGTCACCTTGCAATGTAGTGTGAGTCATTTAATTTAATTAGCGATAGAAACTATTATGAAATGTGATTAGTTGGTTAAGATTTCCTAACTGGCCACATTTTTGTAGGGGCCATTGGGTATTGTTAATGATCAATCCCAAAGAGGACACGGTGTACTATTTAAATCCCTTGCATTTGCATTTTAACAATTACAAAAAAATGAGGGATACGTACAATCAGTAAGTATATATATGCATTTATTGTTATCTTCATATATATATATATATATATATATATATATATATATGATGGTTTGAAACCTTTACTTCAATGAAATTGTTTGATTTTGCACTCAGGGCTTTGTTAATTCAACGAGGATTACATGGAGGCAAGTCTCGAATTTCTAAATCATCCAGGACGACTAAATGGATATCTATAATGGTATTTACGAAAACCCTTATGCAATTTTTTAATTTAAATTAAAAAATTAAAAGAATTAATTTATTATTTTGGTTTTATAGTGCCCCCGTCAACCGAATGACAACGACTGTGGCTACTACGTTATGAAATTTATCAAGGATATCATCATTCAAAACCAAATGCAAATCCCAACCACGGTATTTAATTTCATTTCTAGCTTATATAATTTAATAACTCATATTTAGTCATTCTAATTTGATTTAATTTTTATTTTGAAGTATTTTCCTGAATGTAAATGCATCACATACTCCGATGATCAACTTACTCAACTTAAAGACGAGTGGTGTCGTTATGTGGTTATGAAATTTATCAACAATTATAAGGTACGACATACTCTGATATTATGCTAGCTAGTGTCTCTCCTATATTATTAGACTTGTGTGTATGTGCAAGTGATCTGTATGTGTATCTTATGCAGGCCGACAACAAATACTTTGAGCGATCAAGCAGAAGATGGAAGCAGCATGCACAAATTGTTTATAATTACTAGTGTGTTGATTAGCTTGTCCACATTGTTAGTATGCATGGTTATTATCTAGTGTAGGTTAGCGACCTTTTGGTTTATGGACTTAAATAGTAGAATTGGTTATATGTAAGAGTTACTGTGAATTGTGTTAAAGTATATTAATTGGTTATATATGCATGATTTTGATATTTGGTTTGGTTTATATATATATATATATATTTATCTATATATATATATATATATATATATATATTTTCTTTGTAAGCTTTGTACTTTAATTATATAAGTGTATATGTGTGTGATGTACCTAAATGCAGTGTTACTGTGAATTGATGAGGGATGGTTGTGTAGGTGGGAAATGTAGAAAAACAATGAATAATGAAAAGGGGGGGTGGGATAGGTAGCGCTTTCTAGAAAAACGCTGACTAAAGTGACAAATAGACAGCGCTTCCTTGAGAAAGCGCTGTCTAAAGTATGTAATAGATTGTCTTTAGACAGCGCTTTCTCAAGGAAGCGCTACCTATTCCTACTTTCAGTAGCGCTTTCTTGAAAAAACGCTGCCTAAAGTGACAAATAGATAGCGCTTCCTTGAGAAAGCGTTGTCTAAAGTATGTAATAGATTGTCTTATTACTAACTTTAGACAGCGCTTTTTCAAGGAAGCGCTACCTATTCCTACTTTCAGTAGCGCTTTTTTAAGCGCTATTGAATCTCTCCCACCTTCAGCAGCGGGTGAATAGATAGCGCTTCAAAGCACTACTAAAGGCAAAAAAAAGCGCTACTGAAGCCATTTTCTGTAGTAGTGATTATAACTCGGATAATTGTCTAATAATGTAAATCAAACGAATGTAAAGGTAAAATACTGCGATAGCCTCCCAAATATGATCCTTAACGTTCTGTGGAACGTCATTCCAGTGGTAGTAGTTGAAGCTTACATGCTGCTTCGCTTGTAGAAACACCCACTTATTAAATTCTTTAGCACGGGGTCCCTGGGCATTTATATTAGCATCGAAGGACACCTCAAGCTTCTGTCTGCTTTGCCTGTCCTTCTCTAGTTTCTTCAACGAGGTGGCTCCTCTACCCCGTTTCCTATGAGCCTGTGATGTCTATATGGACAAAAAAAATGATAAAATAGAGGGTTGTAACATTATAAACTTACATTAAAAAGAAGGACTAAAGATAGTATATAACATGTAAACATACACTAGAATCTGGCGTAGGCGTGATCGGGTCCTGCGTAGCCCCCACAGTGTGCTCCCGTGCATGTGGGCTATCCGACTGATCCATATGTATGCCTGTTCAGAAACAATATATATTTATTAACATAGGTTATAACTCAAAATAAATACAGAAGTATAAATAAAAATAACTAGATAGGTCATGTAGATATACAAAACATATATCCAATATAAGGACAATACGGGAGATTGAAAACTATAGTTTTTGAAGATTGTCAAGCACTGGTCACGGCCTGGCAGTGATGTCCATCACGGCCATAACGTGCCAATCGAACCAGACCCCTCACAGCAGAACCGATCACGGCCTAGCCGTGATGAGCATCACGGCCGTGACAGATCAACCACCAGAGCAACATGCACTCAAAACCAAAAATAGAGACATTCCAAACAACTCAAACTCACGGTTTCAAGTTTCAACTACTAAGACTACATTTTCAACATACACTCAAAACCAAAAATAGAGACATTCCAAACAACTCAAACTCACAGTTTCAAGTTTCAACTACTGAGACTACAGTTTCAACATACACTCAAAACCAAAAAAAATTAAAATGTGCCCTAAAGACTCACCAGGATAGGTGCTCGCGTGGTGGTGGGGAGGGGAGCTCGAGTGGTGGCCAACGTTCGATGTGGTTACTGAGAGCAGAGGGACAAGGAGAGTTAGTGCGCGAGAAGGGGAAAGAGAGATGTCAAGTTATTTCAAAGAATGAGCGGGAAAGATAGAGTTAGGGGGTTAAGAGTGTACCTCACGGTGGTGGCGAAGAAGCCCTTGCAGTGGTTGCGGTGGAGATGAGCTCACGATTAGGGCAGAGTGAGAGTGAGAGTGAGAGTGAGAGTGAGGGTTGAGAGCGAGGGTTGAGCGTGATGATAAGAGAAAAGAGACGTACAAAGAGCGAAGTACAGAAGGCGCGCGGGTGTAAACGTTATAATCAAAATAGAACAATGGTCGCGCTGTCGCCACGCGCCAAAAAGAACGAGCATTTACAAAATAATGTAGATAGGGAAGCGACAACTCGAGCATCGTCTCACAAGGACTCTTAGGTTTTGCTATTATTAACAGAAAATCAGTTTTGGGGGGTTTGGATTGAAATAAAATAAAGAAAACAAACAAAAGCAGAGCAATGAAAACAAGGCAGTTCAAAGAGATTATCAAATAAACTAAAGCGATTAACCTACTGTTCTCGGTTCCCCACTATCATTGGCTCATGTAAATTCCAAGCCCTAAGCAGATTCTAATCCCCTCCCGGTTATAGCAACAATTAACAACGAAATCGCTACTACTGATATATGTCCCTATTCCCGAAATAACAAACGGGGTTAAGCCCTCATGAACTAACGAACATGAATGAACACACGCGAAATAACAAACGCGATTAAGTATAGGAACATAACATCACCGAAACGAATCAATACAACACTATACACTCCTGAAATAACAAACAGAAATGTATAACATGGTATTGAAAAGAGAAAAACAAACGAAATAGGAAATACAGAACCTCAAGTGTAAATGAAAACCAATTACAGTAGATTAATCTAGGAGGCTAACTCTCCATTACAAACTTAAACACAAAAGAAAAGAAAAGAAAATAAACTACTGAACTACAACTACGGACTAACTAGCTAGCTCTCTCAGTTCTGCCTTCAAACAGGCTTATATACACGTTCTGGATTCCGATGTCTCGTGAGGCGAACACTGCTTCGCGAGGCGAATAATGCGAACAATTTGCAACATTTGGTATTCTCGCGAGGCGAAGAACGGCTCGCATGGCGAGGAATGGAAAGGTCATGGCTTCTGGTCTTCAGTCTCGCGAGGTGAGTCATCTATTCGCGGGGCGACACAGAAAGGATTGCAAATTTTCTGGCACAGTCACCTTCAGGTTCGCGAGGCGAATGCCTTCTCGCGGGGCGAAAGCTCCAGATTTATTTCTTTTTATTAACCTGAAAATAGAAAATAGCATAAGTGCTTTGTTTATCTCTAAATCAACCAAATTAACCTAAAAATACTTTATGGACTCAAAATCCTGCTAAAAGACAATCAAGTCTAATTTGGGCGAAAATGATATAAAATTAGCACAAAGCCAAGGTTTTTCTAGTTATAAAACTAGGCAAGCCAGCGGCTGATCAAAATACCCCAAACTTAAGCTTTGCTTGTCCCCAACCAAACTAAAACTCAAAAACTTAAAAATACTCAAGACCTGGCAAGCTTAAAATATTCAATCAACCTTGCACAAATTCAAGCAATTCATCAAAACAATTTTTCCTTCAATGTTCCCCCTTTCAAGCAAAGCAATCCCAACAATCATTCATTCTAAACAATTGGGACTTTCATCATTCAAACAATCATTAATCTAAGCAGGGGATCCAAGTTACACACAAAAGAGAGATCACCAAATTCAAACAGCTGCCTTCCTCACAAGGGCATTTAGTGTTTCACTCAATCGCTCAGTTTGTCTAGGCTAACAACAATTCGCTCAATTTCACTTTTAAGAACACTTCCCATAAATTTGATTTTCATCTCAAAATGGTTCCCACAGAAAACATGCATGCAACATCAGAAGGTCTTTTATGGGTTGTAATGGGGCCTGGCTAAGGGTAGGATATACAAGGGAACTAGGCTGAGGACCCTAGGAATCTAAGAGAGCATGAAACACTTCAAAACATTGAAGTTCCACTCAAGTTGCTTTTCTCATTCATCTTTTTGTCTTGGGTGACTACAGCCATTTCTTCTAAGCTTTTTTTTTTCTTCTTTTTATTTATTTATTTATTTATTTATTTTTTTGAATTATTTTTTTCTTTTTCTGCTTTTCTTTTGGCCTTTGGCTCCAACCTTTTTATTATATTTTTTTTTCAATCCTAACAACACATCACACCTTGTAGCCACCCCAAACTTAGTTTCTTGCAACCACTCTCTTGCTAAAATTTCATGTTCTCCTAATCCTAAGATCGGGTTAACATGGTTTTTCAGATTTTAGGCGCATAACATCAGGTCATCAAGAATTAACAGGCTAATTAGGCTCAATAGGGCTAACTAAGGAATATGCATTAGGAATGGTTATTTTAGGCTAAGTAGTTATTTACAAAGAAAATGCCTAAATCATTTGAAACAAACACATAACATGCAAACCAAAAAGATATTCAAGCAAATTCAGGAAAGTGCAACTTAAAAAATGATTCTCACAGTCAAAAACATGTTGGAGGCTCAAAACCTCACCTGGACATTTTGGTAAATTGTTTGACAGAGATTCTATCCCTAGTGTGTACTTCCCTTCACCCCAAACTTATCATAAATCATGCCATCACAACAAAATCTCAAAGTTCAGTTTTCAATCACATGAGGATCACTTTTCAGAAAAAAATTTCAACCTAGGGGGAATCATCACATCAATCATGCAATCAATCCGTGCAAAATCAATCAAAATCCAGCAAACTTGCCAACAAAAGACTCAACACAACTCCTGAGCTTCTCAAATTATTCAGGAGCTTTATTGAAAACAAAACAGAAATAAAGCAAGGAAAAGAAAATTAAAAAGTGCAAGGTTCAGAAAAACTCATTGAGGTGGTTCCACCAGGATCCCACTGTCTGTGATACAGTGGCCAAGGGATGCTCAAATTGCAGTACGATCCTCCCGGATCCCATGGCCTACAGCATAAGTATGAGAGCGGGCGCTTGATAATCTTGGTAACTCCGCCAAGTGCGGCGGACTTCTCGCTCCCCTTCAGGTCACAGTTGACTTCTTTCTCAACTTTGTCCATAAAATCCTCCCAATAGAAGTGGGGTTCAACCTCTTGAAATGGCCACAGTGAAAAATCCAAAGGCTTGAACTCCATCACCGGTGGTTCCACAGGGGGAGGTGGCAGGTAGGTAGCTGGGGTCTCCGGTGCTGCTTCAACTTCTGCAAGGTCTTCAATCCATTGCTTTACCAGATTCATCACTTGTTAAACCTGCAGAAATCTCAGCACACACCACAGAAAGGTTAGAGTTAGTACAGTTAGTACATGTAGTAAAAGAAACTGAATTAGTAGAGGTCTGAATGTCTGGACTTTCAGCACACAGTTCATCCATCCCATCACTTTCAATACGTGCATTTGATTCCACAGGTTCTTCATTATCTTCAAGCTTTTTTCCTTGATTGTCAGGATGGAATGTATAAGCTCGAGGCCAATAAGTAGCATCTGTCAGAATGGGGCATGCCTCATACAGGTGCTCAGGAGAGCCGCACATGCCACAAAACTCTCTCTGCTGAAACAATTGCTTCAAATAAGTGAGCTTATCAGTAAGATCCATAACCAGACAAATTCAGCAAAAATATTTTTTTTCCTGCTAATAACACAACAAGAGTCCCCGGCAACGGCGCCAATTTTTGGTCGCGCTGTCACCACGCGCCAAAAAGAACGAGCGTTTACAAAATAATGTAGATAGGGAAGCGACAACTCGAGTATCGTCTCACAAGGACTCTTAGGTTTTGCTATTATTAACAGAAAATCAGTTTTGGGGGGTTTGGATTGAAATAAAATAAAGAAAACAAACAAAAGCAGAGCAATGAAAACAAGGCAGTTCAAAGAGATTATCAAATAAACTAAAGCGATTAACCTACTGTTCTCGGTTCCCCACTATCATTGGCTCATGTAAATTCCAAGCCCTAAGCAGATTCTAATCCCCTCCCGGTTGTAGCAACAATTAACAACGAAATCGCTACTACGGATATATGTCCCTATTCCCGAAATAACAAACGAGGTTAAGCCCTCATGAACTAACGAACATGAATGAACACACGTGAAATAACAAACGCGATTAAGTATAGGAACATAACATCACCGAAACGAATCAGTACAACACTATACACTCCTTAAATAACAAACATAAATGTATAACATGGTATTGAAAAGAGAAAAGCAAACGAAATATGAAATACAGAACCTCAAGTGTAAATGAAAACCAATTACAGTAGATTAATCTAGGAGACTAACTCTCCATTACAGACTTAAACATAAAAGAAAAGAAAAGAAAATAAACTACTGAACTACAACTACTGACTAACTAGCTAGCTCTCTCAGTTCTGCCTTCAAACAGGCTTATATACACATTCTGGATTCCGCTGTCTCGCGAGGCGAACACTGCTTCGTGAGGCGAATAATGCGAACAGTTTGCAACGTTTGGTATTCTCGCGAGGCGAAGAACGGCTCGCGTGGCGAGGAATGGAAAGGTCATGGCTTCTGGTCTTCAGTCTCGCGAGGCGAGTCATCTATTCGCGGGGCGACACAGAAAGGATTGTAAATTTTCTGGCACAGTCACCTTCAGGTTCGCGAGGCGAATGCCTTCTCGCGGGGCAAAAGCTCCAGATTTATTTCTTTTTATTAACCTGAAAACAGAAAATAGCATAAGTGCTTTGTTTAACTCTAAATCAACCAAATTAACCTAAAAATACTTTATGGACTCAAAATCCTGCTTAAAGACAATCAAGTCTAATTTAGGCGAAAATGATATAAAATTAGCACAAAGCCAAGGTTTTTCTAGTTATAAAACTAGGCAAGCCAGCGGCTGATCAAACAACATTTTACGTCATTTGTTTGTAAAAACTGACATTAAAGGACATTTAATTAACGTCAGTTGTATTAAGAAACTGACGTTAAAAATAAAAAAAAACTTTTAACGTCCGCTGTTGAAGACAACTGACGTTAAAAGTGTTCTGCAAAAACATTAATTCCTTTGACTACTGTGCTACCTACCCCTGAGCATTAAGGTTATAGATCAGTTTTCAAGAAAATCAGTCTCTCTTCTCTATATAAAGTACCGTTCTTCTGTATCAGTCTCTCTTCACAAGAATATGTTTACTAATTCAAGCTAATTAATGAAGATTAAACATAAACTTGTTTTAAAAAAAAGTTTAGAAATAAACTGCACTATGTATATGGAGTGACCTGCGTTAAGGGTGACAACAGGGCATTTCAGATAGGGATATAGGATTATTTACGTCAGCTAGCTATTTAACTGAAAATCACACTTTTAACGTTAGTTGTTTAAAAAACTGACGTTAAAAATAAATATATTTTTTTTAAAAACACTTTTAACGTCAGTTGTATTAAACAACTGACGTTAAAAGTTTATTAGTTTCTGCAAAAACATTCATTCCTTTGACTACTGTGCTACTTACCCATTCACCTTGTAACCTAATCCTCTTAATGAGCATTAAGTTTTTAGATCAGTTTTCAAAAAATTCAGGTAGTCTCTCTTCTCTATATAAAGAACCATATTCTTTTGTATCAGTCGATCTGTATTACATCCCCCTCTTTTCCTCTATATTTCGTGCTTTTTCCTTCACAATATGCCTCTATCATATTTGAGGTGTTTTTATTTCTTCCTATTCCTAGACTTAAAGGTCTCTGTCTTAATGGTTAAAAAACTTCTGAGGTTGAGTAAATCACATAACATGGATGGTAAGGTTGGGTGAATCATGTAATGTGATTCCCTCACTTTATTTCATCCCCGTCATCCCTTTCACTTTGCTTTGGAAGCAAGTGACTGTGAATTCAAGACGATGCATCAAGGAATTCCAGTGAAGGAGAAGATGTAAAGATCCGTTTCAATGTGGATTCACTTTTGCATCATGGAATTCAAGTGAAGGAGGAGATGCATCCATTGGAGTTTCTGAGGACAGGACTGAGAAGAAAATGATGTTGAAGCAAAACTTTTTTATATTTTAGGGCTATGTTGCAGAAATTTTTTATCTTTTAATCATTTAATTGTAACTTATGAATCACTTCAATGAGATACGATTTGATTATACATATAACTTGTTTTATGTTAAGTGTTTATTTATTTTAATTTGCACAAGAATTTGTTTACTAATTCAAGCTAATTAATGAAGATTAAAAATAAACTCGTTTAAAAACAAAGTTTAGAAATAAACTGCACTATATATATGGAGTGACCTATGTTAAGAGTGACAACAGGGTATTTCAGATAGGGATATAGGATTATTTATGTCATCTATTTATTTAACTGAAGTAAAAATCACACTTTTAACGTCAGTTGTATAAAAAACTGACGTTAAAAATAAATATTTTTTATTTTAAAAACACTTTTAACGTCAGTTGTATTAAACAATTGACGTTAAAGGTATATAAGTTTCTGCAAAAACATTCATTCCTTTGACTACTGTGCTACTTACCCATTCACCTTGGAACCTAATCCTCTTAATGATCAACTTAATTTTTTAGCAACTTACCATGCCTAGTAACTTCATTCTCTGCTCCAATAAATAGCTTCCTTCCTTCCTTTTATTTTTATGCTTCACAATATGGCTCTGCCATGGAGATTAACTTCATCACTCTTTCTTCCTATTCCTAGACTCAAGGATCTTTGTCTTAATGGTCAAACAACTTCTGAGGTTGTGTAAATCACATAACATGGGTGATAAGGTTCTGTAAATCACATAATGTGAGTTGCTCACCTTATCATCCTTCGGGAGAATCGGCTGCTACAGTTCCAATACCTCAGCTTATGAATGACCACATTATCAGCATGTACCTCGATTCCAACATGAGTAACACCATCACTGCTAGACATGGTCACATTCGGAGTATATATAGTTTTCCCTTTGGCATATTTCATAAAACTCTCTGATGGGATGTAGCTTTAATGTTTCGGGTGTGATAAGGGGTTCCAAAAGTGGCCTTATGCTTTGCCACACAACCTCCTCATTGAATTCTGGAAAACTCAGTCGCTCGACTCTCCTCTCTTGCTCACCCGTGAAGGGAACGAAGCCTCAACAAATGTTTAGGATTTTAAACCCTTTCAATGTAACTTTTTATAGGATTTTAAAATTTTGAATGTATCTTGTAATTGTATTATTGATACACTTCATGAATGAGATCCGGTTTGGGTAATTGATTCAACTTATACTTCACACATATATTTTAGTTTTCAAAACAGAAACACAAAATATAAAAGCAAGTGAAACTGAAACTTTGAGGAAGGCAATGCGGAAGGGTACGTTTACTAGCTAAAAAATTTTATTAAAATAACTGATAAGCCTCTGGCTCATCTATTTTTATGGCTAGTATGACCAGGGTTTTGTGCTAATTATATCTCATTTTCACCCAAATTAGATTAGATTGTCCTCAAGCAAGGTTTTGAGTCTCTAAAGTAGTTTTAGGTTAATTTAGCCAGTTTTGAGTCAAATAAAGCACTTATGGCTATTTTATTGTTTTCGGATTAACTTAGAAGTTAAGAGAATAAAGAAGCAGGGGAAATTACAATCTTGGAGGTGTTCGCCTCGCGAGAGTCTTCTTGCCACGCGAACCTGAAAGCCAGCTGAACAGCAGAATGTCATCCTCTCTGGTTCGCCCCGCGAACAACACCTCGCATCGCGACCCTGAAGGCTGACTGTTCCAGAAAAATGCAAGAGTTCTGTGCCGCCTCGCGAATCCATCTCTTCGCCACAGGAGCCTGGAAGTCAGAAAGCATCACGGTTAGACACTTCAATTCCTCGCCACGCGAGAAGTACTTCGCCCCGCGAGAAGACCAAACGTTGCAGACTCTTCATAATATTCGCCTCGCGAGTGAGGGTTCGCCTTGCGAGTAGGCGCAGTTCCTGAAAGATATAAATGGCTGTTCTGGGCAGATTAGAGGGACTTTTCATTCTCCATTGTTTTTACATATTTTCTGGTTGTGTTTCGTTTTTATGGAGAACTAGTCTCCTTGATTAGTCTACTGTAATCGATTTCCATCACACTTGAGGTTCTGTAATTCCTGTTTTCTTTACTTTTCCCTATTCAATACTATGCTATATATTTCTGTTTGTTTAATTCAGGAGTGTATAGTGTTGTGTTGATTTATTTCGGTGATGTTATGTTCCTATATTGAATCGCGTTTGTTTAATTCGCGCGTGTTCGTTCATGTTCGTTTAGTTCATGAGGACATAACCCCGTTTGTTTAATTCGGGAATAGGAACATATATCTCGTAGTAGCGATTTCGTTTGTTAATTGTTGCTACAACCGAAAGGGGATTAGAATCTGCTTAGGGCTTGGAATTTACATGAACCGATGATAGATGGGAAATCGAGAACAGTAGATTAATCGTCTTTAGTTATTTGATAATCTTTTAAACTGCTCTATTTTTACTGCTCTGTTTTCACATTGAATTTCAATCCAACCCCCCCCCCCCCCCCCCACAAAAAAAAAATGATTTTTGTGATAAATAACAACCCAAGAGTCCTTGTGAGACGATACTCGAGTTGTCTCTTACTAAACTACATTTTTACAAACTGCTCGCTTTTTGGCGCGTGCGCGACAGCGCGACCAAAAATTGGTGTCGTTGCCGGGGACTCTTGTTTGTTATTTTCGTATTTTTTGTTTCCTTTATTTTCGTTTTGAATTAGTCTGGCTACTAGGTCTACTTGCCCTGAATTGTGTGATTTTGATCCTGAAATTGAAAGAACACTACACACACGCCGTAGAGCAATTCGGGCTAGCACTAGTAGTGATTCTAATTCTGAAACTATTTTTGATAATATGGGTGACCAAAGGACATTAAGACAGCTTGCTGCCCCTGATGTTAATTATAATGGCTTGTGTATAGAATATTCTAGTGCTGTTACTCCCTTTGAATTAAAATCTGGTCTAATCCATTTGTTGCCAAGGTTTAGTGGTCTTGCAGGTGAGGATCCACACAAGCATCTGAAGGAATTCCAGGTTGTCTGCTCCACACCCGTTAGACCAGAGGGAATAACTGAGGATCACATCAAGCTGAGAGATTTCCCGTTTTCACTACAGGGCGCTGCAAAGGATTGGCTGTTATATCTTGAGCCAAACTCTGTTACCACCTGGAACGATTTGAAGAAGGTTTTCTTAGAGAAATATTTTCCTGCCTCTAGAGTTGCATCAATCAGGAAGGAAATATGTGGCATCAGACAAGGAAATGAGTCATTGGCTGAATATTGGGAGAGATTCAAGCTGTTGGTATCCAGTTGCCCTCAGCATCAGATTTCCGAGCAGCTTCTTATTCAGTATTTTTATGAGGGGTTACTGCCGATGGATAAAAATATTTTGGATGCTGCTAGTGGGGGAGCACTTGTTGATAAGACTCCAGCTGCTGCCAAGCAATTAATTGAAAATATGTCACTGAATTCCCAGCAGTTTACAACCAGGAGAAATTCTGTTGAGACAAGGGGTGTGAATGAGGTCCATAGCTCTTCTTCCATCCAGGCCCTTGAGAATAGAATGGATGAGCTCACTTCTTGGGTGAAGCAATTGGCAATGGATAAGGTTCACCCGGCAAGGTTGTGTGGCATGTGCAGCTCTCCTGAGCACCTGTCAGATGCATGCCCCATTCAGAGAGAAGAGTTAGTCATTGAATTGCCTCAAGCTTATGCAGTCAATCCCTATAATCAAGGCAACAGTCAGAACCGATACAACACTCCTGACCTCTCCACAAATAGGTACCATCCCAACTGGAGGAATCATCCCAACCTTCTGTATGGGAACTCATCCCAACAACAACCGATGGCACCACCACAGGATCCTTCTGCACCTTCCGGACCTTCACTGGAGGACATGTTCAAGAAAATGACTTCACAAATAACTGGACAAATAAATGCACATAATCTCCAGTTTCAACAGCAATTTGGACAGTTACAGCAGCGAACGGATGCGAGCATTAATACTTTACAGCAACGAACAGATGCTACCATTCAAGCCTTGCAGACACAGATTGGACAGCTTGCCACTTCCATGAATAACATACAGCAAGCTCAAGGATCAAACCAACTACCTGCACAAACAGTGATAAATCCCAATGTCTCTAATCCTAATGTGAGTGCCATTTCTCTGAGATCTGGAAAAGTTGTTGAGGCAGCCTCTGGAAAAGATGAAGAAAGTGTTGAGGTAACTCCCGAGCCTTCTGTTATTGTTGAAGCTGAGAAAGTGTACATACCACCGATCCCCTTCCCACACAGAGTGCAGAAAAATAAGAAGATTGGTGGTGAAGACACGGAGAAGGAAATTCTAGATGTATTCATAAGGGTGGCGGTGAACATTCCCCTTCTGGATGTGATCAAGCAGGTTCCTAAGTATGCTAAATTTCTGAAGGATTTATGCACCAACAAGAGGAGGTTGAAGGGTAATGAGAGAGTTAATTTGGGAAGAAATGTTTCAGCTCTTATCCAGTCTAAGCCTGCACTTGAAAGAGTTACTGTTTTAGCCCCCATTCAGGCACTACCACAGAAGTGCAAGGATCCGGGCACTTTTTCTATTCCATGCACTATTAGGGACAGCAAATTCGAAAATTGCATGTTGGATTTGGGAGCCTCCATAAATGTCATGCCCACCTCTATTTTCAATAACCTTGAACTTGGATCCCTTGCTTAGATTAATGATTGTTTGAATGATGAAATTCTCAAATGTTCAGAATAAAGGATTGTGGGGATTGCTTTGTTTGAAAGGGGGGAACATTGAAGGAAAATTATTTTGATGAATTGCTTGAATTTGTGCAAAGTTGATTGAATCCCTTAAGCTTGCCATGTCTGGAGTCTTTTTGATTTTTGAGTTGTAGTTTGCTTGGGGACAAGCAAAGTTTAAGTTTGGGGTATTTTGATAAGCCTCTGGCTCATCTAGTTTTATGGCTAGTATGACCAGGGTTTTGTGCTAATTATATCTCATTTTCACCCAAATTAGATTAGATTGTCCTCAAGCAAGGTTTTGAGTCTCTAAAGTAGTTTTAGGTTAATTTAGCCAGTTTTGAGTAAAATAAAGCACTTTTGGATATTTTATTGTTTTCAGGTTAACTTAGAAGTTAAGGGAATAAAGAAGCAGGGGAAATTGCAATCCTGGAGGTGTTCGCCTAGCGAGAGTCTTCTCGCCACGCGAACCTGAAAGCCAGCTGAACAGCAGAATGTCATCCTCTCTGGTTCGCCCCGCGAACAACACCTCGCCTCGGGACCCTGAAGGCTGACTGTTCCAGAAAAATGCAAGATTTTTGTGTCGCCTCGCGAATCCATCTCTTCGCCACGCGAGCCTGGAAGTCAGAAAGCATCACGGTTAGACTCTTCAATTCCTCGCCACGCGAGAAGTACTTCGCCCCGCGAGAAGACCAAACGTTGCAGACTCTTCATAATATTCGCCTCGCGAGTGAGGGTTCGCCTCGCGAGTAGGCGCAGTTCCTGAAAGATATAAATGGCTGTTCTGGGCAGATTAGAGGGACTTTTCATTCTCCATTGTTTTTACATATTTTTTGGTTGTGTTTCGTTTTTATGGAGAACTAGTCTCCTTGATTAGTCTACTGTAATCGATTTCCATCACACTTGAGGTTCTGTAATTCCTGTTTTATTTGCTTTTCCCTTTTCAATACTATGCTATATATTTCTGTTTGTTTAATTCAGGAGTGTATAGTGTTGTGTTGATTAATTTCGGTGATGTTATGTTCCTATATTGAATCGCATTTGTTTAATTCGCGTGTGTTCGTTCATGTTCGTTTAGTTCATGAGGGCTTAACCCCGTTTGTTTAATTCGGGAATAGGAACATATATCTCGTAGTAGCGATTTCGTTTGTTAATTGTTGCTACAACCGAAAGGTGATTAGAATCTGCTTAGGGCTTGGAATTTACATGAACCGATGATAGATGGGAAATCGAGAACAGTAGATTAATCGTCTTTAGTTATTTGATAATCTTTTAAACTGCTCTATTTTTACTGCTCTGTTTATGCTTTGTTTTCACATTGAATTTCAATCCAACCCCCCCCAAAAAAAAAAAAACTGATTTTTGTGATAAATAACAACCCAAGACTCCTTGTGAGACGATACTCGAGTTGTTGCTTACTAAACTACATTTTTACAAACCGCTCGCTTTTTGGCGCGTGCGCGACAACGCGACCAATAACCTTTAACGTCTGTTGACGTAAGGACTGACGTTAAAAGTGAAGTGACTCACTTTTAACGTCAGTTCAATAAAGAAATGACGTTAAAAGGTTCACTGTTAACGTCAGTTGTTTATTGAACTGACATTAAAAGTGAGTCACTTAACTTTTAACGTCAGTCCTTACAACAACTGGCGTTAAAATTGGATTAATGAAGTCTGATATTTACAAAACTGCCACCGCCTCCTTTTTAACGTCTAGCTTTTGGTTAACTGACGTAACCCTTTCCCGTCTAATGTATATTTTCCACTAGTGAGAAGATGTACTTCCTTCTTACAACATTGAAGGTGGCATATGTGTTGAACACACCAAGACTAGAGGAAAGAGAAGATGAGACCATCAATGAAACTCGTGAGAGGAACAAATGGGTTAATGATGACTACATTTGCATGGGGCATAATTTGAATGGCATGACCGACTCATTGTTCGATGTGTATCAAAATGCGGGATCCTCCAAAGAACTATGGCAGAAACTTGAGGCAAGATACAAGATGGAGGACGCAACAAGTAAGAAATTTCTTGTTATTCGTTTTAATAATTATAAAATATTGATGGTATGCCTATCATGGAACAAATGCATGAAATTGAACGTATTCTCAATAACTACAAACAACATAATATGCACATGGATGAAACCATCATTGTCTCCTCAATCATTGACAAACTTCCTCTTTCATGGAAAGACTTTAAAAGAAGTCTTAAACATCGGAAAGATGACATTTCTCTTGAACAATTGGGTAATCACCTTCGTTTAGAAGAAGAGTATCGTAAACAAGATGATACTAAAGAATATTCTATTCATGAGAAGGTGCATGTAGTAGAGGAAGGGAAATCTGGTAAGTCCTCTAAAAGGAGGAATCGAGATTTTGGAAAATCTCATGAAAACAACAATAAGAATGACTAAAAGAAAAAGAAAAAGAAAAATGGTTGTTTCTATTGTGGAAAACTGGGACATTTCAAGAGGAATTGTCGTCTCCTGAAAAAGGAAAAAGAGAAGGAATCTAATGCAACAAAGGACAATCTTGTTGCGGTTATTTCCGAAATCAACATGATAGAAGATGTTGGATCATGGTGGATTGACTCCGGTGCAACTCGTCATGTGTGTAAGAACAAGGATCTCTTCAAGACAATTAATGAAGAAGATGGAACCGTTCTATATATGGGAAATGCATCAACTATCCAAGTTAAAGGCAAAGGGACGGTGGAACTAGAATTCACTTACGGAAAAGTAGTCACTCTTACAGATGTTTATTATGTACTAGATGTTAGGAAGAATTTAATTTCTGTACCGTTACTTAATAAGTACGGGTTCAAATGTGTATTTGCGGGAGACAAGTTTATTCTCTCTAAGGGAGGAATGTTTGTAGGAAAGGGATACCTTTGTGAGAATATGTTCAAACTCAATATTATTAATGATAATGGATTTATTTATGCTTATATTGTTGAGTCTTGTAATTTTTGGCATTCTCGTTTAGGACATGTTAATTTTAGGAAAATGGATGAAATGATGAATTCATGTTTAATTCCTAAAACAAGTAGGATTTCGGATGCATGTACAACTTGTATGCTAACTAAGATAACTAGATTTCTTTTTCCTAGAGTTGAAAGAAATTCTAAAGTGTTAGATTTAATTCATTCTGATGTATGTGATTTACATGGTTGGCCCACTATAGGTGGTAAAAAATATTTTGTGACATTCATAGATGATTGTACTAGATATTGCTATGTATATTTAATGCATTCAAAGGATGAAGTGTTAGATAAATTTAAGATATTTAAAACAGAAGTAGAACTTCAACATGAAACATCTATTAAATTTTTTAGGAGTGATAGAGGAGGAGAGTTCTATAACCCTAGTTACTTTGGGTCTACTGGAATAATTCACCAAACAACCGTACCTTATTCCCCACAACAAAACGGCATAGCTGAAAGGAAAAATAGGGTATTTGAAGAAATGGTAAATGCAATGTTATCATATTCTGGTCTAGCAAAGGGTTACTAGGGAGAAGCCTTGTTGACGGCTTGTTATATCTTGAATAGAGTTCCAAACAAAAGGAACAAAATAACCGCATATGAACTTTGGAAAAATAGAAATCCCAACCTTGACTATTTCAAAGTTTGGGGTTGTAGGGCAATAGTAAAAGTTCCTGAACCAAAAAGAAAGAAATTAGGTGAAAGGGGAATTGAATATTTGTTCCTGGGCTATGCTAAAAATAGCAAAGCATATAGATTCATGGTTATAGAATCTAATGACTCATATCCTGTAAATACAGTAATTGAGTCCAGGGATGCTATTTTTCAAGAAGATAGGTTTAACTCAATTCCAAGTCACAAAAATGATGTTCATAGTAATGCACATAATCTAGAAACCAATGTATGTAATAATGATACTTTAGAGAGTTCAAAACTTAGAAGAATATAGAGATCTAGGAAAGAGAAAACGTATGGACCGGACTTTTTCATGTTCCTTGTTGAAGGAACAAGAGATTCCATAGACAGTTATGGACTAATATGTTATAATATAGAAAGTGATCCAGAAACAAGAGGAATAAAAGGGAATAAAACGTGGAAATTAGTAGACCTCCCACCTGGTTCCAAACCTATAGGTTGTAAATGGATTTTTAAAAGGAAAATGAAGGTAGATGGAACCATAGATAAGTTTAAGGCAAGACTAGTTGCTAAGGGATTTATACAAAAAGAGGGCATTGACTATTTTTATACATATGCACCTGTGGCAAGAATTGACTCAATTAGAGTGCTATTGGCATTTGCATCCATCTATAAGTTTGTCATTCATCAAATGGATGTGAAAACAACATTTCTTAATGGGGAGTTAGATGAATAGGTGTATATGTCACAACCCGAAGGGTTTGTGGTTAATGGTCAAGAAAAGAAGGCGTGTAAATTGAATAAGGCATTGTATGGACTAAAACAAGCTCCTAAACAATGGCATTAAAAGTTTGATCAAGTTATGATATCTAATGGATATAAAAAATATGAATCTGGCAAGTGTATTTATAGTAAATTCCATAATGGAAAAGGTGTTATGATTTGTTTATATGTTGATGATACGTTAATATTTGGTACTGATCTAGATGAGGTGGAAAAAACTAAGAGTTTCCTCTCTAGTAATTTTGATATGAAAGACTTAGGGGAAACCGATGTGATACTAGGGATTAGAATAATAAGAGATGGTGAGAATATAGGTTTGTCCCAATCTCACTATATAGAAAAGGTGTTAAAGAAATTTAATGAATTTGATTGTCAATCTGTTGTTACTCCCTTTGATCACAACACTAATTTAGTACCAAATAAAGGTTGTCCAGTAGCACAACTTGAATACTCAAAAGTAATTGGATGCTTAATGTATGCCATGACATGTACTAGACCAAACATTGCATATCCTGTAGGGAGACTAAGTAGGTATACAAGTAATCCAAGTAAAGACCATTAGCATGCTGTCCGAAGAGTATTGAAATACTTGAAGGGGACAATGAATTATAGTTTGAGCTATATTGGATATCCTTCAGTATTAGAAGGTTATACAGATGCCAATTGGGTGAATTATACAGAAGATCATGCTTCAACAAGCGGTTGGGTCTTCACACTTGGTGGGGGTGCTATTTCTTGGGGATCCAAGAAGCAAACTTGCATTCCTGACTCTACCATGGTTGCAGAATTCATAGCATTGGTAGCAGGAAGCAAAGAAGCTGAATGGCTTAGAAATTTGATGTATGAGATACCAATTTGGCCAAAGCCAATAGAACCAATATCCATACATTGTGATAGTCAATCAACACTATCAATGGCATATAGCCAGGTTTATAATGGAAAGTCCAGGCACATTGGGCTAAGACATAGCTATGTAAAAGATTTGATTACAAATGGAGTAATATCCATAGTCTTTGTGAAAACAGAGAGGAATCTTGCAGATCCTTTGACGAAAGGACTGACAAGGGATATGGTGTTGAAAACATCATTAGGGATGGGACTCAAGCCCATATCTACATGATCACCAATGGTGGAAACCCAACTCACACTTGAGTAGCATCAAGTCTTGAGTTCAATGGGCCAAAGTACACTATGAGAGTGATTGCAAGTACTAGACAAATAGATACATCCCAAGGTTTAAAAGCACTTGAAAACCATAAGGACATAAAAGAAAAGGGTGGGCTTTTGCTCTTAATGGACATATAGCATATATGTGCTGAGGTGCCCAACTTATGGGGGTGCTTCTGGTAAAGTCCACCTATGTGAGAGTGAAGTGTGCCGCTTCTTAGAGTTGGGCTTGACTCTGTAAGCTCTCGTGAAAAGGATACATGACACAAGGCCTTACCAAATGTGTCGCACTACCACGTCGTTCAATGGTACCGATATTTCATGTGTAAGTCATGCACGCTTGTTCTAATGAATATTTGGTTCAAAGTTTGTCTACCATTTTATTCGGGGATGAGTGAAACCCATGGCTTTCTAAGCAAAGGTTCAAATCTCCAAGATACCTTTATCTGAAAGCATGCGATTCTGGAATAATGGGATTTGGATTCATTTTGAAAATGGTGGGGGATTGTGAGAGATTTTCAAAATCCTTATTAAAAGGTTTCTTGGTAATGGTTAAATTAATATAATGGTGTATAGTTAATAAACAAATGTTGATTGGTAGAGTGGTTGAGTCCCTTCATTGTTAACTATGCGGTCCAGGTTCAAGTCCTAGCACATGCAGATTTTGAATTTTTATGTTAGTTATGTAACTGACCAAATTTTTAATAAAAAGAGACATTGGCAGGACTTGAACACGGTACCTGAAGGTTGATGGGGCACATCCGTTGACCGCTAGGACAACTAATGTCTTGTGTCAGTTAATGAACGTTAATACTACTTATCTATCGAATTTGACCATTTGTGAAACTTTTGAAAAGTTGTTTTCTTTCACCAAGTGACATGAGTTAGTCTATAAATAGAACCATCTGCATGTAGTAATTGACACGAAAAACTCATAATCTCTCAACCATTCTTCACTCCAAATCACCTTCTTTTCTCCCTTGTGCGCAAAGAGAGTTAAGGAGACTATTGTTCTGTAAACTGCCATTGTCGATACGCTTGGTTTAGGGTGTGCAAACCAAACCAAAGTTCTCCATTGTATCTTGAAGGGGATTCACCAGTTACACCTGTTGCATCCAATCTACGAGGAGAGATTGGTGGGGGCGAATCGAACCTAAAGCCTAGTGTCCTCACACGCCTTGGAGATTGCGCGTTACCATTATTTTCTTCTTCTTTGTGGCAGATCCATACCCCATTTTCTAGCACTTGCTCTCTTCATATATCTTATTCATACCTTGAGGCAGTACATCAAGCACCGCTCGGAGGAACCTGAGTCTTCTGGCCATAGCTCAGGATCTTCGCATTTGCGGACTTTCCTTTCATTTGTAGATGAAAAAGAAGAGATAGTTAAGAGAAGGAAAATAGAGAGGATATCATACAGAAGCACAAGTGAGGTTGTATATTCCATTAGCTATGATTAAGAACATTATCAGCCATCTTCAAATCGAATTGATTGTACTAATGAATTCTGACTAACTATTGCATATTTTCCACTTTGTGGTCTTGGTTCGCCATTTTTAATCATCCTCAAAATACGTAGCAACTCTGAACCCAAAGAGACATTATATGTTATCTATATGAGCTGGAGATAGCACAGAATTTGCTGAGCTAACGTGCAAAAGCATCACTGTAGGAAAAGTGATCCTAGCTAGGTTGGCACCAAAGAACCTACCAATCATTTGCAGCACATCTAAAATTAAAGAAAGAAAAAATCACAAAAGAGCATGGGGGGACTAAACCAAAACCCATGAGGAAAAAAATCCGGACAAAATTAGACCTTCACAGCTGCCCCTCTTTACTTGTTTCTTATTAGATAGTAGGTGTAATCGTAGTTAACCTATTATCGTTATAAGAGACGAGTAAAGACATGAACTCCAATTTTGGCCGGGGTTTGCTGACAAATAAAAGGATGCATAATTAAAAGAGCTCATGGGATGGATTGCCCATAGAAGCTCGAACAGAAAGATAAAAAGCTTGCGGAGTCGCTTGTCCGCTGAAGCTTGAAAGGTGAAAAGCTTGCGGAGTAGGATATCTGCTGAAGCCTGCCAAATATAGAAAGCTTGTAGAATCAGTTATCCACTGAAGCCTGAAAATAAAGGTTAAAAGCTTACAGAGTCGGTTGCCCGCTGAATCTTGAAAGCAAAAGGATTAAAAGCTTGAGGAGTCGGTTATCCGCTGAACCAAGGTTAAAAGATTGCGGAGTCGGTTATCTGCTGAAGCTTGAGAAGAAAGATAAAAAAGCTTATGGAGTTGGTTATCCACTGAAGCTTGACAAAAGGTAAAAAGCTTGTGGAGTCGGTTATCTGCTGAATGTTAAAAGCTTACGGAGTCGGTTGTCCGCTGAAGCTTGAGAGGAAAGGTAAAAAAACTTGTGGAGTCGATTATCCGCTGAAGCTTGCAAATAAAAGGTTAAAAGCTTGCGGAGTCGGTCATCCGCTGAAGCTTGACAAAATAAAAATAAAAAAGCATGCGGAGTCGGTTATCCGCTGAAGCTTGAAAACAAAAGGTTAAAAGCATTGATAAGCCTCTGGCTCAACTAGTTTTATAACTAGTAAGACCATGGTTTTTGCACCAATTACTCGAGTTTAATCTCGTTTTCACCCAAATTTGGATTTAATTGTCTTCAAGCAACATTTTGACTTTCTTAAGTAGTTTAGGACATTTTAGTTAATTTTGAGTCAAATAAAGCATTTATTGCTATGTCATATTTTCAGGTTAAAAAGGAAGCACTTAGAGTCAAGGGAATGAAGAAAATAGTGGAAAATGCAATTCTGGAGGTTTCGCCTCGCGAGAAGCTACTCGCCTCGCGAGCCTGAAGACCAGCCTGAACAGCAACAGTCACCCTTTCTGTCTCTCCTCGCGAATCACCATCTCGCCTCGTGAGAACCCAATTTTGAACTCGTGCCACTTTTAATATTCGCCTCGCGAGCGGGTGCAGATTCTGAAAGTTATAAATTGCAGTTCTAGGGCAGATTAGGGGGGAATTTTTCATTCACTGTTTGTGCGAATTTTCTGAGTTTTGTATTGCGTTTTCAATGGAGAACTAATTTCCGGAGATTAATCTGCTGTAAACGGTTTCCGCCTACACTTGAGGTTCTATAATTCCCAATCTTATTGCTATTCCCTTTCAATATTACCGTATATGTCTTGTTTGCTTAATTCAAGTTATATAGATAAGTATTGATTTATTTCGATGATCATATGCTCCTTACTCTAATCGTGTTTGCTTAATTCACGTGTGTACGATCGTGTTTGCTTAATTCACGATGGCCTTAATCCGTTTGCTTAATTCGGAATAGGAATATATATCTCGTAGTGTCAATTGCGCTTGTTTAATTACTGCTACAATCGAAAAGGGTTTAGAATATGCTTAGGGTATGGAATTTATATGAATCAATGATAGTTGGGAAACCGAAAAAAGTAGATTAATCATTTTTAGCTTATTGATAATCACTTATTTGCATTGTTTTTCTTAATTGAATCTTTAATCCTAACCCCCCCCCCCCCCCCTTCCTCCCCAAATTGACTTGAAGGATAATAACAATCCAAGAGTCCTTGAGATACGATACTTGAGTTGTCGTTCCCTAACTACAGTTTTTCCAATTACTCGTTTTTGACCCGTATGCGACAGCGGATCAAATTGGCACCGTTGTCGGGGACTCTTGTTGTTATTTTCGCATTTTCTTTGTGATTTTCTGCTGAATTAGGTTTGGCTACTAGGTCTGGTTGTTCTAATCTGTTTGATTTTGATCCTGAAATTGAAATAACTTTGCACACACGCCGTAGGGTAATTCAGGCTAGCACTAGTTCACCAACCAGTAGTGGTTCTGATTCTGAACTTGCTTTTGATTACATGGCTGATCAAAGAACATTAAGACAACTTGCTGCTCCTGATGTTAATTATAATGGTTTGTGTATTGAATATGTTGATGTCGTTGCTCCTTTTGAACTAAAATCTGGTTTAATACACTTGTTGCCAAGGTTTAGTGGTCTTGCAGGTGAGGATCCGCATAAGCATCTGAAAGAATTCCAGGTTGTTTGCTCTACACCCTTGAGACCGGAAGGAATAACTGAAGACCATATCAAGTTGAGAGCCTTCCCATTCTCACTTCAAGGTGCTGCGAAGGATTGGTTATATTACCTTGAACCGAATTCTGTTACAACCTGGAATGATTTGAAGAAGGTCTTCCTAGAGAGATACTTCCCTGCCTCTAGAGCTGCATCAATCAGAAAGGAAATATGTGGTATTAGACAGGGCAATGAATCATTGGCCGAATACTGGGAGAGATTCAAGAAGCTAGTGTCCAGTTGTCCTCAGCACCAGATTTCCGAGTAGCTCCTTATACAGTACTTTTATGAGGGATTGCTACCGATGGACAGAAACATTTTGGATGCTGCTAGTGGGGGAGCACTTGTTGATAAGACTCCAGCTGATGCCAAGTCATTGATTGAGAACATGCCACTCAACTCCCAGCAGTTCACAACTAGAAGCAATTCTGTCAAAGCAAGGGGTGTGAATGAGATCCATGGTTCTTCCAACAAGGCCCTTGAAACCAGACTTGATGAGCTTATTTCTCTCGTGAAGCAGTTGGCAGTGGATAAAGTTCAAACAGCAAGGTTGTGTGGCATCTGTACTTCTCCTGAGCACCTGACCGATGCATGTCTCATTCTGAAAGATGAGTCGGTCACTGATTTGCCTCAAGCATATGCAGTCGATCTTTACAATCAAGGCAACAATCAGAACAGGTACATCATTCCTGACCTTTCCACTAATAGGTACCACCCTAACTGGAGGAACCATCCGAACCTTCGGTATGGAAACTCATCCACACAACAACAGCTGATGTTACCACCGCAAAATTCTCCCCAAGTGACTACCTCTGCACCTTCCGGACCTTCACTAGAGGACCTTGTCAAGTAAATGGCTGCAAACAATCTCCAGTTTCAGTAGCGAAAGGATTCTAGTATTCATGCTTTGCAGACACAGATTGGACAGCTTGCCACTTCAATGAATGCCATGCAGCAAGCTCAAGGATCGAACCAACTACCTGCTCAACCAGTAGTGAATCCTAATGTCCCAAATCCTAATGTGAGTGCAATGACTTTCAGATCCGGAAAAGTTGCAGAACCAGCCCATGAAAATAAAAAAAACTGTTGAGGTAGCACCTGAACCTTCTGTTGTTGTTGAAGCTGAAAAGGAGTATGTGCCACTAATTCCCTTCCCGCAGAGAGTACTGAAAAGTAAAAAGGTTGATGAGGAAGACAAAGAGAGAGAGATTCTGGATGCATTCAGAAAAGTGGCAGTGAACATTCCGCTCCTTGATGCGATTAAGAAGGTTCCGAAATATGCAAAGTTTTTGAAGGATTTGTGCACACACAAGAGGAGGTTGAAGGGTAATGAGAGAGTCAATTTGGGGCGAAATGTTTCAGCCTTCATTCAACCTAAGCCTGCACCTGAAAGGGTTACTGTTTCAGCCCTCACTTAGGCAATGCCACAAAAATGCAAGGATCCGGGAACTTTTGCTATTCCATGCACTATTGGGGATACTAAATTCGACAATTGCATGTTGGATTTAGGAGCTTCTATTAATGTCATGCCCACTTCTATTTTCAACAACCTTGATCTTGGTCCTTTGGAGCATACAAGTCTTACTATTCAGTTGGCAAACATGACCAATGCTCGCCCCATTGGAGTAGTAGAAGATGTGCTTGTTCAAGTCAATGACCCGATTTTCCCTGCTGATTTTTACATCCTGGACATGGCAGGGGAAACAAATTCAAGCAGATCACCAATCATTCTGGCCAGACCGTTCATGAAAACGACGAAGAGAAAGATTGATGTTGATGATGGAACCATGTCCATGGAATTTGGTGACATTGTTGCAAAATTCAACATTTTCGATGCTATTAAGCATCCCTTGGAGGAGCACTCTGTCTTTCAAATAGAGTTGCTCTCTGAAATTGTTGATGACACTTATGATGACTTGGTTGCTGATTTTCCATCTATTTCTGGTTTTGATGATGTTTATTCATGTGCTAATTGTACTAACACTGACCCTTGTGCTGTTTGTGCTGAGATTGATCCTACCTTGCTGGGTGACAGTGTAAGTGAAGCTGTTTGTTCAACTGAAGTTCTTGATAGCACGACTGCCCCAAACATACCATCCATTGAGCAGCCACCCTCCCTAGAGCTTAAGCCACTTCCTGAAAATCTGAAATATGCTTATTTGGAGAGAAATGAAAAACTTCCGGTTATAATTTCCTCTAACCTTGATTTTGACCAGGAAACTAAGCTCTTGCAGGTTTTGAAGAAGCATAAGAAGGCGATTGGGTGGACCTTGGCTGACATACCAGGTATTAACCCCTCCAGGTGTATGCATAGGATTTTGTTGGAGGATGGGGCTAAAACAGTTCGGCAACCCCAAAGACGGCTCAACCCCTTGATTCTTGATGTTGTGAAGAAGGAGGTAACAAAACTCTTGCATGCGGGTATCATAAACCCTATCTCTGACAGTAATTGGGTGAGCCCGATGCAAGTTGTACCTAAGAAATCTGGACTCACAGTGGTGAAAAATGAAAATAATGAACTTGTTCCCACTAGAGTTCAGAATAGGTGGAGAGTTTCCATTGATTACAGGAGATTGGACCAGGCTACTAGAAAGGATCACTTTCCTTTGTCGTTCATCTATCAGATGCTTGAACGGCTAGCTGGTAAATCACACTATTGTTTTCTTGATGATTTTTCAGGTTACTTTCAGATCCACATTGCACCAGAGGATCAAGAGAAAACAACCTTTACGTGCCCCTTCGGTACGTTTGCTTACCGGAGGATGCCATTTGGTCTTTGCAATGCCCCTGGCACATTCTAGAGATGCATGATTAGTATTTTCACTGAATATATTGAGAATTGAATGGAAGTGTTTATGGATAATTTCACTGTTTATGGTTCCTTATTTGATGCATGCTTGCATAGTTTGAATCTCGTTTTGGAGAGATGCATTGAAACTGACCTTGTTTTGAATTATGAAAAATGCCACTTTATGGTTGAACAGGGAATTGTTTTGGGGCATATTATTTCTGAAAAGGGTATTTCAGTAGATCCTGCTAAGATTGATGTGATTTCTACACTGCCTTACCCATCTTGCGTTCGCGAGATTCGCTCTTTTCTTGGTCATGGAGGTTTTTACAGGCGCTTCATAAAGGATTCAGCAAGATAGCGGACCCTCTGTCAAACTTGTTGAAAAATGATGACATTTTCAACTTTGATGACAACTGCAAGAAGGCGTTTGATTTCTTGAAGAAGGCATTGACCTTCATTCCCATCATCTAGCCTCCTGACTGGACCCTCCCTTTTGAGATTATGTGCGATGCCTCTACCTATGCTGTGGGGGCAGTCCTTGCACAAAGGGTGGGCAAGGCTGCCCATGTTATTTACTATGCTTCTAGAACTTTAGATGTTGCGCAGGCTAATTACACCACCATTGAAAAGGAACTTCTATCTATTGTTTTTGCTCTTGAAAAATTCAGATCATATTTGCTAGGTTCCAAGGTTGTTGTTTTCACTGACCATGCAGCTTTAAAGTACTTGTTGAAGAAACCAGAAGTGAAACCGATATTGATTCGGTGGATGTTGTTGCTCCAAGAGTTTAGTGTGGAGATAAAAGATAAGAGTGGAGCTGAGAATTTAGTAGCTGATCACTTGAGCAGAATAGAGAGGGATGAGGATCCTTCTCCCATTCAGGATGACTTTCCTGATGAGCAGCTTTTAGAGTTACGTGGGGTAACTCCTTGGTTTGCTGATATTGTTAACTATCTTGTTGCTGGTGTTTTTCCAACAGGTGCAACTAGGGCACAAACTCAAGAGTGATGCCAAATATTATGTTTGGGATGATCCATACCTTTGGAAATTTGGCAGTGATCAGGTAATTAGGAGATGTGTCCCCGACTATGAGATTGAATCCATTCTACACTTTTCTCATTCTTCTCAAGTACGGGGACACTTTGGGCCACAGAGGACTGCAAGAAAAATCCTAGATTCAGGTTTTTACTGGCCCACCATTTTTAAAGATGCTTATGAGGTTTACCGCACTTGTAGAGAGTGTCAGACAGCAGGTATAGCCATCACTCGTAAGAGTGAAATGCCTCAGCAACCTATGCTTTTCTGTGAGGTGTTTTATGTGTGGGGAATTGACTTTATGGGTCCTTTCCCTGCATCTTTTGGTTTTCTCTATATTCTGCTTGCTGTTGATTATGTTTGAAAGTGGGTGGAAGCTATCCCCACTAGGACTAATGACTCTTGAGTTGTTGCAAATTTTGTCAGGTCCAATATCTTCTGCAGGTTCGGAATACCTCGGGCTATCATAAGTGACCAAGGCACTCATTTCTGCAACCGCACCATGGAAGCTTTACTCCGAAAGTATGGAGTTGTGCACAGGGTCTCCACTGCATATCATCCCCAAACTAATGGGCAAGTTGATATCTCAAACAGAGAAATCAAACAAATCTTGGAGAAAGTGGTGCAGCCAAACAAGAAGGACTGGAGCCGCCGTCTAGAAGACGCACTTTGGGCTCAAAGAACAGTTTCAAGACACCAATAGGGATGTCCCCATATAAACTTGTGTTTGGTAAGGCATGCCATCTTCCTGTAGAGATTGAGCACCGAGCTTATTGGGTGGTCAGAAGCTGTAATTTGGAAATGCAAAAGGCAGGCATTGAAAGGAAACTCCAATTACAGCAGCTTGAAGAGCTTAGGTTGGAAGCCTATGAAAGCTCTCGAATTTACAAAGAGAAAACCAAGCACTTCCATGATAAGATGATTTCTAGGAAGGAATTCTCTGTGGGCCAACATGTTTTATTGTTTAACTCCCGCCTGAAAGTGATGGCTGGGAAACTTCGATCCAAGTGGATTGGCCCATTCATTGTTACTAATGTTTTCCCTCATGGTGCAGTAGAAATAAAAAGTGCAGGTAGCAACAAGGTCTTTAAGGTTAATGGGTAGCGCTTGAAGCTATTCCATGCGAGCTCGGTGCTAGAAGATGCTACTGTTGAAGAGCTCTCCTTGGAAGAGCCCACCTACACTACAACTTGATCAGGGAGCACTTTCTCCTTTCCCTCACTCTTATTTTATATTTGTGTTCTTTCATTGAGGACAATGTATGACTTAGGTGTGGGGGAGGGAACCAATTGTTTGTTTTTGTTTTGTTTTCCTTGTTTGTGTTGCTTTGAGTCGTATGTGTGTTGAGCCTTGTGTCGGTGAGCTTGATGGATTTTTAATTAAATTTTGCATAGATGGATTGCATGATATGTGTTGGCTGTTGATGATTTCCCCCTAGGTTTTAAAAATCAAAAATTGATCCCCGTGTGAAAAAATTGAAAGTTGAACTTTGAGAAATTTTATTGTGATTGCTTGATTTATGACAAGTTTGGGGTGAAGGGTTGCACACACTAGGGATCGAATCTCGGTCAAACAATTTGCAAAAATATCCAGGTGAGGATTTGAGCCTCCAACATGTTTTTAATTGTGTGAATCACTTTTAACCTGCACTTTCCCGAATTTGCTTGAATCTCTTCATGGTTTGCATGTTTATATGGTTGCATCAAATGATTTAGGCAATTTTCTTTGAAATAACTACTTGGCCTAAAAAGAACCATCCCTAATGTATGTTCCCTAGTTAGCCACATTGAGCCTAATTAGCCTATTGTTTCTTGATGACCCTATGTTACAAGCCAAAAATCTGAAAAAATACCATGTTAACCCAATCTTAGGATTAGGGGAGCATGTAAGCTTAGCAAGAGAAGGGTTGTAAGAAAGTAAGTTTGGGGTGGCTACAAGGTTTGATATGTCATTCTGGGTTGACAAAAAGAAAAAATAAAGGTTGGAGCCAAAGGAAAAAAAAAAAGAACAAAATGTCAAAAAAAAGGATTTTGGAAGAAAGAGGATGTAGTCACCCAAAGCAAAAAGAAAAATGGAAAAAGTAACTTGAGTAGAAGTTCAATGTATCAAAATGCTCATGCTCTCTTAGTTCCTAGGGACTTAAGCCTAGTACCTTTGAATATCCTACCTTTAGCCAGGCCCCATTACAACCTTTAAAAGACCTTTTGATGTTGCATTCATGTTCTCGTGGGAACCATTTTGAGATGAAAATCAATTTCATGGGAAGTGCTCTTGAATGTGAAATTGAGTGAAAAGTTGATAGCCTAGACAAATTGAGCGAATGAGTGAAATATTAAATGCCCTTGTGAGGAAGGCAATTTTTTGAAATTGGTGATCTCCCTTTTGTGTGTGACTTGGATTTCTCAACTCAGATTACTGATTGCATGAATGATGGAATTCTCAATTGTTTAAAGTAAATGAATGTGGGGATTACATTGTTGTAAGGGGGGAAAACATTGAAGAAAAATTGTTTTGTTGAAATTGCATGAAGTTCGTGCGAAACTGGTTGAATCCTTTAAGTTTGCCAAGTTTGAGTCTTTTTGAGTTTTAGTTTACTTGGGGACAAGCAAAGTTTAAGTTTGGGGTATTTTGATAAGCCTTTGGCTCGACTAGTTTTATAACTAGTAAGACCATGGTTTTTGCACCAATTACTCGAGTTTAATCTCGTTTTCGCCCAAATTTGGATTTAATTGTCCTCAAGCAACATTTTGAGTTTCTTAAGTAGTTTAGGACATTTTAGTTAATTTTGAGTCAAATAAAGCATTTAATGCTATTTCATATTTTCAGGTTAAAAGGGAAGCACTTAGAGTCAAGGGAATGAAGAAAACAGTGGAAAATGCAATTCTGGAGGTTTCTCCTCACGAGGAGCTACTCGCCTCGCGATCCTGAAGACCAGCCTGAACAGCAACAGTCACCCTTTCTGTCTCGCCTCGCAAATCACTATCTCGCCACGCGAGCCTGAAGGCCTGACTGTGCCAGAGAATGTCGGTCTCGCCTCGCGAATCACCATCTCGCCTCGTGAGAACCCAATTTTGAACTCGCGCCACTTTTAATATTCGCCTCGCGAGCGGGCGCAGATTCTGAAAGTTATAAATTATTTTTCTAGGGCAGATTAGGGGGGAACTTTTCATTCACTGTTTTTGTGAATTTTCTCAGTTTTGTATTGCATTTTCAATGGAGAACTAATTTCCGGAGATTAATCTGCTGTAATCGGTTTCCGCCGACAATTGAGGTTCTATAATTCCCAATCTTATTGCTATTCCCTCTCAATATTACCCTATATGTCTTGTTTGCTTAATTCAAGTTATATAGATAGGTATTGATTTATTTCGATGATCATATGCTCCTTACTCTAATCGCGTTTGCTTAATTCGCGTGTGTACGATCGTGTTTGCTTAATTCACGTTGGCCTTAATCCGTTTGCTTAATTCAGAATAGGAACATATATCTCGTAGTGTCAATTGCGCTTGTTTAATTACTGCTACAATGGAAAAGGGATTAGAATCCGCTTACGGTATGGAATTTATATGAATCAATGATAGTTGGGAAACCGAAAACAGTAGATTAATCGTTTTTAGCTTATTGATAATCACTTATTTGCATTGTTTTTCTTAATTGAATCTTTAATCCTAACACCCCCCCCCCCCCCCCCAAACTGACTTGAAGGTTAAAAACAATCCAAGAGTCCTTGAGATACGATACTTGAGTTGTCGTTCCCTAACTACAGTATTTCCAATTACTCGTTTTTGACCCGTATCCAATTACTCGAGTCCGCTGAAGCTTACAATGAGATAATACATGATACGGGAAATGTCCTATATGCTTGATTAAAACCTCAGATGATTTCAATGCAACACAAGGAAATCCTGTAATACATTACTATTTTTATTTTTTTCATTGTTTAGGTGGTTTTTATTATCACCCTCGACCCCTTAAAGTGTTGATCACAGGCAAGCTTTGAGATGAACTAAAACAAGTCATGTCTTTGTGGAGACAAAGGGTTGAGCATTTTTGCAAGGGTATGCTTCCTTTGCGATGATTGTCCCAATGCCTCCTGTCAGTAGACTACAATACCCTTTGTTGGGAGACCATCTTTTCCTTTACGGCCTTTTGAGACTTCCAAAGAAATTCTAAATGCTTTTGAAGACATCAATATATGTTTCACATTTCAGTATATACTTATCATGATAAATGCACACACACAATTGACAAAAGTTAAGAGAAAGAGATAAGGGTAAAAAAATTGGGAGTCAATGTCATTATATTTGGACTGAAAAGGTATACAAAACAGATATTACAATGGAGTATGGAATTGCAAAAAGGTTGTGGAGTGGAAACACATCTCCTCAAGTGACATCTCTTTCCATGACTAGTGTTAGTATCTCTCATACCATATCAACTGCTCACTAATCAACATCTGAAAATGCTATCTGCCCCAGTCTTCATGGATCTAGCCCACTGATTGCCCCAATTCACCGGCTTGACGACATTTCCATTGTTATGTTTTTCCTTTTAACCCTAACTTTTGCCTAGACTGCCTTTTTTCAGGTTTTCAGTCTATCGGGCTGCTCTAACTTTTGCCTAGACCGTCTTTTCAGATTTTCAGTCTAGCGAGCTTTTCCATTTCTTTTTCTTTTCAATCTTTCTTTATGGTGATTTTTTTTTGGGAAGTGCGTTCAAGCATAATACTTTTTGACTGCATCCGAGTTTATAGGGAGTGAAAGATCTTCCCCATCCATCCTGGTGAGAATTAAAGCTCCTCCCGAGATGACCTTTTTCACAACGTAAGGTCCTTCGTAGTTCGGGGTCCACTTCCCACGATGATCCTTTTGGATTGGTAGGATCTTTTTGAACACTACATCACCCTCCCGAAACTGTCGGGGGCGTAATTTCTTCTCGTAAGCTCTCACCAACCTTTTCTGGTACAATTGGCCGTGACACAGTGCTTCTAATCCCTTCTCTTCAATAAGGTTCAATTGGTCGAGACGATCTTGGACCCATTCGGCTTCTTCCAATTATGCCTCTCTCAATACCCTTAATGATGGGATCTCTACTTCAATCGGGAGTACTGCTTCCATCCCATTAACTAAAGAATACGGAGTTGCCCCTGTCGAGTGCGAATAGAGGTACGGTAGCCGTGCAAAGCAAAAGGTAACATCTCGTGCCAATCCTTATATGTCACCACCATCTTTTGGACAATCTTCTTGACATTTTTATTAGCAGACTCAATTGCTTCATTCATCTTTGGGCGATACGGGGAGGAATTGTGATGCTTTATCTTGAAGTTTTCACACATCTCTTTCATCATCTTGTTGTTCAAGTTAGTCGCATTATCAGTGATAATCTCACTTGGCAACCCATAACGACAAATTAATTCTCTTTTTACAAATTTGATCACGACATTCCTCGTCACATTGGCATATGATGCAGCCTCAACCCACTTTGTGAAATAATCAATGGCAACAAGAATGAAGCGATGCCCATTCAAGGCTTTTGGTTCGATTGGACCGATCACATCCATTCCCCACATTGAGAATGGTGAGGGTGCCGTCATGACATTCAAGGGAGTTGGCGGTGCATGAACCTTATCAGCATATATTTGACACTTATGGCACCTCTTCGCATAATTAGAGCAATCTGCCTCCATTGTTAACTAGTATTTGCCAGCCCTCAAGATTTTTCTATCCATTGCATGCCCGCTCGCGTGTGTTCCAAAATATTCTTCATTGACCTCCTCAATTATCCGTTTAGCTTATTTTGAGTCAACGCATCTCAACAACACCATGTCATGATTTCTTTTGTAGAGAATACCTCCATCTAAATAGAAACCCATTGCAAGTCTTCTTAGGGTTCCTTTGTCATTTTCTGAAATGCCCGGAGGATATTCCCTTCTTTGGATGAAGCATTTGATGTCATGGTACCATGATTTTTTATCGGGCTCTTCCTCTATCACTTGACAATATGGAGGATGATCACGACTTTCCATTTTGATGAGTGGTAAGTTCCTCTCGTTACTTACTTTGAACATCGAGGACAAGGTAGACAGCGCGTCAACTAATTGGTTATCTTCTCGGGGAATATGGTGAAATGTGACTTCATCAAAATACTCAATCAAACATTTGATGTAATCATGGTACGAGATTAACTTGGCATCTCAAGTTTCCCATTCCCCTCTTAGCTGGTGGATGACTAATGCAGAGTCCCCATATACCTCCAGTATCCTTGCCTTTGATTCTATCGCTGCCAAGATCCCGAGTGCACAAACTTCATATTCGGCTATATTATTTGTACAATCAAAGCAAAGCCTTGCAGTGACAGGGAAATAAATTCCCGGTGAGATTAGTATTGCCCCAATTCCATGCCCCAAGGCATTAGAAGCTCCATCAAATAACAAAGTCCATTTTTCTTTTTCTGGTGATTGTACGTGATCAAACAAAGCCATTATATCTTCATCTGGGAAATCACATTGCATCGATCCATAATCTTCTACTGACTGATTGGCTAGATATTCTGCGAGAGCGCTACCTTTTACTGCTTTTTGGGTGTCATAGACAATGTCGTATTATGATAGCATGACTTGCCAGCGAGCAATTCTTCCAGTCAGAGCAGGCTTATCAAAAATATACTTGATTGGATCCATTTTGGACACCAACCAGGTAGTGTAACACAACATGTAATGCCTCAAACGGCGAGCCGCCCAAGCCAAAGCACAGCAAGTGCGTTCTAGCAGTGAGTAGTTGACTTCATAACTGGTGAACTTCTTACTTAGATAATAGATGTCATGTTATTTTCTTCCCGACTCGTTGTGTTGCCCGAGTACACAACCCATTGATTCATCTAGCACAGTCAAATACATGATGAGAGGTCTTCCCGGAACTGGGGGAACCAAGACTGGAGGCTCCTGTAGGTATTTTTTGATCTTCTCAAAGGCTTTTTGCAAATCTTCATTCCATGTTACTGCCTGATTTTTGCGTAACAATTTAAAGATTGGTTCACATGTCGTGGCTAGTTGGGAGATGAACCTGGCAATGTAGTTCAATCTTCCTAAAAACCCACGAACTTCTTTCTCCGTTCGAGGTGCTGGCATATCGATGATTGCTCGAAATTTTTAAGGATCAACCTTCATTCTTCTTTGACTAACAATGAACCCCAGCAGCTTGCCTGATTTCACTCCAAAAGTGCACTTGGCTGGATTCAGTCGGAGCCTAAACTTTCTTAACCGCTCAAAAAGTTTCTGTAGATTATTAACATGGTCATCTTCGGATTTGGACTTGGTGATCATATCATCTACATAAACTTCTATCTCTTTATGCATCATGTCATGGAACAAAGCCACCATAGCCAGCTGATATGTTACCCCACCATTTTTCAAGCCAAATGGCATAACTTTGTAGCAAAAGGTTCCCCATAAAGTGACAAATGTAGTTTTCTCCATATCTTCTGGTGCCATCTTTATCTGATTATATCCTGAGAATCCATCCATGAAAGAGAATAACGCATGTTGGGCAGTATTATCTACAAGAACGTCAATATGAGGCAGAGGAAAATCATCTTTTGGGCTAGCTCTGTTCAGATCTCGATAGTCGACACACATTCGAACCTTTCCATCTTTCTTGGGGACAGGAATGATGTTAGCAACCCATTGAGGGTACTTTACCACTTCTAGGAAACCCGCATCCAGTTGCTTCTTGACCTCCTCCTTGACCTTTAAAGACATTTCTGCTTTCATCCTTCATAGCTTGTTTTACTGGAGGACACTCCGGCTTTAATGGCAGTTTGTGTTCTGCTACACTAGGGTCTAACCCTGGCATGTCTTGGTACGACCATGCAAAAACATCTTTATAATCCATCAACAACCCTATCAATCTACTTTGCTCCTTTTCTTTCAGGGAAAGGCCAATCTTGACCTCTTTTTTATCATCTTCGATTCCCAAATTGATTAGTTCACTAAGCTCTTCATGTGGTCGAATTTTCCTGGCTTCTTGCTCTACCAACCTCAATAGTTCAGGAGGGACTTCCCCATCATTATCAGCAACCTTTTCAGCATGATCAATAGGATAGTAAAAATTGTATGATGGGTTATTAACACTGTCATTTTCAAGAGAGTCACTTTTAGATCTGCATTTTGGTAGTTATCAGGGAAAGATGAATGCATAAAAGTTAAAGATGGGAAACTGCATTTATTGGTGAGGAACGATGAATAAAAGCGAAAGTGAAAAAAAGAGGGATAAGAACATAAAGATATTGAATGCATGCATTTATTGATAAGTCATACTGAAACGGAAACAAGTAAGCCCATTACAACAAAAATCCTAAAGCCTTGGGCAGAGCTAAAGGATAAGCATTATAGAATTACTTTGAAAAAACTCTATTTTCCTGGGGAACTCAATGACCTCCCAATTGTTGAGCTATGTATCCGAAGGGCATGGATACACCAAATTGACACCATGATCGGCGAGATAATCATCTTCAACAGCTACTGCTTGATCCAGGAATGCGAACCCTACACTTCGGAATCTCTATCGAATGTCACAGATGGGAACCCTTTCAGCCTCGTATTCACGATTTTTCAGCCGAGTCAACCTCTTTCTTTTCTTCTCTTCTATAACCCTCATCTTGTCGGCCTTGGTGGGTTTATATCCCAACCCAAACCTATCCTTGTTCTCGGTGAGCATGAGGATGTCAGTGACACCTTGGCTATTCTTCCCCAAACCGCTTCCAGGTCGGTATCCTCCTTCGAGCATAACCCTAGCCATCATAATGGACGCTTTAGATGACTGAGGTTTCAAGAGTGGAACATTATCCCCAACATAAGTGGCATTGGCAATTTCAAACGATTGGAAAGCGGTCTCGAGAGCTTCTTCGGCAGCTTCAATGTAAGGGGTTGTTGATGGCTTACTCACCAACATATCCTCCTCTCTAGAAACAATTATCAACTTACTATCGACAATGAACTTCACTTTTTGGTGCAATGTGGAAGGTATAGATCTAGACAAATGGATCCATGGTCGTCCTAGGAGACAACTGTAAGTTGGTGTGATGTCCATTACTTGGAAGAGTATTTCAACGGTGCAAGGGCCAATCTGAATGGGAAATTCAATTTCTCCCATGACTTCCCTTCGGGTGTCGTCGAAAGCTCTTACAATCATTGTGCTTGGCTTCATATGAGTTCCATCGAAAGGTAGCTTTGTCAGTGTTGACTTTGGCATTACATTCAAAGAAGAACCATTATCAATGAGAACCCTAGCCATGACATGATCTCGACACTTCACAGAGATGTGTAACGCCTTGTTGTGCCCTATTCCTTCAGCTGGAATTTCATCATCAGTGAAAGTGATATAATTATCAGCAACGATGTTACCCACGATGTTATCAAGCTTATCAATTGTGATGTCATGAGAGACATGAGCTTGATTCAACACCTTCATCAGTACTTTCCTATGTGGCTCAGAATTCATCAACAAAGACAAAAGAGATATCCGAGCTGGAGTTTGATTCAATTGATCCACAACCCCGTATTCGCTTTGCTTGATGAACTTCAAGAATTCGACGACTTCTTCATCAGATACCTCCTTTTTATTATTACCCCATTTGGTATCCTTTTCAGTCGGCGTTCCTTCCACCTTCTATTTCCCCTTGCGATCTTTTTCTTTCTTTTCTGTTCCCTCCCTTCGCAATACCTCTGGAGTATAAATGCGACCACTCCTAGTAATTCCACCAATTCCCGAAATGTTGGTAACCACAGTGGTCCCGTTGGGAGGACTTTGTTGAACCTACCTATCATATTTCCATGGTACCGCTTTGGTGTCCTTGTAAGGGAAAGGACCTAGGACTCGGATGACAACTGGTGTTGGCCCACTCGAAACCGGCATAGGTTCCTTCTCAGTACAGTGTATCACCACTAGCTTCGGAGCGACTTGCTCAGGAACCGGTTGAGGATTAATCACAACAGTAAAAGGAGTTATCTTAACTGGAGTTGGGGAAATTATAGATTCAATGACCATGTTAATGCCACACTCATTCGATTCACAACCAATTAGGATAATCTTCATATCTATTAACTGTTGCACAACTTGTCGAAATTCTGCACAGTCTTCAATTGAATGCCCCACACTCCCGTCGAAGTCACACCTTATCTCTTCATCAAGAGTATTTTCTACAACAATTGAGGTTTGAACCAATCCATGTTTTTGGATCTCCTTTAAAATAACTCTCATGGGAGTTCTGACATCAGCCACTTGGCTCTTAAGAGTAGGTTCCATAAAGCTATCAATGGCATTGACTCCCGAACCCCCATTATTTGGCATAGGACCTTGTGCCCCATTCAGAGCATCTTTCTGAAAGCTCAACCGCTTAGCATCAATAAGATCTTGTACCTTAAATTTGAAAGCCCTGCAGTTCTCAGTGGAATGACCTATTGCCCCCGCATGATACTCACATTTAGCATTCAGGTCAAACCACTTAGGATAAGGAGGCCCCAATGGTTTTATTGGGATAGGAGTCAACACAGATTTGCTTATAAGCTGATGCAGTAGCTGAGTGTAGGTCATGGGTATCGGGCCGAAATGTACTGGCTTTCTTTTTGAGTTATACGGTGTTCTTGTTTGGCTGGTGTTTGGGTTTGGACTTAGGGGTTGAACAATTTGAGGTGGCATGGTAAGGTGTGTTTGAGGTTGAGAGGGATATGATGGCCGATAAGGAGCCATCTGTTGAGGATTTGGAAATTGTGAGGTGGCAGCGATGTATGGCTGGTTGGCTTGGTAATATGGGGCGTATTGGGCTTGGAAGGCGGGTGTTTGGTTTGGTCTATATTGGTTTGGTTTCTTTTGTTCAAAGGTTACTGCATGTACTTCTCCTTCTTTCTTTTTCACAAACGGGGCTCTCTTTGGGCCGTTCATTACTGAAGTCTCAGTGATCTTGCCATTCCTCATTCCACTTTCAATTCTCTCACCGATGATGACCATGTCAGAAAAGTTCGATGACACACTCCCAATCATCCTATCAAAGAAGGGTGACTGGAGTGTATCAATGAACATTGCCTCAATTTCTTTCTCGGCCAATGGAGGCTCCGCCTGAGCAGCCAGTTCCCTCCATCATTGTGCATACTCCTTGAAAGTCTCTGTGTCTCTTTTGGAGTTGCATGCTATTGGGAGCCATGTCAATATTGTACTTGTATTGCTTTAGGAATGCATCTGTTAGATCTTTGAAGGATCGGACGTGGGTCCGTTCGAGATGCGTGTACCAATTTGAAGCTGCCCCAGTTAAACTGTCTTGGAAGAAGTGAATCAAGATCTTATCATTTTGAGCGTATGATGCCATCTTCCTTACATACATGGTCAAATGGTTTTTGGGACAAGTGGTTCCTCGATATTTGTCGAAATCGGGTACCTTAAATTTTGGTGGAATTACAACATTTGGCACCAAACAAAGTTCCAAAGCATCCCGCAGACCATAACTATTTACTCCTTCAATGGCTCGTAGTATTTATTCTAGCACTTCCAACTTTTCTTTAGATTGAGAATTCCCTCCTGACTGATTCATTGGAGTTTCACCGTACATATTCTGAGGGAAGGAGTATGGCATGTAGGAGGATCCAAAGTTTGGCATCATTTGAGTCCCATGGGGCCCATAATGTAGGATGCATTGTGGGGGGTTTTGGATTGGCAAAAAGTGTCGCCGTCGGGGTGCTACCATCTGTAGGGTTGACAGTTTGTGTTTGTGGCATTTCGACAGCATCGGTGGGGGTTTGCGTCTGAGTGATATGTTCGGAGTTTTGAATGCCATCTTGTGGGCTGGGGGCCGTTGGTGGCACAAATCCACGAGGCAAATCGTATGGGGGATTGTTCGGGTCAAATGAAAGATGAGTTTGGTTGCTTGGATAAATAGTGAGAGGCATCATGGCCCCTGGTTGGTTGAAGCCTTGAATAGGAATATGAGCAAAACCGGGCGGAATGAGAGGTGTGACCGGATGTCCTTCGTTCGAGGCTGGAGGGTTCTCCTCTGTGTTCTTTTCCTTATGCATTGCTTGTAGGATGTCCATCATCTTATTCATCCGATCCTTGATTTGACTGACTTCATCCCTGATCTCTTGGACTTCTTCTAGTTCATCTTCCATGGCTCTTGTCCGTGACCGAGTGCGATAAGGGTGTTTTGGAGCAACTGTTCAGAAAAGCCACACACTGTTTTAATCAAAACAAAAGTGAGAACAAAATTTTGGAAAAATGTAAAAAAGCTTTTATAAAATCACCTTTGGAGTTTTTTTTTTTTGAGTTAACACCTTATAACAGACAAGAGATGGTCCCTCCATACCACACAGAGCATTGTGCTCATAAGATGGAATGGAGTTGACAAGAAATCTATGGGAGAAACAACTCTCCACAATAGATGTTGTCTCAAACACACTAGCAATTTTGAATTGAGACATCTCGTCCTACCCTTTGTGCAGAAGGAAGAATCTTATAAGGCAAAGATGTAGCGGACCACATACTACAGGAAGACCATGCTCCACAATAGGTGTCGTCGCAAGTCAAGTGCAAGAGTTGGAGTGCGAAGGAATTATAAAGGCAAGAACTGATTTCATTAAAAACTCCTAAAAGCGATACATAGAATTATGGAGGTAAGGACATATTTCATTAAAATCTCCTCAAAACAATACATAGATTGGGATTACATCATAATTCTCGACATTGTTACAACATTTTCATCCTAAAGTCAATAGCTTAGGTCTCTTTCCTTTTAGCCCTCGAGCAAACCCTCCAAACATTTGCATGAAATCATCTAACTCAGTCAGGAGACGAAGCATAGGGTTCGCACGAATTTGTTTTTCTTCCTTTTTCAAAGCGTTGGGCAAAATTCGGAATACAATGGCTTAGCTCCAAATTCATGCTCATATATCTTTTTTTCCATATGTCAATATCTATCCCTCGCTCTCGGGCCTCTTCTCTCCAACACTTCACGGCATTCATTACTTGAACCATTTGATCATGATAGTGTTTTGCCGAGGTCCACCCTAAATCGCACTGCTTCTTGATTTCGACTAATAGAATATTCAGCTCTTGGACCTTTTGCACCAATTCATCAGTCATCCTGTCTTGTGCACAAATTTGCTTTTGTAAGTTGGCATTGACTCCTCTTTGTCGATTGACTTCCACTTCCAATGACTTTCTCACATTTCCTTGCTGAATGACTTCTTCTTCTAACTAACGCTTTTCTTTTCTTTGTTGATGCCTCTCTGTTGTCAGGGACAATACTTTGCTTTCAAGATTCTGGATCCTAGTCATGACGCTCGGTGGGACCTTGTCTGTATTCTTCTGGACTCTTGAGGTTACGGAGATATCTGCACACAAATCTTTTAAATGTTCATTTTCCTTTGTTAACTTCTCACAATGCTTCTGAACAATGGCTATTTTCAACTCAGAATCTTGCTTTTGTTGTTCCATTTCCTTCATTTGTGCTTCTAGGACTTTCAGTTGCTCTGCCATTTGAGTTACCGAAGGGGAGTAATCTTCAGCTTTCGTGCTTTCTGCAGGAATGTTGATGGGACCTTTCCTTGATTTTCTCCATGCTTCATACTTTGAGACATTGATTAGGATTGGTTGGCCTAATTGTGATCTCCCTGCCATCCTCACATTTTTGCATGCATTTCTAACTTCTTTTGCCAACAACTTGGTATTCTCACCATCCTCGTATCGAAAACAGCATCCACCGAGTTGTTCTTCTCGTGGCACGGTTTGCATCCAACAAAGTTGTCGTAAGGTTATGGCGGGTGTGTAGGATATGCACCCTCTCGGGCCCATCAAAGGAACATTTGGATAGTCACCACAACTATAAATGATATCTTGCCCCTGTTGACTTTCGTACGATGGGCATACCCACTTAAAAAGTCTCTTTCCACTTTGTCAAACTCTCTCTTCCATTCCTCTTCATTAAGCTGTCTTGTAGGGATGTTATGGAAGCCTCTTAGTGAATCTGAATGGTGGTTGGTATAGCCTTTTGCGTACATGTGAGTCATGACCCATACATAGAGCAACTGTGCACAACATCTGAGCTTCCCCTTTGGATATCGCTGACAAAATTCTAGAGTCAAAAGCGTTTTAGCCAATACTGCCAGCACGGGGTTTTTCTTTCTTTCAATTGTGAAGAACACGTCCATTGCTGCTTGATCTATCATGTCTAGCGTCGATGGAAATAGAACCAATCCATATATTGCTAGTGCCAATACCCTCTCAAAGGTTTCCCAGTTTTGTCGATCCATTAGTTTCCTCAAATGATTTTGAAGAAATTTTCGGGTCAACCCTCGCGAGTTTGAGTGCCCGGTCAAGTTCACTTCAATTTCAGGAAGCCCTAGTAACCCTGCTATGCTTGCAGTGGTCAAGTATTTCCCCATGCAAAAGTACACGGTGGGATTTTTCTGTATTGGCAACCTTAACAGGCAAGCATATTCTTCAATGGTGGGTGTAATGTCCATGTTTGGCAACTCGAAGAATCTGAGATGTGGGCTCCAATACCGACTTAGAGCACTCAAAGAAGTAGCTTGAACCGGTATGAAAATTAGGTCCAAGATCCCTCCATACTTCTTGACGAAGCTTTTTCGATGTTCTTGAGGCAAAGATTAGCTCAACTCTTTCAAATTCTCTAATGAGTTCAAAATCACCCTGGAACTCTTGGTGGTGGGAGCATTGCTAGTGCGTCTGACTTTTTCCATCTCTTATTATCAAAGGTGTTATCTCTCACCAAATTATCTGTGCAAGGGAAATTTTATTTTATTAATAACATTTGGAAAGCAAAATTACTTATGCATGAGAGTGTACCAAGATGCATGAATTAATGACATATTGACGATGCATGGCCTAAAATAGTACATGCACGAGCATACAATATAATAATGAGTGTAACAGGATGCACGAATGAGTGCCATGTTAAGGTGCATGTGGGATGCGTGCAGAAAATCGTTATGATGCATGAGATATAAATGTGATTATTCATGTTGCAGAAAAAGATGGAATGCGCTCCCTTTTGTCCTAAATAGGTCATACCATAAAGTTGGGACTTCTGAAGTCAAGACCCTATTTTGGTAGGCTGCTAATGGCATTTTATGTGAATGACTTTCGGGACAGATCTAGAACCCTAAACATATGGTCCCCGGATTACCCTCATCTAAAAGATAAGGATCCGAATCCATGAACCTCACCACAGGGACAAATAAGTCACAATATGGTAGTCCATGTACCGGTAGCAATCCGAGCGGGAGAAACAGCGACTGTCAGGGACGCAAAAGCATCACAATAACATCACTAAAACCCCTTCTAATCTTATGGCATTCCAAGGCTCGGGTATAGATCCCAAAAGTGTGTGAATATGTGATGGTGATGTGTGTGCTGGGAGCAAGCAAACTTGCACAAAACCTAAAAAACTATCCCCAAACCAGCAAAAGAACAGCCAACATTTAAAAGAGTTTTCTACCCTAGGGTTGTAAGAATATACAAAGACATTTATAAGAACAGATAAAACTATTTATGAAATAAATAAAACAACGAAGGGTAAAACTAATATTTTCAAAGCTATTAAAAAATGCAAAACCAACTATGTTAGGCCTGACTTTCTACAAGCTCCCCAGTGGAGTCGCCAGCTGTCGCGACCGTCCCGTCCGGGAGCCACGAAAATAAAGGTAAAAGCAGAGGAGTCGCCACCAATATTTTATTTGTGAAAAACATTGGAAAAACCATTTATTTTAAGGAAACTGATCTAAAAAAAAGATAGAGATTTGAGTCCGGGAGTCGATTACAAGTAGGGAATATGATAGCACCCTACATCGCCCGTTTAAAAACGGTACCTCATGTTAATTGTGCAAAATAATTTTAATAACCTTTGAAAATATTTATTTTACTCCACTTTTAAAAAAAAATATAAACACAACAAAATGAAAAATTAAATTTTGGCTTGACAGGATGATTGATTCTGCTCCTACGTATTCCCGGGTGCGATGGGAAACTCAAAGCCACGTAGTTCTTGTAGAAAATATTTGATTGGTTGGTTGATTTTAATTTTTGATAAAGATTTGATTTTTGATTTTTTTGGTTAAAAAAGGGGATTTTATTTTAAAATAAATTCACCTTTGCACAGAGTCCAAGATAGCAGTGCTATACGATAAACCCTTACAATTCATACGACACTTGAGGATGAATAAGTCCATACATCAATGTCGTAGATTGTTGCGTGAATTCAAAAGATATTTTTATAAAATTAAATTGGGTAAAATTGGTTAAAAGTGTAAATTAAAAAAACATTTATTATTTTTTACAAAAGGGAATTCACTCTTGAACAAGGTTAAAGAGAGCAAAGATATATGATGAACCCTTACAATTCATATGACACTTGAGGATGAAAATTCATACATCAACATCGTAGATTGTTGCATGAACCCAAAAGAAATTGTTTCATTAAAAATGATTTTATTTTTTTATTTTTTATTCTTCTGCAAAAATTATTATTATTTGAAAAGACATATTTTGATGAGACAACAACACAACTTGGACCCAATTCTGGAAGGCCCATGAATTGTTTTTATTGTTTTATTTTTCCTTATTAAAAATTGTAGTCGAGCTAACAGCCAAGCCCACAAACTAAAAATTTGTCAGGAAATTAAAAAGAAATCAAACCCAAAAAAACCCAATCAGAAGCCCACCTAATAACAATAATATGATAATGATAATAAAAGATGAAAAAAATACAAAACAAAGAGTGAAGGAAGTTTTCCATCTTCCTCAGTTACCAACAGAGAAGAGCAAAAAGGGGAACGTGTGGGGCGGAGACGCCGGGGCGGCGATGGTGCGGCTGGACCCGCGGGGGTCTGTCACGGTGGGACGGCGAGGGACGACGGGGTGGATCTGCGGTTCGAGCGGCGGTTTGCACGGTGGATGGTGCTTGCGTGTTCGAAGCAGCAGCGGTCCGAGCAGATCCGCGAACGGCAGCGATGCTGGAGGACACGAGCGACGGCGAGGATCCAGCATGGTGGGCATCTGGTCGGCGGCAATGGTGGTTCGTGAGTGACGTGTTCGAAGCAGCAGCGACCCAAACAGATCCACGAATGATAGCGGTGATGGAGGATGCGAGCGGCGACGAGGCTGCAACTGGACGTGTTCAAGGCGGTGAGGATCCAGAGTGGTGGGCCTCTAGGCGGTGGCAGAGTAGGGAACCAAGGTTCTTGGATTTTTGTTCTATTATTTTTTTTGTTTGGATTTGGATGGAATGGTGGTTTGGAGTAGAGAAGATGATTAGGGCTGGGTATGATGGAAGAGGCTCTCTGTATGTTCTTTGCTCTCTCTTTTTAGGATTTTTTTTTTGTTGCCAATTTTTCGTTCCTTCCCCTCTTCTAGATGATGCTTCTGTTTATATATTAACAACAGGGAATGATAGTGCCAAAATTTGTGATTGATATGTAGACAACAAAATGCAGAGGGTGGTACATTTTGTGGGGAGCATATCAGCCTTTGCTCCACCACCCTGCTTGGTTGTTGCAGATGCAGGGTTGGTACCTCCTTGTTTTGGAAAAAAGCATAAGAGAACAAAAGAAAGAAGAAAAAACAAAAGCTGGTTTATACTTCAAATGGAAGAAGATAAAAAATATTTTTATATTTTTTTAAAATAAAAATCAGAAGTCTTTCCTTTTTTTTTGGATCATGGGCTCAACAAGCCACTTGCAACCAGATATGAAAATGGGCCTATAATATGCCAAAAACACATTTTTCCTTTTGCAAAGTTTTAATTTTTATTTATTATTTTTTTTTTTTCAAAACATTAATTAAAAAAAACATCCAGACAAAATTAGGCGTTCACAGAGATCAAAACATAAGATACAAGTTTTAAAAAAAATTACAAGATCAATTGTTATACCTTTGTTTCCTCGAGAAGATACAGAAATGGGCATTTTATGTTATACGAGATTACAATATAAGATACAGAAATGAACATTTTATGTGATGTCATATTAACATCTGAAATGAACACGATAATGCTCCAATACACTATTTGTTCTAGTTTTTTTTCTTCTATACTATATCTAATTTTTATTTTATTTTTCTATACTCGTCTTTGATTCACCTCTTCTCAAACACACTAGATTCACCTCTTGTGAGACTCTTACCTCATTTTTTGTTCCAGCTCCATCGTCCACCGCCACCATTAAACCGTGATAATGCTCCAATCACTACATGAAAATAAGTGAATAGTGACAAAAATATAGCGGCGGTTACATAAACCGCCGCCGGTTAATGGATCATCTCCTAAATTAGTGACGGTTTTAATAAATGCCTTAATCAAATTAATTTTAGTGGTGGTTTGTATAAAAACCGTCAAAATCATCATTAAATTATCGGCTGTTTATGATAAACCACGACAAAATTAATCGATTTTTACATTTCCGTGGGTTCTCAATTAGTTTCTACTACTTTCACAAAAAAAACCACGCAATTTCTGAACCTAAACCCTAACCCACGCAATTTCTTCTTCAACGCCATCGTGGATGTCTTCGTCAAGCTTCATGAACCCTAACACAGACAAGGCAAGTGTTCCTCAAGCTTCATCACTCTCCTTTTTCACTACTCTGTTACTCTTTGTGTTTTTGTTCTCGCTTCAATTCAATGGAAATCATTGATACTCTGTTACATTTTCTTCTTCTTTTTTGTTCAGTGCTTTCCTCAGTTAGTTGTGAAGTCCTACAAGCTTAAAGGTACGTAATCTGCCTCTTTTGATTATCTTGTTTTTTAGGGAATCAATAACAAACGCTCAGTGATGTATTGAGGAAACAAACGCTCTGATTTCCATGAAACTGAGTGTGAGAGTTGAATTTTATATTTTTATGATTTTTTTTATGTAAGTAATCATATATATTTGATTTGTTGTGTTTCTAATTATATATATTATAGGTGTTTATGGTTAATAGTGAAATCATGCATAGGATACAATGTTAGTGAAGATTTTATTATCTTCGGGTAGAAAAGTTTTGTTATCTGAGTTGAACTTTTGTCTTGGATAGAACGTGTTCTGCATTGGTGTTTATGTTTGTTCAGTTTCCATGGTTAATAACTTGGTGAATTTAGGGCCTGTATCATTTCTGTTGTTTTTTAAAGATAGGAATACAGGAAGGATCTTGGATGTTTGTGATTTCTAGGATTTGCTAGAAGCTTAGAGGTATATTGTTCATGAGGAGGTAGGATAGGATTGATGAAAGTCTCTGAGTTCTGAGTCAACATTATGCAATCAATTAGTGGTTCTTACTGAGATTGTTTTGGTGCATTAACTTCTACAGATTTCTTTTACAGTTATAAGAAGGAAATTTAGTTTCACTATGGATTTTTCCTTATCATTTTTCTTGTCAAGTTGCAGCATTGTATGAATGAGTGAACTTAAATAAAACAAAAATTAAGACACAATTGATTTATGAGACACTCAACAAACTTTCCTGATCCCACAATGTTTTTTGGGGGACACTCAACAAACTGTCCTAATCTCACAGTTGGTTTATGAGATGCATTAGATCTTCAATCAACACCTAAATCCTTTCAGCACGATGCTCCTTCTCTGTTATTTTGGATATAAGTTAGTTAGTGTTTTGGTTGGTTTGATCCCATGAGGGATGCAATTGTTGCTGAGCAGGATGCTTGCAAGGAGAACAAGTATAGGAATAGGATGACACATGCTCATTATTTTACGCTTGATTAACTAGCTTGATAAAAAAAATGATACGCTAAGCTCAGATGGTGCCCCTCACTGTAAAAAAATTACAAGAAATATATAGGAAAAATAAAAAGAATGGTTTCTTGCTCCTTTTTATTATTTGGGGAAGATGGGCTTGTATATCAGACATATAAACATTCCAAATGGTCATATCTGTTTACACTTGGTTTGCCATATGACAAAAAGGATGATCCTTCTCCATGCTGTATTAAGGTGAAAAAACAGGTTGTTATACACCATAAGTCTAGTCTTGCCAAGTGTCCAGAAGAAAAAAGTTTAGAAACTTTGATGGTTCATATATAGGTGCATAGGAATCGCTACAAGCAAGTAAAAGAGCATTGGGCTTGATTTTATTGAATAATAACAAGTCTTGTTTCTTAAAATTTCCCAATTAGCTATAGTGGTGATGGTTTTATACTTCAATTTCCATTGCTTCCTCCACTTAGTCATCCTGTTAAACCAAAGTATTTGTGTGCCTTCTGCCTTTTATAACCTTGTAGTAGTGTTTTATATTATACATCTACCTTTTCTCAATTTGCTGATTACTGATGATGCTGTTTGAAGAATCCAAATTTAAGTTAATGTTAATTTCCTAATATCAGTTCATAGACTAGAATTTATAAGAAGAGAAAAAAAAACTTATTCAAGACTTATAATCTACCCTATGAAATCGATTTAGCGTGGACTGAGTTTTATTTGAATGTAAACTGCCCCATTGTCTTAAGAATAAGTAGTTATTTTTCCTTAATCAGGTTTCTATATGCTTCAAATTTTTAGCTATGTAAGTTTAGGATTATATTGATATTGGATGTATCAACATGTAAGCCCAAAACAATCTGCAAACAGAAACCTGCATTGGTTTACTTACCAATAATTTATAACGTTACAGATGACTAGAAAGAGGGGTGACTATTCTCTCAAAATTAATTCTCGAAATTGTTGTTTACTCTTCAATTGTTATGGTAACATTCTTAACAGTCCTCTGGAATGTAAATATGTAAGAACCCTGAAAAGAAAAAAGCTATAAGATTCTTAATAGATCACCTGGCCCGCCCATTGAAGAGAACACACTCATCAGGCCTCTCAGTAAAAGTGGGCTATATAGGCCTTGAGTGTAGTTTGGTTTGGCCATGTTCATGACTTATATTTTTTTTAACATTCATGTCTTAATTGCTGTTTTAAGAATTGGTCATTGGGTATGACTTGGGTTTCCAAATGTTTGATACAATAATTTTTTAAGTGAGTTTTGATTTCTTGTTTATATTATTTACTAACAATAACTTTTTTCTAACTCAATATATCATTTATTGATTGTCATTTTTGTTAAATATGCAGGAAAAAACTGAAAAAAATGCAGCAAATCGACAAAAGCAAGTAATTCATCACACATTAGGGTGAAAGTCACTTCCAAGAAAGAAGAATGAAATGGTATAATCGTATATATTGTTATGATGTTGAATAATTTTCTTTGGATTTATTGTTATATATTGTGAACATTGTCTAGTTACTTATATGTAGGAACAATTACAAAATGAAATTAATAACTGCTACTGAGAATGAGGCTTTGGTAAAAGTTTTTGGACCAGAGCATCCTGGACGACTCCGTGGTGTGGGATTCAGGGTGACCAAAACTCAAATAGATGGACTCTCCTATCGGTCTAATGACTTGGCAGCAGCTAATGCAAAAATTCAAAAGCTAGAATCAGTAGTTGATGGGTTAAAGACACAAGTAGTTGAAATGGATGAATTAAAGGTAAAACTTGTTGACTATGATGACATGAAAGCCCAAGTTGCTTTTCTTATGCCAAATTTTAAGGGAAATCAGGTAATTAGTTATGGTTGCAACTTGATGAATTTGGATGTCTTTGTTGTGAAATTAGTTATTCGTATCTAATTTGTGGTTTCATCTTTCAATTCCAGACGACAGACTTACATTTGCCTAGAGAAGTGAGACGATCTTCTGCCTCTAGTCATGACCCTGAAGATCGTGGAACTTCATCATCACACAGGCTTAATTAGATATATTATATTTAAATGGTGTCAAGAACTTGTATTTACGTATGTTTTTATGTTAGGATAATTTTGAAATACTCTTGAACAATATTTGTGCTATTTGCAAATTATATGTTTTTATGTTGGGATAATTTCGAATTACCCTTGAACAATATTTGTGCAATTTGAACAATAATTTTTTTATCATTTTAATGATTAGGTTTTGAAGCATTTTTGTGTATCAATTTGATAAATTTGTTAGCTCTTAATCTAAAGTTTTTATTAAAGTAGGGATATTAAAAAAAATTGACAAATAATGAATTGAATCAGTTTTTTTAAAAAAAATATTTAATATTTTACGGCGGTTAAAACCACCGCTATATTTATATCTACAATTTATGTAATAGCTTTTGTGTTTTTGGCCCATTATAGGCCCATTTTCATATCTGGTTGCAAGTGGCTTGTTGAGCCCATTATCCAAAAAAAAAGGGAAAGACTTCTGATTTTTATTTTAAAAAAATATAAAAATATTTTTTATCTTCTTCCATTTGAAGTATAAACCATCTTTTGTTTTTTCTTCTGTCTTTTGTTCTCTTATGTTTTTTTTCCAAAACAAGGTGGTACCAACCCTGCATCTGTAACAACCAAGCAGGGTGGTGAGCAAAGGCTGATATGCTCCCCACAAAATGTACCACCCTCTTCATTTTTTTGTCTACATATCAATAACAAATTTTGGCACTATCATTCCATGTTGTTAATATATAAACAGAAGCATCATCTAGCAGAGGGGGATGAACGAAAAATTGGCAACAAAAAAAATCCTAAAAAGAGAGAGCAAAGAACACACAGAGAGCTTCTTCCATCATACCCAGCCCTTATCATCTTCTCTACTCTAAACCACCATTCCATCCAAATCCAAAAAAAAAAAAAAAAGAACAAAAATCCAAGAACCTTGGTTCCTTGCTCCGCCACCGCCCAGAGGCCCACCACTCCGGATCCTCATAGCCTTGAACGCGTCTAGTTGCAGCCTTGTCGTCGCTCGCGTCCTCCATCACCGTCGCCATTCGCGGATCTGTTTGGGTCGTTGCTGCTTCGAATACGTCGCTCATGGACTACCATTACCACCGCCCAGACGCCCACCATGCCGGATCCTCGCCGTCGCTCGCGTCCTCCAACATCGCCGCCGTTCGCGGATCTGCTAGGACCAATGCTGCTTCGAACACGCCAGCACCATCCACCACGTAAACCGCCGCTCGAACTGCAGATCCACCCCATCGTCCCTCGTCATCCTACCGGGACAGACACCCGCGGGTCCAGCCACGCCGTCACCGCCCCGGTGTCTTCGCCCCACACGTTCCCCTTTTTGCTCTCCTCTGTTGGTAACTAAGGAAGATGGAAAACTTCCTTCACTCTTTGTTTTGTTTTTTTTTTTCATCTTTTATTATCATTATCATATTATTGTTATTAGGTGGGCTTCTGATTGAGTTTTTTTGGGTTTGTTTCCTTTTTAATTTCCTGAAAAATTTTTAGTTTGTGGGCTTGGCTGTTAGCCCAACTACAATTTTTAATAAGGAAAAATAAAACAATAAAAACAATTCATGGGCCTTCCAGAATTGGGTCCAAGTTGTGTTGTTGTCTCATCAAAATATGTCTTTTCAAATAATAATAATTTTTGTAGAAGAATAAAAAATAAAAAAATAAAATCATTCTTAATGAAAAAATTTCTTTTGGGTTCATGCAACAATCTACGATGTTGATGCATGAATTTTCATCCTCAAGTGTCCAATGAATTTTAAGGGTTCATCGTATAGCTTTGCTATCTTTAACCCTGTGCAAGAGTGAATTCCCTCTTTTAAAAAATAATAAATGTTTTTTTTTAATTTACACTTTTAACCAATTTTACCCAATTTAATTTTATAAAAATATCTTTTAAATTCACGCAACAATCTGCGACGTTGATGTATGGACTTATTCATCCTCAAGTGTCGTATGAATTGTAAGGGTTTATTGTATAACACTCCTATCTTGGACTCTGTGCAAAGGTGAATTTATTTTAAAATAAAATCCCCTTTAAAAAAAATCAAAAATCAAATCTTTATCAAAAAGTAAAATCAACCAACCAATCAAATATTTTCTACAAGAACTACGTGACTTTGAGTTTTCCATCGTACCCGGGAATACGTAGGAGCAGAATCAATCATTTAGTCAAGTCAAAATTTAATTTTTCATTTTTGTTGTGTTTATATTTATTTTAAAAAGTGGGGTAAAATAAATATTTTCAAAGGTTATTAAAATTATTTTTCACAATTAACTTGAGGTACCGTTTTTAAACGGGCGATGTAGGGTGCTATCACCTTCCCTACTCGTAACCGACTCCCGGACTCAAATCTCTATCTTTTTTTAGATCAATTTCCTTAAAATAAATGGTTTTTCTAATGTTTTTCCCAAATAAAATATTAGTGGCGACTCCTCTGCTTTTACCTTTATTTTCGCGGTTCCCGGACGGGACGGTCGCGACAATCTCGTTTTCTAAAGATGATTCTGTTCTACTATCAAATCAGGATTCAAATGCTGAGACAGAGGAAAACTCCAGTGTAGTTGATCCACAAAACTATAGACTTGATGAAGAAATTGGAATTTTATGCATTGTATGTGGCGATGTGAAAATCGAGATAAGAGATATATTAGGTACCACCCTTTGTAAGTCAAGTTTAAAATATAATAAGAATCTCCAAGTGCATGTGCATGTGTAGTTTCTTTAATGCTCTATTAGAAGAGATACCAAACTTTAGTTAATTAGAAACTAATGTTATTCACATGCTTGCACACACATAAGATCTACATTATTTTTCCTGGTTGATTATTACTGGTCATATCTTATTGTTTACGTAATCACAAATAATTACAAGAAACAATGTCAATGCGACCTCAATTATGACTGGAAATTGCAATACGATTGCAGTGAATACCAAAATTACAATATTGTGGCCGTAATTGTGGTTGTGTAAGAAGCATTTTCATAAGTTGAGTTATTCAGTTTTCAATTCTTAAAGCCTTTAATATTGAATGTCATCCCAGCAAGCCCCCAAAAATCATAGAAGTTAGATGGACCCCTCCTAATTGTGGTTGGAATAAGTGCAATATAGATGGATCTACTAAGGGTTCCCCTGGCCCGCCTGCTGGTATTTTTAGGGACTTGACTGCTTTGCCTCTTTTATTGGTGTGGCCAACTCTCTGTTTGGTTGGAACGTGACTCGGTTCTAGTAGTTAAAGCCTTTTCATCTAGTGAGTGGTTCCATAGAAACTCAAAGCAAGATGGCTGCATTGTCTTAGTATCTCTCATAATATGAGGTTCGTGGTTTCTCATATTTACAGAGAAGGGAATTCTTGTGCTGATGGTTTAGCTAATTACGGGGTTGTATCTCAATGTTTTACTTGGTGGGATTTAGTTCCAAATTTTATTAGTGTAGGCTTTTATCATGATAGATATAGTCTACCTGATTACATATTTAGATAAATTGTCCTCTTTTCTTTCATGGGTATTGGCCTAGTCCCCTCATGTTTCTTTGTTTTTTCTCCTTTTTTTTGGAATAAAATGTTGGTGTGCTGCAAATGATTAGTGAGGTTTGGGGTGCCAACCTAGTTGGGATTCCTCTCCTCATTTTGATGCCTTTGCATGCCAACCTTGCTTTAAAAAATATATATATAAGTTTAGTTATTCATTTTAACTATATTTTCCTGATTTGGGTATTTTCTTTTATAAATTAAAAACCTTTTGTTCATATTGGTAGTTGAAAGACTCAATATGGCACCGAGAGGTAAAATTGTCAATTTAGCCCAACCAACCTCATTTAGCCCCGACCCACATGGGTCAGGGATAAAAAACCCATATCTAGAAAAGCCCATTGTGCTAAAAAAACTCCCAAAGCACTGTGGGTCAGTGACAATCCATGGACTTTAAATTTTTTAAATTTTTGGTTATGATGTTAATAGAGACCCAAAATGATAAAGTGCTTGCTTGGTTGAGATTCTGGAAGGTTTAAAATCATGTTTTCTTATAGTAAAAGTGATTTATGGAATCTGAAAGTGTTTGTTTTAAAATTTAGCTTCCAATAAAGGTAATTTTGGGTTAGGTATAATTGATTTTAGTGGAAGCCAGAATTTATAGCTTTTCAGTTGTGTAGAAATGATTATGGTTGTGACTCCCAAAATTCTTTATAGTTACACATCAAAAGTGATTTTACTTAATCATCCAAATATAAATCATCAAAAGTGTTATATTGGCATATGCCTCATGGATGAAAGCAGCCTAAGCAACTAACTTCCAGAGTCTACAAAAGCTATTGTTTCCTCTTCCTCTTATCTAATAAAAACTACAATTTTGAAAACCAAGTCACTTCTCTCAATCACCTAAACCCAAGTCCATACTTTCCAAATTAGCAATAGTTTAATTTTGATGCTTTTTTTATACTGCGAATCAATCATAGATTGTCATGTATATGTGATTTTAAGACAATTATGAATAGAGTCAAACTTTTTAATGTGGTGACAATTTATAACTTTTTTACCAACCAAAAAATAATATTAAAGGATACACAAGAGGATCTTCAATCCTTATAAGTTACAACATAATCTTAAGTCTGGTTATACATTGATAAATAAATTCCAATGGATCCATACACCTTTCCAAAAATAAAAAGTACACACCAACAATTTTTGCTCTAATTCAAATCCAAGAGCTCGTACTAACCAATTCAACTGCATCTCATCCTTTATACATCTAAAAAGAAAAAAAAAGATTGGACTGGGTTGTCCATAAACAAACTCTTGAAGAAGTTGGCATGATTCTTTTGCTGCAGTTCCTGCTTCAATACATCCTTGACCTTTGCAGATACTCCTATAAGGCAGCATCATTATGCAAAGTGTGACAAAGAGTTTGTACCAATAAGCAAGTTAATTACTTGACTTGAAGCCCAGGTCTAAATTAATATTACTTGGAAATAATGTCAAGAAAGGAACCATGATGCAGTTAACTTCAAACACAGATTAAAATATGTAATTCCAAGTGGACTGAAATGACATGTTGGACTATTTAAATAATGCTACATACTTATGTTTATACACACTGCATAAATCCATCCTAACCTGAGAAATTGAGAAAAATGAAGGATGAAAAAAACAATTGGTATGCACAAAGGAAATCATATCAAATGTGGGTTATTAGCATATTTCCTTCATAGGTTTTCTTATTTTTCTTTATTGTGTCTGTGTAAATTGCCTACTCCTGCACCACATTCACAATTAAACTTGCCAACATATAAAAATACCATCCTCCCCCTAATTAACAAGTACTCCATTTAATAAAAATAGGTACAATTATATACAATTGCAACCATAATTGAGGTTGTATCGACCACATTTTCCAACAATTAACTGCTATTACATAAACAAAAGATAATTTTAATTGTGTCACATTCGCAGTTTAAAATCATTAAACTCTCACATCTATTTAAGGGTAGATTTGTAAATAATAAGATGTGACTAGTAATAATCAATCAGGAAAAATTATGTAGATCTGATATGTGTGCAAGCATGTGAATAACATTATTTCTAAACTTAAAAGAGACTACACATGCACACTTGAAGACTTATTAAGTTTTAAACTTCACTTACAAAGGGTGGAAATACATGTTTTATCTCGATTTTCACATCACCACATATAATGCAGCAAATTCCAATTTCTTCATCCAGTCTATAGTTGTGTGGACAAACTACATTGGATTTTTTCTCTTTCTTGTCAGGAACGATAGCGTTTGAATCCTGATTTGATAGTAGAACAAAATCAGCTTTAGAAAACAAGATTAAAACAAAATATACATGTAAAAAAAATGCAAGACATGCATGAAATAAATAGATGGAGGAAAATCAATTGTTGCACCTTTGTTTCCTCAAGAAGACATGTTGTCATTGCCTCTTCCATTTCTTGCCACGACTTATCCATTTCAGAAAGCTCTTCCTCTTCGACTCTTTGAGATGTTTTTTCTCCTTCATTATTTTACCCCATGTTACTTGTTTTCATCCATGGGTCCTTAGTCCTTGCCTCCTCTTCTTGAATTGGTACTTTATTACTATTCTTTAAATATGAATCTATCATTTTTTTATAGGCATTTGCATTTAAGGCTCTATCTCTACGAGCTCTTCCTTCATCACAATTTCTTCTGCTTCTTGATGATGTTGAGTGATATCTTTTCTTCCCATTGTTTTTTCTAGAATTTAACCCTCCCAATCTTGGTTCAATATCCATATCATCAGATATATGAAGTGATGTGATGTGACTTCAGATCTACATAGGTATTTTCCAATTGTAGCATATATCTAACATGAAGTCGTTCACACATATTTCTCCATGCTTGGAAAAGACCGTGACCTTACTTTGATGTCAAAAATCAATGCTTTCTTCCAGGCTATGGAATTGATTAAAAATAATTGGGAAAGAAGATCAACAAAACATTGTTAAACTGCTGCCTTTTCCCCTACAAAACAAACCAACAAAAACATCATCTAATGTTGTATCAGTAAAAAGATGTCTGAGACATTCTAACACCTGAAAAATTCAGAGCTTCGGTTCGTAGCTATATCATATATCGATCGCAAAAAAAAATTATTATACCCACTTATGTATATGATTGATTTCAAAAATGAGTTTCCAAAAAGAATTTGAAGTCTTTGTTGCTGCCAAGGTTTTAAATTGCGGATCGTATCATGTGATGCGGCCGCAACATCTCGATTGCGGTGGCCACCGAAACTGTATCGGACCGTGTTATGGACATCATCGACCATAATATGGCCACATCGGAGCGCAACAACCGCAACTGTGACCGCAACCGCAGTTTAAAAACCTTGGTTGCAGCGTAACACAATGTGTGAAAAGTTTTCAGCTTTTAGATTTGAAGAGGTGAGGTGATCATTCTCTTAATCAACATAAAATGATGACTTCAAAGTTCACATGCAGATTGAGTGTAACCACCTACCATGGTCATTGATCAATTATTTTCGAAAAAAAAAACCCCAATAAATATGCATATTTCACAAAGCAAAAAACCGAAGTGAAGTGGGGTGGGGCCTTACCTGCAAAGTAAAGCAGCTTCAATGGAGGAAGGAAAGGAAAGAGTTAGAAAGAGGGTGGAAGACAAAGGAGAGAAAAAGTACTTTTGAAGCGTTTATCTTGACTATGGAGTGAGTGCAGTACAAAGTGCAGTGAAGACTCAAAGCTTCATGAGGATTTATATGACAGATAATGACCGTTTTGAAGATAATTGTGGTTCATGTGAAGCACTCAGATACAACCGGGCTAAAAAAGCCTGAAACTATGCATCCAATTAAATGGAATACATTTAAATTGAAAAATGCAATACATTTAATACTAAAAATTTATTACTATATTTTCTTAATAAATAATAGAACATTAAGTGACATTTAAGGTTTTAATAATGCATTCAGTGCTTTTTAATTTTTATTTCATTTTTGCAATTTTAAATAATTATTTTTTTAAGCAATTTTAAATAATTATTAAAAAAATTAAAAAAGAAATGAAGAATTTTATTCATTTAAAATATAAATTTAATTGATATCTGTGGTCAGTGAATATTTTTTACACTGTCAATCAACCATAAATTGTGTCATCGTAATTTTTTTTTACTCTAATCTAATTTCCTAAAGAGTCACACATATGATAATTTACGTTTAATCAACAACATAAAAAAACTTTATAATTACTATATCAAAATTAAAATCTTAAAATATTGTAAATTGAGGAATAATATAAAGTAGTTGTGTCCCTCTTTCGTTAGCTAAAGTGTATTGACATCACAATATACTTTAATTAATCATAAATGGTAAATATACTTTTACGTTGTCACTTTATATAATTTTGCTCCCTTTAGAGGAATTTTATCCTAAAATATTAGCTAAACCACCACATTATATACTTTGTGAATTTTTGTTATTTGTATCGTCACCAACGTTGGGCCGATGAAAACAAGAGAAATATAGTAGCTTTATCTCTATTTTTTTTTTATGAAAAATGCTAACTAATGCCATGAGGGTACTAGTTATAGAATTAATAAAATAATTTTTATTGAAATTTGATGTATTTAATATTTTAAGGAGTAACATACTTAAATTTTTAAATTTTTTTTCAGATTCCATAACAAATGTTCCAAGGGCACTGGTTAACAATACATTTTTTATATTACAATACATGACAAGGAAAGTCATTTTCATCAGATCACTTGAGACACCTCGATGTCCCATTAAAAGAATCATATTTAATTTACTTCCTAATCGTGATATTAACGTTAAACGTATACTTATAAAACGGTCATACATTACTATAGAAGGAATCCCATCAATAGGATCCCAAATATGTACAAACTGAGAAAGTATAACAAAAATACATCAAAGGACTGAACAGAAAATGCCTCACTGACTCTCAACACCCTCAGTCCCCTCTCAAAAGTACATCAAAATCCTACCACACACCTATACACGCCTAACTGGATAGCACTGGCATGTACCATCACATACCGCTACCCTAGATGTCACCCCTGAGTCTGGACGGTCCCACAACTCCTCTACTGCTGGTCGAAGAGCTCATCCCAGAAGGCCTCTGGAACAGTCGTCGGTAAGCTCTACTGTCTCTGGACAACAACCTGGAGGGCACAGCAACAGCTGGTCTAACATCCAGCCTCTGTGAAACCTCTAGGGCAAGCATATGATCAATGTCAGGTACAACCTGATCATCTTCCTGTGCGGGTGCAAGCATAGGTACTGGCGTGGGTGCAGGTGCAGGTGTTAGAGCTGGTGCTGGTACAGGTGCCTCAAAAGGTACTGGAATGGGAAATGGTACCAAATCTGGCATCGGCGGCATAAGAGGTATCGGCACTGTCGGGAATCCAATAGGAAATGGAAACGTTTGGCCGGCCCGAAAGATCCCAACCAAACCGAATGGAGTTCCCTCTCCTGATCTGGTAGTCACCGAGACGGAACCCGTATACACAGCAAATTGGGTGACTGGGTCCACGAGCCACCCCTACTCGTCCACAAACTCAAAGGTTCACGTCAGGGGGAACCCCACCGGCTAGGTCATCCAAGGATGATCCCAATTCACCATCAATGAAGTCCGGGTCTACACGTAACAATAAAGAAAACGGAATACAAAAGAAAGAAGAGCTGGGATGAGAATACATCTAATATCAGCATGGAAAGAGTTTAGCAACATCTACTCAATATCAGCACACAAAACATGCATCACCACACACACACACACACACACACACACACACACACATATATATATATATATATATATATATATATATATATATGTATATATATGTATATATATATATATATATATATATATATATATATATATACACAACCATCCTCGAAACATATTATTTTCCTCTACCCATCACCATGATGCAAATGCAATATGTATGATAACGTGGCTGCCACCAATATGTCAATCAATAAAACAACGCATATCCAGAATCCCCGGTGCACATCCTCATCCGCGGTGAGAATGCCCATGCAAAGCAATGGCACTATAGTTGCACAACACACGCCGGTGCACACCCTGGTTCTCTCGCGAGGGTGCTCATACAATGCATGAAATATAGCTGCAACTCAAATCACTACAAAAAAAAAGGTTATTTAGTGACCGAAAATAGTGACCGAATTTGTTGGTTGCTGTTTGCGACCGAAATGGCGACCGATTGTAGGATCTACATGAAACACTGGTTATAGTTGATACTGCAACCGAAATAGAGTCCGAAATAGAGCGTAGTAGAGTTATCGGTCGCTAGTCCGGTCGCTAACTAAAGGAAAGTAAAAGTCAAAACTTGCTGAATTTTTAGCAACCGAAATGGCGACCGAGTTAAATGCAACGGTTAAATTTTGTTTATATTTGTGATCGATATTAATCCGGTCGTTAAACGACACGTAAAAAATTAAAATAGAGGATGTTAGCGATCGATTTTAAATCGTCGCTAAATTTATGAATTCAAATTTCAAATTAACCCATTTAGCGACCGAATAATTCGGTCTCTAAAAATAAAATCCCTAAATCCCTAAATCCCTAAATCCGATCCTCTCCTTCTCTCTCACCGTTTCTCTCTTCGTCTCCCGAGTTCCGGCCACCACAGGACGCCTCGAGCCACCACCGTCATCCCCTCTCCTCCGATAAGCTCTCATCTTCTCCGTCTCTCTCCATCCCCCCTCTCTCTGTCTCTTTCTCTCTCTCCATTTCTCAGGTTCTCTTTCATCCTCCTCCTCCGACCACCACCACCATCACCACCCTCCTCTTCCATAGGTAAGCTCTCTTCTTCCCTCCTCTACCTCTCTTTGTCTCGCGCGCTCTCTCTTGCTCGGTTCTTTCTCTCTGTCCAAGTTTCTCTCTATATGTCTCTCTCAGGTGCTGCCACCTCCTCCTCCGACCACCACCACCATCTCAAGGGGCTCTGTTCATGCGGCCACCACCCCCACAATCTCCTCTGATCAGTTTTGTCTCGGGTTAGGGTTTAGGGAATGATTGATGATTATGTCTCAAGTAATCAACAATCACACTCTTTGCCAATCTTAAACAAGCAGACCATTAATGAAAAGACTTGGTCCATTGATAGTATAAAACATGATTATTGATTGATTTATTCATTGTATGACACTTATTCCTTTTCTAGACTATATTGATTGATTTACCTATTCAGGGAACTAGTGATTGGTAAATGCTCTTAAATTGGGGGTATTTTACTGCTATTGTAAACCCTCTTTGAATGTATTTTTTATTTCATTTTGACTGAAACTCAGTACTGTGAATATTGCTGCTTGAAAATGTGCTTGACTGAAACTAAAGAGATGGTGATGCTACTGTGAATGTAGCTAGCGTGCATTTTTTATTTTCATTAGTTTTATTTTATGCAGCATAATTGTATTCACTATTGACTAAAAAATGCTCAATTTTCAAGTATTATTATACTGGTCTTGATACTAAAAAATAAGAGAACTTGTGAAAACTTGTTATGCTTGTTTGTTTAAAAATGCTAAATTTTCAAGTATTATTATACTGGCCTTGATACTAACAAATTAGAGAACTTGTTAAAACTTGTTATGCTTGTGTTTGTGTTGTTTCTTTGTTACACACTTCTCTTTAGCACAAAGCATGCTGAAACTGATATTTTTATATGAGAGTTGGAGGGGTGTAGTAATCACATGGAATCTTGGATAGAACCAATAGAAAAACAAACTTAATCCCTTGTGTGTGGTGACTTGAAAAATAGATTTTCCAACTTTCTAGATTCTCATAGGCAATGTAAAGCTCATGCTTTTGAACCATCCTTTGTGTTTGATCTTTATTATGTTTTCCATTTTGTACATGTATTTTATTGGTTAAGGTTTTAATTCAGCATCTAACAATTAATGAAACAACGCCAAATATCTGAAAAATGGACTTGTACATTATGAATTCTACATGAAGTTACTCATGTGCCTTCACCTATATAGTTTAAGTTTTGAGAGAGTTGATTCATGATTTTGAAAAACATCGCAAACAAAACCGATAATTAAGAGAGTGAGTTGAGTGGTTCAAGATTCATGAGTATATCAAATTATTTGAAAAGTGACAATATATGAGAGCCTTAAATGTTAGTTTCTTAAATGTTAGTATTTGACAGGATTAATTTTATTTATGCATTATAGGTCATTGCTCTATTTCTCGTGAGTTGAAACTGAGTTCCTTCGTCCCCTCTCCATCTCCATAGGTAATCAATTGGTCGTAATGGCAATTTGTTGAACTTTTATATTACTAACTTGAATACAATTAAATTGGCTCTAAGGATATTAATTTGCTTTCATATTGTCTTATTGTATTTATCAGTTACTGATCTTCTTGTCTGCGGCTCCTCCCCTTATCCTTACTTGTTTTTATATTTTATCGCATTGGTAAGTTCTCTCAATACTCTCTTTTAAGGTTATGCTTTGTCTAAAAGGTTCTGATTGTGTGGTGCTTGTAATGTGTTATGTGAATTATATATTGTTGTTTGTTAGAGAAGAGCTGAGCTCAATAGGAAGGTATCCTGCCTGAAAGGCAAGATGCTGATTGTGTGCTGATAATTTAATATTTATGCATGTATTTGCAATTATGTGTTGTTTGTTAGTGGAGAGCAGAGATCAATAGGATGTGATCCTGTCAAAAAGGCGGGATGCTTATTGTGTGTTGCTAATTTAGAAGTTATGCATGTGTTTGACAATTATGTGTTACTTGTTACTGGAGAGCGGAGCTCAATAGGATGTTTGCTACTATATTTTATCTAAGTTTGTATTGAATTATGCTTCAATATATATTTGTTGAAGTATGCTGCAATCCTTATAAGTCAATGGTTTTATTTTCTGCTAGAGTTAATTATTAAGTTACGAAAGCCTTAGTTTCCTATTTGAGATTCAATATTAATGAGCATACGTACCTTCCCAGGGTACGCATGCTCATTGTATTGAATCTTGAATTGTCCATGTGGGACAGTTTGGGAAAAAACATTTTTCACACTCGTACAATAGTCATTTCCATGTTCAAATGCCTTATATACTTGTTGAAATCTCGGTCTGATGCATTTCCTTTTGTTCTCCCGGTGCATACTTGATCACGGTGATTCTCATCGTGCTCGAGTCGTGTACTTGGAGACCGATGGGAAATGCTGCTGAAATTTTGTTAAGTATAAGGTATTTGAATAAGGGAATAACTATTATTAGCCGAGTGGGGTAAAGGTTTCTTCTCGAATAGGATAGGTTCATACCTTGTCATAAGAACGAGATTGGTGGAGTTAATGGAATGCACCGTAATATATAAGTGATATTGTAGGGTTGGCCAGGCTATTTAATTGCCATCAATGGATATTCCGGAGAATCGAAAATGGATGTATCGTAGGTTGGATCGGAATAAACGTCTTAGGGAATAGTATAGAGTTGGAGTGGGTGAGTTTATAGAGTTTGTTGTTAGCCAGGAGAGATTTATACGGCTGGGCTGTGATCATTTGAGGTGTCCTTGCAAAAGATGCAAGTGTCAATCTTTCAAAAGTGTGGATGGAGTTGTAGCCGATCTTTATGAGAAGGGCTTCATGCCGGATTATTATTGGTAGAGTAACCATGGTGAGACGTTGCCTAATTTAAACCCGGTTGTGTTTGAAGGTTCGTACTATGGAAGTGGTGTCCGGAGGGAAGAATTGAATCCATATGAGCAGATGATAATGGATCATGATGGACCATCGGTTGGTGTTGTACTAGAAGAAGATGGGGAAAAAGATGGTAGAATGGGTTCCCAATACATAGAGGAGAATCCGAATCCCAAAGCTGAAAGATTCTATGATATGCTGAGTGCTGCACGATCTCCATTGTGGGAAGGATGTCGGAAGTACACGGAGTTGTCGATGTGCATGGAATGGTTGAATGTCAAATCTGACAACAATATGCAAGAAGGCTGTTTTAATCGCCTTACCAGGTTAGTGTCCAAGGCATTGCCAGAAGACAGTCGGATGCCTACTAGTTTTTATCATGCTAAGATGTCTGTGGAAATTTTGGGTCTGGGGTGTTTGAAAATTGATTGTTGCCCGAATGGATGTATGTTGTACTATAAGGATGATTCAGTGGAGAGCATAACATGTTGTCGATTTTGTGGTGCGGATCGGTATAAGACAACCACTAGGATGGGCATTGAGAAGAAGAGGTCGCTAAAAAAGATGTGGTACTTTCCGCTCGTGCCAAGACTTACAAGATTGTAGTCTTCGATGGCCACTGCAGCTCACATGAGGTGGGATAGTGAGCATGAGAGGGAGCAAGATGTCTTGTGTCATCCATCTGATGGAGAAGCTTGGAAGCATTTTGATAGGGTTCATATGGCATTTTCGCAAGACCCTCAGAACGTCCGATTGGGGTTATCTACTGATGGATTTAATCCTTTCGGGCAGTCTGGAAAAGCATACTCTTGTTGGCCGGTTATCCTGACTCCGTACAATCTTCCCCCGGGGATGTGCATGAAGCGGGAGTTTATGTTCCTAACAGTCATAATTTCGGGTCCGTCTAATCCAAAAGGTAAGATTGATGTGTACTTGTAGCCGCTGATAGATGAGTTGACGATGCTGCGGAATGATGGTGTGTTGACATATGACGTATCTTTCAGGCATAATTTCATGATGAAAGCAGCTTTGATGTGGACTATCAACAACTTTCCCGCCTATGGGATGATGTCAGGTTGGATGACCGCGGGGAATCTTGGTTGCCCAATATGTATGGAGCAATCGAAGGCATTCACGCTTAAAAACAGTCGAAAGATCTCATATTTTGATTGTCATCGTCAATTCCTTCCAGAAGATCATCCTTATAGGAGGAAGAAGAATGCATTCAAGAAGCGTTGTGCGGAGACAACACTGCCTCCACCACGTTTGTCTGGTCCTAATGTATGGCGGAGAGTATAGTACTTACCGCTCGTCCATGAATCCCAAGGAGAACATATTCCTGATTATGGCGTCAACCATAATTGGACAAAACAAAGTATATTTTGGAGGTTGCCGTGTTGGAGGACGCAGCTACTCCGTCACAATATTGATGTCATACATACTGAGAGGAATGTTTTTGAATGTGTTTGACACTGTAATGGACATCAAGGGGAGGACAAAGGATAAAAATAAAGCCCGATTGGATCTACCTGAAAATTATAATCGGAAGGAGCTTGAATTGCAGGATGGTGGTCGTGGCAGACTTATCAAACCGAAGGCAAGTTATACACTAAACAAAACACAGAAAGTGGCCGTCTGTAAGTGGGTTAAAGAACTAAAGTTACCAGATGGGTATGCTTACAATCTGGGTAGATGTGTTGACATTAAGGAAGCAAAGTTACATGGAATGAAGAGTCGTGATTGCTATGTGTTCATGCAACTGTTGCTTCTAATCGTGTTCGATGCATTACCGAAGCAAATTTGGAACCCATTTGTTGAGCTTAGCCACTTTTTCCAGGAGCTTACATCGACAACACTAAATGTGAATCAATTAAAGGATATGGAAGTCAAGATACCTATTTTGTTATGTAAGCTGGAGCAAATCTTCCCGCTGAGTTTCTTTGATTCTATGGAACACCTTCCAGTTCATCTACCTTATGAAGCAAGAGTTGGTGGCCCAGTCCAATACCGCTGGATGTATCCATTTGAGAGGTAAACAACATCAACTATTTTAATACATATGAAATTCAGGAACACGAAATCGTAGTTTAGCTTTCCCTAAAACTAGTAATTATTTGTATGTATCCCTCTTTAATAGGTTCCTGCACTCCCTCAAACACAAAGTCAAGAACAAGGCATGAGTTGAGGGTTCCATTTGTGAAGCATACTTAGTATAGGAGACTTCCACTTTTTCCTCTTATTACTATCAGGACGAAGTTAACACGAGAAGGACAAGGATGCCTAGAAACGTTGATTCGGGCGAAGGAAGTTCAACAAGTCCTCCTATATCAATATTCAACTATCCGGGAAGATTTATTGGCAAATCAAAAGGATATTTCTTGGAGCAGCGTGACATTAATGCTGCTCATCTATATTCCTTCAAATTTGTAAAGAGGTGGGGCCATATTTAGAGTAAGTTTCTACAATGTCTTTTATAAGTTCAATTGACATTTACGATTATTAATCGTCCTGCTGTTAATCTCCCATATTTAGGATGTACATCAATTTTCTAAGGGATCTCCAACCTGACATTTCAAACGATTAGGTTGATCGAGAAATTACTTCTCACTTTGCTACATGGTTCAGTAAATATGTAGGTTAAGCATCTTCATTTGTTGCAATACATTTTATCTCCTTAAATATATAGCATGTATAAGAATAATATAATATTTGATTTTTTAGGCACTAGATCCAGAAAACAATGTTCAAAATCCATTGTTGACAAATTTGGCATGGGGGCCTAACAGATGGGTTACTTCATGGAACACTTGCATTGTAAATGGATATAAATTTAACACAAAAACATGGAATGAAGGAATGCAGTCGTGTAACTATGGTGTTTGTGTGCGAGCCACTGATGGCAATGTAGAGGATGATTTCTATGGGGTTCTAACTGACATCCTTGAACTCGATTATACCGGTTTCCTCGTGATGAAGTTAGTTATCTTCATGTGTGATTGGTTTGATCTTACTCTTGACATAGGGACAAAAATCGATAAAAAATATGGTATTGTTCAAGTTAGGCTGTCTCGTAGGTATAATAAGGCGTACGACCCATTCATGTTTTCATAACAGGCAGATCAGGTTTATTACTCGCCATATCCCGAAGGACATCAAGGCTGGTTGGGTGTTATTAAGATAAAGGCTCGTAGTATAATTACTGATAATGTAATCAACCAGTCTGAAAAAGATGCTCCGTACCAAGATGATGAGTTTTCAAGACCCCACGTACCGTTACAAATTATACCGGACATTATTGTTAATTATCTGGTGGAAATTTCCAGAAATGGGGAAGAAGTTGAAAGAGAGTTAATGGATCAACCCGAGTTGGACGTATCTATCGAAGGCACATTCCGATCAAGTGAGACTGATGAGAGTGAGGGTGAATTTAGTGAGAGATTCTACTTAGGTAATTTATTTATGTCATAATTCATTGTGTAAATGTCATTCTAATTAGGTAATTTATTTTTGTATTATTTGCACTGTTGTGTAATCATCTTTTCATTTTTTACACAGATGGTAGATTCCTCTAGAGGTAGGGGTTGTCATGGAGGTCGTGGTAGGGGTCGTACTGCGAGAGTCCCTCCACCGGCCAACCCACAGCCTTCAGATCGAGACCACCTTACCAGCACATGTGGACGGGACACCTCAGAGTGATGGAGTTGCACCCCCTACCCAGCCTCATCTGGTCGGGACACAGGCTGCACCGTCATCATCTACACCTATCACAGGACCATCATCATCATCGGGACAGGAGAGTCGTGGTCCATCCGACAGGAGGATTCTTCTTATCCCCAGGGGGGATAACGAGTAAGCTAATTTAATTTTTTAATATATATAAAGTATCGTAAATTTCTATTTACTTGTTTTTTTAATTTATTTATAACATTTATTAATGCTCTAATTTTGCTGCAGCTTTCTGCCCACGAAGGGCCCTTCTAATTCGATATCGAAGATCCTGCGACGCAAGTTTGATGGTCCATGGCCTACATGGAAGGCCATCCCAGGGGGCCATGGGGATCGGTTGTTTAAAGAGTTTAAGGTAACAATTTATTAAGTTATTTAAATTAAATTTACATTATATATATATATATATATATATATATATATATATACACACATATACATACACACGAATTTCCTAACAACTATAAGTTGCAGAAAGAGTATTGGTGGGATGTAGCTTTAGAGGGTCTCGTCAGGGACATATTTAAGCATAAAGGCTCACTGGTCATGAAGAATCTAACGAATAAGCTGAGGAAGGGTAAGAATAAGGGGAAGTGGGTGGACCCTGAGATCAGGAGGCAGCTGGACCAATATTGGGCTACTGGGAAGTTCCAGGAGATCCAGGCCACAGCTCGGCGTAATCGAGCTTTTGATGGTGGCGCACGTGCTTGGACCGGCGGGTCTAAATCAGTCCCCGCCCACTACGACAAGCTGGTAATACATTAAACTTTTGACTTAATATACTATTTAATGAGTTTTCATTTTTAAATATTCTTATGAATTTAAGATTATATTTTTCTATGCAGAAAGCACAGAAACAGCGGGCCCCCACTGCTATGGAGTTGGTGGAGAAGATGAAGAAGTTGGAGTTGGGGACATGGGTCAACCACAAGGCCCGTAAATATGCTGTAAACAAAAAAAACAATTTAGTGTTTACTTGTAATTTATTATAAAGGATTTGTTAATATTGATTATAATTTTAACTAAATCTCTTCATCTATACTTTGTAGGTGGGCTTCAACGAGAAGAAGGACGATGACATATCACGTGCCTCACAGTCACAAGATGAGGCATTGACTGGTGATGGGCCCAGCTCTCCTATCTCCATCGACGATAATGCCATTTATTTGGAGGTCGTCTGGGGCAGGAACAAGAAGGGGAACGTGTATGGCCTCGGACACCTGGGAGGCGAGTTTATCGCTTCATCATCTGGCACGCCTGCTCCTTCCTACGCCGATACCGTCCCTCAGGAGCAGTTCAACCAAATGCAGGACACCATCACGCAGCTGAACGCGGAGCTTCGGGAGAAGAGTGAGAGAGATCAGTAGATGGCGAACCAAATTGCACAGTTGACTCAGGCACACCAGCAGCTGATGCAGACGAGCATCGAGCAGGGCCAGACACTACGGCTGGTGTTGGAGTAGATGAGGATCCAGACTCCAGTTGCTCAGGGGTGATGCTCTGACGGTTGTGCCGCTTGCTGCCGCTCCTCCAGTTCCGCCGCCAGCTACTGATGCTGCTACTGCAGAGGACGATTAGATAGCTGACATCGGCGGTACGGACACTGAGGATGATTGGGTTCCTCCACCTCCCCCTCATCATGACTGATTTTTTTTTCATTTTTTTGACTTTAAATGATTCTTGTACAACACTTTGGATTTTACATATACATATATATATATATATATATATTCATTATTTCTTATGATTGTATATTTAATTAGTAATTTGGTGTGTTTTATTAGTAATTTTGCTAAACTTTAAAGAAAAACAAAAAAAAAATATTTTTTTTAAAATTATTTTTTTAAATTTTTTTAATAAAATCCAGTTTAGCTACCGAATTAGAAACCAATAATTCGGTCTCTAAACTTTAGTTAACATTAAAAGATTGTGGTCTAGCAACCGAAAATAGGTCGCTAATATATGTTAACAGTAACCAACATTAGCAACCGAACTAGCAACTGATTATTGATAAGCCTCTGGCTCATCTAGTTTCCAGCTAGAAAAGGGGTAGATTTTGTGCCTAATTGGGCGAGTCAACCTCGCTAATCTCCCAAATTGCCCTTATTTTGTTCCTAAGTTAGAATGTGATTCGTTTAATGCATTTTTAGTAGTTTTTAGTTATTTTGAGTAGAATTACGCTTTTCATTTCCTTTTATTGTTTCAGGTTAAAGGTGAAGCTCTTAGAGTCAAGGAAAATGAAGAAAACAGTGGAAAAGCAATTCTAGAAGTTTCGCCTCGCGAAACAGGATCTCGCCTCGCGAACCTGAAGACCAGCCCGAACAGCAACAGTCACCCTTTCTGCCTCGCCTCGCGAATCACCATCTCGCCTCGCGAGCCTGAAGGCCTGACTGTGCTAGAGATGTCACCCTTTCTGTCTCGCCTCGCGAATCACCATCTCTCCTCGCGAGTATTCAAATCAAGATGGAGCCAAAACTGAATTTCGCCTCACGAGAGCTTGCTCGCCCCGTGAGCGGGCGCGACCCAGAACCTCTATTTATAGGCTGTTTTAGGGCAGATTAGAGAACCTTTTGCTCACCACTTGTTTTAGATCATTTTCTGGAGACAAATCCTTATTCTCTGGAGCTGCGTCTCCCTATGTTCTTTTCCTATTTTACAATTATGACGAACTCCAATTGTTTGTGCGTTGTTACAAGCATGAGGAACTAATTCCCTTGTCTAAGGGATCAATGAAACCACCCATGACGGTGTAGCGTTCAATGTGATGTATGTTTCCCTCCTTTAATTCAATTCATGTTTTCCAATTCTGAATTTATTGCGTTGATCATAAGCATGCATGATTGAATAGTTAACGTGATGAGGCTTGATAGGCAATTCACGTTTAGAACTTGAATTGGGATCTCTGATTGAATATTGAACGAGAGTGAGTAGGAGATCAGTGCAACCTTATAGGGAACAAGATTTAATAGAGTTTGATGATTGGGTTATGAGATCGTAGCAAGTAATTAACTCAATCGTTGAATACGTCCTATTGAGAACGATAGTGTCATTAGGAGAATTTGGGGGTCCTGGTTGACATTGCAATTGAACTTAGGGAGGGGATCATCATCACTTGGGTACTATTCATGATCGGGTAGGTGGATTTGTGACCTTAGATGTTTAATCCAGATTTTAATTCTTATCTTATCTTATCTCTACCTACTTTATCTCGAATTGATTTGTTGATTTAAATTGCGATCCTATTTTCTCTCTCTTCTCAACCACTTGCTTTTACTTGGTCAAACGTATCGAATTTCTTGCAAATTGGTAGAATTGGTAGCCCAATCCCTGTGTCCGACCTCGGTAATTACTTACCGTGTTTATTACTTACGACGACCCGGTACACTTGCCGGTGACTCAAAAAGTTTTTGGCGCCGTTGCCGGGGATTGGCACAACCAATTTTCCTAATTTTTGGGAAGTTTGATTATTTTGTTAAGCTATTTTTATTTTGATTCTTTGTTATTTATTTACTATTATTTCTCCCTACTTCTTTGATTCCACTTGGTCTTGCCTAGTTTTTGTATGTGAGGCACCCTTTCACAAGAGGACTTGCTATTTGATTCGGAGATCACCAAGTCCGAGAAGCGATTAAGGAAAGAAGCCAGAGAACGAAAAAGGCTTGAAGCAATTAATTTTGAGATGATGGCCGAAGCAAACCCTCCTCCTCCTCCTCCTTACAAGCCTCTCTTCGAGTACAATCTACCTAATTTGGATGATTGTGCTTCTTCTATCGTGAGGGGCAGCCTCAATACAGATTCCTTCAGAGTGGAAGGATGTGTCACAGCCCATATCCATGAGAATCAATTTGATGGGGGTGGCAAACAAGACCCTCATAGACACATCACTCACTTCCTTGAAGCTTGTGACATGCAGAAGACAAGAGGAGTTTCTCAAGATGAGTTTCTGTTGCGGCTATTCCATCTCTCTCTTAGGGATACCGTTCGCGATTCGTTTGACAGCTTGGATCGCAACAGTATCACAACATGGGAGCAAATGGCCCAAAAGTTCCTCACTAAATATTTTCCTCCTCAGAAAGCGGCACAAGCAAGAGTAGCCATCACATCTTTCAGGCAGACAGAAGATGAATCTTATAATGAAGCTTGGGGGAGGTATAATGTGCTCTTGAGAAGATGTCCTTCGGCTTTCTTTGACCCGGTCTCCAAGGTTCAACATTTCTTTAACGGGTTAAGGGGGCGCTACCAGATGAATTGTGATGCCGCAGCGGGCGGTTCTTTTTCTTATTTATCAGCTGAGGATGGATGGGCGTTATTGGAGAAGATGTCGAACAATAATTACAACCGTGGTAGGGAAACCTTAAGTGGAGTCAGTTCTGCAACAATAGAAGCCATTCTAGAGGAAAATAAACTATTGAAGATGCAAAATGCGGCATTGTCTAGGAACAAAAAGGTTAATGTGATACATGAAGGAATGCCTCCGGGTTGTGATAATTGTAATGGAGATCATGACATTCAGAGTTGTCCGTTCAACTTCTCTCAAGAACATGTGGACTCATGCCACAATTTCTATGACAACGTGCCCCAGAACAACTATTAGAGGAACAGACATAATGATTATAGTCAGAATCAAAATAGGGGTTATATGAGGAGAGACCATCCGGGTTTCGCTTGGAGTAATGCTAGTGGTGGTCTAGCCGGGAAACAACAACCTCAACAGAATCAGAGGCCACACTATGGAATCTATCAACGCAATACTCAGCAGGCTTTTCCAGGGCCTAATCAATTGCAAACAACAGATGGTGGAAGGCAACCTTGGGAGTTGGCTATAGAAAAGGCGAATGCGGTAATTGAGAAGATGTCAATCAATACAAGCACAACCATTGACAAGTTGGCAAATCAAACAGGGTCCGTAATTCAGAATCTAGAGACGCAGATGGCTCAGCTCGCAAAGCAACTGAATGAGCGTCTCCCAGGCACTTTCCCAGGTGATACCGAGAACAACCCTAAGAACCAATGCAATGCCGTAGAAACTAGAAAGCGGTAGGGTGTTGGGATCTAACAGGGGTGCAACTAGTTCTCAGGAAGCTGAGGCCTCGGAGCAACCACATGTTGAGGAAGAGCAACCTAAGAAAGGAGAGTTGGCAGGTGACAAGGCACCGGAGCAAGGAGGAAGGTTAAAACTTGTAGATCAAGAGTTCCGAAGAAAGAAGTGGGTTGACCCTAAAGACCTCCCGCCCTTCATGAAGGTACCATATCCTGAAAGATTGAAGAAGCCTCTACAAGATAAACAGTTCAATAAATTCCTTGATGTCTTACGCAAACTTCAAATTAACATTCCATTTGTGGAAGCCCCGGAACAAATGCCATCTTATGCCCGGTTTATGAAGGAGCTTCTCTCCAAGAAGCGGAAAATAGTGGATGAGGAAACGGTTGCTTTGACCGAGGAGTATAGTGCCATTCTTCAAAGAAAACTACCTCCAAAGTTGAAGGATCTCGGTTCTTTTTCTATACCATGCACCATTGGGGAGATGACTCTAGGAAAGGCGTTGTGTGATCTAGGGGCAAGCATCAACTTGATGCCCCTCTCTATGATGAAGAAGTTGGGGATCAAAGAAGCCAAAGATACACGGATGTCACTCCAACTAGCCGATCGTTCTATAAAATATCCTTATGGGGTGGTCGAAGATTTGTTAGTGAAGGTGGACAAGTTCATATTTCCGGCGGATTTTGTGGTGCTTGATACGGATGAAGACGCCGAGATCCCTCTCATATTGGGTAGGCCCTTCTTGGCCACTGGGCGTGCTTTGATAGATGTACAACAAGGGAAACTCACCCTAAGGGTGCAAGATGAGAATGTAGTCTTCAATGTCTTTGAAGCAATGAAGCACCCCGCTGAGAGGTCGGATGTGTATCGAGTGGATATGGTGGAATCAATTGTCAAGGCAAAGGCCACTAGAGAAGCCCATGGTTCTTCACTTGCACAAGTGTTGGTAGAATCCCATGATGATGATAGTAAGGAAGAAGACCCTTTGGGGGATGAGGGCTATCTTGAGTGCTTAAAAAACATGGAAGCCTTACCGAGTCTCCCAAAGGATGAATGTTCAAAGGAAAAGCTCAACAACGAAGGAATGAAAGAAGATAACAAAGCACCAGAGTTGAAGCAACTCCCAACCCACTTAAGTTATGCATTCTTGGGGGAGAAGGGACAACATACGGTAATCATTAGCAATGCCTTGAAAAAGGATGAAGAAGAAAAGCTATTGAGAGTTCTTAGGGAACACAAATCCACCATCGGGTGGAATATTTCGGACCTAAAAGGTATAAGCCCTTCCCTATGCATGCATAAGATTTTGATGGAGGATGATTATAAGCCGGTGGTTCAACCACAAAGACGGTTAAATCCCATCATGAAAGAAGCTGTGCGTAAGGAAGTGATTAAACTTTTAGATGCCGGAATCATCTATCCAATCTCAAATAGCAATTGGGTTAGTCCAATTCATGTGGTCCCAAAGAAAGGTGGCACAACCGTGGTGGTCAATGAAAACAATGAATTGATCCCAACAAGGACCATCACGGGGTGGAGAGTATGTATCGATTATAGAAGGCTAAATGAGGCAACAAGGAAGGATCACTTCCCTTTCCCCTTCATTGATCAAATGCTTGAAAGGTTAGCCGGATATGAGTACTATTGTTTCTTAGATGGTTACTCCGGCTATAATCAAATTGTAGTGGATCCTCAAGACCAAGAGAAGACGGCCTTCACTTGTCCCTATGGAGTATTTGCCTATAGGAGGATGCCCTTTGGATTGTGCAACGCTCCTGCTACTTTCCAAAGGTGCATGCTTTCTATTTTCTCGGACATGGTGGAGAAATGCATTGAGGTGTTCATGGATGACTTCTCGGTCTTTGGGATCTCATATGACAATTGCTTGAAGAACTTGACTTGGGTACTTAAAAGGTGCCAAGAGACTAACCTTGTGCTCAATTGGGAGAAATGCCACTTCATGGTCAAGGAAGGTATAGTCTTGGGGCACAAAATCTCCCAAAAGGGGATTGAGGTTGATAAAGCCAAGATTGAGTTGATTGAGAAGCTTCCCCCACCAACCAATGTAAAAGGGGTGAGGAGTTTCTTAGGTCATGCCGGGTTCTACCGGAGATTCATCAAGGACTTATCCAAAATCGCAAAGCCGCTTTGTGACCTTCTTGCGAAGGATGTATCCTTTGAGTTTAATGCTTATTGTTTAAATGCTTTCACTATTTTGAAAAATATGCTTGTCACCGCACCCATAATCACTGCACCTAATTAGAATTTACCATTTGAAATCATGTGTGATGCTAGTGATTATGCGGTGGGGGTTGTTTTGGGACAAAGGGTGGAAATGTTAGCTCATGTCATTTATTACGCAAGTAAAGTTTTGAATGAGGCACAAGCTAATTATTCCACCACTGAAAAGGAACTAGTTGCTGTGGTTTTTGCTTTAGATAAGTTAAGATCCTATATTGTGGGGTCTAAGATTGTTGTTTTCACCGATCATGCGGCCATAAAACACTTGATGACAAAACAAGAGGCCAAACCTAGATTAAATCGGTGGATTCTTCTTTTGCAGGAATTTGATCTAGAGATTAAGGACAGGAAGGGATCTGACAACTGTTTGCACTCATTGAAAATTTCTCTCCTTGGTTCGCGGACATGGCCAACTTCAAATCTTCAAATGTGGTTCCGCAAGGTTGGACTAATCAACAAAGGAAGAAGTTCTTCTCGGATGCAAAGTATTATGTGTGGGAGGACCCCTATCTTTTCAAGCAATGACCGGATGGGATCCTAAGAAGGTGCATTCCCCATGACCAAATCGGAAACATGTTGTGGCATTGTCATAGCTCGGATTATGGTGGGCATTATGGGGGAAAGAAGACCGCATAAAAAATCCTCCATAGCGGGTTTTATTGGCCAACGCTCTTCAAGGATTCCCACGCCTTTGTTGAGAACTGTGATCATTGCCAAAGAGTTGGCAACATCTCTAAGCGGCATGAACTCCACTTGAATTCCATGCTTGAAGTAGATCTCTTTGATGTGTGGGGGATAGATTTCATGGGACCATTCCCACCATCTTCCTCCACTCAACTTTGATTTGACGAAGGCCGGTGAAAAAGGCTTTTGGACTTAAATGAGTTGTCCGAAATCCGCATGCAAGCATATGAAAATGCAAGAATCTACAAAGAGTGGACTAAGGCATGGCATGACAAGCACATCTTGCCTAGGAGGTTTGAGCCCGGACAAATGGTACTTCTTTATAATTCAAGGTTGAGACTCTTTCCTGGAAAGCTAAAATCAAGGTGATCGGGACCATTCAAGGTTCTCCAAGTTTTTCCACACGGAGCAGAAGAATTAGAAGGTGCCTCTGGCAACTTCGAGGTAAATGGGCAAAGGCTAAAGCATTACCATGGGGAGTCAATCCCAAATGGCAAGGAAGTTCTTCTTCTGGATTAACCCTTAGGGGTGACTTGAGTCAGGCTCGGGACGTTAAACAAGCGCTACTTGGGAGGCAACCCAAGCTAGATATCCTTTATTTTTATTTTTTTAAGTTTCTGTCATTTTCTCTTCTGAAAAAAAAAACCAGATTCACCCCGCGAATCCACAATGGCCTCGCGAGATAGAAGCCCTGAATCTCAGAGGCTTGCTCACGCTTCTGTCTTGCGTCGCAAGAGACACTTTCGCCTCGTGAATCTGGGCATCATCAGCTGTTGGAATTCCAGATTCGCCTCACGCCCTATTACTCGCCTCGCGATTCTAGAAAGTTAATGGGCAGCGCTTGAAGTTATTCCATGAGAGCTCGGTACCTGAGGATACAACCGTAGAAGAGCTTTCCTGGGAAGCGCCCACCTACACTACAACTTGATCAGGGAGAACCTTCTCTTTTCCCTCACTCTTATTTTATATTTATGTTCTTTCATTGAGGACAATGTATGCTTTAAGTGTGGGGGAGGGAACCAATTGCATTCCTTTGTTTTTGTTTTCTTTCCCTTTTTCCATTTATTTTTGAATTTCGCTCTTGAATAATTTGAGAAGATCAAGAGTATGTGTGTGAGTGTTGTGTCGGCAAGCTTGGTGGATTTTAATTAAATTTAGCATAGATTGATTTCATGAATTATGTTGACCATTGATGATTTCCCCCTAGGTTCTGAAAATCGAAAATTTGATCCCCGTGTGAAAAATTGAAAATTGAACTTTGATAAATTTTATTGTGATTGCTTGATTTAAGACAAGTTTGGGGTGAAGGGGTGCACACACTAGGAATCGTAACTCGGTCAAACAATTTGCAAAAATGTCCAGGTGAGAAATTTGAGCCTCCAACATGTTCTTAATTGTGTGAATCGCTTTTAAGCTGCACTTTCCCGAATTTGCTTGAATCTCTTCATAGTTTGCATGTCTATATGGTTGCATCAAATGATTTAGGCAATTTCCTTTGAAATAACTACTTGGCCATAAATTGAACCAACCTTGATTGAATGATCCCTAGTTAGCCACATTGAGCCTTGTAGCCTATTGTTCTTGATGACCTTACATTACAAGCCATTAACTCAAAAAAACCATGATTTTCCCCTATCCTAGGATTTAGGAGATCATGGAATTTTAGCTTTGTGAGTGTTGTTGTGGAACTAAGTTTGGGGTGGCTACAAGTTCATGAATCATAGTTGAGAAAAATAAAAGCAAAATTAAAGGCCGAAAGCTTGAAAAAAAAAGTGATGAAAAGTATTGAATATATGCCAAAAAGGGCAAGGCGAAAAAGTATAAAAAGGAAGAGGTTTGTAGCCACCCAATGCAAGGAGTAGAATAATAATATGAGAGTAAATTCAATTGTTGCAATGCTAGTTTCATGCTCTCATTGATCCTAGGGACTATGCATCTATCCTTTGAATATCTTACCTTGAGCCAGACCTCATTACAACCTATGAAAGACCTTTTGATGATGCATGCATGTTTTCGTGGGAACCTTGATTGAGATGAAAATCAAATTCATGGGAAGTGCTCTTGAAATGCAAGATTGAGTGAAAAGTTGGTAGCTTAGACAAATTGAGCGAATGAGTGAAATATTAAATGCCCTTATGAGGAAGGCAATTGTTTGAATTTGGTGATCTCCCTTTTGTGTGTCACTTGGATCCTCAACTCAGATTACTGATTGCATGAATGATGGAATTCTCAATTGTTTAAAGTAAATGAATGTGGGGATTACATTGTTGCAAAGGGGGAAAACATTGAAGAAAAATTTTTGTGTTAAATTGCATGAAATCTGTGCAAAAATTGATTGAATCCTTTAAGCTTGCCAAGTGTTGAGTCTTTTTGAGTTTCAGTTTGCTTGGGGACAAGCAAGGTTTAAGTTTGGGGTGTTTTGATAAGCCTCTGGCTCATCTAGTTTCCATCTAGAAAAGGGGTTGATTTTGTGCCTAATTGGGCGAGTCAACCTCGCTAATCTCCCAAATTGGCCTTGTTTTGTTCCTAAGTTAGAATGTGATTCGTTTAATGCATTTTTAGTAGTTTTTAGTTATTTTGAGTAGAATTACGCTTTTCGTTTCCTTTTATTGTTTCAGGTTAAAAGTGAAGCTTTAGAGTAAAGGAAAATGAAGAAAACAGTGGAAAAACAATTCTGGAAGTTTCGCCTCGCGAAACAGGATCACGCCTCGGGAGCCTGAAGACCAGCTTGAACAGCAACAATCACCCTTTCTGTCTTGCCTCGCGAATCACCATCTCGCCTCGCGAGCCTGAAGGCCTGACTGTGCCAGAGATGTCACCCTTTCTGTCTCGCCTCGCGAATCACCATCTCGCCTCGCGAGTATTCAAATCAAGATGGAGCCAAAACTGAATTTCGCCTCGCGAGAGCTTGCTCGCCCTGCGAGCGGGTGCGACCCAGAACCTCTATTTATAGGCTGTTTTAGGGCAGATTAGAGAACCTTTTGTTCACCACTTGTTTTAGATCGTTTTCTGGAGACAAATCCTTATTCTCTGGAGTTGTGTCTCCCTATGTTCTTTTCCTATTTTACAATTATGATGAACTCCAATTGTTTGTGCATTGTTACAAGCATGAGGAACTAATTCCCTTGTCTAAGGGATCAATGAAACCACCCATGAAGGTGTAGCGTTCAATGTGATGTTTATTTCCCTCCTTTACCTCAATTTATGTTTTCCAATTCTGAATTTATTGCATTGATCATAAGCATGAATGATTGACTAGTTAACGTGATGAGGCTTGATAGGCAATTCCCGTTTAGAACTTGAATTGGGATCACTGATTGAATATTGCACGAGAGTGAGTAGGAGATCAATGCAACCTTATAGGGAACAAGATTTAATAGAGTTTGATGATTGGGTTATGAGACCGTAGCAAGTAATTAACTCAATCGTTGAATACGTCCTATTGAGCACGATAGTGTCATTAGGAGAATTTGCGGGTCCTGGTTGACATTGCAATTGAACTTAGGGAGGGGATCATCATCACTTGGGGTACTATGCATGATCGGGTAGGTGGATTTGTGACCTTAGATGTTTAATCCAGATTTTAATTTTTATCTTATCTTATCTTACCGCTACCTACTTTATCTCGATTTGATTTGTTGATTTAAATTGCGATCCTATTTTCTATCTCTTCTCAACCACTTGCTTTTACTTGGCAAACGTATCGAATTTCTTGGAAATTGGTAGAATTGGTAGCCCAATCCCTGTGTCCGACCTCGGTAATTACTTATCGTGTTTATTACTTACGACGACCCGGTACACTTGCCTGTGACTCAACAATTATCAGTCGCTAAAAGTGGTTACCCAAACATTGCGACCAACCGTGTAGCGACCGTTTTTTATTATTTAGCGACCGAATTAATGTTTCGGTCTCTAAAATCTTAGCGTCCCGGTTATCAGCCACCACCATTAATCGGTCGCTAATTCGGTCGCTAAATTAAATAGAGACCGAATTAGAAAGTTTAGCGACCGAATATGCCGGTCGCTAAACATTTGAATTTTTGTAGTGAATAATAATAATAATCTGGGACGGTCCTGCAAGTACTCTGAATCTCGGGAATACACCCCATGCATATGAATAATATCACGAACCATCTCTCAGGTCATCCCCTAGTGCCTTAACCTCTCATCGCTATCTCATAGATAACCTCAACAATCATATATCATCAGTCTCATCATAATATCAAAATTAATGTCTAGATTAGGCACTTCTGAAAATAAGTATCATGTACCCCCCACATACATCTCCATAAATCATCAAGTATTAACCCTTAGAATTTCTAAGCAAAAGATGATCATCCTACCTATCATCATTTTCCAATGATCTCCACATATTAAAATAATATATAAATAACTAAATAATCAAATAATCACAATCATTCCAGGCAATCCAACATATATCAAATAGCACATCATGAACAGTCAAACAGACACACCATGCAACCTCGAGTACAATATTTTTAACCTAACATCGATAAACCTACAATTCCAATATCATCATTGGTACCACTAGGTAGTCCCCAATGTGATATTGATACAGTCTGTTACTCGCTCCCTAGTAGGGTTTAGGTCGCCCTACGACATTATTGAAATAAATGCCACTTCGTCGTTTCCGACGTTAGATGGCTTCTTCCCCTCCCTGAGATGCCGTACAATAACTTGAACGTCACAAATCGAACACTCCTCAACTCCTCTCAACTCTGCCATGCACAATCCTAGGGTCCCTTGACCTCCGAAAACTCACCTGAACACCACAGTACGAACCGTACATTACAAGGAACCCCAATGTGAAGTCAAAATTGGAAACCGATAACTGAAACCAAAGATAAGCCGAGTACCATCATCGACGACAATTCGACATAAAATAGGTAAGAATTACCTTCACTAGAGAAGAAAAGAAAGGTCGGATAGTGAAGACGTCGTTGCCAAGATCACAACGACGTAGTCGGAATTGCGTCTGGACGATCGATCGAGTCGTAAACCGAGCCGAGACTCCTTCTCTCTCTAACATTCTCACACACTCTCTCTCTCTCTACACCCTCCTTTCTGTCTTCTATGCTCTCTGCCTTCAGTTCTCACTCTCTGGACTTAAGTGAACTTGGTTTACCTAAGTCCTTTTATTTTTGCTGATTCACACTCCAACACTTGAGCATGGAAACAACTATGCTTGAGCGTTCCAACGCTTGAGCACCGGATCCTCCATGCTTGAGTGTTGGAGGTAGGTAGCACCACCGTGCATGCAACCAATCAGATGGTGCCACGTAGGTTAGCTTGTGCCACGTGGAGTCAACGTCAGAGCTGGTTTGGTGAATATGCATAGAATGTGCAAGTGAACACATTCTTACAAGTAATAAAGTGTGAATAAAGATCGTTCCCATGAGGATTTAAATGAGTTAAATACAAATTCTATTTTTAACTTTTCTAGGTAGCCTAATAAAAGAATGATCATTTTTTAACAATAAAGTAAAAGAAAGTAAATCAGTTTCGAGCAGTAATAGTAAATTGCAAAGTAGTAAAGCAATAAAATAGGGTTTTCAAATGAGATGGTAACGGCTAGGAAAACTAATCCTTTGTAATTTTAACTGCAGGCTTGGGAATCTTCCACGCCTTCATATCAACCACAACCTTCTCAATGGTATGATAAGCCATCACCATTGGAAGTTGCTTGGGAGAACTTCAAATCCAAAATCACAGTCAATTTTGAGCAACCTATTCCGGATAGTCGGTCCCACTTAGAGGATATTTTGGAGAACTTCATGGCAGCAACAGTGGAAAGCTTAAAAAATAAAGAAGATACCATTCGAAGTCTCGGGGTGCGTATTGAGAAACTCTCTAACCAACTATCCGAAATGCCAAATGAGAACTTGATGGATGATGATGAAGATGATGCATTAATGGATGAAAAAGAAGATGAAGAGGTGGGAGAAATCGAATTAAGAATGAAGACCATGTTTTGGAGAATATAGTTGCACCATCTCATAGTGAACTCTTGACTAAAGAGATTAAGATGAAGAGGCATGTTGACGGATGTTGACGAATCTGGGCAAGTATACCCAGTCGTGCAAGTAATACGGTGGTGAGACCGTTTTATCGTTCCCACGAGGACTGCGACAAGTACCAGCACGTACCACTTCAACTACTATCTAAGCGATTCTTGGATTGAAGAGAGTTCTAAACTACTTATCACCCCCACAAAAGTAAAAATAAACAGAATAAGAAAAACAAACTCTTTTTGTAATTTTCTCAAATACTTGGAAGGCAATAAAAGAAGGTTTTCAAATATGATAAAAGATGTTGGGATTAGGTTCACTAAACTTCATCCTCATGCAATGAAACAACTAACAAACAATTTCTACTTTAATTATGACAATCAATCCACTAAATTACTCAAGTCCCGATCCCTCGGATGACAAGAGCCTAAATCCACTAATAGACCCTAATTCCTTAGGTGGCCTAGATTAGTGAATTCGCATTAATATTAGGGATCATGCGATTGCTAATAAACCTAGTTCCATTCATAGATACAAGGCTTACTAGGTGATTAATTTCAATTCCGGTTTTAACACGAATTTTCCAATTGCATATCAAAACACTAAACAAGTCATGGGGGTGCTAGCCACAAAAAGCATTAAGTACAGAAATCAATCACTCAATAACAAAGCAGAAACTGTATTGCAAGATTAAATCAAATACATGAGAATTCAGAAATAGCTACCCTAACCCCAACAATGGAGGTTTAGCTACTCATAATAATAGCCACAACCAAAGAAACATAGATGAAGGAGAGAAGGGATTCCATGGGGGCAATCCTCCAGGAGCTGCCTCTGGTTCCAAGAGCCTTTTGGGTTTCCAAACTCGTAGCCTCCAATGTCTCCCAGTCGTCCCTTCCCATTGTTCCTTAAACAGCTTATAACAGGGGTTCTGGTTTTCTCTCACTCGCGGGGCGAGATATATCTCGCGAGGCGAATATTAAACTTCTGGTCTTCAGTGATTGGATCTCTCACGAGGCGAGACACTTTTCGCGTGGCGAGACAGAACAGGTTGCATTTTCCTGGCACAATCATCTTTCAGGGTCGCGAGGCGAGGTGTGATTCGAAGAGCGAGACAGAAAGGATGACATTCTGTTGTTTCTGGCTGTCTGCACTCTCACGGGGCGACCATTCCCATAATTTCATCCTCCACTGTTTCTTCATTCCCTTGGCTCTAAGTTAACCAGATTTTTCAGTGATTCCTGCAAAACAACACACAAAACCAACTTCACTCGTTCCAAGGGAAAATCTAACAAAATCAAATAAATAATGCCTAATCTATATGAAATATGCATGCAAAAGTGTACAGGAAACATCATGTAAAATCACACTATCAAATCACCCCAAGCTTATTCAATTACTTGTCCTCAAGCAATCACCAAGGCCAGTAGAAGACAACAGAACATGGATAGTGAACTAAGAACCCAAGTAAATGATCCAAGTAATAAGCAATTCAAAAAATTCAGCAAGAGACAATCTATTCAAGTCCAATTAGAGGCTTAGGTTCCTTAGACTCATGTTCTCACTGATTTGAGCACTCTTTCTCACCTGAAGCTCACCCCAAGCTTGTTCATTTGCTTGGCTCTCTTTCTAACCTCACTCAAGTGTTAGGGATATATGACAATTCGCTCCATTTTCCTCAAGGAATGACATCTACCATAGGCTTGACTACCAACCAAATTTCTACTTTATTAATGAAAACAATTTAGAATCAAGAGGTCTTTTACTTGGTTGTAATGGGGCCATGGGATTTATTGTTAGGTGGGGCAATCAAGAAAAGGAAATTTTCAAAAGGCTACACAAAAATCAATCATTGCAAACATGACACCTTCTAAAATACCTTTTTGGGTTTCTATTCAACTTCTCCACCTTTCTTTTCTTTCTTTTTCTATTATTTTTCATTTCTTTTTGTCATCCCCTTCTCTATTTATTTTTCTTTTTCTTTTTTTCTTTTTCTTGGAGAAGGGGAGATTTTTCAATTCAAGAGAATTATTTTTCTTTTTTTTCTTTCATCCCAAACTTTTTTCAACTACCCTTTTACCCTTTTGTAATACTTTAGAAGGTCCCTTATCAAGCATCATTCAACAATATATTTCAAGGTACCAAGAAAGCATTTTATTCATGTAGGCTCAAAATTGGGCAACTAAGGGGTAGCATTTCATCATTCAAAGCTCAGAAGGCCAGAAAAATACCTATTGCGTCAATCATTTTCAAAAAATGTTTTCAAAAATTTTTAAACTTCAAAATGGTTTCAAGTCAAGTTCTAGAGAAATACAATCCAAGAGGAATAACACTCTAACACAAAGAATGGGGTAAATTTAGTAGCTCAAAATCTCACATTTTAGTTGTTCAAGAATCAATGAAAAACACAAATCTATAGAACCATATGCTAATTATCAACTATCACAGATTATCTCAAACATTTTCATTTGCAGCCATATCACAAGAATAACAAATTGGGTTCAACAATTCACTATCACAAATTATTGGGCACTTAGTTCTCACAATTGGATGCAAAATTCAGGCAAGGGGCGATCTAATAATGTGAACATGCAAAGCTATCATGCAAAACTATATGAATGCAATATGAACAAATGCAAAAATACCCCTACCCCAAGCTTAAAAATTTACATTGTCCCCAATGTAAACAATCAAGTTGGAGAGAGGAGAAAAATGGAACGGCTTACCGAGGCGGTAGCGGGTGTTGACTTTGATTTTTCTTATCTTCTTGCTCTTCCCTCCTTCCTTCTTACCCTGCAAACACTTGGCAATTCTCAATTTATTATTTTTCCTCTTGAGCTTCTCAAATTATTCAAGAGGTTAAAATCAAAAACAAAATTATTAAGAAAATGAAAACAACTAAAGAGAAGGGTTAAGAAACTTGGGTTGCCTCCCAATAAGCGCTTCTTTAACGTCACTAGCTTGACGAGCTTCTTTCAATTAACCGGGTTTGGATAGGCATAGAAGTGCAAGAGCACTTTTCTTCCATGGAACTCCTTTAAAGAGTTGATTTTGCTTATAGGGCCAACATTTGTGCTTCCCCTTTACCCCTTTCATTCTGGGCCTCTTGCCCTTTTTCTTACTCCTTTCCGACGGAGGTTCTGTTTTCACAAGATGAGCAGATCCAACTTCATCACCAACTGATACATCATTTGTCTTGCAGAGCTTCAGAGTTGCTTTCATGTTGAGCTTTTCCTTCTTCTCAAGAGTAGAGGGGTGGTGCCGATGTGCAACGACTTCTTTAGCCACTGTATCCACAATGTCCATGTGGAAACAATCCTCTTCATCGCTCGGGGGATGCATATCTTCAAATACATTGAAAGTGACTTCTTCGTCTTGCACCCTGAATAGCAGCTGGCCTTTTTGTACGTCTATCAAGGCACTACCAGTCGCTAGAAAAGGTCTCCCCAGTATGAGCGGAACTTTTGCATCCTCCTCCATGTCTAAAACCACAAAGTCCGCTGGGAAGATAAACTTATCCACCTTTACCAGAACATCTTCCAAGATACCATAAGGATGCTTGATTGATCTGCCAGCTAGTTGCAATGCCATCCTGGTTGGTTTCACCTCTCCTCCTCCAAGCTTGTTCAAAATTGAAATCAACATCAAATTGATACTCGCTCCTAAGTCACATAAGGCCTTCCTGATAGCAACACTCCCAATAGTGCAAGGGATTGTAAAACTACCACGATCTTTCAGCTTCGGAGGTAGTTTCTTTTGAAGTATCGCACTGCATTCTTCAGTTAAGGCAACAGTTTCGCCTTCTTTAAACTTTCTTTTCTTCGTGAGAAGTTCTTTCATGAATTTTGCATAATTGGGCATCTGTTCTAGTGCTTCAGCAAAGGGTATGTTGATCTGTAGCCTCTTGAAAATGTCATGGAACTTGGTAAACTGTTCTTCTTTCTCCTTTTTCTTGCTCAAGTGAGGATAGGGCAACTTCACGTAAGAGGGGATCACTTGAGGCTTGTCTCCATATTTCAAAATCTGACTCTTAGTTCTCCTCAAAATTGAATTCTCATCTACTAGATTCTCCCTCTTGTCTTGTTCACTGGCTTTTTCTTCTTCCTCAACTACAACCTCTTTGCCTTTTTCCTTTTTTTCCTCTGCACTCAATTCTGTTTTTCCATCAACTTTCTGATTCTTCACCAAAGGCTCACCGCCCACATTCTCAAGACTTTTACCACTCCTCAAAACAACAGCATTGCAATGCTCCTTAGGATTAGTTTGAGTGTTACCCGAAAAACCGCTGCTAGATTGCTCCGCTAGGTGCTTTGCAATTTGGCCAACTTGAACCTCCACATTTTTTATAGAAGCATCAGTGTTCTTCTGGTTTGCCATGGTCAATTGCATGAACTGATTGAGGGTGTTCTCCAAGATAGAAACCCTGTCTTGAAGTGGTTGTGTAGGAGGATGCTTGCTTGTTTGTCCGGCATCTTGCTTCCAACCAAAATTTGGTTGATTCCTCCACCCTTGGTTGTAGTCGTTAGTGAATTGGTTGTTGCCTGGCCGCCCATGGTTCCCCATATAATTGGCTTCCTCATGGGAACTAGGTGGTGCCTCACATCTTCCATTTTCATGACCACCTCCACAAAAATCACATCTCATTACCTGTTGTGGTGGCATGGTCGTCCCTTGAACAGTTTGGAGTTGTTGTGGGAGTTGAGCTAGTTGCTTAGTAAGAGACTCCAATTGTTGTGTCATGAGCTTGTTCTAAGCCAACAATTCAGTTTGTGAATCTAACTCCAACACTCCCCTTCTTTGTGTGGGACCCCGATCATGATGCATCAAGTAGTCATTTGAGGCCATAGCTTCTATCAAGACCAATGCTTCCTCTGCTGTATTTGTATTCATGGAACCTCCAGCTGAGGCATCCAACATGTACCTGGTTGACGGCCTCAATCCATTACAGAATGTTTGCATCTGAGTAAGATCATCAAACCCATTATTTGGGCATCTCCAAAGCAATTCCTTGAACCTTTCCCAGGTGTCATGCAGCGTCTCACCTTCTTGTTGAGCAAAGCTCATGATGTCACCCCTTGCCTTTACAAATCTTGAGGTGGGGAAGAACCTTGCCAGAAATTTTGCCTCTAAGTTGTCCCATGTAGTGAAGCTCCCCCTTGGTTGTGATTGGAGCAAAGACTTGGCTCTATCTCTTAGAGAGAAAGGAAACAACCTCAGGCGAATTGCATCATCGGAGGCACCATTTATCTTCACTGTATCGCACAACTCTAAGAAAGTGGAAACATGACTGTTAGGATCTTCCTTCTCCAACCCAGCAAACTGATTTTGTGAAACCATATTGATGAGATTTGGCTTGATTTCAAAAATGTTGGAGTTCAATGGATGCCTCACTATACTAGTGACATGCCGGTTGACATTTGTATTGGCATAGTCACCAAGTGTCCTCCGTGGTGGTGGAGTATCTTCACCATTGCCTGCCATCTTGAGTTCTTCTTGACAAACTTGAGAGATGGAAGTCTCTTGTTCTTCTCCTTGTTGTCTTAACAAATTCTACTGTCTTGCTTGCTTCCTATTCTTTCTAGCTGTTCTTTCAATTTCTGGATCGTATAGGAGTTGGTCAGCTGGAATAGTACCTCGCATACACAAACAGTCTAGCAACAAGAGTGTTAGTAGTAAAGGTTAGCACACAACAACAAACACACCAAAAAAAACTTGACAGCAAAAACAGAACAGATTATAACAAAAAAAATTTTATTTTTGTTTTTATTTTTATTTTTGCTTAAATTAGTAACCAAAATAGATATGCTAATATTGAAACACAGTCCCCGGCAACGGCGCCAAAAACTTGTTGACGAATCTGGGCAAGTATACACAGTCGTGCAAGTAATACGGTGGTGAGACCGTTTTATCGTTCCCACGAGGACTGCGACAAGTACTAGCACGTACCACTTCAACGACTATCTAAGCGATTCTTGGATTGAAGAGAGTTCTAAACTACTTATCACGCCCACAAAAGTAAAAATAAACAGAATAAGAAAAACAAACTCTTTTTGTAATTTTCTCAAATACTTGGAAGGCAATAAAAGAAGGTTTTCAAATATGATAAAAGATGTTGGGATTAGGTTCACTAAACTTCATCCTCATGCAATGAAACAACTAACAAACAGTTTCTACTTTAATTATGTCAATCAATCCACTAAATTACTCAAGTCCCGATCCCTCGGATGACAAGAGCCTAAATCCACTAATAGACCCTAATTCTTTAGGTGGCCTAGATTAGTGAATTCTCATTAAGATTAGGGATCATGTGATTGCTAATAAACCTAGTTCCATTCCTAGATACAAGGCTTACTAGGTGATTAATCTCAATTCCGGTTTTAACACGAATTTTCCAATTGTATGTCAAAACACTAAACAAGTCATGCGGGTGCTAGCCACAACAAGCATTAAGTACAGAAATCAATCACTCAATAACAAAGCAGAAACTGTATTGCAAGATTAAATCAAATACATGAGAATTCAGAAATAGCTACCCTAACCCCAACAATGGAGGTTTAGCTACTCATAATAATAGCCACAACCAAAGAAACATAGATGAAGGAGAGAAGGGATTCCATGGGGGCAATCCTCCAGAAGCTGCCTCTGGTTCCAAGAGCCTTTTCGGTTTCCAAACTCGTAGCCTCCAATGTCTCCCAGCTGTCCCTTCCCATTCTGCCTTAAACAGCTTATAACAGGGGTTCTGGTTTACTCTCACTCGCGGGGCGAGATATATCTCGTGCGGCGAATATTAAACTTCTGGTCTTCAGTGATTGGATCTCTCGCGAGGCGAGACACTTTTCGCGTGGCGAGACAGAACAGGTTGTATTTTCCTGGCACAGTCATCTTTCAGGGTCGCGAGGCAAGGTGTGATTCGCGGGGCGAGACAGAAAGGATGACATTCTGCTGTTTCTGGCTATCTGCAGTCTCGCGGGGCGAGTATCCTCTCGCGGGGCGAGCATTCCCAGAATTTCATCCTCCACTGTTTCTTCATTCCCTTGGCTCTAAGTTAACCAGATTTTTCAGTGATTCCTGCAAAACAACACACAAAACCACCTTCACCCGTTCCAAGGGAAAATCTAACAAAATCAAATAAATAATGCCTAATCTCTATGAAATATGCATGCAAAAGTGTACAGGAAACATCATGTAAAATCACACTATCAACGGATCTGGGAAAGTATACCCAGTCGTGCAAGTAATACGGTGGTGAGACCGTTTTATCGTTCCCACGAGGACTGCGACAAGTGCTAGCACGTACCACTTCAACTAGTATCTAAGAGATTCATGGATTGAAGAGAGTTCTAAACTAATTATCAAGCCCACAAAAGTAAAAATAAACAAAATAAGAAAAACAAACTCTTTTTGTAATTTTCTCAAACACTTGGAAGGCAATAAAAGATGGGTTTCAAATATGATAAAAGGAGTTGGGGTTAGGATTCAATAAACTTCATCCTCATGTAATGAAACAACTAACAAACAGTTTCTACTTCAATTATGATAATCAATCCACTAAATTACTCAAGTCCCGATCCCTCGGATGACAAGAGCCTAAATCCACTAATAGACCCTAATTCCTTAGGTGCCCTAGATTAGTGAACTTGCATTAAGATTAGGGATTACACAATTTCTAATAAACCTAGTTCCATTCCTAGATACAAGGCTTACTAGGTGATTAATCTCAATTCCGGTTTTAACACGAATTTTCCAATTGCATATCAAAACACTAAACAAGTCATGGGGGTGCTAGCCACAACAAGCATTAAGTACAGAAATCAATCACTCAATAACAAAGCAGAAACTGTATTGCAAGATTAAATCAAATACATGAGAATTCAGAAATAGCTACCTTAACCCCAACAATGGAGGTTTAGCTACTCATAATAATAGCCACAACCAAAGAAACATAGATGAAGGAGAGAAGGGATTCCATGGGAGCAATCCTCCAGAATCTGCCTCTGATTCAAAGAGCCTTTTGGGTTTCCAAACTCGATGCCTCCAATGTCTCCAAGGTGCCCCTTCCAATTCTGCCCTAAACAGCTTATAACAGGGGTTCTGGGTTTCGCGCACTTGCGGGGCGAGATGTATCTCGCGAGGCGAATATTAAACTTATGGTCTTCAGTGATTGGATCTCTCGCGAGACGAGACACTGTTCGCATGGCGAGACATAACAAGTTGCATTTTCTGGCACAATCATCAGTCAGGCTCGCGAGGCGAGGTGTGATTCGTGGGGCAAGACAGAAAGGATGACATTCTGCTATTTCTGGCTGTCTGCAGTCTCGCGGGGCGAGTAGCCTCTCGCGGGGCGAGCATTCCCAGAATTGCATTCTCCACTGTTTCTTCATTCCCTTGGCTCTAAGTTAACCAGATTTTTCAGTGATTCCTTCAAAACAACATCAAGAAACCGCTTCACCTGTTCCAAGGGAAAATCTAACAAAATCAAATAAATAATGCCTAATCTATATGAAAAAATGCATGCAAAAGTGTATAGGAAACATCATGTAAAATCACACTATCAAGGCATTTGGAGGACGTCTATGTCACCATGCTAGAGGAGGATGAAGAACTTTTGAAATTAGATGATTCTATTTGTTCCTATGCATGTGTTGATTGTGACGAGAGAAATACTTGTGTGGTTTGTGCTGAGATTGCTGCATACATGGAATATGATGGATTTGGTAATGCGGTGAGTGCAGATTGTACAGAAGCCAAAGCAGCACCAGTGATCCTCTCCACTTGTTTGCCACCTCCCACTGTGAAGCAACCAACGATGGAGTTCAAGCCTCTACCTGAGAAATTGGATTTTGCATCTTTAACTATGAAGGCACTATGGCCAGCCCAAGAGGTTGAACCCCATTTCTATTGGGACGACTTTGTTGATAAAGAGGTCATCTTTGACCCAGGGAAGATTGAGAAGTTTGTCACACTTGGAGAAGTCACCGTGACTGTCGAGCGCTCACTTTCGTATTCATGCTGCATGCCATGGGATCCGGGAGGATTATATTACAATTTGAGCATTCCTTGGCCGCTGTATCACAGGCAGTGGGATCCCGGTGGAAGCGCTTTCATGAGTTGTTCTAAACCTTTCTCTTTTTAAATATTTTTGCTTTGCTTTGCTTCGAGTCTTATGTGTGTTGACTGTTGTGTCGGTGAGCTTGATGGATTTTAATTGAATTCAGCATAGATTGATGGCATGATATATGTTGACTGTTGATGATTTCCCCCTAGGTTTTGAAAATTGAAAATTGATCCCCATGTGAAAAATTGAAAATTGAACTTTGAGAAATTCTATTGTGATTGCATAATTTATGATAAGTTTGGGGTGAAGGGGTGTACACATTAGGGGTTGTATCTCGGTCAAACAATTTGCGAAAAATGTCAGGTGAGGAATTTGAGCCTCCAACTTTGTTTTTAATTGTGTGAACCACTTTTAAGTTGCACTTTCCCGGATTTGCTTGAATCTCATCATGGTTTGCATGTTTATATGGTTGCATCAAATGATTTAGGCAATTTTCTTTGAAACAACTACTTGGCCTAAATTGAACCAATCCCTAATGAATGTTCCCTAGTTAGCCACATTGAGCCTAAAAAGCCTATTGTTTCTTTATGACCTTTTATATAAGCCAAAAATCCGAAAAAACCATGTTAACCCAATCTTAGGATTAGGAGAGCATGGATGCTTAGCAAGACAAGGGTTGAAGGAAACTAAGTTTGGGGTGGCTACAAGGATATGATATGTTGTTTTGGATTGAGAAAATTAAAAATAGAGGTTGGAGCCAAAGGCAAAAAGAAAAAGAAGAAAAGTACAAAAATGTCAAAAAAGGGTATTAAAAGAAAAAGGCTGTAGTCACCCAAAGTAAAAAGAAAAAAAAAAGAGAAGGAAAAGGAATGAGTGGAAATTCAATGTGTCAAAATGTTCATGCTCTCTTAGTTCCTAGGGACTTAAGCCTAGTACCTTTGAATATCCTACCTTTAGCCAGGCCCTATTACAACCTTTAAAAGACCTTTTGATGTTGCATGCATGTTTTCGTGGAAACTGTTTTTGAGATGAAAATCAAATTCATGGAAAGTGCTCTTGAAATGTGTAATTGAGTGAAAGTTGATAGCCTTGACAAATTGAGTGAATGAGTGAAATACTAAATGCCCTTGTGAGGAAGGTAAATGTTTGAAATTGGTGATCGCCCTTTTGTGTGTGACTTGGATCCTTGGCTTAGATTGGTTATTGCATGAATGATGAAAGTCTCAATTCTTTAAAGTAAATGAATATGGGGATTACACTGATGCAAAAGGGGAAAACATTGAAGAAAAATTGGACTGTTAAAATTGCATGAAATTTACGCGAAAATGATTGAATCCTTTAAGCTTGCCAAGTTTGAGTATTTTTGAGTTTTAGTTTGCTTGGGGACAAGAAAAGTTTAAGTTTGGGGTATTTTGATAAGCCTCTGGCTCATCTAGTTTTATGACTAGAAAAACCACAATTTTGTGCTAATTGTATCTCGTTTTCTCCCAAATTGGATTTAATTGTCCTCAAGCAACACTTTGAGTCTCTTAAGTAGTTTTCAGGATATTTTCGCTAATTTTAAGTCAAATAAAGCATTTAATGCTATCTTATAATTTCAGGTTAAAAAGGGAAGGAAGATCAAAGGGAAGGACAATAAAGCAAAAGCCATCACGCCCTAGCCGTGACTGCGATCACGGCGTGATCAGCATAATGGGAAGATCCGAAGTCATCATGGCCCAGCCGTGATGTCCATCACGGGCGTGATGAGAAGGACCCTGAAGAACAGAGAGCATCACGACCTAGCCGTGATGGAGGTCACGGCCGTGACATGCTAGTTGAACCAGACAAAACCGATCACGGCCTGCCCGTGATGAGCATCACGGTCGTGACAGACCAGAATTTGAATACGCGCCCTTAGAAGAACCCGTCACGGCCTGGCCGTGATGGCCATCACGGCCGTGACGCGCACTTTTTTAGGTCCAGACTTCTCTCATCTATAAATAGAGCATCATACTTTATCAAAAGGAGATCTGCACTTGGAGGCTGACGGCTGGAAGAGGGTTCCAACCCTAAAAAGGGAGGTTTTCCTTGCTCTGGGACAGGAAGAAGATTGGAGGATTCTTCTATGGAGTTTTCTTCATCCCTTCTCTCTTTCTCTTTTGTATTGTCTTTTATGATGAGTAGTTAAATCCCCTTGTTGTTGGGGTTAGACGTAGTTTTTCTGAACTTGGTTGTATTTGATTTGGTTTCAATGCAAGTTTCTAATTCTTTATGAGTATTTGATTCTATGCTTAATGCTTTTCTTGGTTTGATCACCCATGGAATGATATGTTGCTTTGATAGACAATCGACAGATTGATGTTAAGGCATGCTCATGAATCAAATGCCAAGTAATTCAAGAATCTAGACATAGGTCTTGGGGTGTTTGCAATCTTATAAGTCTTTACTCTTCATGCAAAATCTCAGATTAATCCACCTAAGAAATTATGGTTTAATTTGGGGTTTTAGGCTCATTCCACCTAAGACATTAGGGTTTGAGTATTTAAAAAGGCTTGATTGTCATAGCTGAATTAGGACTTGTGTTAGTAACCATTTCATTGCAATTAGGGGAGGATTAGTGTAGTCTAACCCTGACAATCTTAACCACATTTCTGTTGCCTTCCAAGTGTTTGATTAAATATCCAAAAGACCAAAAATATTTTACTGCTTTTGTTGTTTTATGTTTTGATTTCTCATCACGCCGTAGTTCAGTCTAGATAGTTGTTAGACTTGCGAATTGGTAATTGGCAACTGATCCCTGAGGACGATATCCGGTCTTACCACCGTATTACTTGTACGACTAGGTATACTTGCCTATAGAAAAGTTGTATCAATAAAGCCGCATACTAAGCCATTCCTATACTGTCGTGGAAACGGTTGTTATAAGTGAACTAAATCAAAGTTAGGAACTCGTCCCAACTACAAGTATGTTCCAACACACAGGCTCTTAAAAGATACTCCATTGAATGAATTGGTCTCTCTGACTGTCCATCCGTTTGAGGATGATAAGCTGAAAGCATCCTTAACTTTGTTCCCAAAGCATTGTGTAACTGTCTCCAAAATCTATATGTAAGACTAGGATCTTGGTCGGAGACAACACTCGACGGCACATCGTGCAACCTTACAACTTCTTTGATATAGATCTAGGTCAAACTCTCTAAACTGTTACTCTTACCAATATGCAAGAAGTGAGCACACTTTGTTAACCAATCAATGATAACCCAAATCGCATCATACCTCTTCGGAGTTCGTGGTAATCCAATCACAAAGTCCATAGCTATACTATCCCACTTCCATTTTGGGATATCTAAAGATTGCAATAACACAGCAAGATTCTGATGCTCTATCTTAGCTTTCTGACAAACTAAACAAGATAGAACATATTCCGTTACCTCCTTCTTCATCTTTGGCCACCAAAACATCTTCAAGTCTTGGTACATCTTGGTGGCTCTTGGGTGAACACTCAGCTTACTCTTATGTGCCTCTTCCAATATCATTTTCCTAAGCTCTAAATCCTCTGGCACACATATAGTGTCTCTAAACCTCAACACACCATCCATACTTCTAATGAAATCAGAAAACTTACCTTCATCTATGCCTCGACTCACCTATTGCAGATATTCATCCTGAACCTTTTTAACCTTAAGATCTCTCAGGAATTCACTACTGATGGTGATCATACCTACACATATTCTATCCTCAGTTAAATCCATACCTAGGTTCATATCTCTAAACTTTTCAATCAATTCCATTTCCTTCACCGTCATTACGGAAACATGCAAAGATTTCCTACTCAGTGCATCTGCCACTACATTCACCTTCCCAGGATGGTATTGAAGATCAAATTCACAATCCTTAATAAATTTAATTCATCTATGCTGCCTCATGTTCAACTCTTTCTGATCAAACAAATACTTTAAACTCTTATATTCGTTGAACACAATGAACTTGGCTCCATAGAGATAGTGTCACCATATTTTCAATGCAAACACTATAGCTGCCAACTCTAGATCATGGATCGGATAATTCTTTTCATGAATCCTCAACTATCGGGAAGCATAAGCCACAACTCTTCCCTCTTGCATCAAAACACAACCCAATCCTTGATATGACATATCACAGTACACGTCAAACTGTCCTCAAGGATTTGGTAATGTTAGCACTGGAAATGTAGTCAACTTCTCCTTTAACTTCTGAAAACTCTCTTCAAACTTCTCCGTCCAAACAAACGTCATACCCTTTCTCGTTAATTGTGTCATCGGCAACGTAATCTTCGAGAAACCTTCAATAAACCTCCTATAATATCTAGCTAAACCTAGAAAACTTCTCACCTCGCTTACTGACTTAGGTCTCTCCCATCTAATCACAGTCTCCACTTTAGCTGGATCAACTGCTATCCCTTCCTTATTGATTATATAACCTAAAAACCGAACCTCCTCTAACCAAAATCCACACTTAGACAGCTTCGTGTGTAACTGCCTCTCTCTCAACACCGCCAACACAACTCTCAGATGTTCCTCATATTCTTCCCGTGAATGGGAATAGATATGGATATCATCTATGAACACCACCACAAACTTGTCGAGGAACGGTCTAAATATCCTATTCATGTAATCCATGAACATTGCTGGAGCATTAGTCATACCAAAAGGCATAACTAAATACTCATAGTGTCCGTACCTCATCCTGAAAGCTGTCTTAGGTATATCCTCCTTCTTTACCCTAATCTGATGGTATCCGGATCTTAAGTCAATCTTAGAAAACACCAAAGCTCCCTTCAACCGATTGATGTCGTCGCGCCGCGGAGGCGGCGCGCTCGTGCGATTCCGGCAAGTGTACCGGACTGCCGTCAAGTAATAAAAGATATCGAACCCATAGAGATTGTGTTCTCGAATCGCAATCGGTTTTCGAATCGATTAGATCTGGACTTTGTAAATGGTTTTGAAAAATGTTTGAATTTGAAATTGAAATGATAAACAAACAGAAAACAAATGTTTTTGGGGTTTTCGAATTAAACGGATTCCTAGGGATTTGGGTTACCTTTGAGGTTGTTTATGTTGCTAATCTGATTTACCTTTGTTGATTACCGAAATTGCCTTGAAGGCGAGTTTATCCTCTAATAGCTTAAGCTCCCTCTCGGGTTACAAAAGCCGTGCCCAATTGACCCGACCCCTACTCTCGTGGTAGTCGATCCCAGATTGGACCCTTTGCGTTCCGTGACAACTCGTTGCTCCTCGAGGGACGGCTTCTAACTCTCGTGATTTCAGTCCCAAGTCTGACTTCTATAGGTCCGACACCCAAGTTCACCGCTAGGTTCCTCCTTGAAATGTCTCAGTCATGCAAATAACCTAAGTTCACCGCTAGGTTCCTCCTTGGATCATTCACATCTCACAAACCAGTGGCTGCCGGGCTTTACGAGTGAAACACCCTAGAAATCCTAAGTTCACCGCTAGGTTCCTCCTTAGAACGTCTACGTCACGCAAATAAACGGTTGCCGAAATTTATGAGTGAATAACACACTAGAAATCAGATCTAAAGCAAATCGTAATTAACAAAGAGTTTACATCAAATTTACATCATAAACAAACTTGGGCAGAGCCCTAATCCCTAGAAACAAACTACTACTCCAGTCTTGCCATGGAGATGACAAGCTGGGTTGACAACATAGTGAAAATCAGAAAAGAGAAGAGAGGAGAAGAAGAGAAGAGATCTATAATCTATGCCTAGAGTAGTAGCCCCAAAGGTCTGATGTCCTCTGTATCTGATGCCTTGGTCCATATTTATAGAAATGGGGAAGTTAGAGTCCCAAACCAACTCAAAATCTGATCTATTTTGGTTTCTTCAGGTCCAAGTAATGCGCGTCACGGCCGTGATGGCCATCACGGCCAGGCCGTGACGGTCTCTGCCTCTGCCAATTCTAGAAAATTCAATTTCTCGCGACGCGAGATATGTCTCGCGACGCGAGCCCTCAGCTTCACGGCCCGGGAAGAATTTCACGGCTAGGCCGTGATGTGCTCTGACTTGTGGTGGTTTTGGGTCACGGCCGTGATGGCTATCACGGCCAGGCCGTGACAGACTCTGACTTCAGCCTTTCTTCTTTTTCAGTTTTGCTCGATCATGGCCGTGATGGGCATCACGGCTAGGCCGTGATGGGCTCTGTTTGGCTCATTTTCTTCAGTTTTAAAGCTCCATCTTCATCCAAACTTCATCATGGTTGATCTTGAGCAATTTACCCTTGATATCTGCAAAACAACACACGAAAACCGCCTTACCCGTTCCAAAGGAAAATTAACCTAAAATCTAATAAAAATATGCCTAAACTACATGAAAATGCATGCAAAATGATAGACAAAGATGATGTGGAATCACACTCATCAAATCACCCCAAGCTTAAAACTTTGCTTGTCCTCAAGCAATTACTCAGGCCATAAGATAAATCAATCAAAACATGGATAGTGAACAAAGAACCCTAGAAGCTAATCCAAGTGATAGGCATTTTTAAATAAGCACTCAAGAGATAATCAAGTTCAAGTCCAATTAGAAGCTTAGGTTCTTCAAGTTCATGTTCTCACTGATTTGGGCACTCATCTCACCTCACTCAAGTGTTTTAGGGTTTATGACAATTCACTCCATTTTCTCAAGTAAAGTATTTTACCATAGGCTTGACTATTAACCAAATCTCTACTTTATTTAAGAAAACACTTAAGAATCAAGAGGTCTTTTCCTTTGGTTGTAATGTGGCCATGGGATTTATTATTAGGTGGGAAAATCAAAGAAAGGGAATTTCAAGAAGGCTAGACAGATTATCAAACATTACAAAGTATGACACCTTCTAAAATACCTTTTGAGGGCTTTGATTTACTTTTTCCACCTTTCTTCTTTTTTTTCTTTTTTTTTTCTTTTTCTTTTCATTTCTCACTTTCTTTGTCATCCCCTTCTCCATTTTTTTCTGCTTATTTCATTTTTATTTATTTGGAGAAGGGGAGATTTAGCTCAAGAGAAATATTTTCATCCCATTCTTTTTCCAACTACCATTTTGCCCCTTTTTGTAATACTTTAAAAGGTGTCATACCAAGCATTATTTATCAAATTAATTCATGGTACCAAGAAAAGTATTTTTTTTCTTTAGGCTCAAAACTGGGCAACTAAGGGGTAGCATTTATCATTCAAAGCTCGGGAGGCCGGAAAAATACCTAGTGCCTCAATCATTTCCAAAAATGTTTTCAGAAATTTTTAAGTTTTGAAATGGTTTCAAGTCAAGTTCTAGAAAATACAGTCCATGAGGAATTGAATCACTCTATCACAAGAAATGGGGTAGATTTAGTGAATACCCCCTTTTGGCTCAAAATCTTACATTTAGTAGTTCAAAAATCAGTGAGGTACACAAGTTTAAGGAACCACATGCTAATTATCAACTATCAAATGACTATCTCAAGAAATTTTTATTTTTAGCCATATCACAAGAATAATGAAAAATTGGGTTCAAAATTCACTATCTCAATTCATTTGGCTCCAAGTTCTCACAATCGGATGCATGTTCTAAGTGAGGGGCAATCTAAAGAATGTGATCATACCAATGTATGCCTATGGTAATGCAATATGAATGCAACAATGCAAATGCAAAAATAAATAAATACCCCTACCCCAAGCTTGATTACTTACATTGTCTCCAATGTAAATAATCAAGTCAGAGAGAGGAGAAAAATGGAACAACTTACCGAGTCGGTAGCGGGTGTTGGCTTCACATTCCAGTCAAAACTTGGGTAGAAATTTCCTCACGGCCGTGAGGCTCATCACGGGCAGGCCGTGATCGTTTCTGGTCCTCAGGAGTTGCCCTGTCACGGCCGTGATCTACATCACGGCTAGGCCGTGATCTACATCACGGCTAGGCCGTGATCTACATCACGGCTAGGCCGTGATGCTCTCTGGCTTTGGCATCCTACACATCACGCCCGTGATGGTTGTCACCGCTAGGCCGTGATCCTTTCTGTGCTCTTGTTAAATTCATCACGGCCGTGACCACTGTCACGGCTAGGGCGTGATGGCCTCTGACTTTATTTTTTTATGCTCTTCTTCTCTTTCTCAACCTGAAAACACTAGACAAACCTATTAATGATATTTTTGCCTCTTGATCTTCTCAAATTATTCAAGAGGTTAAATCAAAAACAAAAGGAAAAAGGGAAAGAAAACTTGGGTTGCCTCCCAAGAAGCGCTTATTTATGGTCTTAAGCTTGACCATACTTCCTCAAGTCAACCGGGGTTGGCTGGGCGTAGAAGTGCAGGCACACTTCTCTTCCATGGAGCTCCTTCAAATAGCCGTTTCTGCTCATACGGCCAATAATGCTTTCGCTTCGCTCTTTTCTCTCGGAGCTTCCTAGCCTTCCTTCCTCCCGGCGGAAGTTTTGTTTCCGCATGGACAGCAATTCCAACTTCACCACTGGGTGCATCTTCAACCATGCATATCTTTGGGGTTGCTTCCATGCTAAGTTCTTTCTCTACCGCTGGAGTCGTTACATCAATTCTACACACATGGCTCTCAAAAGGAGGGTTGTTACAAGAGTTAATCAACTGAAAATTTACCCTACCTTCCTCTACATTTAGAGAGAGTTTGCCATTCCTTACGTCTATTACCGCTCCAGCGGTTGCCAAGAATGGCCTTCCTAAAATGATGGGGAATTTAGAATTCCCTTTCATGTCCAATACCAGGAAGTCGGTAGGGATGAGAATTTTCCCTACCTTTACAGGAACATTCTCTAGTATGCCTAGAGGAGTCCTAGTTGAGCCATCCGCAAATTGTAAGGGGAGTTTGAATGGTCTCAACTCCTTGCTTCCCAACCTTTCCATGATAGTGAGGGACATCAAGCTCGTGCTAGCCCCCAAGTCACATAAGGCTGGGTCTATTTCCACCTTTTCAATCGAGCAAGTGATGGAGAAACTACCTGGGTCTTTCAGTTTAGTAGGCATTTTAGTCTCTACATCTACTTGCTTTTTCCTAACCAACCTCTGTGGGAAAGGTATCGGGGGTTGGTACGGTGGTGGAGGGACATATTTCGGTTCTGGCTCTTCTTTTTCGCTCGTGTCCTCCTCCGGTTCCACGTCCATTTCAGCTAACCCCACCCCAAGCTTATCATCCCTCAAGTGTATGACATTGCAATGCTCATTGGGATTTGCTTCGGGTTGCCCCGGGAATGCACCCTTAGGTCTCAAGTACGTGCTGGCTTGTTGGGCAATCTGGGTTTCTAGCATCTTGTTATGAGTTGCTAAGTTGTCTACCTTAGATGCTAGATCCTTTATTGCCTCACTCACTGCCCTTCCTTGTTGTCTAAACTCCTCATTCTGTTTTGTCTGAGTTTCGACAAAACTTTCAAATAAAGTCTCGAGTTTAGATCTTTGTACCGAGGGTACCCCTGGTCTTGCTTTCTTATTACCTTGACCTTCTTGGAACTCATGGTTGAGCGTGTTGCTGTAGTTGCCGTAGGAGAGGTAAGGGTTGTTTCTTCTTTGGTTGTAGGGATTTGGGGGAGCATAGTTGGGCAGCTTCGGGTTCGTATCATAGTAGTTGTTACAAGAATTCACTTGCTCACCCGAGCCTTGGGATCCATGTGGGCATGCCATCATGTCATGTCCCTACATTCCACAAATCTCACAAACAAGGTTAGTAGCACCTAATGCACTCACATTAGCTCTTTCAAGCCGATCAAAACGTTTATTAAGTGAGTCTATCTTTGACATAATAAGATCTGTGCTATTTACCTCAAACTTACCCCCCGAAATCTTGTTCGGGTTATTACCTCTTTCGGATCCCCATTGGTGGTAGTTGGTGGCGACATTCTCGATGATGTTGAATGCCTCAGTGAGAGGCCTATTCATAAACGCTCCACCGACTGCAGAATCTAGTGACACCTTCGAAGAATAGTCCAATCCGTTATAGAAGGTGTGCACTATTAACCACCTCTCGAGTCCGTGATGTGGGCACGACTCCAGCAGTCCCTTGTAACGATCCCAGGCTTCCGATAATGATTCTCCGTCTTTTTGGAAGAAGCCGGTGATCTGGGTTCTTATGTAGGCCGTCTTGGATGGAGGGAAGAATTTCTCCAAGAACGCCTGCTCCAGTTGGTCCCAAGTGGTCAAAGTGTTAGCGGGGATTTGCTTAAGCCAGGCCTTCGCCTTTCCAGTGAGAGATGAGGGGAACAGTCTCAAACGTACAACATCGACTGAGGCTCCATGAATCCGGATTGCATCGGTGAACTCTAAAAATGTCTCTATGTGATCGGTCGGGTCCTCCGAAGGCAATCCTCCGAATTGATGTTGCCTAATCATGTTGATTAGCATGGGCGGTATGGTGTAGTTCTCCGCCTCAATCTCTGGCCTTGCAATCCCAGTTCGCAAGCCTCTCGCATTTGGGGCTGCGTAGTCCTTCAACGGCTTTGTATCCGGTTGATTCGCCATGAGTGGAACGGGTCTCAACCTTTCTTCCTCTCTTTGTAGTCTTCTACGTCGGTGGAAGGTCCTCTCGATCTCCGGATCAATCTCACTAAGGCTCCCAAGACTTAGAGATCTTTGCATATAACACACAGAGAGATGGATACAATAGAAGGAAAAGAAATTTTTGATTTTTTTTTATTAATAAATTTCAGAAATAAAAATCAAACAAAAAGAAAAGGTCCAGAAAAATCAATTCAAAATTTGAATTGAGATTCGAAAAGGCACACTCCCCGGCAACGGCGCCAAAAACTTGATGTCGTCGCGCCGCGGAGGCCGCGCGCTCGTGCGATTCCGGCAAGTGTACCGGACTGCCGTCAAGTAATAAAAGATATCGAACCCACAGAGACTGTGTTCTCGAATCGCAATCGGTTTTCGAATCGATTAGATCTGGACTTTGTAAATGGTTTTGAAAAATGTTTGAATTTGAAATTGAAATGATAAACAAACAGAAAACAAATGTTTTTGGGGTTTTCGAATTAAACGTATTCCTAGGGATTTGGGTTACCTTTGAGGTTGTTTATGTTGCTAATCTGATTTACCTTTGTTGATTACCGAAATTGCCTTGAAGGCGAGTTTATCCTCTAATAGCTTAAGCTCCCTCTCGGGTTACAAAAGCCGTGCCCAATTGACCCGACCCCTACTCTCGTGGTAGTCGATCCCAGATTGGACCCTTTGCGTTCCGTGACAACTCGTTGCTCCTCGAGGGACGGCTTCTAACTCTCGTGATTTCAGTCCCAAGTCTGACTTCTATAGGTCCGACACCCAAGTTCACCGCTAGGTTCCTCCTTGAAATGTCTCAGTCATGCAAATAACCTAAGTTCACCGCTAGGTTCCTCCTTGGATCATTCACATCTCACAAACCAGTGGCTGCCGGGCTTTACGAGTGAAACACCCTAGAAATCCTAAGTTCACCGCTAGGTTCCTCCTTAGAACGTCTACGTCATGCAAATAAACGGTTGCCGAAATTTATGAGTGAATAACACACTAGAAATCAGATCTAAAGCAAATCGTAATTAACAAAGAGTTTACATCAAATTTACATCATAAACAAACTTGGGCAGAGCCCTAATCCCTAGAAACAAACTACTACTCCAGTCTTGCCATGGAGATGACAAGCTGGGTTGACAACATAGTGAAAATCAGAAAAGAGAAGAGAGGAGAAGAAGAGAAGAGATCTATAATCTATGCCTAGAGTAGTAGCCCCAAAGGTCTGATGTCCTCTGTATCTGATGCCTTGGTCCATATTTATAGAAATGGGGAAGTTAGAGTCCCAAACCAACTCAAAATCTGATCTATTTTGGTTTCTTCAAGTCCAAGTAATGCGCGTCACGGCCGTGATGGCCATCACGGCCAGGCCGTGACGGCCATCACGGCCAGGCCGTGACGGTCTCTGCCTCTGCCAGTTCTGGAAAATTCAATTTCTCACGACGCGAGATATGTCTCGCGACGCGAGCCCTCAGCTTCATGGCCCGTGAAGAATTTCACGGCTAGGCCGTGATGGGCTCTGTTTGGGTCATTTTCTTCAGTTTTAAAGCTCCATCTTCATCCAAACTTCATCATGGTTGATCTTGAGCAATTTACCCTTGATATCTGCAAAACAACACACGAAAACCGCCTTACCCGTTCCAAAGGAAAATTAACCTAAAATCTAATAAAAATATGCCTAAACTACATGAAAATGCATGCAAAATGATAGACAAAGATGATGTGGAATCACACTCATCACCGATCCATCAGATCATCTATCCTTGGCAACAAATACTTATTCTTGATTATCACCTTATTCAATTGCTTGTAATCCGTACATAGCCTAGCACTTTCGTCCTTCTTCTTTACAAACAACACTGGTGCTCCCCACGGTGAAACACTAGACCTGATGAATTCCTTCTTCATCATATCACCCAACTATTTCTTTAATTCAGTCAACTCTATAGGTGACATCTGATAAGGAGCTTTTGAAATAGGTCCTGTCCCTGGTATGAGATCTATTGTGAATTCAACTTCCCTCTCTGGTGGCAAACCTAGAACATCAGGAGGGAAAACCTCAGGAAACTATCCCACGATTGGCATAGAATCTATACTCGGAGTCTCCTTAGTTTCCACTGAGAAAAGCATCACATACTGTCGAGAATCATCACTCCTCATAGATACTCTTTCATTGGTAGATACTATGCTAGAAAGCTCAAGAAAAGATAAGGTCTTTATGGAACAGTCTAACACGACATGGTTAGCCAAAAGCCAATCTATGCCAAGAATAACATCTAGCTATTGCATCTGCAAATAGATAAGATCCACTAGGAATGTCCTATTTCCAACAATTATAGGACACTTTCAGCAAATAGTCATAATAATCAAAGAATCATTGGTTGGGGTAGATATTGTAAGAGTATAAGGTAACTAGGAAATGGGCAAATGTAAATGATCTATACAACTCATACGGAACAAACGAATGTGTAGCACCTGAGTCAAACAACACAAACGAGTGTGTACCAGACATTAAACACATACCTTGAATAAGATCTATAGATTGAGAGGATTCAGCCCCTCTCACTGTAAATACCCTCCCTGTGGCCTGAGGTCTGGTCGTTTGTCGCCCTGTTGCTGGAACTCCTTTCCCAGCTCCACCTCCATTAGTCCCGGCTCCTCTGCCTGCAGCTGTCTGCTGTCGCGTTCCTCTTTACCTGCACTCCCGAGCAAAGTGACCTGATTTACCATAGATGAAACAACCAGGCCTCTCCTGACACTCTCTAATATAATGTGGTCCTTCGCATCTGAAATAGGTTGGGCCTCTCTGCTGCTGGCTCTCTCTAACAACTGGTGTTGCTGTAACTGGTACTGGTGCAGATGTCTGAGCACTCTGTGCTGGTCCAGTATAGGGTCCTCTCCTCCACTGAGAACCACTACCTCCTCTCCTAATATAACCTGCTCGCATAGGTCCTCCACTCAGCTCTTGCCTCTGCTCTGCAGCTTGCCTCTGATCCATACTCTCAATGGCACTACATCTCTCCACTAGCTCTAGAAAACTAAAAATATCTAAGTGCACTGTAGCTCTCTTCAGCTCATGCCGTAACCTCTCCTCAAATATCCGGCACTACCAATCCTTGTCCGGAAACCTCTGATATAACTCAAAACTGTATCAAAGCCTCAAATCCGGTCGCATAGTCACCAACACTCATGTCACCCTGTCGGAGACTCGTGACTCCATCTCCTTCTCGCATCTGACCAACCGCGGGAAGAACTTCTCGAAAAAGCAATCTCTAAACAACTCCCAACTGTTCATTCTACCCTCTGCCTCTAGCAACCTCCTCTTGCCTCTCCATCATGACTCTGCTCCTCCCGTCAACATGAAAGTAGAATAAGTCACCTTCCTATCATCTCGGCACCTTATGGTATCAGATATTTTCTCCAACTCCTGAATCCACCACTCATCTCGCTCTGGATCATAATCATCTCTAAACTGGAGTGGCTTCCCATTTAGGAAGGTAGTCATCCCTGCATCTTTAGCCTCGGCGGCTATCCTCCTGTCCAGTTGCTTGTGTAACTTTGTATCTCTCTGCATCCTTTGAGCATTCTGTTGTGCCAACTGTAACAGTATGGATGCCAACTCGCGAATAGTCTGGAGAGTCTCAGATGACTCTCCTCTACCTCCACCTCCTCCCTCGGGCTGAGAAGTCTCACCATCCACTCTCTCTGGGATCCTACCACCCCCTCGTCCCCTACGTCCTTGTCGTCTTCCTCAAGCCATGATCCTGTTAAAAGAAATCATTGGCCCACATTAATATGACATATAATACTAAATAAAACTGGAATATAAATACTATATGTCACATCAACTACCCAACTTCTAAACACAGTTGTTATCCGATGTGGATTCAACTAGAATGGCAGTAAACCCTAACCTCACGGTCTGATCAGAATCAAACTGCTCTAATACCACCAGACGAGACACCCCAATGTCCCATTAAAAGAATCATATTTAATTTACTTCCTTATCGTGATACTAACGTTAAACGTATACTTATAAAACAGTGGAAATAAAAACTTAAATATATAACAACCGTCGCATTCGTATATATATATAGACATATACACATCCAAAAATCACATCAAATAAGTACGGTCATACAGTACTATAGAGGGAATCCCGTCAGTAGGATCCCAAATATGTACAAATTAAGAAAGTATAACAAAAATACATCAAAGGGCTGAACAGAAAATGCCTCACCGACTCTCAACACCCCCAGTCCCCTCTCAAAAGTAGATCAAAATCTTCACACACACCTATACATGCCTAACTGTATAGCACTGGCCTGTACCATCACATACAGCTAACCTCACTGTCACCTCTGAGTCTTGACGGTCTCACAACTACTCTGCTGGTGCTCGAAGAGCTCCTCCTAGAAGGCCTCTGGAACAGTCGTCGTTAAGCTCTGCTGTCTCTGGACGACAACCAGGAGGACACAAAAACAACTGGTCTAACATTCGGCCTCTGTGGAACCTCTGGGGCAAGCATATGATCTATGTCAGGTACAACCTGATCATCCTCCGGGGCTGGTGCAAGCATAGGTAATGGAGCGGGTGCGGGTACTGGTGTTGGTACATGTACCTCAAAATGTACCAGAATGGGAAATGGCACCAAATCTGGCATCGTCGGTAGAGGCGGTATCGGCACTGCCGGGAATCCAATAGGAAAGGGAAATGTTTGGTCGGCCCGAAAGGTCCTAACCAAACCAAATGGAGCTCCCTCTCCTAATCTGGTAGTCACCGAGACGGGACCCATATACATAACAAAGTGGGTGACTAGGTCCACGAGCCACCCCTGCTCGTCCACAAACTCAAACTCAAACGTTCCCGTCAGGAGGAACCCCGCCGGTTGCATCATCGAAGGATGATCCCAGTGCGCCATCAATGAAGTCCGAGTCTACATGTAACAATAAAGAAAACAAAATACAAAAGAAAGAAGAACGAGGATAAGAATACATCTAACATAAACATCGAAAGGGTTTAGCAACATCTACTCAATAACAGCACACAAAACAGGCATCACCATATATCTCTGTATATATATACCATCCTTGAAACATTATTTTCCTCTACCCTTCAACATGATACAAATGCAATGTGTATGATAACGTGGTTGCCACCATTATCTCAATCAATCAAACAATGCGTATCCAGAATCCCCGATGCACTTCCTCATCCGCGAAGAGAATGCCCATGCAAAGCAATGACACTATTGTTGCACAACACATGCCAGTGCATACCCTGGTTCTCTCACGAGGGTACTAATGCAATGCATGAACTATAGCTGCAACTCAAATAATAATAATAATCTGGGATAGTCTTGCAAGTACTCTTAATCTCGGGAATACACCATATGCATATGAATAATATCACCAACCATCTCTCGGGTCATTCACTAGTGCCTTAACCTCTCATCGCTATCTCATAGATAACCTCAACAATCATATATCATCAGTCTCACAATATTATCAAAATAAATATCTAGATTAGGCACTTCTGAAAATAGGTATCATGTACCCCCACATACATCTCCATAAATCATCAAGTATTAACCCTTAGAATTTGTAAGCACAAAATGATCATCCTACCTGTCATCATTTTCCAAACATCTCCACATATTAAAATAATATATAAATAACTAAATAATCAAATAATCACAATCGACGACAATTCAACATAAAAAGGGTAAGAATTACCTTCACTAGAGAAGAAAAGAAAGGTAGGATAATGAAGTCATCGTTGCCAAGATCACAACGATGTACTCGGAATTGCGTTTAGACGATCGATCGAGTAGTAAACCAAGTCGAGACTCCTTATCTCTCTAACCTTCTCACTTTATCTCTCTCTACACTCTCCTTTCTGTCTTCTATGCTCTCTGCCTTCAGTTCTTACTCTCTGGACTTAACTGAACTTGGTTTAGCTAAGTCCTTTTATTTTTTATGATTCACGCTGCAACACTTGAGCGTGGAAACAACCATACTTGAGCGTTCCAACGCTTGAGCGTTGGATCTTCCATGCTTGAGTGTTGGATGTAGGTAGCACCACCGCTCATGCAACCAATCCGATGGTGCCACATAGGTCGGCTTGTACCACGTGAAGTCAATGCCAGAGCTGGTCTGGTTGACCCCCACGCTTGAGCGTTGGGTATGCCACGCTTGAGCGTTGACCATTGACCAAGAAACATTCTTTCATGTTTCGTCGCGTTCTGAGCCCGTCCGACTTCCGATTGATCACAAATTTGAGATATAGGCTCATCAATACCTAATAAACAATCTCAAACACTCAAAATTTCCTAATCTCTTCCTTAAATCCAAATTTCTTATTTCACACACTTATGCCTTTTAAACGATATACGGGAAACCCTAGGATATGCTCCGTTCAATTTCACTCTAGAAGATTGCGTACTTTCCATGCAAAGGTTTCTGACCCTTAATCAACATATTAACCATATAATATCAGTCTTAAACCTAATCATCATACGTATAACAATTCATAAAAATGCGGCTGTTACATACATGTACACCTGTAATAACTAAAGATTCTAGATTGATCAAGTGGGAGGGTTTTGGATCCTTTAAGAATGTGGTCTTCAATTAGATTCTTGAACTCATGTGTATGACACAATATTATTAGGAAAAATCTCGATGTATGCATCTGATAATATTCAAGAGATCTGTCTCACACCTCTAAACCCAATTAGATGTTCACCCTTTATTTAGTTAACTTAACTATAAATGTATCGGTATTCAAGACAATAATTTATTAAATAATACGACAATATATTATTAAATGAGTTTAATTGGAATGCACCATCGGTGTAAAGTTTTCACACCATCAACCAATTAGAGAAAATCATGGTATGAGTGACTTTTAAGACACTTAGAATTATAAGAGTAAAACATTTTTAATAATACGTCGATTTTCGATTGGTTAATAATGTAAAAAATCTTTGCACAGACAATGCATGCCAATTAAATCCTTATTTAAATATAGAGATAAGTGTAAAAAAAAGTTGAAGCAACAAAATAAAATTCTTATCTTAATATACATTTTAAGTGTTACACCGCAGGATAAGATACAACCATATTAGGCCATCTCATAATTAAATATAATGGAATAACGCCCATCTCGTATGATGTGGACAACTATAGTAAGTGATTAGGCTGCAAAGATGAACACAAAAATTTCACTCAAGATCAGGGCGGCTTCATTAAGTTTTCAAAATAATAATTTTTTTATGAATCAAAATTATATTTGTGAGAGCGCTAGGTGTACTCAACCCAAATACATCACCCACAAACTCCAAAGTCTATATTTACAAAGTTATTATAACCTTTGTGATCACCAAAATAATCTAAATGAAAGATTATAAGCTAAGTATAGGACACCCCGAAACCCAAACAAATGAACTGGAAGCCAAATTAACAAAACAACCCGTGACAGCAAAACAAAAAAGTGTTAAGAACCTAGCTGTTAACCAAGCACCAACAGAGAGAAAATTAGAAATAGTTTAATTTAATGCATTTTTATACTACGAATGAATAATAAATTATCGTATATATGTGATTTTAAGACAATTATGATAAGAGTCAAACTTTTTAATGCGGTGACAATTTATAACTTTTTTTACCAACCAAAAAATAATATTAAAGGGTACACAGGAGGTTCTTCAATCCTTATAAGTTACAACATAATCTTAAATCCGGTTATACATTGATAAATACATTCCAATGGATCCATATACCACAACAAAAATAAAAAGTACACACCAACAATTTTTGCTCTAGTTCAAATCCAAGAGCTCGTACTAACCAATTCAACTGCATCTCATCCTTTTGGTCAATACATCTAAAAAGAAAAAACAGATTGAACTGGGCTGTCCATAAACAAGCTCTTCAACAAGTTGGCTTGATTATTTTGTTGTAGTTCCTCCTTCAATACATCCTTGACCTTTGCATATATACTCCTGTAAGGCAGCATCATTATGCAAAGTGTGACAAAGAGTTTGTCCCAATAAGCAAGTTAATTACTTAATTTGAAGCCCATATCTAAATTAATATTACTTGGAAGTAATGTCAAAAAAGGAACCATATTGCAGTTAACTTCAAACACAGATTAAAATAATTAATTCCAAGTGGACTAAGATGGCATGTTGGACTATTTCAACAATGCTACATACTTACAATTATAAGCACCTCATAAATCCATCCTAACCAGGGAAATTGAGAAAAATGAAGGATGAAAAAAAAAATGGTATGCACAAAGGGAATCATATGGGTTATTAGCCTGTTATCTTCATAGATTTTCTTTTTTTTTTCTTTAATGTCTCTGCGTAAATTGCCTACTTCTACACCACATTCACAATTAAACTTGCCTACATATAAAAAATACCATCCTCCTCCTACTTAACAAGTACTCCATTATATACAATTAGGTACAATTATATACAATTGCGACCATAATTGAGGTTGTATCGGCCACATTTTCCAACAATTAGCTGCTTTTACATAAACATAAGATGATTTTAATTGTGTCATATTCGCAGTTTAAAATCATAAAACTCTCACATCTATTTAAGGGTAGATTTGTAAATAATAAGATGTGACTAGTAATAATCAATCAGGAAAAATTATGTAGATCTGATATGTGTGCAAGCATGTGAATAACATAATTTCTAAACTTAAAAGAGGCTACACGTGCACACTTGGAGACTTTTATTAAGTTTTAAACTTCACTTACAAAGGGTGGAAATACATGTTTTATCTCAATTTTCACATCGCCACAAATAATGCAGCAAATTCCAATTTCTTCATCCAGTCTATAGTTGTGTGGACAAACTACATTGGATTTTTTCTCTTTCTCAGCAGGAACGACAACGTTTGAATCCTGATTTGATAGTAGAACAGAACCAGCTTTAGAAAACAAGATTAAAACAAAATATACATGTAAAAAAAATGCAAGACATGCATGAAATAAAGAGATGCAGGAAAATCAATTGTTGTACCTTTGTTTCCTCAAGAAGACATGTTGTCGTTGCCTCTTCAATTTCTTGCCACATCTTATCCATTTCAGAAAGCTCTTACTCTTCGACTCTTTGAGATGTTTTTTATGCTTCATTATTTTGCCTCATCTTGCTTGTTTTCATCCATGGGTCCTTAGTCCTTGCCTCCTTTACTTGAATCGGTACTTTATTACTATTCTTTAAATATGAATCTATAATTTCTTTATAGGCATTTACATTTAAGGCTTAGACTCTACGAGCTCTTTCTTCATCGTAATTTCTTCTACTTCTTGATGATGTTGAGCGATATCTTTTCCCCCCATTGCTTTTTCTAGAATTTAACCCTCCCAATCTTGGCTCAATATCCATATCATCAGATATATGAAGTGATGTGACATGACTTCAGATCTACATTAGTATTTTCCAATTGTAGAATATATCTAACATGAAGTCATTCACACATATTTCTCCAAGCTCGGAAAAGGCCGTGACCTTAATTACTTTGATGTCAAAATTCAATGCTTTCTTTTAGGCTATGGAATTGATTAGAAATAATCAGGAAATAAGATCAACAAAACATTGTTCAACTGTTGTCTTTTCCCCTACAAAACAAACCAACAAAAACATCATCTAATGTTGTATCAATAAAAAGATGTCTGAGACATTCTAACTGTAGCACCCCGACTTTTCGCTACTTTCTAATATTGGAAATTATATGCATACGGTGAAATTTTGAGTTTAAAATTCAGACAGAAACCGATCTGCGTTTTTACTGACAGTATAATTTTATACCGGCAGAAAACCCTAATTTGACACGAAACTGAAATTTGTAGTATTTTTTATATCTTGTCCTTGAGGAATTCTACTTTCCAAATTTTTGATCAGAAATAAAATATTATGTTTAATAGGACGAATTTTGGTTAAAGTTCAGACGAAAAACAGTCAATGTTTTCACTGACAGTAAGATTTCAATGATCAGAAAACCTAATTTTGACTCATGAACGAAATGGATTATGTTTAAAACATATTTCCAACGAGTTTGATTATTTTGAGAATTTTCGATCGAAAAACAGACAGAAACCCTAATCGGGTAATCGACGGAGTCGAGAACGGATGTGCAGAAATAAAATCCGACATTCAAGACTCACAAGGGGTGAGTCATATAGGTGACTCACCTTATTAATGGTGACATTTTAGGGTATTTTACAATTATGTCCTTAAGGTTGGTTTTAACTACAAGTTTGCCATTGTACAAGATTACTATTTTACCCCTCAAAAATTGTGCTTTAGACCCAAACACCCCTCAAACCCCATGGCCCAAGCACCCCAAGGAGCCCATTCTCACTTCTATTTAAGGTCATGGTCATCTTCTTCACCAAGATTTCACCATTTTTCCAAAAACTCTTAAGATCCATAATATTACTTTGTGAAGCAACTTAGTGATTGTTGTACTTTCCTTCAATTCCAAGAGGTAACCCATGATCCTCATCATCATTTAACTATATGTTCTTCATATATTTTCATGATGCAATGCCTTATTCATTTTTTTTCAATTCTTAGATCTAGAAGTTTGATAATTCATAGAAAATCAAAGAAAAATCCTAAAAAAAATGTGAAACCAATTTCTATGAGTTAGTTATCATCTCTACTATCATAATCCAAGAGTTTGTATAAACAAAGTTTTTCTCCCTATTTTCCCATTGATGGCCGAACCTATGCTCTAGGAAGCTAGGATGAACTTTGTTTCAATTTTGGAAAGTAACACTTGATTTGATATCTCTAGTACTTCTACTTGTTAAACCCAAGAGCTTGATGAATTATAAAATCCCTAGACTATTTTTTTTGTGATGTCTGAATCCATGTTCTTGAGGACTTGGATGATTTTGTTTTGGCATTCAACTTATGATCATTGCTCTTAACTCTATACTACTCTAAGGTCATGGATCTAAGAGTATGTGAAATTTTGAGATCCCTAGCTAATTTTGATAATCAAGACAGAAACCCTAACTATGTTGTTTAGGTGAATTTGATTCAAAATCCTTGTCAAATAATCATGGTTTATGTCTTAGTCTTGCTTAAGGATCATTAATCCATGAGTTGAGAAAAATTGAACATACCTAGCCTAATGCTTTAGTGAGGGCCAAACCCTAACCCTAACCCTAACCCAAACATTCCTTGTACGTGTGTCGACGATTTTTGGATTTCGTGTCAAAGTTTTAATTGAAAGCTTTAATCTTCAAGAGGTAAGAGGGGTTTGCCTGAGGGATTTATCCGATGGCTACGTGCTATCTGTGGTTGGTCTATATATTTATCTGTGGTTGTGGTGTTTTTCTTAACTTGTTTTAAGTTGCGTTATTTATATTTGTGTTTATTTATTTGCGGGTAATATATTTATACTTGTAGTTATATATTGATGTTGTGATGCATGATCTGGCTGGGAATATTGCTATGACATTGTTATGGAATGTTTGTTTGAGATGTGAGAAGCTTGACAGTGGTCAGTGCCCAATTAATTAATCAAATAAAAACTTTAAAAAGCTTTAAAAAATTATATTTAATGTTTAATGAGAAATATTGGAATATAATATTGATGGAAAATTTTATTTGGGAAAAATAAGAAATATTGAGGAATATTATTATTTTAATAATTTATTAGTGTAAAAGCAATTTATGAGTCATAGTGATGACGTAACCGTGAAAATATTTTTGCACCGCTAGTTTATACGTAAGAATTTTCTAAGTATTAGAAAATGTTATTTTAAGAAAATAAGTTTCAAAAATAATTTTATTATGGTGTTGGAAAAATTATTTTACTAGAAAAGTCATACTTGGACATAAAACGTTTTTAAAACATCAAATGTCAGACAATTCCGATAATATTTACGGTAGGATTACTAAAAACGGTAATACTTAAAATAGAGAATTTGTATCAAAGCAATATGACGTTGCAATGCACCGGCATACTCGGCTAGACACTACGTGTTTTCTGGTAGTGTAGGATGTTCCTGAAAAAGCCTATGACGTGCACGCCCTCTTCTATTGATGCATTCTTTATTACCCAAGGGTGGTACCACCGGAACAATCCTCCGACCACTATCTCCGACTGTTCGTCAAACCATGGTATAGGAATTCAGAGGTCATTCCTCAAGTCTTAGATGTCTTTTATCTTGGAAAACACAGTGTTGTGGTCATGTTTCTGTGAAACATTATTGTTTTGTTATGAGTGTAGATATGATTGATAATTGTTAACTGTACGTACCTGAGAGTTGTACCACCGCATGTCTGCCTTATGTGTAAGATAAACAGAAATCTCACCTCCTTATTTTTATATTGCCTATGTCGGCTGGCTATGTGCCTTTTGTATTCTTTTGAGAAGATTGAGACGTCAAGATGTCACTTGGCTGATGCATCGTTGAGTATGGGATTCGAGCATGCGGACGATATGGTGAAGTTTCTAGTGGACATCTTTCATACTGTCGATGGTTCTTAGACCATGTTTTTCCTCTTGGAAGAGGAAAGGGCTTAGTTCGAGAGTTACTATTGTAATAGCTCTAGTAGTGCCTTTTGTGACGACGTCAGTAGTGGACTCAAATAAAGTTTCCACTAGATCTCGTCAGTTGGGTTTGTCTTTCTCACGATGTATGAGAAAGGATTGTCTTTTCTATTTTAGTTTGGCCAACTGGGTATGTTCGGAAGTTAATGTAACTGTCTATGGAGCTGTGACTCCAAGTATCTTATATTTTAGGAGCCGCGTCTCCACATCTTTATGTTGAGTCTATACATTCTATGATTTCTGTTTATGAGTCGGGTTGGGTATTATGTAAATGATTTTTGAACTCATAACCCTAATTGTGATAATGGAATATTTTATTATCCATTCACTTAAAATAAAGTAGTTATACTTACGACTTATGAAAAAGAAAAAAAAAATTACCCCATTCTTTTATTGCCAATTTTAATTAACTTACTTTTCGGCCTTAAAGTGTCACTTATGATGTACGCCCGAGAAGGGTGTTACATTATTGGTATCAGAGCTGGCTGAGTCTTTTGGGCTTCGGGGTTTTGGTCCATTATCGTTTTTATTGTGTTTTCTTTGGTTGTGTCTTGTGTTGTTTTGTGTTCAGTCTATGAAATAATTCACGTCACGTTCCGAGAAACGTGAATGTTACGTAGTTGGATCACGTGATAGAAGATCGATATTCGTGTTTGTTTTCCTTAGACGAGTTGATTTCACGGACGAAATTCTTTTTAAAGGGGTAGTATTGTAACACCCCGATTTTTACTGTTCTTTAATATCGGTAAATATATACATATATTTGTTTATATTTTTATCCGAGACCTAGAAAGTGATTTTGAATAAAATAAAATCATATTTATACTCTACTTTATCGTAGAGAGTTATGGTAAAAATTTAGATTTAAAATTCAGACGAAACCCGGTCTGCGTTTTAACTGACAGTAAGATTTTACTGAGTAGAAAACCTAATTTGGACCTGAGAACGAAACCGTTTAGATTTTTATTTTATTTCCAACCATAGTGGTTATTTTGAAAATTTTCAAAATAAGTAGGTTATTATACGATAATTGGGCAAGTACTCGACTATCGGGGATCGATGGAATCGAGAACGGAGGTGTAGAGACAAAACCTGACGTCGGGTGGATGAGCACAATGAGTCATCTATGATGACTCATGTAACACCACCCTTGGGCATTACTTCCTAATCACATGCTGAAATAAATTAAAAGAAAGTTTATTGGTTGCTTTCGGGGGGAAAAAAACTTCTATTATCTTCATAGGTCTGAAAATATGGGGGTAAAATTTTTCTTTTCTAGGATTCACCTCAGAAAATGATTCATGCATCACTTAAAATGAAATCACACTGTATTTTACTAACACACAAAGACTAAGTTTATTTATAAATCATAGCACCTCAACATATACATTTCATGAAATAATATTTTATCTTGAAGTTACAAAATTGCAGAAGGTTTTTCAGAACTGCCTATATCGACTTATCTAAAACGCACACAACCCAAAGGAAACATCCTAAGCTGGTCGTTCTAATAGACACTTGTTGGAAAGAACTCAGTAGTTCTTACCATTGGAATAAACACCCACGTCTTCAAAGATCAGAATTAATATCCACGAGTTAGGTCGGGAGCTTCTCGGCATTGCATGTCCTAGTGTACCAAGGTACAACAGCAAAGAACCAGGAAAACCTGATATATTATAAGGGTGAGATACCAATATATGGATAATTAAGATAAACTACATACTTGCAACACAAACAGCATACACAACAGATATCATCATAGTTACAACACGTGAAATAATAAACTAAATATAATATCACACCAATTCATCAATCAACTTTAAAAAACAATGATGTTCATGAAAAACACAAATTTGATGCAAGACTCCAGAGTTTTCAACTTTCTTTAAAAATGAACTGATCAGGCTCGGTTACCATAAAGGCACAACGTGAATTTCCACTACACTGTCCAAACTCCTGGCACAGTGTGCAACGTGCGTGGAATGTCCATAGCATACTATCCAACACAAGGCACAGTAGTCCCGGATAATGGACTTCATTGTCCATCAAGACACAATGAAACACCCCTGGCCCTTCCACATATTCACACGAAACAACGTAGCAAGAAATACCTGATCTTTACAGATATTCATACAAAAACAATGTGGGCACGTCTGCCAAAATAAATGCATGAGAAAATCATTTTATTTTCAGCTTTTCTTTGTGCTTGATATTTTCTTTTCGTAGAGGCTCAAAGCTCACGACTTTTCAACGTTTTTAATATCTTGCAACTTTTATCATCAACATAGGACTTTCACGTCCGAGTGTCTAATCACAACAGTCTCACACTTATGCATCAGTCTTTAGACTTTGTGGTCGTAGAAAAACAATTTTCACCTTTTTATTATTTTCACCAAGTTTCAACTCAACGTATATGGAGTAGCAGTCCTTCGCAACGTACATTGGAACATAGTCCATAACAACATAACACGCATCATGGATCAACGTGCTTTTAAAATACTAGTATCCCAACGTCTCGGTTACTAGGTTCAACTTTTCTTCTTTTTCGCCCGGTGAAAATACAAAACTATTGAGCAAAACTGCCAAGTGCACCAAATCGCTTTGTAGTAATAAAAATATCGTCCTTAGGGATTGAACTGTTAACTACTAACATGTCAACTCAATTTCGTTTAAGTGACCGAATGGTTTGAAATTGGCTTTCGCCAATAAGTAAGAATACAAATTTAACAAAGAAAAGAAAATATTTTTGATATTTTTTTTCAGATGAGAAAATTAAGCAACAGAATAATTGGGTTTTAACAATCAAGAAGCAATTGTTAGAGGATCGATTTCCCTGCGTTTCCTACTTGTTCGATCCTGGAAATTAACCTGAACAATTTATCCAATTTCAAGAAACGGAGTTTTGTAATTTATCCACTAATTCTTTAGGTGAATAAACCTATCTGTCTAAGTTACTAATTCAATTCCTTGAGTATTAGATAAATAGCAGAAGCATTAAGTAAGATTTCCACTCAAAAAATTTAACCTGGTTGTGTTCTCATTCCTACCTAACACCCGCAAATAGTTCATTCACAAACAACAACTATGAATCCGAATTTCCCAATTGCAAAATTCATATAGTAGATAAACATGCAAACAGTGAATAAACTCTTGAAATTAAACAAACCAGAACAAGTAATTATCCAGAATCAAAACAAGTTATCTAGGCAGTTCCATCTACCTCTAACAAAAGAAAATTAGCTAAACATAATAGAAATAGAACAAACTCTGGAAGAAGATGAAGGCAAGGTAGTCATCATGAGTCTCTACTCGTCATCTTCAACTCTCTTGATTGCTCCCTTTTCTCCCCCTCAAAATTGTATAATTCTCCCTTTTTATTTTCATGTGCGGCTACTATGTCTTCCCCTCGTTCTCTTTTTTCCTCCTGACGTTGTGGCTATCTATAGATGCAAGCCTCCAAATCTTCAATTTACGTGGGCCCCTGGCAATTCTTGTATCACGTTGCTGCACTTATTTCAAATTTTAATTCTTGATTTGATTTAATTTGGATGAAAAATAAATCTCCTAAATTTGTGGTCATGGCCCACATCAATTAATGGCAATTGCAATTCTTTATATCAATTATCATCAATTTAATGACTTGGAGCCCCACTTGCTCCATATCACAACATCAATTTTGCCCAATTTTCACGCTGCTGCCACTTTTCTATCTTCTTTTTGTAATTTTCGTTAGAAACCAAATCTATCAATCTCTTCAATTTTCCATCTCATCTTTATTATTTCCTACAATTGTAAACAAGTAAAAATACTATTAGATTAACTCTAAAAATATGAAATTAAACTAAAATATTCAAAATATTATTAAAAACTAAATTAGCTAAACTTAGGGACAAAACTCAATCAATCGACACAATTGGGGGCAAAAATCCATTTAATAAGCACACAAAAAACAAATAATCTAGAAGATTATCAAAAACCTAAAAACAAAACTTCTGTAACTCATCCAAGTTATCGGATACTTTATTCCAATGAAACCTTCTTTTGAAAAACATTTTTCCTTTGAAATTCATTTTAAAAAACAAACCTTATAATAAAACTCCAACAGTCCATCTTTAAAAAGGAAGTCCTCTTTTAAGAATGGAGTTTTTTTTTTTGAAGAAACTTAGTGGAAAATATAAGAACTAAAATATTTTTGGAAAAGAACCAAGAATTTAATTTGTTTTTAAATAATTTCTTTATCATAAATGGTCTCCAAAAATTTAAGACTTTTATAGAAAATATCCTTCAAATATTCTAAAATGATCTCTTTTCACCTTCTGTGAATAAAATTTTTATCTTCAATCTCTTGAATTTTTCACCTTGAGAAATATTTGCCTTCTCTAAAAATATGTTTCAACTTAAAACATTTATTTTTCAACTTCTGTAAATTTTTCTTAAGGCTTTTATCTTTTCTTAAGAGTTGGGCTCTAACCAATGGTTAGGCTACAATTCAACAATCAATACAACTTCAAGCACTTACAACATAATTGACATAATTCGTTTTAAGCACATATTTAAATTCAACATGTCATCATATAAATTCATCTAATTCTAAAACATCCATATTAACAACAACTTCATAAACACACACACACACACACACACACACACACACACACAGATATATATATATATATATATATATATATATAGCAAATCAACCTTTCACATATTAAACAACAACATCAATAAAATCATACAATCCAAACATACAAGTACATAGTTACCATAATTTTAATATCCCTCAAGCTTTCTCCCCTTACCTAATTCGACGGTATGTCAAAGGTGAGCTACATTAAGACCAAAAGAATCAACGAATTACTATATGATATTAGTAAGATTAAAATAATGTGGATACAAACAAACACAGGACGTAAAAGTATAGATACCAGAATACTCTCCCATATCGGATCCTTCACGTCTGCCGGTACATCTTTCCAATTATCAATGAGTATACTAGGCCTGCTCCTAGCAAGGGTCGCCACAAAACTGTTAAACTGCTTTGCCATTGGCCCAATAGGATTGAGGTTATTATCAAAGTCTATTCTTATCCTTTGATTTGAACCATGGTTGGCAGTAAAATTCCTCATTCGTGTGGCACGTCTACCCTTTCTACCCGTAGACGGGGTCTCCGACCCGCTGCATGAAGGAGGGATATCCTCAGGATCAACCATGTATACCTGTTTAAACAAAAAAAAACTTGTTAGTATGTCAGGATAAATATCATACATAACTTATAAATATCGATCAACGTACGTAAACACAACTTATAAATATCAACGTAAACATATAATATGCCTTTAAACATAACTCAAACTAAACTTACTTTGTTGTCAATTAGTAAAGTTCTCCCATAACCCTTCTTGGTGATCATTACGAGTAACATGTACATCATCTACTTCATTTTCCTCATTGAAATTAGGCACTCGTGTTGAGAAAGAAGGAGTATCAGAAATATCAAGAGTTGAATCTTGATTTCCCTCACTACCATTATACATGTTTTTTCCCTGGAGAACCACTGACCACCTTTTATTAGAAGGATCACGGATATAAAACACTTGTTTTGCTTGGGAAGCCATGATGAAAGGCTCATCTTTATTACCTACCTTATTAATGTCCACCAATTTGAATCCTAACTCATCGGTTTGCACACCATTGTTATTGTCGTCCCACTGACATTTAAAAACAGGTACTCTAAACTTCGTGTAATCAACCTCCCATATCTCTTCAATGATTCCAAAGTATGAAACGGATGCCATAATAGGGTTTTTATCTTTCGAACTAGAGAAATGCATGGACTCAACGACGACCATAACCCCACTGTTTTGCATAGTACTTTTGTCATCCTGGGACTTTGTATAGAAAGGAAAACTTATTGATATCGTACCCACTCCAGCATATGACATCAAAGTTAGGCCCCCGTGCTAGCCATTTTAATGTATCAGAAGCAATACTATCCTTTGCAATTTTTTCTTTAAACCAGTTCAAGAAAGTCTTGTTATGCTTGTTCAAACACCATTTTTAATTCATTCTAGGGTAAGTTTCATTGGTGATGCTTTTGTGCTCACATAAGTATGGTTCAACCTCATCAGTGTTATTCAATATATACAAATGTGCTTGAAGCACTTCCTCCCGATCCATGCTCTTAACAGTGATACCTCGTGTACCCTTACCATCATATCTTCCTTCGTGACGAGACTTCGGAAGCCCTACAGGTTCCACTTCTGACATGTAGTCTGTACAAAACTCAATAGCTTCTTCTGCAACATACCTTTCAACAATAGATGCTTCGGGACGGTGTGTATTCTTCATATATCCTTTCAAGATCTTCATGTATACCTCAATCGAGTACATCCACCTTAAATAAATGGGGCCGCACAATCTAATCTCCCTCACTAGATGAACAATCAAATGAACCATGATGTCAAAAAATGAAGGTGAAAAATACATCTTCAATTGGCACAAGATAATGGCTGCCTCATTTTCCAAGTCATCCAACTTTTTAGTGTCAATGACCTTGCTACATATAGCATTGAAGAATAAGCATAACCTAGTAATGGCATGTCTGACTTTTTTAGGCAATATGTCATGAATGGCCATCGGTAGTAGTTGTTGCATCAAGATATGACAATCATGAGACTTTTAGCCAACTAATTTGAGATATTTCTTTGAGACAAGTCTTTTGATATTTGAAGAGTAACCCTGTGGCACTTTGACTCCCCATAGACATTCACAGAAACTTCTTTTCTCTTTTTTGATAAAGTATGACATGCTGGGGGCAAATAAGTCTTCTTATCCCCCATTTTAAGTGGAGCTAACTGCTCTCGTATACCCATCGCAACTAGATCCAGAAGAGCATTCACACCATCCTTTGTCTTGCCTTGAATGTTGAGAAGCGTTCCGATTAAACTGTCACATGCATTTTTCTCCACATGCATCACATCAATACAATGTCTTACATCAAGCTTGCACCAGTATGGAAGATCAAAGAAGATCGACCTCTTCTTCCATATTTTCTTCTCGGTAGCCTTCTTCTGGGTCTTCCCATAGATAATATTAGTGTTGTTCACCCTTTCATAAACTTGCTCTCCAGTCAAGGCCACCGGAGTAATTTCATTCTCCGGAAGTCCATTGAAAGCTTTTCTCAATCTACGATAAGGATGATTACGTCGGAGAAATCTCTGATGCCCAAGGTAAACTGTCTTCCTTCCATGTTGTAGTTGATGGTAACATGTGCCTTCTTCATATATTGGACATGCTTTATGCCTCTTAACACTATACCCACACAGGTTCCCGTATGCTGGAAAGTCATTGATGGTGTAAAATAACATGGCACACAATCTGAATGTCTCACGGCAATACACGTCAATCACATCAACGCCTTCATCCCACAACATTCTTAAGTCTTCAATCAAGGGATTTAGAAAAACATCAATATCATTTCCTGGTTGTTTAGGACCCGAAATCATCATACTTAACATAATGTATTTGCGCTTCATGCACAACCAAGGAGACAGGTTGTAAATTAACAGGAGAACAGGCCATGAACTATGAATACTACTTAAGTTTCCATATGGATTCATTCCATCGATAGCAAGTCCAATCCTGAGGTTTCTGGGCTCATTGCTGAAATCCGGAAACAAACTATGAATTCTCTTCCATTGCAAAGAATCGGCCAGATGCCGAAGCTGTCCATCTCACTTCCTCTCATTTGCATGCCATCTAATGTTCTTTGCGTCATTTACATTAGCAAACAATCGCTTGAACCGCGGAATCACGGGAAGATACCATAACACCTTCGCAAGAGGACCTTTGGTGACCACATCACAACTAGAATCACCATCCTTCACTTTGTAGCGTGATACCCCACACCTGGGGAACTCGTGCATCTCTTTAAACTCTTTCCTGTACAATATGCAATCATTGGGGCAAGCGTGTATTTTTCTTATACTCCATACCCATCGGACACAATATCTTCTTCGACTCATAGTTTTGAGATGGCAATGTGTTTCCTTCTGGGAGCATGTCTTTCAACAACTCAAGTAATTCGGTAAAGCTTTTATCACTCCACCCATTTCTCGCCTTCACATTGAACAATCTTGACACCGCTGACAACCGTGTGAAATTAGTGCACCCCGGATACAAAGCCATTTCCGCATCACCGCACAAAGTATCATACACATGTGCGTGCCGAAAAGACTCTTGCCCAACATCACGGATCATGTCCTCTAGTCCATCGTCAATTTCCACGTCATCAACTTCCTCTCTATCCGACACCCTCGGCCTGTCTAACGATTCTTCGTGACATATCCATATTGTATAACTCTTGCAAATCCCCTCACAAATAAGATGATCACGTATCTCCTCAGCTTCTAGTCGTCTCTCATTCAAACAGTTAATACAAGGACAATAAAACCTTCCGTTACCACTATCAGGAGCATTTGTTTTTGCAAACTATAGAAAATCTTCCACTCCATTCTCATACTCATCACTTGTCCATCTAGCATTCATCCAACCGCGATCCATGACTAAACCAATAACTTCGTACTTAGTCCAACATATTCATCAACCACTTCTTATGACAGGGTATGGCCCTGTCCCATTCAAGAAGAAACTTTTTCAACATTCGGTTAACAGTTAGTCCTTAACTCTCATGCTCATACTTGACAAAATTTCGGCAGCATTTCCCTTCGGTCTTCGACGTACACGACTTGAATGCGATGACATCCACCACGATAAAGTATGCACCCGGAGAATGAAAGGAAATGTATCGATCCGAACTTTCATCAAGTATATAACATTAGAATCAATGAATAACTATTTTAACTGAATGAAGAAAAAGTTTTTTCCCAAACTGTCCAACTTTGGACAATTCAAGATCCAACACAATGAGCGGTACATTAAGCACGTACACGTTTGCTCATTAGTATTGCATCCCAAATGGGAAACTAAGGCTTCACTAAGTTCATAATCAAAATAGCTTTAGAAAAAGAAAGATCAACGATATACAAGAGAACAAAGCAACCACATTTAAAGACTTGAATCAAATAAAGATAATTAATCTGATATCATTTACCAAAACTTATCGATTTCAGAAAGGAATGAAAAAGAGAGCATCATAAATCATCTATCATACATTTACACGTCAGTAATTTATTTCTGCAGTATAATATGAAGCATGAGAATTTAAACAACAACAGAACACACAAATGTCATTGCCTAACCAACATCCCAACCCATTCGCAATAAATTATAAGAAAGGAACAACATAAAAAAAACCATAATCATAAAAAAATGGATTTGAATCAGTTCTTGCACAATGTAAGATATACTCAGATGAAATGAAACTAGAAATAAGTCAAGTTCTTTATTGCCAAGAGACATAATGTGCCACTGTAGTCAATTTTTTTCTGACCAAGCCATATCACTAGCATTTTCTCTTTATACACATTTTTGGGAAAAACAAATACTCAGTTCACTCAAGTTACTAGGGAGTACGGACTCAAGCATATCAATCAAAAAAGGACACGCAGATACTTCCAAATTGATTTTATGTGGAGATAAAAGATACACAGTTCTTTGATTCTATAACAAAAACATTAGCAACAAACTTAGTCAGTACAAAGAATTTTTGAATTTCAAACAAACATAACCTTCAATTTTAGGAAATAGTTTTTGGGTTTAAAAATATTTTCAGCAGAGAGAACATACTAGAGTTGTGAGATGCTAAGAGACCAGAGTGGTGGTTCTCGTTTTTCTGCGGTCGTGAGTAACGGTCCTCTTCGCGGAAGCACGAACGGAGTGGTGGGTCTCCTTAAGTTGCAGGCGCAACAACTAGTAACGATGTGGGTGGGGTGGGTCTCCTCCTTGACGAGCCGACGCCGTCGTGGGGGTTAGAGGTCAGGACTTTCCACTTTGATTGCTTTGAAGCCGCAACACAGAACCCTTTCCACGCCGCCGCTGTTGGTGTAAGGGTTGAAGAACCTTTTCGAGGAGTGAATGGTGGAAGCGATGAGTGAAATGATGATAGAAACTGGCACAAATATTCACAGAAATCAAAACTAAATGGAGGGAGAGTGAGCACAAGCATGCAAGAGGGAATTAAAAATGACAGATGAAAAGGACAGATGAAAAGGTCTCTTATATAGCAGCACGAAAATGAAAAGGAGGAAGAGGAAATTAAAAAATGACAGATAACAATACACATTGGCTAAACAAAAATCGATGTTAAAAGGTTTTACACATCAGTTATTACTAAAACCGATGTTAAAAGTTATAATTTCCATAATTTTTTATTCGTTTTTCCACATCGGTTTTTAAAAAACCGATGTTAAAACATACACATTTCCACATCGGTTATGACAAAACCGATGTGTTAAATTATGCATTTTTTAAAAAATTTATTTTTGGTTCAATTTTCAACATCGGGTTTTTAGAAACCGATGTTAAAAACTTTATAACATCGGTTTAATATAAAGCCGATGTTAAAAATTTTCAATTTAATTTAAAAAATGCCGCCGCCTCCTTTTTCACATCGGTTTTCTGAAAACCGATGTTAAAACCCCGATGTTAAAAGTATATTTTGCACTAGTGAAATTCTGTGCTATCCCTAGCTCATATAGATAACATATAATCTCTCTTTGGGTTCAGAGTTGCTACGTATTTTGAGGATGATGCAAAATGGTGAACCAAGACCATAAAGGGGAAAATATGCAATAGTTAGTCTGAATTCATTAGTACAATCAATTCGATTTGAAGATGACTGATAATGTTCTTAATCGTAGCTGATGGAAGATCCAACCTCATTTGTGCTTCTGTATGGTATCCTCTCTATTTGCCTTCTCTTAACTATCTCTTCTTTTTCATCTACAAATGAAAGGAAAGTCCGCAAATGTGAAGATCCTGAGCTATGGCCAGAAAACTCAGGTTCCTCTGAGCGGTGCTTGATGTATTGCCTCAAGGTATGAATAAGATATATGAAGAGAGCAAGTAAACAGGCTAATCCACATACTACATAGAGTCCCCAAAAGCTTTTAAGATTGAGTCTGTCCACTTCAAGCTTTGCACCTTGTAATAGGCAAGCTCTGCTCAAAACCCATTTGTCATGGATCCTTTGTAAATCTCCGTTCAATGTCAACTCCAAAATGGTAGTGGACATATCAACTGCTAATGGCAAGTCTCGTAGAAAGGCCCTAAAGAGAAAAGGACCTGAAATGATGAAATACTACCAAGTACCAATAATTGATAACTTGAAATAACCAACTAATTAAGCATGGCATATTAACCTCCTAAAACTCAAGTGCTATTGAAACATGTTACTTAAAAAGTGCAGGAATGTAAAGTCCCCCAAACTTTTTCTCCCTAATTTAGAATAACAAGTAAAGCTAACTTCAGAACTTGATCTTCGTATCAAAATTAAGTCTAAATAGTTTTTTAACTTGTGAATTGGTACTTGGTAACCAATCCCTGTGAACGATATCCGGTTTTTACCGATTTATTACTTGTAACGATTCGGTACACTTGTCATGGTCTCAACACTTAGTATTCCAATAGTGGAGATGTTAAACATTCCATCTGATCAGCAGGTTCACCTTCAAGCTAAAGTAAGAGACTTTATCAGAGACAATACTTGGTCTTTGCCTCAAAGCCTTTGTGAGATGGCTCCCAACGTGGCTGTGGAAATCAGAAATATAGTAATTCCAATCTCTTCTGATGCAGGGGATCACTTAATTTGGCCTCACTCAGATATTGGTTCCTTGAGTTTAAAGGATGCTTTTGAGTATCTTAATCCTCATGAGGCAGCTAATAAGTTGTTCAAACTGATTTGGAACCCTTCTATTCCCCCATCCAAGTCCTTTGTTACTTGGAGATTACAGCACAATAGGATGCCCACAGATGAATGCCTAAAATCCAAGGGTTGTATTGTTGTTTCTAGATGTGATCTTTGTATGCAGACTGATGAGACAGTTGAGCATTTGTTCCTTTTTTACAGTTTTGCTCAAGATATTTGGTCCTCATTGAGTAATTGCTTTGGTAGTCAGCTTGATCATTCATCCTTTGGGGCTGCTTTTTCAATATTAGACAAGAAATGGAGTAGCCAAGTTTCTGATGTGATCAAATCTACCATTATAAATGTTTTCTATTGGATTTGGCATAGTAGGAACCAGAGCAGATTTCACAACTCTAAAACTTCATTGTCAAATGTTCTTAGTTGTATTACAGCAGCTACAAATCTCACAGGCACTCATTCCAAAGGAACAACCTCAAATTCAATTGAGGATTTTAAAATTTTGAAGATGTTCAATATTAACGGCAAAGTCAGAAAAGCTCCAAAAATTCTGCAAGTTTCGTGGACTCCTCCTCCAGTCAACCAGATTAAATGCAATTCGGACGGTTCAGGAAAAGGAGCTCCTGGCCTGGCTGCTAGTGGGGTATTTTTCGTGGTTCTAGAGGTGAAATTGCTGGCTGTTTTGCTTATTCTATAGGAGAATCATATGCTCAATTGTTGGCAGCCATGATTGCATTTGAGTTAGCCTTTCAAAGAGGATGGAAGAGGCTTTGGCTTGAGTGTGACTCTCTTCTAGTAGTTCAAGCTTTTAAATCTGACCACATTGTTCCTTGGAGCTTAAAGAATAAATGGGATAATTGCAAACTCCTCTTGTCAAAGATGAGTTTTGTGGTTTCCCATATTTTCAGAGAAGGGAATGTTTGTGCTGATAGATTAGCCAAATTTGGTATCGATAATCAGGGTTCTCATTGGTGGGATTTAACGCCAAATTTTGTTAGATTTTTTTAGGAATAAGTTAGGTTTGCCTTAACTATAGATTCAAATAGATTTCCTCATGGGTTTTGGTTTGGTCCCCCATGCTCTTTTATGATTTTTTCTTTATTTAATAAATTTAGATGTGCTGCAAATAATTGGTAGGTTCTTTGGTGGCAACCTAATTGGGATCACTTTTCCTACAGTGATGCTTTTGCACGTCACTGTCCCATGCTCAGCAAATTCTGTGCTATCCCCAGCTTATATAGATAACATATAATGTCTCTTTGGGTTCAGAGTTGCTACGTATTTTGACGATGATGCAAAATGGTGAACCAAGACCATAAAGGGGAAAATATGCAATTGTTAGTCAGAATTCATTGGTACAATCAATTCGATTTGAAGATGATTGATAATATTCTTAATTGTAGCTGATGGAAGATCCAACCTCACTTGTGCTTCTGTATGGTATCCTCTCTATTTGCCTTCTCTTTACTATCCTTTCTTTTTCATCTACTAATGAAAGGAAAGTCCGCAAATGTGAAGATCATGAGCTATGGCCAGAAGACTAAGGTTCCTCCAAGCAGTGCTTGATGTACTGCCTCAAGGTATGAATAAGATATACGAAGAGAGCAAGTAAACAGGCTAATCAACATACTACATAGAGGCCCCAAAAGCTTTTAAGATTGAGTCTGTCCACTTCAAGCTTTGCACCTTGTAATAGGCAAGCTCTGCTCAAAACCCATTTGTCATGGATCCTTTGTAAATCTCCATTCAATGCCAACTCCAAAATGGTAGTGGACATATGAACTGCTAATGGCAAGTCTCGTAGAAAGGCCCTGAAGAGAAAAGGACCTGAAATAATGAAATACTATCAAGTACTAACAATTGATAATTTGAAATAACCAACTGATTAAGCATGACATATTAACCTCCTAAAACTCAAGTGCTATTGAAACATGTTACTTAAAAAATGCAGGAATGTAAAGTCCCCCAAACTTTTTCTCCCCACTTTAGAATAACAAGTAAAGCTAACTTTAGTACTTAACAGGCATAAGAATATGTTCTCGCAAAAATAATCAAGTAAAAGCTCTCTTATCCCACCATTAAATTCTTATTCTTTATTATATATAATCCGAGGAATATCAATGTTTCATGGTTATTGGCTTCTAAAACCTATATATTATACACAAACCAAAACAAGTTGTGTCAAATTCTTGAGCTAGCTTACGAAAGCTATCACATACATGTCTTATTGATTTTATGCATCATTTTTTAACACTAGGGTCAGGGTAGTCACTCCATTTAAGAAATAGTTATACTATATATACTTCATTGAATTGAAATCATGTAAAAATCCTATCCTCCCACCACCTGGACGAGGGCTTTACACTTGTAGAATATGATATTACTAAGGGCATCTCAAAGAAAAACAAAATAAAAAACTATAAAGTAAAGCATCAGGATTAATATCAAGCATTCATCAAACATACCATTATAAACAGAGAGCCAGAGCTCCACTTGATCAGGTTGAGACATGTTCATGACATTCTTGCAATTCCCATTTATTACATATGCAGCCTGCAATAAAATAAAAATTCAGGAAAGGATAATGAAAATAAGAGGATTTAACATCTCCCATCCAATTTCTTTTCAAAACTAGTGACGTGGTCGTTAACCCCCTCAGTGACACGTGACATGGCAAAAACTAGCATATAAAAATCACTTTTATTTAAAATTAAAATTATAAAACTAAAAAAAAGGAAAAAGATCAACCGACCGAGGGGTGCACCTCAACCTGTTCTCCCCATTGGTTCTTGTGAGGAAGTTGAAGAATTGAGTCTAAACTTAGCGGTTGTAATATCAGACTCAAACAACAGAGATGGCAAATTCTACATACAAGGAAATGGTGGGTCAGCAAGAATATCCATGGCTTGAGTCTATGGTTAGTACTAATGGTGGTGATGGATCATCAAGGGTGAAGTAGCAAAACCTAGCTCCTTTTATACTGAGTTTCCCATTCTCTTCATCCTTTTATGAACATTTGGTTTTGTTGATGTGATGCTTATTTTGCTTACTGGCATTTGAATATGCTTAGCTACCATTCCTGTGTTTTGAGGGTTCATTTATATGCTAGGAATAGTGATATTAGGACATGCCTCTTGTAATCATCACTGTTAATTGGGTTAATCTAGGAATATATAACTTGATTAATGTGGGCATTTCACAAATTCCATAGAGCTTTTATCATCATGCCTTGTAAATTAGACCTAAGGAATTAGGATAGTTAGTGAGGTTTGATAGAATTGATTCACTAAGGAATTAGGCTTCAATTAATTATGGGAATTTGTCCTTCAACATGTCAATTGAGATTAGGATAATTAGAGTGTCGGTAATTCACAGGATTCTGTGTCTATGAGGAATCCGGATTCATAATGGGATGAAATCAAATCCCTAGCACTTTTATTTCTATTTTATCACAACAAAAATTCTAAAAATATTTTATTGCTCTTTTATTTTATTTTATTTTATTTATTTTGAGCTTCGTATCAAAATTAAGTCTAAATAGTTGTTTAACTTGTGAATTGGTACTTGGTAACTAGTCCCTATGGATGATATCCGGTTTTTACCGATTTATTACTTGCAACGATCGGGTACAGTTGCCGTAGTCTCAACAAGTTTTTGGCACAAATGCCGGGATTAGTTTTGTCAATATCATTAGTAACAAAGGAGACAACTAATTTATACATTTTTATTTTTTTGTATATATTTTATCTTTTCTTTTGAGAATTGTTTGTGCTAGGTAGATGCAACACATGGACCATCATTACTATCCAAACCGAGAATATCAAATTGATTGGGTCGTGCTTGATTGTATTATTGATAAGCATGTGAAGATATATGATGTGTCGCGCCGCGGACGCGGCGCGCTCGTGCGTTTCCGGCAAGTGTACCGGACTGCCGTCAAGTAATAAAAGATATCGAACCCACATAGACTGTGTTCCCGAATCGCAATCGGCTTTCGAATAGATTAGTTCTGGACAGTTTTAAAAAGGATTTTTATGTTTTGAAATTGGTTTGAATTTGAAATTAAAAGATAGACGAGCAGAAAACAAATGTTTTTGGGGTTTTCGATTTAAATGGATTCCTAGGGATTTGGGTTACCTTTGAGGTTGTTTATGTTGCTAATCTGATTTACCTTCGTTGATTACCGAAATTGCCTTGAAGGCGAGTTTATCCTGTGATAGCTTAAGCTCCCTCTCGGGTTACAAAAGCCGTGCCCAATTGACCCGACCCCTACTTTCGTGGTAGTCGATCCCAGATTGGACCCTTTGCGTTTCGTGACAACTCGTTGCTCCTCAAGGGACGGCTTCTAACTCTCGTGATTTCAGTCCCAAGTCTGACTTCTATAGGTCCGACACCTAAGTTCACCGCTAGGTTCCTCCTTATAATGTCTAAGTCATGCAAATAACCTAAGTTCACCGCTAGGTTCCTCCTTAGATCATCCACATCTCACAAACAAGCGGCCGCTGGACTTTACGAGTGAAACACCCTAGAAATCCTAAGTTCACCGCTAGGTTCCTCCTTAGAACGTCTATGTCACGCAAATAAGTGGTTGCCGAAATTTATGAGTGATTAACACACTAGAAATCAGATCTAAAACAATAACGAAATCAACAACGATTTTAACATCAAATCAACATCATTTACAAACCTCGGGCAGAGCCCTAATCCCTAGAAACTATGCTACTACTCACGTCTTGCCATGAAGATGACAAGCATGATGAAAATACAAAAATCAGAGAAGAGAAGAGAAGAGGAGAAGAGAGATCTAAGCCTAGAGTCCTAGTTGTTATGGATGATCCAATGTGTTGTGTATCTGATGCCTTGGTCCATATTTATAGAAATGGGGAAGTTAGAGTCCCAAACCAACTCAAAATCTGATCTATTTCGGTTTCTTCAGGTCCAAGTAATGCGCGTCACGGCCGTGATGGCCATCACGGCCAGGCCGTGACGGTCTCTGCCTCTGCCAATTCTGGAAAATTCAAATTATCGCGACGCGAGATATGTCTCGCGACGCGAGCCCTCAGCTTCATGGCCCGTGAAGAATTTCACGGCTAGGCCGTGATGTGCTCTGACTTGTGGTGGTTTTGGGTCACGGCCGTGATGGCTATCACGGCCAGGCCGTGACAGACTCTGACTTCAGCCTTTCTTCTTTTTCAGTTTTGCTCGATCTTGGCCGTGATGGGCATCACGGCTAGGCCGTGATGGGCTCTGTTTGGCTCATTTTCTTCAGTTTTAAAGCTCCATCTTCATCCAAACTTCATCATGGTTGATCTTGAGCAATTTACCCTTTATATCTGCAAAACAACACACGAAAACCGCCTTACCCGTTCCAAAATAAAATTAACCTAAAATCTAATAAAAATATGCCTAAACTATATGAAAATGCATGCAAAATGATAGACAAAGATGATGTGGAATCACACTCATCAAATCACCCCAAGCTTAAAACTTTGCTTGTCCTCAAGCAATTACTCAGGCCATAAGATAATTCAATCAAAGCATGGATAGTGAACCAAGAACCCTAGAAGCTAATCCAAGTAATAGGCATTTTTAATAAGCACTCAAGAGATAATCAAGTTCAAGTCCAATTAGAAGCTTAGGTTCTTCAAGTTCATGTCTTCACTGATTTGGGCACTCATCTCAACTCACTCAAGTGTTTTAGGGTTTATGACAATTCACTCCATTTCCTCAAGGAAAGTATTTTACCATAGGCTTGACTATTAATCAAATCTCCACTTTATTAATGAAAACACTTAAGAATGAAGAGGTCTTTTCCTTTGGTTGTAACGTGGCCATGGGATTTATTGTAAGGTGGGAAAATCAAGGAAAGGGAATTTCAAGAAGGCTAGACAGATTATCAAACATTACAAAGCATGACACCTTCTAAAATACCCCTTTTTGGGATTTGGTTTACTTTTCCACCTTTCTTCCTTCATTTAATTTTTTTTTTCTTTTTCTTTTCATTTCTCACTTTCTTTGTCATCCCCTTCTCCATTTTTTTGTGTTTATTTCATTTTTACTTGTTTGGAGAAGGGGAGCTTTTTAGCTCAAGAGAAATATTTTCATCCCATTCTTTTTCCAACTACCATTTTGCCCTTTTTGTAATACTTAAAAAGGTGCCATACCAAACATTATTTATCAAATTAATTCATGGTACCAAGAAAAGTATTTTTTTCTTTAGGCTCAAAATTGGGCAACTAACGGGTAGCATTTATCAATCAAAGCTCGGGAGGCCGGAAAAATACCTAGTGCCTCAATCATTTCCAAAAATGTTTTCAAAAATTTTTAAGTTTTGAAATGGTTTCAAGTCAAGTTCTAGAAAATACAGTCCAAGAGGAATTAAATCACTCTATCACAAGAAATGGGGTAGATTTAGTGAATACCCCTTTTGGCTCAAAATCTTACATTTAGTAGTTCAAAAATCAGTGAGGTACACAAGTCTAAGGAACCACATGCTAATTATCAACTATCAAATGACTATCTCAAGAATTTTTATTTTTAGCCATATCACAAGAATAATGAAAATTGGGTTCAAAAGTCACTATCTCAATTTATTTGGCTCCAAGTTTTTACAATCGGATGCATGTTCTAAGTGAGAGGCAATCTAAAGAATGTGATCATACCAATCTATGCCTATGAGAATGCAATATGAATGCAACAATGCAAATGCAAAAATAAATATCCCTACCCCAAGCTTGATTACTTACATTGTCTCCAATGTAAATAATCAAGTCGGAGAGAGGAGAAAAATGGAACAACTTACCGAGTCGGTAACGGGTGTTGGCTTCACATTCCAGTCAAAACTTGGGTAGGAATTTTATCACGGCCGTGATCGTTTCTGGTCCTCAGACGTTGCCCTGTCACGGCCGTGATCTACATCACGGCTAGGCCGTGATGCTCTCTGGCCTTGGCATCCTACTCATCACGCCCGTGATGGTTGTCACGGCTAGGCCGTGATCCTTTCTGTGCTTTTGTTTATTTCATCACGGCCGTGACCACTGTCACGGCCAGGGCGTGATGGCCTCTGACTTTATCTTTTTTTTTATGCTCTTCTTTTCTTTCTCAACCTGAAAACACTAGACAAACCTATTAATGATATTTTTGCCTCTTGATCTTCTCAAATTATTCAAGAGGTGAAATCAAAAATAAAAGGAAAAAGGGAAAGAAAAACTTGGGTTGCCTCCCAAGAAGCGCTTATTTATGGTCTTAAGCTTGACCATACTTCCTTAAATCAACCGGGGTCGGCTGGGCGTAGAAGTGCAGGCACACTTCTCTTCCAAGGAACTCCTTCAAAAAGCCGTTTCTGCTCATACGGCCAATAATGCTTCCGCTTCGCTCTTTTCTCTCGGAGCTTCCTAGCCTTCCTTCCTCCCGGCGGAAGTTTTGTTTCCGCATGGACAGCAACTCCAACTTCACCACTGGGTGCATCTTCAATCATGCATATCTTTGGGGTTGCTTCCATGCTAAGTTCTTTCTCTACCGCTGGAGACGTTACATCAATTCTGCACACATGGCTCTCAAAAGGAGGGTTGTTACAAGAGTTAGTCAACTGAAAATTTACCCTACCTTCCTCTACATTTAGAGAGAGTTTGCCATTCCTTACGTCTATTAATGCTCCAGCGGTTGCCAAGAATGGCCTTCCTAAAATGATGGGGAATGTAGAATTCCCTTTCATGTCCAATACCAGGAAGCCGGTAGGGATGAGAATTTTCCCTACCTTTACAGGAACATTCTCTAGTATGCCTAGAGGAGTCCTAGTTGAGCCATCCGCAAATTATAAGGGGAATTTGAATGGTCTCAACTCTTTGCTTCCCAACCTTTCCATGATAGTGAGGGACATCAAGCTCGTGCTAGCCCCTAAGTCACATAAGGCTGGGTCTATTTCCACTTTTTCAATCGAGCAAGCGATGGAGAAACTACCTGGGTCTTTCAGTTTAGTAGGCATTTTAGTCTCTACATCTACTTGCTTTTTCCTGACCAACCTCTGTGGGAAAGGTATCGGGGGTTGGTACGGTGGTGGAGGGACGTATTTCGGTTCTACCTCTTCCTTTTCGCTCGTGTCCTCCTCCGGTCCCACGTCCATTTCAGCTACCCCCACCCCAAGCTTATCATCCCTCAATTGTATGACATTGCAATGCTCATTGGGATTTGCTTCGGGTTGCCCCGGGAATGTACCCTTAGGTCTCGAGTACGTGATGGCTTGTTGGGCAATCTGGGTTTCTAGCATCTTGTTATGAGTTGCTAAGTTGTCTACCTTAGATGCTAGCTCCTTTATTGCTTCACTCACTGCCCTTCCTTGTTGTCTAAACTCCTCATTCTGTTTTGTCTGAGTTTCAACAAAACTTTCAAATAAAGTCTCGAGTTTAGATCTTTGTACCTGAGGATACCCCGGTGCTGCTCTCTTATTACCTTGACCCTCTTGGAACTCATGGTTGAGCGTATTGCTGTAGTTGCCGTATGAGTGGTAAGGGTTGTTCCTTCTTTGGTTGTAGGGATTTGGGGGAGCATAGTTGGGCAGCTTCGGGTTCGTATCATAGTAGTTGTTACAAGAGTTCACTTGCTCACCCGAAGCGCCGGATCCATGTGGGCATCCCATCATGTCATGTCCCTGCATTCCACAAATCACACAAACAAGGTTAGTAGCACCTAATGCACTCACATTAGCTCTTTCCAGCCGATCAAAACGTTTATTAAGTGAGTCTATCTTTGACATAATAAGATCTGTGCTATTTACTTCAAACTTACCCCCCGAAATCTTGTTCGGGTTATTACCTCTTTCGGATCCCCATTGGTGGTAGTTGGTGGCGACATTCTCGATGATGTTGAATGCCTCAGTGAGAGGCCTATTCATAAACGCTCCACCGGCTGCAGAATCTAGTGACACCTTCGAAGAGTAGTCCAATCCGTTATAGAAGGTGTGCACTATTAACCACCTCTCGAGTCCGTGATGTGGGCACGACTCCAGCAATCCCTTGTATCGATCCCAAGCTTCCGATAATGATTCTCCGTCTTTCTGGAAGAAGCCTGTGATCTGGGTTCTTATGTAGGCCGTCTTGGATGGAGGGAAGAATTTCTCCAAGAACGCCTGCTCCAATTGGTCCCAAGTGGTCAAAGTGTTAGCGGGGATTTGCTTTAGCCAGGCCTTCGCCTTTCCAGTGAGAGATGAGGGGAACAGTCTCAAACGCACAACATCGACTGAGGCTCCATTAATCCTGATTGCGTCGGTGAACTCTAAGAATGTTTCTATATGATCGGTCGGGTCCTCCGAAGGCAATCCTCCGAATTGATGTTGCCTAATCATGTTGATTAGCATAGGTGGTATGGTATAGTTTTCCGCCTCAATCTCTGGCCTTGCAATCCCAGTTCGCAAGCCTCTCGCATTTGGGGCTGCGTAGTCCTTCAAAGGTTTTGTATCCGGTTGATTCGCCATGAGTGGAATGGGACTCAACCTTTCTCCCTCTCTTTGTAATCTTCTACGTCTGTGGAAGGTCCTCTCGATCTCCGGATCAATCTCACTAAGGCTCCCAAGACTTAGAGATCTTTGCATGTAACACACAGAGAGATGGATACAATAGAAGGAAAAGAAATTTTTGATGTTTTTTTTTAAATTTTTTTTAATTTCAGAAATAAAAATCAAATAAAAAGAAAAGGTCCAGAAAAATCAATTCAAAATTTGAATTGAGATTCGAAAAGGCACAGTTCCCCGGCAACGGCGCCAAAAACTTGATGTGTCGCGCCGCGGATGCGGCGCGCTCGTGCGTTTCCGGCAAGTGTACCGGACTGCCGTCAAGTAATAAAAGATATCGAACCCACAGAGACTGTGTTCCCGAATCGCAATCGGCTTTCGAATCGATTAGTTCTGGACAGTTTCAAAAAGGATTTTTATGTTTTGAAATTGGTTTGAATTTGAAATTAAAAGATAGACGAGCAGAAAACAAATGTTTTTGGGGTTTTCGATTTAAATGGATTCCTAGGGATTTGGGTTACCTTTGAGGTTGTTTATGTTGCTAATCTGATTTACCTTTGTTGATTACCGAAATTGCCTTGAAGGCGAGTTTATCCTCTGATAGCTTAAGCTCCCTCTCGGGTTACAAAAGCCGTGCCCAATTGACCCGACCCCTACTTTCGTGGTAGTCGATCCCCGATTGGACCCTTTGCATTTCGTGACAACTCGTTGCTCCTCGAGGGACGGCTTCTAACTCTCGTGATTTCAGTCCCAAGTCTGACTTCTATAGGTCCGACACCTAAGTTCACTGCTAGGTTCCTCCTTATAATGTCTAAGTCATGCAAATAACCTAAGTTCACCGCTAGGTTCCTCCTTAGATCATCCACATCTCACAAACAAGCGGCCGCTTGACTTTACGAGTGAAACACCCTAGAAATCCTAAGTTCACCGCTAGGTTCCTCCTTAGAACGTCTATGTCACGCAAATAAGCGGTTGCCGAAATTTATGAGTGATTAACACACTAGAAATCAGATCTAAAACAATAACGAAATCAACAACGATTTTAACATCAAATCAACATCATTTACAAACCTCGGGCAGAGCCCTAATCCCTAGAAACTATGCTACTACTCACGTCTTGCCATGAAGATGACAAGCATGATGAAAATACAAAAATCAGAGAAGAGAAGAGAAGAGGAGAAGAGAGATCTAAGCCTAGAGTCCTAGTTGTTATGGATGATCCAATGTGTTGTGTATCTGATGCCTTGGTCCATATTTATAGAAATGGGGAAGTTAGAGTCCCAAACCAACTCAAAATCTGATCTATTTCGGTTTCTTCAGGTCCAAGTAATAAGCGTCACGGCCGTGATGGCCATCACGGCCAGGCCGTGACGGTCTCTGCCTCTGCCAATTCTGGAAAATTCAAATTATCGCGACGCGAGATATGTCTCGCGATGCGAGCCCTCAGCTTCATGGCCCGTGAAGAATTTCACGGCTAGGCCGTGATGTGCTCTGACTTGTGGTGGTTTTGGGTCACGGCCGTGATGGCTATCACGGCCAGGCCGTGACAGACTCTGACTTCAGCCTTTCTTCTTTTTCAGTTTTGCTCGATCTTGGCCGTGATGGGCATCACGGCTAGGCCGTGATGGGCTCTGTTTGGCTCATTTTCTTCAGTTTTAAAGCTCCATCTTCATCCAAACTTCATCATGGTTGATCTTGAGCAATTTACCCTTTATATCTGCAAAACAACACACGAAAACCGCATTACCCGTTCCAAAAGAAAATTAACCTAAAATCTAATAAAAATATGCCTAAACTATATGAAAATGCATGCAAAATGATAGACAAAGATGATGTGGAATCACACTCATCAATATACTCAAAGGAGGAATGGAAATCATATTTGTCATCCTTACAACCACCACCACACCTTATACTGGACCTCGAGGTGCTGGAATCACTTTGAGAGATAGATGCTCAACTTGTGATCCAGATCATAGAGCGTAACAAGGAAGAAATAAGTGCCATGATTCAAAGGCTTAAAATGCACAGGGAACATTCTCAATTGATAGCGATGATGCTAAGTGATAACTTTCAGAAGTTAGAAGAGCAATCTAGTGAATATTCAAAATTGCTAGTAGAAAATCCGCATAAGAATCAAATTGAGGATAATGCAATTACGAATATGGCCTTGATTGAAGATGAAGTGGTGGTGGTAGATGAGTCACAGGAGGGAATATCTTTCACCATGGTTCCCAAGAAAGCTGAAATTGTTGCATTGGATAAATATGATGGGTTACATGCATGTGCGGATGTTGCAAAGTTGGCCCCTTCCACTTGTCTGTCATATTCCTTTGTGAAAATACCAATTGACCCGGGAGGAGGCGAGTTCATTATTGTACTTAAAGAGGTCAATGGAGTTTCCACATACTTGCCAGGAGGAATTGTGGATAGGTTCATATTGCTGCTGCAATTGCCATTTTTCAAACCATGGGATCCGGGAGGAGGATCTTACATGTTGAGCATCTCTTGGACCTTATGCTACAAGCAATGGGATCCGGGTGGAAGCTTCTCAATGAGTTTTTCTTAAGCCTTCACTTTAGTTTATTTTCGTTTTCTTGTTAGTTTTATGTTTCACATGTTTTAGTTTGTTTTGTTAGAATAAAAATAGGTCAAGCACTTAAAGGTTTAGGATGTTGTTTTGAGAAGTCACTTTTAGCATTATAATTATTTTGTGCAGTTTGTCGGGTTATTTTCCTTTCTTTAGAAGTTCTTCTTGTAGTTTAGTCAATTTTTCAAAATTGTTCATAGCATTTTTCATAACCTTTTTGCATATTTTTGTTTCTTTTCCATTAAATTCATGGCAATGAGGCTTGGAATGATATTTTGGAATCTTAGTTTAATTTAACCTTGGTGAGATATTGGGCTTGGAAGTTAATTCTTTGAGTGTGCATCATTGAGTTGATGTGATGATATTTGCTTGATTCTTTTATCTAAGGTTCATGAATTGCATGTGTTGCATAAAAATGATTTGGGCATTTTTTTAATAAGCCATTTGAGCCAAAAAAGTCAACCTTGCATGAAAAATTCATTTGCTTACCCCCTTGAACTTATTTTGATTAATTTTATTCTCACAATTTATTCTTGAATTATAATGAACATGTTTATTCCAACTTGAGGATAGGAGATCCTTGGTGAATTGCTTGTGGACAAGCAAAGACATTGGTTTGGGGGAGAGGGTAATGGAATTATGTGAGACGCTTTGAACAAAAAAAAATGTGAGGCATGAAAAAGGAAAAGAAAAAAAAAGGGTGCCCACAAGAAAACAAAATTGAAAAAGAAAAAAAAAAGGAAAAAAAAAGTTTGTAATTTTTTATGTTGATATGTCGCTGGCTCATCTGGTTTTATGACTAGTATGAGCATGGTTTTGTGCTAATTATATCCCGTTTTCGCCCAAATTAGACTCAATTGTCTTCAAGCAACATTTTGAGTCTGTAAAGTATTTTTAGGTTAATTTAGTTGATTTGGAGTCGAATAAAGCACTTACTGCTATTTCTTGTTTTCAGGTTAATAAAGAGAAGCAATTCTGGAGTCTTCGCCCCGCGAGAGGATACTCGCCTCGCGAGCCTGAAGCCTCACTTTGCCAGAAATGTCATCCTCTCTGTCTCGCCCCGCGAATCACTGTCTCGCCTGGCGAGAAATCCAACCCTGAAGGACAGAGACCATCACAACCTACCCGTGATGAAGGCCACGGGCGTGGCAGATTGGAATTTGAAGTCTCGCCTCGTGAATAATCAGCTCGCCTTGCGAGAAAGCCAAACACTGAATAGCTTTTCATAATATTCGCCTCGCGAGTATTGTCTCACCTCGCGAGCGCGCGCAGTCCAGAATATGTATTTATAGTCTGTTTTAGGGAAGAACTGAGAGATCTTCTCATCTTCTTTTCTTTTAGGACGGTTGCGAATTTAGGTTTAGTATTTTGTGTTTCTTTTGTAATGGAGAACTAGTCTCCTTGATTGATCTACTATAACCGGTTTGCACCGCCGCTTGAGGTTCTATAATTCCTAATCTCATTGCTTTTCTCTTTCAATATTTGTTCTATATATTTTGTTTGCTTAATTCAGTTTGTATGGAATATATATTGATTTGTTTCGATGATTGTGTGTTCCTAAACTTAATCGCGTTTGCTTAATTCGCGTGTGTTCAATTCGTGTTTGCTTAATTCACGAAGCGCTTTATCCGTTTGCTTAATTCGGAATTAGGAACATATGTCTCGTAGCATCGGTTTCGCTTGTTAATTGATGTTACAATCGAAAAGGGATTAGAATCCGCTTAGGGCATGTAATTATATGAATCAATGATAGTGGGAAACCGAAAGCAGTAGGTTGATCGTTTAGCTTAATTGATAATTATTTAGTTTGCATAGTTTTCTGCTTTGTTTTCTCTATTTAATTTCAAATCCAAAACCCCCCAAATCTGACTTTTTCTGTTAACAACAACCCAAGAGTCCTTGTGAGACGATACTCGAGTTGTCGCACTTTCCCTATCTACATATTTTTACAAACCGCTCGCTTTTTGATGTGTGCGCGACAGCGTGTCATATGTGAATAAGGTTGACGAAAAACTCCAAAAAAGGGAAAGGAGAAATGAAAAAAATGGGTGCCCACAAGAAAAAAAATTTGAAAAATAAAAAAATAAAAAAAAAGTTTGTATTTTTTTTATGTGAATAAGGTTGAGGAAAAAATTCAAACAAGGGAAAGGTGAAATGAAAAAAAAAATCAATCATAGCAATATGGATTTTTGTGCTTTGCAGTGAAACAATTGAGTTGTTGTAATTGCTCTCATATTCTTTTGGTCATCTTTTGATTATTTCTCTCCTCACTTGTTTTCCACTTTAGCCAAGTTACAACCTAAAATAAAGTCTCTTTGATTTGTGCATGCTAGTGGTTTGTGATTTTTTTTTTGGAATTAGATGAAAAGCAAATCCGTGGTTCCATGACTCTAATGTGTGCTTTGAGGGAAACACTTCACCCCATACTGTCCATACACTTGAGGGATTATTTGATGAGTGTGCATCATGTGAGGACCAAGGTTCTATGGTTCTTCTCTTGCCAAATGGCCATGATTTTTAACCTTTTAAGAATATGGAGATTGCAAAGTTATTATGATTTTTGCTTCCTGCCATTTTTGGAAATGAGCTTGCTACTGATTGATGCTTCTATTTCAGGAATTAGCCTTGTGCAATTTTGCCTTATAGTGATTTTGTTTAATTGTGCTCTCTTTCAGTTTTCCCAAATCATATAAGAGCTTGACTTGTTGTCCTTAGTCTTTTGTGTTCTAGTTTGGGTTACTTTTGCTTGGGGACAAGCAAAGTCTTAGGTTCAGGGGAGTGATAATCTTCTAGATTATGAGATTTTTATGTGCTTATTGGGTGGACTTTTACTCCTAATCATGCTAATTGATTAAGTTTTGTCCCCAAGTTTAGGTAATTTAGCCTTTAATAATGGTTTATATATTTTAGTTAATTTTCTATATTTTTATAGCTAATTTAATAATATTTTCATTTGTTTTATTAAATAGGAAAATATGAAAAAAGACTAAGCAAATGGATTTGGACTTGAGTAACTGGTGAGGCCCACGCGAGTTCACTAGACCATGATAGATGAATTGCTTTTGGAATTGCCATGTGGAGCCCGCGTGAAAGAATGGCAAAATAAATTTGGAAGATCACTCAGGACCAAGGCATTCTCGGGTGAAATCAATGGACCATGGGCCCATGTGATTAGAAGAAGAAAGAGCAAGTAAAAGAAAGAAGAGGGGCCTTTAAGGCCATAACGGGTAGCTCCCTGCAGCTTTTAATTGGAAAGAAAGGAAAGTAATGGACGGGTGGAAAATAAAGAGGGTAGCAACGAAAAATATATAAGGGAAGGTGTAACACCCTACTTTTTATTTTCCGATTTTTATTTTTTTTCAGTAAAAATGTTTTCGATGTATTAACCGGTATAAATGTATCCGAGTTCATGGAGATTGATTTTTATCAAATAAAAATCATATTCATACTCCATCTTAGGGTAGAAGCTTACGATAAAAATTTGGGTTGAAAATTCAGACGGAACCCGGTCTGCATTTTCACTGACAGTATAATTTTACTGAGCAGAAAACCAAATTTTGACTCGTGAACAAAATGATTTATATTTAAATCATATTTCTAAAGAGTTTGGTTGTTTTGAAAAATTTCAACCAAAAATAAAATATTACGCTTTTTACGGGCGTAAAACCCTAATCGGGGAACCGATCGGAAACGGAACTACAGAAACCCGGCAAGAGATCGGGATAACGAGTCATACATGATGATTCAAGGGGATGAATCATATTTTTAAGTCTAGAAGGTTCTACAGGGTTAAAGTGAAAATTTAGGAATTTTACGCTTAAGTCCCTGAACTTTCTGTTAATTACCCTTTTGTCCCTAAGTTAGTTTATAAGTTTTTTTTAGTGAATTGGGCCAGAATCTTTGTTCCCAAACCCTTATTGGACCGTGGCTATGAAGCCCAAAACTCTTGTCCATGGATTGATTCCATAAAGCCATTTGGAAACTATACAAGTTTCCTATGTCATACTTAAGCTTAAATCTTTAAGTGGGCCCCACAAAAATGAATTCAAGACCAAATGGAGTAGGCCCATGCACAAGACCATTAGGGAGAAGGGGCTGCCCTCATAATTCTTAGATTAGCCAAGAATTTTCTAGAATGTTCAACAATCTTCCACATTATTCTACATCATTCTTTAATCTTCTTCAACATTCTTGATTCTTCTCCATTGTTCATGATTTTTCCTAAAATATCTATGACAAAAATCAGCCCAAAGTTAGTCAAGATAATCTCACATTAAATATGGCAAATAGTCATCATGACAATTTATTGGTAATTTGCAAACTAGTCCTTACACTTTTGGAATCTTTGCAAAATGGTCCCTAGCAAGTATTTGCATTTCAATCCTTTGATCAAGACAACTCATCCTACATAGATCCTTCTAAAGTGGCACAACCAACCCCTATAAATAACCTCCAAACCGTGGCCTCCCTCACCATTTCACTCATCTTCTTCATTCTCTTCATCTTCCTCACCAACTAAGTTACAAAACCCTAAGAACACCGAATCCCCACCAAACATATGACCCTCTTCCTTTATGAAACTCGGAAAACACTAAAAATAAAAGTTGTTCCAATTTCTCTCTTCTTTCCAACAAGCAAAAGATAATCAAAAACGGATAAGTGTATTGGGAGATAGGATCAAAATACCGAAACTGCCCAGAATTCTCAGCAACCCACGAAACAGCAAAAAGAAGTCCCTTTTCACCCCTGTTATGATTCGAACCAAAGGAAACCTTAAACACAAAAGTTGTTCATTTTCTTATTATATTTCTATAAAGATAAAGTTAGTAATTTTTGGATGAGTATATTGTGAGATACACTCACAATACCATCACACCCTCAAGCTGTCCAGTTTTCAATATAATGAAGGTTGATCATTTTTTTCATTTATTCAATCTTCAAGAGGTAAAAGCTCATCTCCTTGATCATATAAGCTTTCATATTCATGTATTTCTCATGGTTATGCCATGAATCATATTTTTCCATTCCTAGATCTAGAACTTCAAATAATTCTAGAAAATTGTAAAACTCCTTTTAATGTGAAACCAATTTCTATGATCTAGATATAATCCCTACTTTCATTATCCGAAAGTATGTGATCAAAGTCATTTTCCTTCCCTATTAACCATTCTTGGCCGAAACCTAGTTAGTTAGGTTAAGAGTGATTTTGTTGATCAATTATAGTTATGTTGTTTGGTTGAAGGAGAAACTGTTAAACTGTGGTGTGATAACGGGGATCGCCGAAGTCAGAATTCCGGTGCTAACTCAGGTGGGGAAAAGAATCAACCTATCATCGGAATCGATAAGTAGTAGATTATATGATAATTGTGTAGGGCGACCTAAACCCTACTAGTAGTCGAGTAATCGACAAGACCAAAATCCCGTTGGAAACCTTATCTGTAAAACCAATGGTGATTTGGGGATTGTAGGTTTATCGACATTAAGTTGATTTTAAGCATTTGAGGATGTTTGATTTTATGTTATCAAATTTACAGTGATACGCTGGTTGAGGTATTCCATCTGCATGTGACGTATTGTTTCGGTGTTTGAATATTTATTATATTGAGGATGTTTGTTGTCTGTAACGGCCGTGATGGCTATCACGGCCAGGCCGTGACAGAATCTGACTTTGTTATTTATTTGGTTTGATTATTATGAGTTGGTTGTGATAAATTGCCTTATATGATATTGAGATATTTGAATATTATGTTGATTAATGTGTTTTGCATGATCTGCCTGGGTTTAATATTGTGCTTAGTTGATTTTTAAGCAAGGATATGTGTTGTTCGGGAGATAATTGTTTGGGTGAGAGAATAAAGGTGAATTAGAAGTGCCTAGCCTAATTAAGTGGTTTTATCTATGAGGAAAAAGGTGTTGAGACTTTGATGGAAGGTTGAGGCACTAGGTTGTTATTGATGTAATTTAGGGAGATTCATTTATCGAGGTATTGTTAGTCACAGTCGTGTGAGTGGAACACACGAGGTCAGGATATCCTATTTTGGGGATATCAGATATTGCGGGTGAGTGCCCTATGGATGTGGATGCCGAGGTAGACTATCGTAATACTCTTTAGTTCTTGACGAGTTCGCATGTTCTTGGCACTGGACCGTTCTGGATTAATACTCCTTGATGAGTTCGTATGTTCTTGGCACTGGACCGTTCTGGATTGATACTCCTTGACGCATTCGTATGTTATTGGCACTGGACCATTTTAGACTAATATTGTTTTAGTCTTTGATGCGTTCAAAAGTTATTGGTACTGGACCGTTCTGGACTACTGACTAATGTGACAGGAGTGAAGATGGCCACATTAGTATAAAGTTTTAGTTGCATGAGCTGAGGGTAGAGGATGATATAGTGAATTAAGGATGATTGTTGATTTTGAGTGATACGTGTCTGTGACAATTACTCTATAATTTACTATTACTCTTTTCCGCTTTTTGATGATAGAATTGTTTCTTATTCTCTATATCTTTCTACGTGTTGTATTTTATTTCTGATGTGATCGTACGAGAAGACCCGATGGAGAAACCAATTGATGAGGAGTTAGATGGAACTCCTTACGAACCAGATGCTGGAGGTCGAGCTGTGATTCATGGCGATTAGAGTATAGACATTATGGCCAGTGTCTCTAAAGAGTATTTATAATTCCGCTAGGTATGTCTACAGTGAAGTTTATGCCTGTGAGGGATCCTACTGAGAGGATACACTCAACAGTGTTTTGGTAATATAATAAATAAACATGTGTGTAATTATAGAGTACAACTTTGGTGTGTTTTATATTTGTAGAAGTTATATGATTATTAATTAATTTTTAATTTTTATGTATTTTCAACTGTAAGCGGGCGATTAAGTAAATAAATATTAAGGTTTTAGCGTAATAATACGATGGGGCACATTGAGGTGTCTTAGGAGGCGCACCAGCTGCTGCGTGTAACAGACTCTGAGGAGCCGGATAGAGTGTGATAGGCACAAGGGCAACATTGCATGAGGAATCCAACAGTGTTGTGTTCTCTTGCTATCAATTTCATGGAGTTTCTCTTTCTCTCTTTCTCTCAATTATTTTAGGGTTTAGCATGTCTAGCTAAATTTCTTTTTGCTGGGGTTTTGGTGTATTCCTTTCATGATGATGTTTAATTGACTATCTGATTATCTTATGAACATTTGGTTTTGTTGATGTGATGCTTATTTTGCTTACTGGCATTTGAATGCTTAGCTACCATTCCTGTGTTTTGAGGGTTCATTTATATGCTAGGAATAGTGATATCTGGACATGCCTCTTGTAATCATCATTGTTAATTGGGTTAATCTAGGAATATATAACTTGATTAATGTGGGCATTTCTCAAATTCCATAGAGCTTTTATCATCATGCCTTGTAAATTAGACCTAAGGAATTATGATAGTTAGTGAGGTTTGATAGAATTGATTCACTATGAAATTAGGCTTCAATTAATTATGGGAATTTGTCCTTCAACATGTCAATTGAGATTAGGATAATTAGAGTGTCGGTAATTCACAGGATTCCTTATATATGAGGAATCCGGATTCATAATTGGATGAAATCAGATCCCTAACGCTTTTATTTCTATTTTATCACAACAAAATTCTAAAAATATTTTATTGCTCTTTTATTTTATTTTATTTTATTTTATTTATTTTGAGCTTCGTATCAAAATTAAGTCTAAATAGTTGTTTAACTTGTGAATTGGTACTTGGTAACTAATCCCTGTGAACGATATCTGTAACACCCTGTATTTTACTGTTTTAAATAACAATAATACATAAAAATATGTTTATAAGTTTATTGGAGTTTTAGAAAATTATTTTGAATAAATGGAGTTTACCACTCAATCCTACTTGAATGTAGGAAGCTACGATTAAAATTTAGGTTGGAAAGTCAGGTGAAACCCGACCCGCGAATTCCATTGACAGTATTATAATACTGCTCAAAAGACCTAATTTTAATTCGCGAACGAAAGACTTAAGATTTTTATTTTATTTTCTACAATTCTACATTTTTAGAATTATTTCAGAAAAATAAAATAATTTACGTTTACGGACGTAATATGTGATCGGATGAGCGACATAATGTATTTCGGAGTTTCCAAGAGAAGATAAAGTGTTTATATTAGGATTTTGAGATTATTCATGGGTATGAATCATACTTTTAAGTCTAGAAGGCTCTACAGGGTTAAAGTGACAATTTATGAATTTTACGCTTAAGTCCCTAAACTTTCTAGTAATTACACTTTGGTCCCTAAGTTAGTTTCTATGTTTTTTCAAGTGAATTGGGCTAGAATCTTTGTTTCCAATCCCTTAATGGACCGTGGCCATGAAGCCCAAATTCCTAGTCCATGGATTAATTCCATGAAGCCCATTTGAAACCATACAAGTTTCCTATGTCAATATTAAGCTTAAGCCTTTTGGTGGGCCCCACAAAAACGAATCCAAGCCCAAATTTATTAGGCCCATGCGCAAGTCCATGAGGGAGTAGAGGCTGCCCTCATATTGGATGAGCTAAGTTGTATTCTAGAATGTTCCACAAAGTTCTCCATTTTTCTACAAGATTCTACTATCTTCTCCAACATTCTAGGTTTTTCTCAAAATATCTCATGAAAAATCAGCCAAGATAAGTCAAGATAAGACCACATTTAATGTGGCACATGGTCATCATTTCAATTTATTGGCAATTTGAAAAATAGTCCTTATACATTTGGAATCTTTGCAAAATGGTCCCTAGGAATTATATGCACTTTAATCCTTTGAACAAGCCAACTCATCCCTACTAAATCCTTCTAAATTGGCGCAACCAACTCCTATAAATACCCTCCCTCACATTTAATTTGGTTCATATTGCCTTTTGTTCAAAAAAACTCTAAAGTTCATAAGTCTTTTAGTATCAATTTGTGAAGCAAGTTCTTGGATTTCTCTTGTCTTTGATCTTCAAGAGGTGAATCCTAATCTTCTTCCTTAATCATATATAGGTTCTTCAATAAATTTTTGTTTCAAAGTTTATTTGATATTTGTTCATCACTTTTAAGATTCGAAACCTAGAACTTTGAAAAGTCATAATAAATTCTAGAAAAATCTCATGATGTTGAAACCACTTTCTATATTCTTGATATCATGCATATTATCTAAATCCAAGAGCATGATGTAATCAAAAATGTCTTTCCTAAAAATCTAGCTTAGGCCGAATATATTAGAATAGGTTTGGTAGGGTTTTGTTCATGTGTTGTCATGTATGATCGTGTATTTCATATGACATGTATGTCTACACTCTCTAATCCATGTTAGTTTATTAAAATTAAAATCTTTACTCAAAAATCTCTATGTTGGTCGAACCCTAGGTGGATGAGATTTGATGAGTTTTGTTCATAGTTTTCATTAATGATCTTGGTAATCAAGCTATTAGTATGTATTCTTAATAAATCCAAGTTGGTTTATTAAACTAAAAACCCTAACCCTGTGAACACGTTGAGGCTGAATCTTGGTATAGAAGAGTTAGGAAGTTTGAGTTTCAAATTTTGTTGTTTAGTCACTAATCTTTGATCTTAATTGATTAAGGACCATAAATCCATGATTTAATCATGATTAGAAATTTTAGTCACTTAAAACCCTAGAGGTCGTGACCATGTAGTAAGGTCTAGAATGTTTTAGTTTCTTGATTTGTAATTATTTGATTGTAATGGTTGAAGGTTGAGTGAGTACAACGTATACGCAATACTCGGACTTCCGAAGAAATTCAGTAATTCACAAGAAAGTCTCCGAAAGGTAAGAGGGGAATACATGAGGGATATATTCGATGGCTATATGATATCCTGTGTTTGTTTGTAATTATTTGTTTGTTAGTATTTATTTAAGTTGTTTAATGTTGTGTTATTTGTATCTGTGTGGTTTTAATTGTGTTTAATTGTTTATCTGTAATTATATTATGCTATTGTGATGCATGATCTACCTGGGAAATATCTGTGATATTATTGTTGGTTGATGTGTGAGAAGCCTGATAGTGGTCAGCGCCCAATTAAATTAATTGGATAAAAGCTTTATGATGCTTCGCAAATTATATTCAATGTTTCAACGGTAAAATATTGATATATAATATTAATGGAAATTTTTGTTTGGGAAAAATAAGGAATTTTGGAAAATATTATTATTTTAATAATTTATTACTGAAAAAGTGAATTATAAGTCACAATGAGCACGAAACCGTAAAAATATTTTTGCACTGCTAATTTTTACGTAAGAAATTTCGGAATATTATAAAATATTATTTTATGAAATTAATTGGTGAAAATAAGTTAAATATGATTTTAGAAAATTATTTAAGTGGAAAAAACTAAATTTTGGCTTAAAAAGATTTAAAAATGAAAATTGACGACAAATTTGGAAAAGTGTAGACGGCAAGTATTTTGAAACGGCAGTGCATATTTTGAAGAAGTTAAAACCTCAAGTGACTCATTTTTGCGAAAAACTAAGTTTTATTAATCAAAGATTTTATTAAGGAATTTTCAATTTGAAAAGAATTTCTGAAAACAAAAGTTATTTCAACTGTGTTGAAAGCGCTGTTGAACTTAGTAACCGAGACGTCGGGGTAATAAGATTCTGTGTTGTTATGGACTTGGGGTCCTTTGGACTTTGAGGTCCTGTACTGTATACGTGGTGTATACCGTATTGAAACATTTAAGATGTTTTCTATTACCACGAACCTATGGCTGGTGCATCGGTCGAAAGGTGTCGTGATTGAGCACTCGGACTGTGAGGCCCTATGTTGTAATGAAAGTTTTAAAGATGTTTAAAACTATGTGAGTCGTAAGCCATTTTGAGCTTTGGTAAATAAAGATTGAACACAAAGAAAAGAGTTATAAGCAAAATTGTTTTGCATGCATTTGGCAGACGTGCCCGCGGTTCTATGTATCGTATACCTGCGGCGTCAGGTATTTTATACTGTGTTTTTCTCATGTGCCTAGGGAGGACATTGAGACCCCATCTTCGTTGCTATTGGTGCCCTGAGTGTGGACAGTATGCAATGTGTTTTGGCTGTGTGCATGTGGCTTTGTGCCTGTGTGGATGGGAAGAGGCTGCGTGCCTGTGTGGCTGTGTGCCAGTTAGCCTGTGTGGCAATGGAGCCTGATCAATGTTGTGACTCCGGCAAGTGTACCGGGTCGTCGCAAGTAATAAAAATACACGGTAAGTAATTACCGAGGTCGAACTCAAGGATTGGGCTACCAATTCGACTAATACGCGGGAAATCGGATACGTTCGGTCAAGTTACGGAAGAAGGTGGTTGAGAGAGAGAGATTAATATCTAAAATTCAATTAACAAATCTAATGAAATAATTAACCTAAAATATGAAAACTAAAATTGTCCAAGGTCACAAATCCACCTACCCAATATGTACACCCAAGTGATGATGAATTCCTCCCTAAGTTCAATTACAATGTCAACCGGGACCCCTAAATTCTCCTAAATCCACTCTCGTGCTCATTAGGACGTATTCGACGATTGGATTAATTACTTACTAGGTCTCATAATCCTAATCTCGAATTCTGTTAATTCTTGTTCCCTATAAGGTCGCACCGATCTCCTACTCACTCTCGTGCAATATTCGATCGATGATCCTAATTCAAGCTCTAAACGTGAATCGCTGACTAAGCCTCATCAACGTTAACAAGTCAATCACGCAACACATATGATCAACACAATCAAGTCAGAATTAGAAAACAAGAATTGAATTAAAGGAGAAAGACATACATCATATAGAATCTACACTGCCATGGGTGGCTTCATCGTTCCCTCGGACGAGGGGATTAGTTCCTCTTGCTCATAGACAAGCGATCAGACATAACCTCCATGAGAAAAAGGGAGACGCAGCTCCAAAGCACTACAAGAAAAAATGAATTTAGCGAGGGCCAAAGGCCGTCGCAAAAAGCTTAAATCCGTCGCAAAACACATGTTTCTGACGGATTTGCGACGGCCATAAATCCGTCACAAGTTAGGTCGTCGCAAAAGGTTTCTGACGGTTTTTTAAATGACCGTCGCTAATTAGCGACGGCTTATTCCGTCGCTAAATTATGTTGATTTGCGACGGCTTAGCCGTCGCAAATTTTGAGAAATTAGCGACGGCATAGCCGTCGCAAATTATACAAATTAGCGACGGCCTAACCGTCGCAAATCAACGTAAATTAGCGACGGAATAGCCGTCACAAATTGCAACACATTTTTATAAAACTAAATAATTTAATAAAGTAATTTTTTATTAATTAATTATTTAAAATATAAAGTATTTTTAAATAATTATTTAATATTTAATATAAAATTCAAAATTAATATAAACATTAGTTATTTTGTATATTAATTAGAATTTAGACTATATTATGATAAATGAATAATAATTTTAAACAATAAATAAAATTCATAAATAAAAGCAAATTGTTTTGACAGAGTGTATCATACAAAATAAAATATAATATCAAAAAAACTAATAACCCTCTCTATAGCCCCGATAGAATAAATCAGAAAGGATTGATCATCCTCGCCACCGGTATGCTTGATGACCCTCAGTCGGGACGGTGGTGGTGGTGGGTCGTGGGCGAGGGGTGCCGTGAAGGTGTTGGTCCTGCTGCGATCGTGGCTGAGGGGTGCTGGTTCCTAAACGCAACATGAGCTCTCTCTGTAGCTGCCATCATCTCTATCTGCTCCATCATCTGTGTTTGTTGAGTAAGCAGTGTCGATTGATCTCATCCTGAGCCGCCAGTTTCGCCGCATCTTTACCATCTCTGCGCAGACTCATGAGATCGGCGAGGCCTAGTACTTGGGACGATGCTCGACTCTGGAGTGAAGATGCTTTGGAGCACCCGCGTCGATAGTTACTGGCTAGGTCTCCCATACCATATATGCGACCCTTGTTCTTACCGCCAAAACATCGACCCATGCCTCGCAACTCCAATTGGGCTTCCACCTGCTGGGTCAAGTGTGGTGGAAGAAGGGGAAGATGAGGCTGCCCGAGACCGAACTCCGAGATAACTTATCACGATAGTCCTCCTGTCATTAAAATTGATACACATAATCATACAAAATGACCATAATTATTAAATATAAAATAAAAATAATTTCCAACAAAGAGACATGTAAATCACCTGAGTGCGTCTAGAACGCTCATCTACATACTCGCCGGTACCCTTCCTAGTATGAGTTCGGGCATGAAGCTCAACCGGCTTGACGCTACGGCCAAGCTCCCTAGCCTGCACCAAAAAAAAAACTTGTTCATATTTGAAGTTACACTACCTTAATAGCCAGACATCTAATGAATTAACAAAATATGATGTTGGAACTTACAAGGCGTCGAGCATGCTCCTGACACGATGCTGCCGCCAAGTGCGGGCTCCCACCCTTTTCCGAGGCCCCGTTGAGCTTTGCCTGGGCGGATTTTTTCTTAAATTCAGGTGTAGCCAAGTAAGCACATAGCTCCTCCCAAATGGGTGGGAAACACCATTTTGGACGCTGTCCCTTTTTCCGATATCTAGTCAACAACTCGGAGAGGCGTTTGCTCGCTTTTTGATGAAAAATTATCTCTACATCAGCGGAATGCTCTACTCTCCAAGCAGCCTTCTCCTGTAAATAAGGAGAATATAATATTTTTTAGGATAATAATAAACTAAAGAAACATTAAAAGTAACTAAAAAATGGAAGTAAATTCAAAAGTACAAAATACCTTAAAAGCCGCAAAGAATCGATCCCGATCCTGATCCTCAAGCTCACTCCAATGCTTCCAGGCCCGATCAAACTGAGATGTAACTGCATACGTGACGGCCTCTGCAGATTTTCTCGACTGAAGGAACCTTATCAATAGAACATGAGAACAATCAATACACATACATATAAAATCTGCACTCAACAATAAAATAACAATATTTGAGATCTTTCTTACCCTTTACCGGTCGGGGTAACAATAACTCGGCCATCTGACATAACCTCGATCTCCTCATCATCTGATGATATAGGCGAGGAATATCCATAAGTCTCCTCGTCATCACCATGAGACTGATGATCACCGTCCATGGGTAAATCTACCCCTGATGCATCTGGTTGTCTGGAATTGTCTGCATGGGTCTGAGTCGGAATCCTCGGGGTGGGCATCATCGTGATCCCAATGGAGGTGTCCATGAACCGAGTGGCTGGAGCAACAGGTGGGGGGTGCCGGTGCCATATCATGTGGAGGCATGGGTGTGGGCGGTGGGCGTAGTGTAACAGATGTAGATGGGAGGGACACGAATCCGTCATCGACCGTCCGTGTCACAAAGCGAGGTCGACCACGACGACGTGCCCCTCCAAGCAGTGTGCCTTACCCTTTCCCTTACCATCACCATGTCTATAGTGAAAAATGATGCTAATAATAATTAATTAAAAGTAACCAAAACACAAATTTGCAAATAATGGAAATTGATGGTGATAATAATTAACTTAAAGTAAGCACAAACACACATTTGTAAATAATGGAAAATGATGGTGATAATAATTAACTTAAAGTAAGCACAAACACACATTTGTAAATAATGGAAAATGATGCTAATCATAATGAACTTAAAGTTATGACAATGACAATACTACCTAATACAAAATACATCACTAAAATAAATAAAGTATTTGTTAGTCGAAATTTGAGCTAGTGTCATATTCATAGCCATCTTCATCTTCTTCATCTTCTCGTTGATTCTGCTTCTTCAACATCTTCATCCGGAATGACTTGATTTGATGTCAAGCTGGAGGTATCCACTTCTTCCCCTACAACTTGTGTGTCTTGTAAACATGAGATTGGTTCTACTTCAATGACCTCATTTGCACGTGACATTTCATCTTATTGATATGGCTCATCCAAATCTGAAACATCTATTTCAATGCGGCCCCTTTGGTTTGTCTTGATTGCAACACACCAACCTCGCTTTTCTGTTTGAGTTGATGGATAAGGAACGTAATATACTTGTCTCACATTATGTGCCATGATAAACGGATCAAACATATGATATCTTCTACTCATTTGGATGTCCACAATATTATATTTTTTATTCAAATTAGTGCCTCTACTAGATGGATCGAACCAATTACAATAAAACAACACTATTCTCTTAGGGTAGTCTAAATAACGATATGACAACTCATATATGTGTTGTATGACACCATAAAAGTCATCTGCAACTCCGCCTGGCTCACCCTTTACGTAAACACCACTATTTATTGTTGTTTTGTCTTCTCATCCATGATTGAGTATGAAATTTGTACCCATTCACGAAGTATGTGTGCCATTCTTTGACTTGTGTCGAGGACCGTCACCCAAGTTTCGTAAATGTTGATTAATGACAAGAGGGTGCCTCATCGTAAACCTATTCACAAAGTTTAACGACATATGTTTTTATCCGCATACATTATAGTGAATAACAGAATGATAAATGGGGAGATACTTACTTGTTGCTTAAACCATTTTGGAAAATCTTCATGAGTACGAGCAGATGCATCACGAGAAGACAAGAATGAACTGAACATATATGGATAACATCAATGAAAATTGACATATGCTATCGAAGGAATAAAAATTATAAGCTCATACTTACTCATGGTATGGTTTAACCTCGGCGCAATTGATCAATACATGAACATGAGCCGAGTTCCACTCTGCCTCCGTTAAATAATGTGTTAACTCCTTTCCTAAATGACGACCGGGAAGACAAAAAATTGATAAGGTTCCAGGTAGTCTTCCACTTTCATTTTCCGCTTCGTTCCTTCTAGTTGTTGGAGACAAAACCATGTGTTTGAAATAATGAGAGCAGAAATGAATTGTCTCACGGTGTAAGTAAGACGCACATATCGAACCTTCAACCCTAGCCTTATTTTTCACCGATCGCTTTGACTCGCCCATGAATCTATTAAAAAATGACGAGGTTATTATTAATTAACTAATATGCATGAAATAAGATCAATAATCGTGATACTTAAATTACCTTTCAAATGGATACATCCACCTATATTGAACTGGACCACCAAGTCTTGCTTCATATGCATGATGAATCGGAAGATGCTCCATTGAATCAAAGAAGCCAGGGGGAATATTCTCTCCAGCTTGCACAAAATGAGTGGAATGTTTTGTTCCATCCTGGTCAAATCGTCTTCCCTTAAAGTTGCAGAACACAAGTCCTTGAAGAATTGACTTATTTCAGTAAGGGCATTCAAAACATGGGGGGCAACGAATCAAGGCGATAGGAAGTAAGCACTCCATAAACACATGACAATCATGGCTTTTCATCCCATGCAACTTGCCTTTTATAACATCAAAGACATCTTGCCAAGTTAGAAGAATAACCATCGTGCATCCTCGAGCCCCTTTATCCATTGGCAAACTAACCTTGCTTCCTGGATAGTCAAAGTATAATTGGCCTTTGGCTTGTACATCTTCCCATTATCCCCGATGTCTCGGCTCCAAATCCGGTCTCTGCAGCATAACCGTAAGTCCATTCTAGCCTTATCGTTGTCTTTGGTCTTGCCATGCACGTTCATCACAAGTGTTGAAAATGTTGTCAAAGAAATTTTTTTCAATGTGCATTACATCAAGATTGTGCCTCAATAAATTATCTTTCCAATAAGGAAGATCCCAAAAATACTCCTCTTTGTCCAATTATGCCACTCGCCCAGTAACCATCTAATTTGGAAACCCCAGCTTCATCACTTTTGGCAAGTCCCCGATTCTTATCCAAATTTGTTCTCGTGTTAACCTCGGAGGCGGTCCATCCATTTCAACAGCCCCCTTCTTGAAGGCATTCTTATTCCTTCTAAATTGATGATCGTTCGGTAAGAACCTGCGATGGGAATCAAACCAGGACGACTTCCCCCGTATTTTAAGGTAAATGCCTTCGTATGCTCCATACAATGCGGGCATGCAAGCTTCCCATGCGTCCCCCAACCGGACAACATGTCATACGCAGGGAAGTCATTAATTGTCCACATCAACGCTGCCTTCATTTTAAAATTTTGTTTTCGAGAAATATCGTACGTCATAACACCATTCCACAACCTCTTCAAATCATCAATCAAAGGTTGCAAGTATACATCAATGCCTGCCTTTGGATTAGATGGACCCTAATCGTGCAAGTCAAGAACATATATGGCTTTGACATACACATTTCGGGAGGAAGATTGTAAGGGGTAACAACAACGGGCCAACATGAATAAGGTGATGCCGAGGCTTGGATATATGGGGTAAAGCCATCCGAGCATAACCCAAGTCGTACATTACGAGGATCAACGGCAAAATCCGGATGCACCCGATCAAAGTGCTTCCATGCTTCACCATCGAAGGATGGCGTAACACTCCTGCATTCCTCCTAGTCTCATGGTGCCATGTCATTTTTCCTGCATGCACGCATCGATGCAAACATCCTCTCGTAATCTAGGAATGATTGACAAGTAGAACATCGACTTTACCGAACTGGTTTTATATTACTTCTACTTGCGTTGCATGCGATTGACGATACCTTGGTGCGTGACAAAACCTGCACTCAACCAATGCGCCATCATTTTTGTCGAATTCATTATCGTAAAAGAGCATGCACCCATTCTCGCAACAATCAATCCTCTTGGACTCCAATCCTAACTTGGACATTAACCTCTTCGCATCATAATAATTCTTGGGTAATCCTCCTTTGAAAGGCGTCCCGCCAAAACCATTTTGGCAATGAAATCCAAGCCTAACTCGGGTATGCTCCAATTGGACTTGGCGGATAACAATGTTGAACACACATCGATAACGCCGAGTCTGGGGACCCTTCCCACAAAGGCTTATTTGCCTCCTGTTAGGAGATTATAAAATTTTTGTGCATCTGCATTAAGAGGCTCTTCTGTATTATTGGACTCAAACGACCCGGACATCATAAGAGCGTCACACACCATCTCCTCCATGGAAACAATATGATCTCCATATCCAGCTTCTGCACCACTACTTGAACCACTGTGCAATTCTGGTCAATGCCAAAATCAAATTGCGGCATTTCTTCTCCATGATTTGTCCAAATCCAGTAATTAGGCCTAAACCCAACTTTATACAGGTCGACCCTCACATCGTCTACATTCTTAATTCGGGTATAGTCACACTTCATACAAGGACATCTAATCAACCCCCCATTGTTATAAGTATCCTCGTTGACTTGCCTTGGTAATAAATTCTTCAACACCATCTAAGAAAGATTGTTTTAACCCCCTCTACGCGGATAAACCCTATCATACATCCAAGTACGATTCAAAGGAACAAATTCCATCCTCTCGCATTTGCGCCAAAAAAAGATAACTATAATGAAATTCCAAATAGAGGAAGTATCCTCTTCAAAAATTAAATTCAACGGTTATATTCAAGAGAGCATCACATTCACACATTATTTATCATAAAAAAATACAACATACACTTGCATTGCCATTAAATCGAGCAATGGTTTGATAGCAATGAAAGAAAAATAAACCAAATAGGATAGTCATTGTCTATATAATTTATCACATAGTTTATTGCAAGCTACTAACCATATAGTGAATAAGGAAAAACAAAGATCATGGTGTAGTTTATAAACGATAGCACAAGCATAAAAAAATTGTCGTTACATGCATAGGTGATTGGGTAATATTCTTATCATGCTCATGTTTTTCCTCATTTATCTTATTTGTTAATGTTACATAATAGTTCATTTTTAAAGAGCAAAGACAGCATCAATAGTAACCACTTAATAGACTACATTAAACCACAAGGAAAAAGTAATTAAAATCACTTACCAATTAGAATGAGAGCAACACTAGCACAACTAGAAATATATATAACTTTCACAAATCAAGAACCTGCCCAACAGAAAATTGAATATAATCATAAATATAAATATGAATAGAGGTTTTCAATTTAATAAAACTTATATATCATTTATATGAATAGAGGTTTTCAATTTAATAAAACTTATAATGTAAATAATTAAAATAGCCGGATATTATATTCTACCCCTAAAAATGAATTCGTCCTCGAATTATAAGGGCACGTGCAAAATCTAGAATTAACTCTGAACTAGTTCATGGTCATCGACCATCATGTTCTCAAAACACCGTACATGCCCACCTACTTCATCCAAAGCATGCTCATGTAAAGGTTCAAACCATAAAATACATATTATAGCATTTATCAACATGGAAATATAACAGACGGATCAGGAATTAAATGTAATCCGCATATCATCAATATACAAGTCCACATTATAAATCATACCCAAGATAAAGAGAGTATAAGGATTTCCCAAAACCCATCAACAAAAGCACATAACTTAGGACAATATCCACTTAAACCAACAACAAAAACCAAACAGCTAGCCAACACAACCAAACAAGATATAGAACTAAGCAACCAGCTTGAAACTAGTTTTAAAATAATAAGATATCAGCAAAGATCAATAGACATTAGCGAGCCCACGAAGCATAGGAGATGCACACATCAGCAAAGATAAAACCCATGCTTCAAATTACCATACTCTCATAAAACTAACCAATTCTCTCACCAGGCTCAAGAAATTCCTATCAAACACAAACCAAGAATTTTGACAAACACAAAACAAAGATTCATGTGCATGGACCATATATCAATAGCTTAAGGATACAATTCATGTTCACATCATATGACATTTTATCAACATCAGGTCTCTAATCTATAAATAGGTCACTTAAGTTTAATCGCCCTCTCATTAGTAGACTTTCTTGAAGCATAGTGACAACAACAACAATTAAGAAATTAATACAATATTAGCTCTTGACAACAAAAAGATCTAACCTAAGACAAGATTGGATATAACATATTGCTTATATTTACTTGCACTCATTATAAATAATAAAAATCATAACTTCCACCAACCTACAAGCCTCGATTGCATCTATAATCAAAGAAGAAAAAAAAACAGACCTAAAAAAATGCATACAATTAATAAAACATTGTAGTCATAAAGCTCATGGCATCCGATCAAGAATCTTAGGCATATTTGCATTAGCATTTATTAAACATCGCCCTTCATAGTAATTTTTTTTTATAACAATATTCACCTGTCTATTATTAAACTCATTACTTTGTAAAGTAGCAGAGGTAGCACCATTAAAGTCATTGCTATAAATGATGTAAATATAAACAAAGCATGAGAATCCAAAAATTGCTTAAAATGACCATTTCAAAGTTAAGTCTCACCATGCAGTCATGTGCTAAATTAATTGACAGACCCTCTAGGTTTAATTCAAAATCAAGTAGAGCGCCATGTGTAAGCAAGAATTTTCATTCAAATATCACTTTGTAGACTAATGCTCATAATTGAAATCACTTTCATTCTCTTTTCCTGTCTTTTTTTTTTGTAATTAAAATGACAAACAATAATTTGACTTACCAACTCTACCAAATACCCTATCCAAAACACATTCTGCAGTTCAATGGGACCACTAGAAAGCTTATTTTAGTGGGGGGGAAATGAGGAAAGTACACTGGTAACAATATTTTTGTAGAAATGCAAGTTAACCATACTATATACCAATAATCGAAGGCCAGAAGTAAATAATGCTAACATCCAAAAATAATTCCATCCTTATTTCCTTATCTTCTAAATCATAGGTGTACTTTAAAGTCAGAGTACCATACTACATGTATTCCTATATCAAGCCAATTCAAGATCAAAGTCATCAGAAAAATATATATTAGTATCAACCCCATTTGAAAAACTTTTCTTCAATATAGATGAGAATGATAAATGGCAATGCATTATTGTATTGAAAATCTTACTCTAACTATATTTAGTTGAGGAAAGAAAGAAAAAAAAAATAGTTAATATCCTTCTATGTGATCCATCTGTCAAGGTCTATTACATGATTAGGTAAAAACTGCTATTTATTTTCTCTACTACAAAAGGAACAACTAACATTGATGTTGTGTCATGCCAGTGAGGAGAATGCCTCCTACATGTTCCTCAATTGCACATCCACATACCAACTCAAATAAGAAGAAAAGAGCTTCACAATCACTTAAATTTCACATACATGTACGTTTCCTACATAAAAAAATCAATCCATTAAATCTCCCAAAGCAGAGTTGTTTCCTCTAATATAAATCCATCTCAATTTTTTTTTTTGTGGAGAAACCAAATATGAAAAACAAATTCTGTAGAATACTTGAAATAACAGAGATGAAACAAAATCCAATTGGTAAAATTACAGATATATATAAAGCGAGAGTCCACTATTTTGGTTGGAAAGAGAATGAGGAAAGCACGTTGCTATTACACAAAGCTCCCACGGATGACCATGGTCACTCCTCCAATAATCGATAAAGGGTCGAAGGAGAGAAAGTGGGGTGAAGAGAGAGAAAAAACAGGTTGAAGATGAAGTAAAATTGGAAACAAAGTGAAACCTACCAAGTTATGAAAGATGTCAACATGGCACAACTAAGAGCATATTGTCCTGCTCCATTTATTATATTTTAATGTGTTAGCACTATTTAATTGCTTGTGCTCGTTGGATTTGTGCTTATGTAAAAATTGCTGAGCTTCTAGAAGTTCAGGTATGGAGCTACCTCAAGGAGAGAATTTTCGGTCTACGATCCAAAAATCGTTGGTGAGCTCATAATTTTTGGAGTTTGAAAAAGGTTACATAAAAACTGCTCAATCATCTTAGCATTACTTTACTTGCAATACACAAAATTGCTTTTTTATATTTAATATAATAATCAATATAACATCTTTTTGGTAAATAATAGAACATGTGACTCAACAAAAACATCTTACTGAAAAAAGAAAATAAAAGAAGAACAATTCTGCTAAGAAATATTTTATTTCCCAATCTGGTAATAATAACGAAAAAGGCTTCTCCTCAGAGCCCACAAATGGTAACACCAGAGATTGGGGAGAGGTTTCACAACTTCATAATCAGCCAACATCTTTACACACAAGTTTATGAAAAAGTGATAATAATTTGATTGAATTCTATTTTTGTGGGCTAGGTACTTTGATATATCTTGAAATTATCGAAATTCAAATTCACTGTTGAGACTAGAAAACAAGAAACATCTATATGTCTTCATATTATTTTAATTGCCAGTCTTATGTCATTGTCCTCCAATTACAGGGCTGTATTAGCTTGGCTTTCTATAATATCACACCGCAACAAAGACAAGAAACCAGGGGAGAAATTGATCTCCGTATCTGATGTTGTGAAGGAGCACTGGGCAACTTTTTGACGAATTTTTTTTTCTCGATATGACTATGAGGTTAGTATCTTAGCTGCAATTGAAGTATTATTTTTAACATATTCTTGGTGCTTAATTTTTAGTTTTGAATTTCTTAATACCATGAGTGAGCTAGGTTACTCAAGTGTGATGGCTCAATTTTTTTGACAAATCAAAGTCCTTATATAGGAATGTGAATCTGAAGGTGCCAATAAGATGATAGAATACCTACGAGAGAGAGTGTCTAAGAGCAAGGCTGGTGATAAGTATGGTTAGTTGCTATAAGCTCTTTCTCTCAACATCTTTACACACAGATATATATATTGTTGTATGAATAATATTTCATACCTGTTCCGGAGCTATTGAATTGTACTGTGAAGCGTAGTAACAATCCTTAGTATTTTACGCCTGCAAAATCGTAAAGAGAAGGTGAACAAATTAGAAAGAAGAAATGAGGGAACCTAAGGTAATATTTTGAAAGAAAAATGAACAAAGTAGAAATAAGAAGTGAAAACTCGCCGTTTTTGGTGGTCTGGCTGCTGCAGAGCTGTGAGGGAAACCTTGCGTCGAAGAAGACAACTGAGGGAGGAAGAAAACTGTTCGAGTTACATATTGGAAATTAGCAACGGCCTTTTAATATTAGCGACGGCTAGGCCGTCGCAAATTACGATTCCGTCGCAAACTGTGAATGACCGTCGCAAAATTACCATCCGTCGCACATTAGCGACGACCATGCCCGTCGCAAATTGGCGCCAACATTTAGCGTAAAATGGCGGGAACGTTACTGACAGATTTGCGACGGAACTTCCGTCAGTAATTTCCTCTACCATTTGCGACGGCTTCAGCCGTCGCAAAACATAAAATTAGCGACGGTTTTGAGACCGTCGCAAAATTTCCGTCGCTAATTCACCTTATTCTTGTAGTGAAGAGAAAATAAACTACCCTAAACGCTACTCTAAACAGTGGAAAACTACTCGATTGGCGGCCCTCCAAAAGCCCTACAGCCTCCTAAAGTTGGATCCCTGTTCTGATATGCAACAGCCTTTAAATAGTAATCCTGATCTGCGCTCTCTCGCGAGGCGAGAATTAAAATTGGCGCGCTTTCAATTTAAACTCTCGCGGGGCGAGTCTTCAATTCTAGGCTGTGACCTTCATCACGGCTGGGCCATGATGGTCTCTGACTTCCAAGTCTTCATTCTCTCGCGGGGCGAGCTTCTTCTCGCGGGGCGAGTCTTCAAACCTTAAACTGCCACGGGCGTGGTATTCATCACGGCCAAGCCGTGATGCTCTCTGTCTTGCAGGTCTTCAGACTCTTGCGAGGCGAGAGTACACTCGCGGGGCGAGTGTCTCATAATTTCAATTTCCACTATTTCTTTGCTTTCCTTGACTCCCGGAGCTTCACTTACTTAACCTGAAACAACAAAAGCACCCACAAGCGTAATTCTATTCAAAATAACCTAAAAACTAAACAAAAGACGCAAAACGAGTCAAAGTCCAACTTAGGAACAAAACAAGGCAAATTTGGGCGAAAACGAGAGTGAACTCGAATAAATTGACACGTAAACCCTAGTTCATCTAGTCATAAAACTAGATAAGCCAGAGGCTTATCAATCAACTCACCATGTGTTAGGATATCTCATGAGATTAGGACGGAAATTAGATGATGAATATGAAGTGTCATGCACAATTTTAAATCGATGATGTCTGGGGTGTTGAACCCACTGATAAACTATTTGTTTATAAATGTTTGTGCTTGGTAAATGCTAATGTGTTTATGTGGTGGCTAGTATGTAGTTATCGAGTAAAGTCCATATATTGGTTTCTCACTCTTACATGTTCAGATGGACCTGGATATACCATTGGTGCAATCGAGGGTCCGATCGATCGTTTTTGATCGAGTGCAATATGGTGGTGCCTGGGAGATTAACCCTGGGACACTCAGTGACACCTATCACGGTCCCAGCAGAGAAGTTATCGGCACGATAGAAGAAGGACCACAGCAGAGATTACATGTCGTTGAGACTGTCGAGGTATCTCTACCTCCAGTTTGGCTATACCTGCAGTACTTGGATGAGCACGGATTAATGGATCCTCCACCTCAGTCAAATCCTCTTCAGATAGTAGGACCTGACGAACCTCCTGTTGAGGTGGAGGAGGATCCAGTGGAATATATTGAGGATGATCTTGAGTTTCAACCTCCTGTGGTGGATGATGAGGATTCTTCCGACAACACAGCGAAAGCGGAGGCATCTTCATCAAATGCGTCTGTTGTAGGCGGGGTTGATCATCATGATCTCCCCAATGGGTTTCATTAGCTTGACCAGCTATAGGTGTAGTCCTGGGGTAGCGAGTCTTGTCGGCTTTTTGATCCGCTCACGAAAGCCATGAGTTTTTGGTATGGTTCTTGACCACTCGTTGCTTATATGTATATGTCTTTCTTTTCTTTGCTTAGTTTGATGGAGAATAGCCTATACTTATGAGGGCTCTTTTCTTATGTCCTATTATAGGCATGGCGTATTTAAAAGGTGATGTATATATATATATATATATATATATATATATATATATATATATATATATATATATATATATATATATATATATATATATATATATGTTTGTTTATGTTTACGATGGTTCTATGTCTGGAAAAAAAATTCAGCACTATTTTCGTAAAGAAACAGTCACTCTAAATTATATTTTCCGAAAGTAACCAGCGATTAATAATTTAATTTTCTTTATTTGGGTAACTATGTGATGACCCTAGAAGGGGTGTCGCATTTGTGGTATCAGAGCTGGTCGAGTCTTTCGGGAATGTTGGGAAATAGGTCTATTATGTCTATGTTGTGTGATCTCTGACTTAGACTTGTTTTAATTACTTATTAGAAGTAATGTGTGGTAGCGAGTAAGTTTGCATTTCAGTCTCTGGTTTTGGTTTAACTGATTTTGATTTGTAGGTCAGTTATGGAACCAGTGTTTGAACCAGAAGCTGGACGTGGACGTGGATGCGGTCGTGGACAAGGCCGTAGAGGTGGACGTGTTGGCGGTCGTGGTAACATGGATGAGGAGTATGAAGAAGGAGTGGATTATGCGGCTTAAGCAATGGAAAATGTGGCAGAAGCAATTGCAAATCAAACTGCAATGATGAATGTCCAGAATCTGCAAGCTGTGGAAGGCAAGGCTTTGATTGCGTTTCGAAGTTAAAATCCTTCACAGTTTGGTCTGGATGCGGATCATGAGAAGGCTGATATGTGGGTTCAGGAGCTGGAGAAAATTTTCGAGTTGATGGTCATGCCGGCAGATGTTTGGGTTACTTATGCTGCTTTCCTACTAGTGGGAGATGCGGAGTATTGGTTGAAAGGTGCCAGGCTACTGTTGGAGGCTGATCATCAAGACATTACTTGGGACGTTTTTCGAACTGCATTCATGGACAAATATTTTCCGGAGAGCATGAGGATCGAGAAAGAACGACAATTTCTGGGGTTACAACAGAGAGAGTTATCTGTAGGGGAGTATGCGGCGAAGTTTGAATCGCTTGCCAAATACTTCTGTTTCTTTCAAGCTCAACCGAATGAAAGATGGAAGTGTGAAAGATTTGAAGAAGGACTGCGATTTGAGATTAAGGAGTCCGTTTTACCTCTGCAACTTTGTAATCTCCAAGCTCTAGTGGAAATGAGTCGTAAGATAGAGCAAATGAGGAAAGGAAAGGATAATAGGGGGAGTGCTGGTGGACCCTCTCACTTCAAGAACCAGAATCAGAATTGGAGAGGAAAACAGAACCAGAGGAAGCCTTATTTCCGTCCACAAGGAAATAATCAGAATCGACAACAAAACCGTTCCAATTTTACTGCATCAGGGAATGGAGGTCAAAGAAATCAGAATCAAGGTCAGATTAGGAGATGCTTTAACTGTGGAGATACGGGACACATGTAAAATACTTGCCCTATGAGGGGAGTAAGATGTTATAATTGTAATCAATTGGGACACATGGCGAAGGATTGCAAAGTACCAAAGCGTGAACCGTCTGTCAATCACGCCGGAGCAAATAAACCGACAGCCAAAGGGAGAGTTTATACGATGAGTGGGACCGAGGCTTCAAACTCTGACGATCTCATACAAGGTAAGTGCGACATAAACGACAATCTTTTAACTGTACTTTTTGATTCAGGTGCAACGCATTCTTTTATCTCGATGGATTGTGTGAAACTGCTAAAATTGCCTGTTTCTTCCTTGTTGTGTGATCTTATTGTTTCAACTCCTACTGCTAAGCCAGTTTTAGTCACTTCTGTTTGCTTGAATTGTCCTATCATTATTCAGGATAAAAATTTTCTTGTTAACCTGATCTGTTTGCCTTTAATACAGTGATGTAATTTTAGGCATGGATTGGTTGTCTTCTTACCATATTTTGATTGACTATGCTCGTAAAACCCTAATTTTTCCTACGGATGAGATTTCTGGATTTTTAACTGCTAATCAAGTAAAAGCTTCTTTAAAAGAGGGAGCGCAAGGATACATGCTATTATTTTCCTTAGACGTTAAGAGTGAGTTAGACTTGCAGTGTATACCCGTTGTCAATGAGTTTCTGGAAGTTTTTCCTGAAGATGTACCTGGATTACCACCTGTTCGGGAGATTGAGTTCGCGATTGATCTGGTTCCAGGCACTGAACCAATATCCATAGCACCATATCAAATGTCGCCATCATAACTTGAGGAATTAAAAGGACAACTAGTGGAACTGATGCGGAAGGAATTCATTAGACCCAGTGTATCGTCTTGGGGAGCTCCAGTTTTATTAGTGAAGAACAAAGACGGAACTTCTCGTTTATGCGTAGATTTTCGTCAGTTGAATAAAGTGACGGTTAAGAATAAGTATCCACTTCCAAGGATAGATGATTTAATGGATCAGTTACGTGGAGCAGCTGTTTTCTCAAAGATAGATTTACGTTCGGGTTATCATCAGATTCGCGTGAAGGCGGAGGACGTTCTTAAAACAACATTTAGAACACGTTACGGACATTACGAGTATCTTGTGATGCCATTCAGAGTTACGAATGCTCCATCTATATTCATGGATTACATGAACAGGATTTTTCGTCCTTACTTAGATCAGTTTGTCGTTGTTTTTATAGACGATATTCTAATCTATTCTCCCAATAAAGAAAAACACGCTGAATGTCTCAATGTGGTTCTCCTAATTTTAAAGGAGAAACAACTTTACGTGAAACCTGAAATGTGTGATTTTTGGTTAGACCAAGTTCAATTTTTAGGACATATAGTCTCAAGTGAAGGAATTGTTGTTGATCCGTCGAAAGTTGAGACTGTTTTACAATGGGAAAGGCCTAAGACGGTAACCGAGCTTCGTAGTTTTGTGGGTTTAGCGGGATACTATAGAAGATTCATTGACGGATTTTCTAAAATAGTAGGACCCCTTACCCAATTAACTCGAAAAGGAGCAAGCGTTTATATGGACTGAAGCATGTGAAGAAAGTTTTCAAGAGTTAAAACGAAGGTTGACTACTTCACCGGTATTGATACTACCTAATCCTCATGAACCTTTTGAGGTTTATTGTGATGCTTCACATCAAGGATTAGGATGTGTATTGATGCAAGATCTAAAAGTCGTGTCTTATGCTTCAAGGCAATTGAAGATTCATGAAAGGAATTATCCTACACATGATTTGGAGCTAGCAGCAGTGGTATTCGCTTTAAAAATCTGGAGACATTATTTGTATGGAGCAACTTTTAATGTTTTCAGTGACCATAAAAGTTTGAAATACCTGTTTGATCAGAAGGAGCTGAACATGAGACAGAGGCGTTGGTTGGAACTTTTAAAGGATTACGATTTCCAACTACAGTATCACCCTGGAAAAGCAAATGTTGTAGCAGATGCTTTGAGTAGGAAATCAATGCACATATCGGCAATGATGGTTAAAGAGCAACAGTTGTTGGAACAATTCCGAGATATGCGATTGACGATTAAGACATTTCCAGGAAAATTGTGTTTAGGTATGATTACTGTTTCAAGTGGACTAATGGAGCAAATTAAAGAAAAGCAAGAAAGTGAGCAGTACCTACAAGGAAGAAGAGAATTAGTACTACAGGGAGCAGTGTCGGAATTTAAAGAAGGAAATGATGGAATATTAAGATTTGGTGAAAGAATTTGCGTACCGAATGATGTTGAGATGAGGAAGTTAATTCTTGAAGAAGCTCATAGGAGTAAGTTAAGTTTGCATCCCGGAGCAACTAAGATGTATCAGGATCTAAAGAAATTGTATTGGTGGTATGGCATGAAGAAAGATGTAATGGAGTTTGTAGCTGCGTGTTTAACTTGTCAAAAGGTTAAAGTAGAACATCAAAGACCAGCATGAATGCTACAATCCTTAGACATTCCAGAATGGAAATGGGATGGTATTGTGATGGATTTTGTGTCAGGTTTGCCAAAGACTCGGAAAGGGTATGACTCTATATGGGTAATAGTTGATCGACTGACTAAGTCAGCCCACTTTTTACCAGTTAATGTGAGATACTCATTGGAAAGACTAACCCAGTCATACATTGATGAAATTGTTAGATTACATGGAGTACGTTTGAGTATTGTCTCAGATCGTGATTCGAGAATTACGTCAAGATTTTGGCAAAGTCTGCAAGAGTCGTTGGGAACAAAACTAAGATTAAGTTCTGCGTATCATCCTCAAACGGATGGACAATCAGAGAGGACTATTCAGTCTCTTGAAGATTTATTGAGAGCCTGTGTGCTAGAAAATGCTGGAAGTTGGGATGAATATCTATCATTGATAGAATTCACTTACAATAACAGTTTTCATTCGAGCATAGGAATGGCACCATATGAAGCGTTGTATGGTCGACGATGCAGAACGCCTTTATGTTGGTACCAGGATGGTGAAAATTTCATGGTAGGACCAGATATCGTGCAACAAACGACGAAAAAGGTGAAAATGATCCAAGAGAAAATGCGGACAACTCAGAGTCGACAGAAAAGTTATGCTGACAAGAGACGACGACCTCTTGAGTTTGAGGAAGGTGAACATGTGTTTTTGAGAGTCACGCCAACGACTGGGGTTGGCAGGGTAATTAAATCCAGGAAACTCACTCCTAAATTCATTGGACCTTACCAAATTCTTCGTCGAGTAGGTCCTGTAGCCTATAAAATTTCTTTACCGCCTTTGCTATCCAATCTTCATGATGTTTTTCATGTTTCACAATTGAGGAAGTATATTCCAGATCCATCTCACGTAATTGAACCTGATTTAGTAGAACTAAAAGAAAACTTGTCTTATGAGACTTTACCCGTACGAATCGCGGATAAGATGATTAAGCAGCTCAAAGGTAAACAAATCTCATTGGTCAAAGTTATTTGGGATGACGTGACTGGAGAAGCAACATGGGAAGTAGAAGACAAAATGAAGTTACAGTATCCTGATCTATTTACAAGTATGTAATTTCGAGGACGAATTTTTTTTAGTAGGGTAGTAATGTAACACCCTGTATTTTACTGCTTTAAATAACAATAATACATATAAATATGTTTATAAGTTTATTGGAGTTTTATAAAATTATTTTGAATAAATGGAGTTTACCACTCAATCCTACTTGAATGTAGGAAGCTACGATTAAAATTTAGGTTGGAAAGTCAGACGAAACCCGGCCCGCGAATTCCATTGACAGCATTATAATACTGCTCAAAAGACCTAATTTTAATTCGTGAACGAAAGACTTAATATTTTCATTTTATTTTCTACAATTCTGCATTTTTAGAATTATTTCAGAAAAAAATAAAATAATTACGTTTTACGGACGTAATACGTGATCGGGTGAGCGACATAATGGATTTCGAAGTTTCCAAGAGCAGATAAAGAGTTTATCTTAGGATTTTGAGATGATTCATGGGTATGAATCATAATTTTAAGTCTAGAAGGTTCTACAGGGTTAAAGTGACAATCTATGAATTTTACGCTTAAGTCCCTGAATTTTCTAGTAATTACACTTTGGTCGCTAAGTTAGTTTCTAAGTTTTTTCAAGTGAATTGGTCCAGAATCTTTGTTTCCAATCCCTTAAAGGACCGTGGCCATGAAGCCCAAATTCCTAGTCCATGGATTAGTTCCATGAAGCCCATTTGAAACCATACAAGTTTCCTATGTCAATATTAAGCTTAAGCCTTTTGGTGGGCCCCACAAAAATGAATCCAAGCCCAAATTTATTAGGACCATGCGCAAGCCCATGAGGGAGTAGAGTCTGCCCTCATATTGGATGAGCTAAGTTTTATTCTAGAATGTTCCACAAAGTTCTCCATTTTTCTACAAGATTCTACTATCTTCTCCAACATTCTAGGTTTTTCTCAAAATATCTCATGAAAAATCAGCCAAGATAAGTGAAGATAAGACCACATTTAGTGTGGCACATGGTCATCATTTCAATTTATTGGCAATTTGCAAAATAGTCCTTATACTTTTGGAATCTTTGCAAAATGGTCCCTAGGAATTATTTGCACTTTAATCCTTTGAACAAGCCAACTCATCCCTACTAGATCCTTCTAAATTGGCGCAACCAACTCCTATAAATACCCTCCCTCACATTTCATTTGGTTCCTATTGCCTTTTGTTCAAAAAACTCTAAAGTTCATAATTCTTTTGGTATCAATTTGTGAATCAAGTTCTTGGATTTCTCTTGTCTTTGATCTTCAAGAGGTGAATCCTAATCTTCTTCCTTAATCATATATAGGTTCTTCAATAAATTTCTTGATTCAAAGTTTATTTCATATTTGTTCATCACTTTTAAGATTCTAAACCTAGAACTTTGAAAAGTCATAATAAATTCTAGAAAAATCTCATGATGTTGAAACCACTTTCTATATTCTTGATATCATGCATATTATCTAAATCCAAGAGCATGATGTAATCAAAAATGTCTTTACTAAAAATCTAGCTTTGGCCGAATCTATTAGAATAGGTTTGGTAGGGTTTTGTTCATGTGTTGTCATGTATGATCATGTATTTCATATGACATGTATGTCTACACACTCTAATCCATGTTAGTTTATTAAAATGAAAATCTTTACTCAAATACTCTATGTTGGTCGAACCCTAGGTGGATGAGATTTGATGAGTTTTGTTCAAAGTTTTCATTAATGATCTTGGTAATCAAGATATTAGTATGTATGCTTAATAAATCCAAGTTGGTTTATTAAACTAAAAACCCTAACCCTATGAACATGTTGAGGCCGAATCTTGGTATAGAAGAGTTAGGAAGATTGAGTTTCAAATTTTGTTGTTTAGTCACTAATCCATGATCTTAGTTGATTAAGGACCATAAATCCATGATTTAATCATGATTAGAAATTTTAGTCACTTAAAACCCTAGAGGCCATGACCATGTAGTAAGGTTTAGAATGTTTTAGTTTCTTGATTTATAATTATTTAATTGTAATGGTTGAAGGTTGAGTGAGTACAACGTATACACAATACTCGGACTTCCGAAGAAATTCAGTAATTCGCAAGAAAGTCTCCGAAAGGTAAGAGGGGAATACCTGAGGGATATATTCGATGGCTATATGCTATCCTGTGTTTGTTTGTAATTATTTGTTTGTTAGTATTTATTTAGGTTGTTTAATGTTGTGTTATTTGTATCTGTGTGGTTTTAATTGTGTTTAATGGTTTATCTGTAATTATATTATGCTACTGTGATGCATGATCTGCCTGGGAAATATCTGTGATATTATTGTTGGTTAATGTGTGAGAAGCCTGATAGTGGTCAGTGCCCAATTAAATTAATTGGATAAAAGCTTTAAGAAGCTTCACAAATTATATTCAACGTTTTAACGGTAAAATATTGATATATAATATTAATGGAAATTTTTATCTGGGAAAAATAAGGAATTTTGGAAAATATTATTATTTTAATAATTTATTACTGAAAAAGTGAATTATAAGTCACAATGAGAGCGAAACCGTGAAAATATTTTTGCACTGCTAATTTTTACGTAAGAAATTCTGGAATATTTTAAAATATTATTTTATGAAATTAATTGGTGAAAATAAGTTAAATATGATTTTAGAAAATTATTTAAGTGGAAAAAACTAAATTTTGGCTTAAAAAGATTTAAAAATGAAAATTGACGGCAAATTTGGAAAAGTGTAGACGGCATGTATTTTGAAACGGCAGTGCATATTTTGAAGAAGCTAAAACCTCAAGTGACTCATTTTTGTGAAAAACTAAGTTTTATTAATTAAAGATTTTATTGATAAATTTTCAATTTGAAAAGAATTTCTGAAAACAAAAGTTTTTTCAACCGTGTTGAAAGCGCTGTTGAACTTAGTAACTGAGACGTCGGGGTACTAAGGTTCTGTGTTGTTATGGACTTGGGGTCCTTTGGACTTTGAGGTCATGTACTGTATACGTGGTGTATTCCGTATTGAAACAATTAAGATGTTTTCTATTACCACGAACCTATGACTGGTGCATCGGTCGAGAGGTGTCGTGATTGAGCACTCGGATAGTGAGGTCCTGTGTTGTAATGAAAGTTTTAAAGATGTTTAAAACTATGTGAGTCGTAAGCCATTTTGAGCTTTGGTAAAGAAAGATTGAACACAAAGAAAAGAGTTATAAGCAAAATTGTTTTGCATGCATTTGGCAGACATGCCCGCGGTTCTATGTATCGTATACCTGCGGCGTCAGGTATTGTATACTGTGTTTTCCTCATGTGCCTAGGGAGGACATTGAGACCCCATCTTCGTTGCTATTGGTGCCCTGAGTGTGGACAGTATGCAATGTGTTTTGGCTGTGTGCATGTGGCTTTGTGCCTGTGTGGATGGGAAGAGGCTGCGTGCCTGTGTGGCTGTGTGCCAGTTAGCCTGTGTGGCAATGGAGCCTGATCAACTCACCATGTGTTGGGATATCTCACGAGATGGACGAAAATTAGATGATGAATATGAAGTGTCATGCACACTTTTAAATCGATGTTGTTTGGGGTGTTGAACCCACTGATAAACTATTTGTTTATGAATGTTTGTGCTTGGTAAATGCTAATGTGTTTATGTGGTGGCTAGTATGTAGTTATTGAGTAAAGTCCATATATTGGTTTCTCACTCTTACATGTTCAGATGGACCCGGATATACCATTGGTACAATCGAGGGTCCGATCGATCGTTTTTTATCGAGCGCAATATGGGGGTGCTTGGGAGATTAACCCTGGGGCACTCAGCGCCACCTATCACGGTGCCAGCAGAGAAGTTATCGACACGATAGAAGAAGGACCACAGAAGAGAATACATGTCGTAGAGACTGTCGAGGTATCTCTACCTCCAGTTTGGATATACCTGCAGTACTTGGATGAGAACGGATTAATGGATCTGCCACCTTAGCCAAATCCTCTTCAGATAGTAGGACCTAACGAACCTCCTGTTGAGGTGGAGGAGGATCCAGTGGAATATATTGAGGACGATCTTTAGTTTCAACCTCCTACGATGGATGATGAGGATTCTTCCGACGACGCAACGGAAGCGGTGGCATCTTCATCAGATGCATCTGTTGTAGGCGGGGTTGATCATCATGATCTCCCCAATAGGTTTCATTAGCTTGACCAGCTATAGGTGTAGTCCTGGGGGAGCGAGTCTTGTCAGTTTTTGATCTGGCTACTGAGAGCCATGAGTTTTTGGTATGGTTCTAGACCACTCGTTGCTTATATGTATATGTCTTTCTTTTCTTTGCTTAGTTTGATGGAGAATAGCCTATACTTATGAGGGCTCTTTTGTTATCTCCTATTATAGGCATGGTGTATTTAAAAGGTGATGTGTATAGAAACAACCACTCTAAAATATATTTTCTGAAAGTAACCAGCGATTAATAATTTAATTTTCTTTATTTGGGTAACTATGTGATGACCCTAGAAGGGGTGTCGCAATATCCGGTTTTTACCGATTTATTACTTGCAAGGATCCTAGTACACTTGTCGTGGTCTCAACACTTAGTATTCTAATAGTGGCGATGTTAAACATTCCATCTCGATCGTGAGTTCACCTTCAAGCTAAAGTAAGAGACTTTGTAAGTGACAATACTTGGTCTTTGCCTCAAAGCCTTTGTGAGATGGCTCCCAACGTGGCTGCGGAAATCAGAAATATAGTAATTCCAATCTCTACTGATGCAGGGGATCACTTAATTTGGCCTCACTCAGATACAGGTTCCTTGAGTTTAAAGGATTCTTTTGAGTCTCTTAATCCTCATGAGGCAGCTAATAAGTTGTTCAAATTGATTTGGAACCCTTCCATTCCCCCATCCAAGTCCTTTGTTACTTGGAGATTACTGCATAATAGGATGCCCACAGATGAATGCCTAAAATCCAAGGGTTGTATTGTTGTTTCTAGATGTGATCTTTGTATGCAGACTGATGAGACAGCTGAGCATTTGTTCCTTTTTCGCAGTTTTGCTCAAGATATTTGGTCATGGTTGAGTAATTGCTTTGGTAGTCAGCTTGATCTTTCATCCTTTGGGACTGTTTTTTCGATATTAGATGGGAAATGGAGTAGCCAAGTTTCTGATGTGATCAAATCTGCCATTCTAAATGTTTTCTATTGGATTTGGCATAGTAGGAACCAGAGCAGATTTCACATCTCTAAAACTTCATTGTCAAGTGTTCTTAGTTGTATTACATCAGCTACAAATCTCATGGTAACTCATATCAAAGGAACAACCTCAAATTCAATTGAAGATTTTAAAATTTTGAAGATGTTCAATATTAATGGCAAAGTCAGCAAAGCTCCAAAAATTCTGCAAGTTTCTTGGACTCCTCCTCCAGTCAACTGAATCAAATGCAATTCGGACGGTTCAAGAAAAGGAGCTCCTGGCCTGGCTGCTATTAGGGTATTTTTCGTGGTTCTAGAGGTGAAATTGCTGGTTGTTTTGCTTATTCTATAGGAGAATCATATGCTCAATTGTTGGCAGCCATGATTGCAATTGAGTTAGCCTTTCAAAGAGGATGGAAGAGGCTTTGGCTTGAGTGTGACTCTCTTCTAGTAGTTCAAGCTTTTAAATCTGACCACATTGTTTCTTGGAGCTTAAAGAATAAATGGGATAATTGCAAACTCCTCTTGTCATAGATAAGTTTTGTGGTTTCCCATATTTTCAGAGAAGGGAATGTTTGTGCTGATAGATTAGCCAAATTTGGTATAGATAATTAGGGTTTTCATTGGTGGGATTTAACACCAAATTTTATTTGAGATGATTTTTTTAGGAATAAGTTAGGTTTGCCTAACTATAAATTCAAATAGATTTCCTCATGGGTTTTGGTTTAGTCCCCCCATGCTCTTTTGTGATTTTTTCTTTCTTTAATTTTAGATGTGCTGCAAATGATTGGTAGGTTCTTTGGTGCCAACCTAGTTGGGATCACTTTTCCTACAGTGATGCTTTTGCACGTTAGCTCAGCAAATTCTGTGTTATCCCCAGCTCATATAGATAACATATAATGTCTCTTTGGGTTCAGAGTTGCTACGTATTTTGAGGATGATGCAAAATGGTGAACCAAGACCATAAAGGGAAAAATATGCAATAGTTAGTCAGAATTCATTAGTACAATCAATTCGATTTGAAGATGACTGATAATGTTCTTAATCGTTGCTGATGGAAGATCCAACCTCACTTGTGCTTCTGTATGGTATCCTCTCTATTTGCCTTCTCTTAATTATCTCTTCTTTTTCATCTACCAATGAAAGGAAAGTCCGCAAATGTGAAGATCCTGAGCTATGGCCAGAAGACTCACGTTCCTTCGAGCGGTGCCTTGATGTACTACCTCAAGGTATGAATAAGATATATGAAGAGAGCAAGTGTTAGAAAATGGGGTATGGATCTGCAACAAAGATGAAGAAAATAATGGTAACGCCCAATCTCCAAGGCGTGTGAGGACACTAGGCTTTAGGTTCGATTCGCCCCCACCAATCTCTCCTCGTAGATTGGATGCAAGAGGTGTAACTTGCGAGTCCCCTTCAGGATACAATGGAGAACTGCCTAAACCAAGCGTATCGACAATGGCAATTTACATAACAATAATCTCCTTAACTCTCTTTACGCATAAGGGAGAAAAGAAGGTGATTTGGAGTGAAGAATGGTTGAGAGATTATGAGTTTTTCGTGTCAATTACTACATGCAGATGGTTCTATTTATAGACCAACTCATGTCACTTGGTGAAAGAAAACAACTCTTCAAAAGTTCCACAAACGGTCAAATTCGATACATAAGTAGTATTAACGTTGATTAACTGACACAAGACATCAGTTGTCCTAGTGGTCAACAGATGCGCTCCATCAACCTTCAGGTACCGTGTTCAGGTCCTCCCAATGTCTCTTTTTATTAAAAATTTGGTCAGTTACATAACTAACATAAAAATTCAAAATCTGCATGCGCTAGGACTTGAACCTGGACCTCATAGTTTACAATGAAGGGACTCAGCCACTCTACCAATCAAGATTTGTATATCAACTATATACCATTATATTAATTTAACCGTTACCAAGAAACCTTTTAAAAAGGATTTTGAAAATCTCTCACAATCCCCCACCATTTTCAAAATGAATCCAAATCCCATTATTCCGGAAATCGCATGCTTTCAGACAAAGGTATCTTGGAGATTTGAACCTTTACTTAGTAAGCCATGGGTTTCACTCATCCCCGAATAAAATGGTAGACAAGCTTTCGACCAAATATTCATTAGAACAAGCGTGCATGACTTACACATGAAATCTCGATACCATTCAACGGCGTGGTAGTGTGACACATTTGGTAAGGCCTTGTGTCGTGTATCCTTTTCACGAGATCTTACAGAGTGAAGCCCAACTCTAAGAAGCGGCCACACTTCACTCTCACATAGGTGGACTTTACCGTAATCACCCCCATAAGTTGGGCACCTCAAGACATATATGCTATAGGTCCATTAAGAGCAAAAGGTCACCCTTTTCTTTTATGTCCTTATGGTTTTCAAGTGCTTTTAAACCTTGGGATGTATCTATTTTTCAAGTACTTGCAATCACTCATATAGTGTACTTTGGCCCATTGAACTCAAGACTTGATGCTACTCAAGATTTGATGCTACTCAAGTGTGAGTCGGGTTTCCACCATTGGTGATCATGTAGATATGGGCTTGAGTCCCATCCCTAGTGATGTTTTCAACACCATATCCCTTATCAGCCCTTTCGTCCAAGGATCTGCAAGATTCCTCTCTGTTTTCACAAAGACTATGGATATTACTCCCTTTGTAATCAAATCTTTTACATAGCTATGTCTTAGCCCAATGTGCCTGGACTTTCCATTATAAACCTGTGTATATGCCTTTGATAGTGTTGATTGACTATCACAATGTATGGATATTGGTGCTATTGGCTTTGGCCAAATTGGTATCTCATACATCAAATTTCTAAGCCATTCAGCTTCTTTCCTTCCTGCTGCCAATGCTATGAATTCTGCAGCCATGATGGAATCAGGAATGCAAGTTTGTTTCTTGGATCCACAAGAAATAGAACCCCCACCAAGTGTGAAGACCCAACCGCTTGTTGAAGCATGATCTTCTCTATAAGTCACCCAACTGGCATCCGTATAACCTTCTAATACTAAAGGATATCCAATATAGTTCAAACTATAATTCATTGTCCCCTTCAAGTATTTCAATACTCTTCGGACAGGATGCCAATGGTCTTTGCTTGGATTACTTGTATACCTACTTAGTCTCCCTACAGGATATGCAATGTCTGGTCTAGTACATGTCATGGCATACATTAAGCATCCAATTACTGTTGAGTATTCAATTTGTGCTACTGGACAACCTTTATTTGGCACTAAATTAGTGTTGTGATCAAAGGGAGTAACAACAGATTGACAATCAAATTCATTAAATTTCTTTAACACCTTTTCTATATAGTGAGATTGGGACAAACCTATATTCTCACCATCTCTTATTAATCTAATCCCTAGTATCACATCGGCTTCCCCTATGTCTTTCATATCAAAATTACTAGAGAGGAAACTCTTTGTTTTTTCCACCTCATCTAGATCAATACCAAATATTAACATATCATCAACATATAAACAAATCATAACACCTTTTCCATTATGGAATTTACTATAAATACACTTGTCAGATTCATTTATTTTATATCCATTAGCTAGCATAACTTGATCAAACTTTTGATGCCATTGTTTAGGAGCTTGTTTTAGTCCATACAATGCCTTATTCAATTTACACGCCTTTTTTTCTTGACCATTAACCACAAACCCTTCAGTCGTGACATATACACCTCTTCATCTAACTCCCCATTAAGAAATGTTGTTTTCACATCCATTTGATGAATGACAAACTTATAGATGGATGCAAGTGCCAATAGCACTCTAATGGAGGCAATTCTTGCCACAAGTGCATATGTATCAAAATAGTCAATGCCATCTTTTTGTGTAAATACCTTAGCAACTAGTCTTGCCTTAAACTTATCTATGGTTCCATCTACCTTCATTTTCCTTTTGAAAATCCATTTACAACCTATAGGTTTGGAACTAGGTGGGAGGTCTACTAATTTCCACGTTTTATTCCCTATTATTGAGTCTATTTCCTCTTGTATAGCTTCCTTCCAGAAAGCGGCATCTTGAGACTTTATTGCCTCATCGAATGTTTTTGGATCACTTTCTGTGTTATAACATATTGGTCCATAACTGTCTGTGGAATCTCTTGTTCCTTCAACAAGGAACATGAAAAAGTCTGGTACATACGTTTTCTCTTTCCTAGCTCTCTGACTTCTTCTAAGTTTTGAACTCTCTAAAGTATCATTATTAAATACATTGGTTTCTAGATTATGTGCATTACTATGAACATCATTTTTGTGACTTGGAATTGAGTTAAACCTATCTTCTTGAAAGATAGCATCCCTGGACTCAATTATTGTATTTACAGCATATGAGTCATTAGATTCTATAACCATGAATCTATATGCTTTGCTATTTTTAGCATAGCCCAGGAACATACATTCAATTCCCCTTTCACCTAATTTCTTTCTTTTTGGTTCAGGAACTTTTACTATTGCCCTACAACCCTAAACTTTGAAATAGTCAAGGTTGGGATTTCTATTTTTCCAAGTTCATATAGGGTTATTTTGTTCCTTTTGTTTGGAACTCTATTCAAGATATAACAAGCCGTCAACAAGGCTTCTCCCCAATAACCCTTTGCTAGACCAGAATATGATAACATTGCATTTACCATTTCTTCAAATACCCTATTTTTCCTTTCAGCTATGCCGTTTTGTTGTGGGGAATAAGGTGCGGTTGTTTGGTGAATTATTCCAGTAGACTCAAAGTAACTAGGGTTATAGAACTCTCCTCCTCTATCACTCTTAAAACATTTAATAAATGTTTCATGTTGAAGTTCTACTTTTGTTTTAAATATCTTAAATTTATCTAACACTTCATCCTTTGAATGCATTAAATATATATACATAGAAATATCTAGTACAATCATCTATGAATGTCACAAAATATTTTTTACCACCTATAGTGGGCCAACCATGTAAATCACATACGTTAGAATGAATTAAATCTAACACTTTAGAACTTCTTTCAACTCTAGGAAAAGGAAATCTAGTTATCTTAGTTAGCATACAAGTTGTACATGCATCCGAAATCCTACTTGTTTTAGGAATAAAACATGAATTCATCATTTCATCCATTTTCCTAAAATTAACATGTCCTAAACGAGAATGCCATAAATTATAAGACTCAACAATATAAGCATAAATAAATCCATTATCATTAATAATGTTGAGTTTGAACATATTCTCACAAAGGTATCCCTTTCCTACAAACATTCCTCCCTTAGAGAGAATAAACTTGTCTCCCTCAAATACACATTTGAACCCATACTTTTTAAGTAACGGTACAGAAATTAAATTCTTCCTAACATCTGGTACATAATAAACATCTATAAGAGTGACTACTTTTCCCGAAGTGAATTCTAGTTCCACCATTCCTTTGCCTTTAACTTGGACAGTTGATGCATTTCCCATATATAGAACGGTTCCATCTTCTTCATTAATTTTCTTGAAGAGATCCTTGTTCTTACACACATGGCGAGTTGCGTTGGAGTCAATCCACCATGATCCAACATCTTCTATCATGTTGATTTCGAAAATAACTGCAACAACACTGTCCTTTGTTGCACTAGATTCCTTCTCTTTTTCCTTTTTCAGGAGATGACAATTCCTCTTGAAATGTCCCGGTTTTCCACAATAGAAACAACCATTTTTATTTTTATTTTTCTTGTAGTCATTCTTTTTGTTGTTTTCATGAGATTTTCCAAAATCTCAATTCCTCTTTTTAGAGGACTTACCAGATTTCCCTTCCTCTACCACATGCACCTTCTCATGAACAGAATGTTCTTTAGTATCATCTTTTTACGATACTCTTCTTCTAAACGAAGGTGATTACCCAATTGTTGAAGAGAAATGTCATCTTTCCGATGTTTAAGACTTCTTTTAAAGTCTTTCCATGAAGGAGGAAGTTTGTCAATGATTGAGGAGACAATGATGGTTTCATCCATGTGCATATTATGTTGTTTGTAGTTATTGAGAATACGTTCAATTTCATGCATTTGTTCCATGATAGGCATACCATCAACATTTTATAATTATTAAAATGACTAACAAGAAATTTCTTACTTGTTGCATCCTCCATCATGTATCTTGCCTCAAGTTTCTCCCAGAGTTCTTTGGAGGATCCCGCATTTGGATACACATCAAACAATGAGTCGGTCATGCCATTCAAAATATGCCCCATGCAAATGTAGTCATCATTAACCCATTTGTTCCTCTCACGAGTTTCATTGATGGTCTCATCCTCTCTTTCCTCTGGTCTTGGTGTGTTCAACACATATGCCACCTTCAATGTTGTAAGAAGGAAGTGCATCTTCTTTTGCCAACGATGAAAGTTTCCACCTTCGAACCTCGCAAGTTTCATAAAGTCAGAAGTCATCTCCTTCAATGTTGCAACCATTGTTACAGAAAATCGAACCTAAAGATTGTTAGAAAATGGGGTATGGATCTGTAACAAAGAAGAAAAAAATAATGGTAACACAATCTCCAAGGCGTGTGAGGACACTAGGCTTTAGGTTCGATTCGCCCCCACCAATATCTCCTTGTAGATTGGATGCAACAGGTGTAACTGGCGAATCCCCTTCAGGATACAATGGAGAACTTTAGTTTGGTTTGCACACCCTAAACCAAGCGTATTGACAATGGCAGTTTACAGAACAATAGTCTCCTTAACTCTCTTTGCGCATAAGGGAGAAAAAAAGGTGATTTGGAGTGAAGAATGGTTGAGAGATTCTGAGTTTTTTGTATCAATTACTACATGTAGATGGTTCTATTTATAGACCAACTCATGTCACTTGGTGAAAGAAAACAACTCTTCAAAAGTTCCACAAACGGTCAAATTCGATACATAAGTAGTATTAACGTTCATTAATTGACGCAAGACATTAGTTGGCCTAGCGGTCAACAGATGTGCCCCATCAACCTTTAGGTACCCTGTTCAAGTCCTGCCAACGTCTCTTTTTATTAAAAATTTGGTCAGTTACATAACTAACATAAAAATTCAAAATCTGCATGCGCTAGGACTTGAACCTGGACCGCTTAGTTTACAATGAAATGACTCAACTACTCTATCAATCAACATTTGTATATCAATTGTACACCATTATATTAATTTAACCGTCACCAAGCAACCTTTTAATAAGGATTTTGAAAATCTCTCACAGCAAGTAAACAGGCTAATCCACATACTACATGGAGGCCCCAAAAGCATTTAAGATTGAGTCTGTCCACTTCAAGCTTTGCACCTTGTAATAGGCAAGCTCTGCTCAAAACCCATTTGTCATGGATCCTTTGTAAATCTCCATTCAATGCCAACTCCAAAATGGTAGTGGACACATCAACTGCTAATGGCAAGTCTCATAGAAAGGCCTTGAAGAGAAAAGGACCTGAAATAATGAAATACTAACAAGTACCAACAATTGATAACTTGAAATAACCAACTAATTAAGCATGGCATATTAAACTCCTAAAACTCAAGTGTTATTGAAACATGTTACTTAAAAAGTGCAGGAATGTAAAGTCCCCCAAACTTTTTCTCGCTACTTTAGAATAACAAGTAATGCTAACTTCAGTACTTAACAGGCATAAGAATATGTTCTCGCAAAAAATAATCAAGTAAAAGCTCTCTTATCCCGCCCTTAAATGCTTATTCTTTATTATATATAATCCGGGGAATATCAATGTTTCATGATTATTGGCTTCTAAAACCTATATATTATACACAAACCAAAACAAGTTCTGTCAAATTTTTGATTTAGCTTAGGAAAGCTATCACATACATGTTTTATTGATTTTATGCATCATTTTTTAACACTAGGGTCAGGACAGTCACTGTATTTAAGAAATATTTACACTATATATATTTAATTGAATTGAAATCATGTAAAAATCCTATCCTCCCACCACCTGGACGAGGGCTTTACACTTGTAGAATATGATATTACTAAGGGCATCTCAAAGAAAAACAAAATAAAAAACTATAAAGTAAAGTATCAGGTTTAATATCAATCATTCATCAAACATACCATTATAAACGGAGCGCCAGAGCTCCACTTGATCAGGTTGAGACATGTTCATGACATTCTTGCAATTCCCATTTATTACATATGCAGCCTGCAATAAAATAAAAATTCAGGAAAGGACAATGAAAATAAGATCATTTAACATCTCCCATCCAAATTCTTTTAAAAACTAGTGACGTGGCCGTTAACCCCCTCAGTGATGCGTAACATGGCAAAAACTAGCATATAAAAAAAACTTTTATTTAAAATTAAAATTATAAAACTAAAAAAAAGGAAAAGATCAACCGATCGAGGGGCGCACCTCAACCTGTTCGCCCCATTGGTTCTTGTGAGGAAGTTGAAGAATTGAGTCTGAACTTAGCGGTTGTAATATCAGACTCAAACAACAGAGATGGCAAATTCTACATACAAGGAAATGGTGGGTCAACAAGAATATCCATGGCTTGAGTCTATGGTTAGTACTAATGGTGGTAATGGATCATCAAGGGTTCAATGTAGCAAAACCTAGCTCCTTTTATATTGAGTTTCCCATTCTCTTCATCCTTTTCATGTTTTGATTCCCAATATTCTAACTACCCAGATTCGGTTCTAATAAAAAGTTGTAATTTGAAAGACCTAGGGAACACCATTAACGTGGGTGATAAACCATAATGTAACACCCTTCTCGGCGCTACATCGTAAGTGACATTTTAAGGCCAAAAAGTAAGTTAATTAAAATTGACAATAAAAGAATGGGGTAATTTTTTTTCTTTTTCGTAAGTCGTAAATATAACTACTTTGTTTTACATGAATGGATAATAAAATATTCCATTATCACAATTGGGGTCATGAGTTCGAAAATCATTTACGTAATACCCAACCCGACTCATAAACAGAAATTATTGAATGTACAGACTCAACATAAAGATGTGGAGACGTAGCTCCTAAAATATAAGATACTTGGAGTCACAGCTCCATAGACAGTTACATTAACTTCCAAACATACCCAGCTGGGCGATAGTCGCGTCGTCGCGTGTGTGTTGCGCGCCGCGCTCTGCGATTCCGGCAAGTGTACCGGATTGCCGTCAAGTAATAAAAGATATCGAACCCACGTAGACTGTGTTCCCGAATCGCAATAAATTATCAAATCGAGTGAATCTGGACTTTGTAAAAAGGATTTTTATGTTTTGAGTGAAAAGGATTTTGAATTTGAAATTAAAAGATAGATGAGCAGAAAACAATTAAAACAGAAAACAAATGTTTTTGGGGTTTTAGATTTAAACGGATTCCTAGGGATTTGGGTTACCTTTGAGGTCTGTTTATGTTGCTAATCTGATTTACCTTTGTTGATTACCGAAATTGCCTTGAAGGCGAGTTTATCCTCTGATAGCTTAAGCTCCCTCTCGGGTTACAAAAGCCGTGCCCAATTGACCCGATCCCTACTCTCGTGGTAGTCGATCTCATATTGGACCCTTTGCGCTTCGTGACAACTCGTTGCTCCTCGAGGGACGGCTTCTAACTCTAGTGATTTCAGTCCCAAGTCTGACTTCTATAGGTCCGACACCTAAGTTCACCGCTAGGTTCCTCCTTAGAATGTCTCAGTCATGCAAATAACCTAAGTTCACCTCTATGTTACTACTTATATCAGCATCTCGCAGATAATCGTCCGCCGGACTTTACGAGTGAAACACACTAGAAATCCTAAGTTCACCGCTAGGTTCCTCCTTAGAACGTCTACGTCACGCAAATAAGCGGTCACCGAATTTATGAGAGATTAACACACTAGAAATCATATCTAAAACAATAACGAAATCAACAACGATTTTACATCAAATCAACAACATTTACAAAACTCGGGCAGAGCCCCAATCCCTAGAAACAAACTACTACTCCAGTCTTGCCATGGAGATGACAAGCTGGGTTGACAACATAATGAAAAAATACAAAAATCAGAGAAGAGAGGAGGAGAGGAGAAGATGATCCTAAAATGTAGCCAAAAGGTTTCCTAGTTGATGTGTTTTCAGATCTCCCATTTCTGCCTCTGCCTGGTCCTTATATATATATGTGGGAAGTTAGAGTCCCAATCTAACTCAAATTCTGATCCAATTCGGTTTCTTCTGGTCCAAGTAATGCGCGTCACGGCCGTGATGGCCATCACGGCCAGGCCGTGATGGCCATCACGGCCAGGCCGTGACGGTCTCTATTTCTGGCACTTTTGCAAAATCTAGCCTTCTCGCGAGGCGAGAGTGAGCTCGTGTCGCGAGCCTTCATTTTGTGGCCGTGATAAGAATTACGGCTGTGGCCGTGATGGGCTCTGACTTGTGGGGGTTTTTGGTCACGGCCGTGATGTCTATCACGGCCAGGCCGTGATGCACTCGACTTGACCTTTGTTCCTTTTCAGTTTTGCTCGATCATGGCCGTGATGGGCATCACGGCTAGGCCGTGATGGGCTCTGTTTGGCTCATTTTCTTCACTTTTAAAGCTCCATCTTCATCCAAACTCCATCATGGTTGATCTTGAGCATTTTACCCTTGATTTCTGCAAAACAACACACGAAAACCGCCTTACCTGTTCCAAAGGAAAAATAACCTAAAATCTAATAAAAATATGCCTAAACTACATGAAAATGCATGCAAAATGATAGACAAAGATGATGTGAAATCACACTCATCAAATCACCCCAAGCTTAAAACTTTGCTTGTCCTCAAGCAATTACTCAGGCCATAAGATAAATCAATCAAACCATGGATAGTGAACCAAGAACCCTAGAATATAGGCTGGCCCTCTTCTCCAAAGGTTGTGGAAGATACGATAGCCAATGGAGACAATGCTTCACCTCACTCACTACTTGAATTCTTGTTTCCTTTTCGATCAACAACACTATCCCTGACCCCTTTCTCTTTCCGCTCCATTCACTTCACTCTCATTAGGATTCATGTCTTAGTTCTTAGCAACGTCTTCTCTAAAAAGGTAATGCTCTAAACTCAATCTAATTTTGCTGTTTTCTATATACTCATCTCTAATTCACCTCTTCTCTAACACACCAGATTCACCCTCTTGTAAGACTCTTAGCTCGTTTTTGGTTCCAACTCCGTGGTCCACCGCATCCATAAAACCACGATAATGCTCCAATAAATTATTTGTTCTAGTTTTTTTTCTTCTATACTCTATCTAATTTTTATTATTTTTTCTATACTCGTCTCTGATTCACCTCTTCTCAAACTCACTAGATTCACCTCTTGTGAGACTCTTAGCTCATTTTTTGTTCCAGCTCCGTCGTCCACCGCCACCATTAAACCGCGATAATGCTCCAATCACTACATGAAAATAAGTGAATAGTGACAACAATATAGCGGCGGTTACATAAACCGTCGCCGGTTAATGGATCATCACCTAAATTAGCGGCGGTTTTAATAAATGCCTTAATCAAATTAATTTTAGCGGCGGTTTGTATAAAAACCGTCAAAATCATCATTAAATTATCGACGGTTTATGATGAACCGCCACAAAATTAATCGATTTTTACATTTTCGCGGGTTCTCAATTAGTTTATGCTACTTTCACAAAAAAACCCACACAATTTCTGAACCTAAACCCTAACCCATGCAGTTTCTTCTTCAACGTCGTCGTGGATGTCTTCGTCAAGCTTCATGAACCCTAACACAGACAAGGCAAGTGTTCCTCAAGCTTCATCACTCTCCTTTTTCACTACTCTGTTGCTCTTTGCGTTTTTGTTCTCGCTTCAGTTCCATGGAAATCATTGATACTCTGTTACATTTTCTTCTTCTTTTTTTTCCAGTACTTTCCTCAGTTAGTTGTGAAGTCCTACAAGCTTAAAGGTACGTAATCTGCCTCTTTTGATTATCTTCTTTTTTAGGGAATCAATAACAAACGCTCAGTGATGTATTGAGGAAACAAATGCTGTGATTTCCATAAAACTGAGTGCGAGAGTTGAATTTTATATTTTTATGATTTGTTTATGTAAGTAATCATGTATATTTGATTTGTTGTGTTTCTAATTATATATATTATAGGTGTTTATGGTTAATAGTGAAATCATGCATAGGATACAATGTTGGTGAAGATTTTATTGTCTTCTGGTAGAAAAGTTTTGTTATTTGAGTTGAACTTTTGTCTTGGATAGAATGTGTTCTGCATTGGTGTTTATGTTTGTTCAGTTTCCATGGTTAATAACTTTGTGAATTTCGGGCCTGTATCATTTCTGCTATTTTTTTAAGCTAGGAATACAGGAAGGATCTTGGACGTTTGTGGTTTCTAGGATTTGCTAGAAGCTTAAAGGTATATTGTTCATGAGGAGGTAGGATAGGATTGATGAAAGTCTGAGTTCTGAGTCAACATTATGCAATCAACTAGTGGTTCTTACTGAGATTGTTTTGGTGCATTAACTTCTACATATTTCTTTTACGATTATAAGAAGGATATTTAGTTTCACTATGGATTTTTCATTATCATTTTTCTTGTCAAGTTGCAGCATTGTATGAATGAGTGAACTTAAATAAAACAAAAATTAAGACACAATTGATTTATGAGACACTCAACAAACTTTCTTGATCCCACAATGTTTTTTGGGGACACTCAACAAACTGTCCTAATCTCACAGTTGGTTTATGAGATGCATTAAATCTTCAATCAACACCTAAATCCTTTCAGCACGATGCTCCTTCTCTGTTATTTTGGATATAAGTTAGTTAGTGTTTTGGTTGGTTTGATCTCTTGAGGGATGCAATTGTTGCTGAGCAGGATGTTTGTAAGGAGAACAAGTATAGGAATAGGATGACACATGCTCATTATTTTACGCTTGATTAACTAGCTTGATAAAAAATGTTACGCTAAGCTCAGATGGTGCCCCTCACTGTAAAATAATTACAAGAAATATATAGGAAAAATAAAAAGAATGGTTTCTTGCTCCTTTTTATTATTTGGGGAAGATGGGCTTGTATATTAGACATATAAACATTCCAAATGGTCATATATATGTGTTTACACTTGGTTTGCTATATGACAAAAAGGATGATCCTTCTCCATGCCATATTAAGGTGAAAAAACAGGTTATAATACACTATAAGTCTAGTCTTGCCAAGTGTCCAAAAGATAAAAGTTCAGAAACTTTGATGGTTCATATATATGTGCATAGGAATCGCTACAAGCAAGTAAAAGAGCATTAGGCTTGATTTTATTGAATAATAACAAGTCTTGTTTCTTAAAATTTCCCAGTTAGCTATAGTGGTGATGGTTTTATACTTCAATTTTCATTGCTTCCTCCACTTAGTCATCCTGTTAAACCAAAGTATTTGTGTGCCTTCTGCCTATTGCCTTTTATAACCTTGTAGTAGTGTTTTTATATTATACATCTACCTTTTCTCAATTTGCTGATTACTGATGTTGTGTGAAAAATCCAAATTTCAGTTAATGTTAATTTCCTAATATCAGTTCATAGACTAGAATTTATAAGAAGAGAAAAAAAAAAGATATTCAAGGCTCATAATCTACCCTATGAAATCGATTTAGCATGGACTGAGTTTTATTTGAATGTAAACTGCCCCATTGTCTTAAGAATAAGTAGTTATTTTTCCTTAATCAGGTTTCTATATGCTTCAATTTTTTAGCTATGTAAGTTTAGGATTATATTGATATTGGACGTATCAACATGTAAGCCCAAAACAATCTGCAAACAGAAACTTGCATTGGTTTACTGACCAATAATTTATAATGTTGCAAATGACTAGAAAGAGGGGTGACTATTCTCTCAAAATTAATTCTCGAAATTGTTGTTTACTCTTCAATTGTTATAGTAACATTCTTAATAGTCCTCTGGAATGTAAATATGTAATAACCCTGAAAAGAAAAAAGCTATAAGATTCTTAATAGATCACCCGGCCCGCCCATTGAAAAGAACACACTCATCAGGCCTCTTAGTAAAAGTGGGCTATATAGGCCTTGAGTTTAGTTTGGTTTGGCCATGTTCATGACTTTTTTTTTTTTTAACATTCATGTCTTAATTGTTGTTTTAAGAACTGGGCATTGGGTATGACTTGGGTTTCCAAATGTTTGATACAATAATTTTTTAAGTGAGTTTTGATTTCTTGTTTATATTATTTACTAACAATAACTTTTTTTCTAACTCAATATATCATTTATTGATTGTCATTTTTGTTAAATATGCAGGAAAAAGCTGAGAAAAAATGCAGCAAATCGACAAAAGAAAGTAATTCATCACACATTAGGGTCAAAGTCTTTTCCAAGAAAGAAGGATGAAATGGTATAATCGTAATTATTGTTATGATGTTGAATAATTTTTGGAAATGAAGTGATTTTATTATAACATTACTGCTTGTATGGTAAAAAACTTAGGAAAATCAAGACAAGCGACCCTGTAGTAAAGGTGATATGTATCCTATCACTCATAAAAGAAAGGATGGATCTTATGTTAGAGAGGAGGCAAGACTCAAAGCAGTAAGTTTGGATGGAAATTGTTTTCTTTGGATTTACTGTTACATATTTTGAACATTGTCTAGTTACTTATATGTAGGAACAATTACAAAATGAAATTAATAACTGCTAATGAGAATGAGGCTTTGGTAAAAGTTTTTGGACCAGAGCATCCTGGACGACTCCGTGGTGTGGGATTCAGGGTGACCAAAACTCAAATAGATGGACCCACCTATCGGTCTAATGACTTGCCAGCAGCTAATGCAAAAATTCAAAAGCTAGAATATGAAGTTGATGGGTTAAAGACACAAGTAGTTGAAATGGATGAATTAAAGGGAAAACTTGTTGACTATGATGACATGAAATCCCAAGTTACTTTTCTTAAGCAAAATTTTAAGGGAAATCAGGTAATTAGTTATGGTTTCAACTTAGTGAATTTGGATGTCTTTGTTGTGAAATTAGTTATTCGCATCTAATTTGTGGTTTTATCTTTCAATTCCAGGTGGCATACTTACAATCGCCTAGAGAAGTGAGCCGATCTTCTGCCTCTAGTCATGACCCTGAAGATCGTGGAACTTCATCATCACACAGGCTTAATTAGATATATTATATTTAAATGGTGTCAAGAACTTGTATTTACATATGTTTTTATGTTAGGATAATTTTGAAATACTCTTGAACAATATTTGTGCTATTTGCAAATTATATGTTTTTATGTAGGGATAATTTTGAATTACCCTTGAACAATATTTACGCAATTTGAACAATTAATTTTTTTTATCATTTTAATGATTAGGTTTTGAAGCATTTTTGTGTATCAATTTGATAAATTTATTAGTTCTTAATCTAAAGTTTTTATTAAAGTAGGGATATTAAAAAAAGTTTGACAAATAATGAATTGAATCAGTTTTTTTTAAAAAAAATTTAATATTTTGTGGCGGTTAAAACCACCGCTATATTTATATCTACAATTTATGTAATAGCTTTGGTGGTGGTTCCAAACTGCCGTTATGATTTATCTGCATTATAAATTGTGATACTTTGCGGTGGTTCCAAACCGTCGCTACATTTTATATTGATTTCAAAATATGTTTTTTGTGGCGGTTTCTAACCGCCGCTAAATTTGCGACCGTAGTGCCAACGGTTGTGCAAAACTGCCGCAAAACAGCTTCGCGACGGTCACTTCTAAGGCGGTTTCCAAACAGCCGTAAAACATTTTAGCAAAGGGTTCAAACCGCCTCTATTTGACATATAAAACTGCCGCAAAACACCATATTTTTTGTAGTGAATACACTGCTTATGCTATTTTTTTCTTCTCTACACTCTATCTGATTTTGTTGTTTTATCTATACTCGTCTTGATTCACCTCTTCTCAAACACACCGGATTCACCTCTTGCAAGACTCTTAGCTCATTTTTGGTTCCATTTCCATGGTCACCACCACCATAAAACCACGGTAATGCTCCAATACACTACTTGTTCTAATTTTTCTCTCTCTATGATCTATCTAATTTTGATGTTTTTTCTGTGTAATTCACCTCTTCTCGACCACACAAGATTCACCTCTTCCAAGACTCTTAGCTCATTTTTGGTTGCAGCTTCGTCGTCTACCACCACCATAAAACCACGGTAATGCTCCAATACACTACTTGTTGTATTTTTTTTCTCTATACTCTATCTAATTTTGTTGTTTTCTATGTACTCGTCTCAGAATCACACTTCTCAAACACCCTAGATTCACCTCTTGAAAGACTCTTAGCTCATTTTTTGTTACAGCACCATCGTCCATCGCTGCCAATAAACCACGGTAACACTAGTGCAAAATATACTTTTTACATCGGGGTTTTAACATCGGTTTTAAAAAAACCGATGTGAAAAAGGAGGCGGTGGCATTTTTGAAATTAAATTGAAAATTTTTAACATCGGTTTTATATTTAACCGAAGTTATAAAGGTTTTAACATCGGTTTTTTTTAAACCGATGTTGAAAATTGAACCAAAAATTAAAAATTAAAAAGTACATACTTTAACACATCGATTTTGTTATAACCGATGTGGAAATGTGTATGTTTTAACATCGGTTTTTTAAAAACCGATGTGGAAAAACGAATAAAAAAATTAAGGAAATAAATAATATAACTTTTAACATCGGTTGTAAAATAACCGATGTGTAAAACTTTATAACATCGGTTTTTATTAACCGATGTGTATTGTTATCTGTCATTTTTAATTCCCTCTTCCCCCTTTTCATTTTCATGCTGAGACCTTTTCATCTGTCCTTTTCATCTGCATGCCTGTGAGCTCACTCTCCCTCCTTTTCGTTTTGATTTATTTGAATATTTGCGCCAGTTCTTCAACCCTAGTTTACACCAACAGCGGCGGCCGTGAAAGTCCTAACCTCTAACCCTATATTATACTGGTTGCTGCGCCTGCAACTTAAGGAGACCCACCACTCCGTTCGTGCTTCTGTGAAGAGGACCGTTACTAACGAACCACCACTTCGGTCTCTTAGAATCTCACAACTCTGGTACGTTCTCTCTGCTGAAAATATTGTCTAGGCTCTGTCATGAGTGTGTTAGTGCCTTGTTGTGACCCCTTTGATGAAGTTTGTGTCTTGAGTCCTTGTTCTGTGTATACTTGTGTTGTTCTGTGTGTGAAGTGTTATAAAGTGGGAATCTATGTCTAATCCACCATAGTGGAAATGGCTCCAAGACTGGATTTTTCCAGTGGTGGTATCACGCGTCACAGCCGTGATGCCTGTCACGGTTAGGCCGTGACGGATTCTGCCATGGAGGTTGCTTCACTGGTTGGTCTGTCACAGCCGTGACCACCATCACAGCTAGGTCGTGATCAGTTCTGCCTGTGAGGGTCTGGTTCAGTTGGCATGTCACGGTCGTGATGGACATCACGGGCTGGCCGTGACCAGTTCTGACTTTTTCAGCTCTACTGTATCATGGCCGTGATGGCTGTCACGGCTAGGTCGTGATGGGCTCTGTTTGGCTCATTTTCTTCACTTTTCAAGCTCCATCTTCATGCAAGATACATAATTAGTAAAGCCTTAGTTTCCCGTTTGAGATGCAATACTAATGAGCACACGTGTATGTGCTTAATGTACCGCTCATTGTGTTGGATCTTGAATTGTCCAAAGTTGGACAGTTTGGGAAAAAACTTTTTCTTAATTCAGTTAAAATAGTTATTCATTGATTCTAATGTTATATACTTGATGAAAGTTTGGATTGATACATTTCCTTTCGTTCTCCGGGTGCATACTTTATCGTGGTGGATGTCATCGCGTTCAAGCAGTGTACATCGGAGACCGAAGGGAAATGCTGCCGAAATTTTGTCGAGTATGAGCATGAGAGTTAAGGACTAACTGTTAACCGAATGTTGAAAAAGTTTCTTCTCGAATGGGATAGGGCCATACCCTGTCATAAGAAGTGGTTGATGAATATGTTGGACTAAGTACGAAGTTATTGGTTTAGTCATGGATCGCGGTTGGATGAATGCTAGACGGACAAGTGATGAGTATGAGAATGGACTGGAAGATTTTCTACAGTTTGCAAAAACAATGCTCCTGATAGTGGTAACGGAAGGTTTTATTGTTCTTTTGTTAACTGTTTGAATGAGAGATGACTAGAAGCTGAGGAGATACGTGATCATCTTATTTGTGAGGGGATTTGCAAGAGTTATACAACATGGATATGTCATGGTGAATCGTTACACAGGTCGAGGGTGTCGGATAGAGAGGAAGTTGATGACATGGAAATGGACGATGGACTAGAGGACATGATCCGTGATGTTGGGCAAGAGTCTTTTCGGCGCGCACATGTGTATGATACTTTGTGCAGTGATGCGGAAGTGGCTTTGTATCTGGGGTGCACTAATTTCACACGGTTGTCAGCGGTGTTAAGATTGTTCAATGTGAAGGCGAGAAATGGGTGGAGCGATAAAAGCTTTACCGAATTGCTTGAGTTGTTGAAAGACATGCTTCCAGAAGGTAACACATTGCCATCTCGAAACTATGAGGCGAAGAAGATACTGTGTCCGATGGGTATGGAGTGTAAGAAAATACATGCTTGACCCAATGATTGCATATTGTACAGGAAAGAGTTTGAAGAGATGCACGAGTGCCCCAGGTGTGGGGTACCACGCTACAAAGTGAAGGATGATGATTCTAGTTGTGATGTGATCACCAAAGGTCCTCCTGTGAAGGTGTTATGGTATCTTCCAGTGATTCCGCGGTTCAAGCGATTGTTTGCTAATGTAAATGACGCAAAGAACATTAGATGGCATGCAGATGAGAGGAAGTGTGATGGACAGCTTCGACATCCGGCCGATTCTTTGCAATGGAAGAGAATTGATAGTTTGTTTCCGGATTGTGGCAATGAGCCCAGAAACCTCAGGCTTGGACTTATTACCGATGGAATGAATCCATATGGAAACTTAAGTAGTATTCATAGTTCATGGCATGTTCTCCTGGTAATTTACAACATGTCTCCTTGGTTGTGCATGAAGCGCAAATACATTATGTTAAGTATGATGATTTCGGGTCCTAAACAGCCAGGAAATGATATTGATGTTTATCTGAGTCCCTTGATTGAAGACTTGAGAATGTTGTGGGATGAAGGCGTTGATGTGATCGACGGGTATTGCCGTGAGACATTCAGATTGCGTGCCATGTTTTTTGCACCATCAATGTCTTTCCAGCATACGGGAACCTGTGTGGGTATAGTGTTAAGGGGCATAAAGCATGTCCAATATGTGAAGAAGGCACATGTTATCATCAACTGCAACATGGAAGGAAGACGGTTTGCCTTGGGCATCGGAGATTTCTCTAACGTAATCATCCTTATCGTAGATTGAGGAAAGCTTTCAATGGACTTCCGGAGAATGAAATTGCTCCGGTGGCCTTGACTGGAGAGCAAGTTTATGAAAAGGTGAACAACACTAATGTTATCTATGGGAAGACCAAGAATAAGGCTATCGAGAAGAAGATATGGAAGAAGAGGTCAACCTTCTTTGATCTTCCATATTGGTGCAAGCTTGATGTAAGACATTGTATTGATGTGATGCATGTGGAGAAAAATGTGTGACAGTTTAATCGGAACACTTCTCAACATTCAAGGCAAGACAAAGGATGGTGTGAATGCTCGTCTGGATCTAGTTGCGATGGGTATACGAGAGCAGTTAGCTCCACTTAAAGTGGGGGATAAGAAGACTTATTTGCCCCCAGCATGTCATACTTTATCAAAAAAAGAGAAAAGAAGTTTCTGTGAATGTCTACGGGGAGTCAAAGTGCCACAGGGTTACTCTTCAAATATCAAAAGACTTGTCTCAATGAAAGATCTCAAATTAGTTGGCTTAAAGTCTTATGATTGTCATGTCTTGATGCAACAACTACTACCGGTGGCCATTCGTGACATATTGCCTAAAAAAGCCAGACATGCCATTACTAGGTTATGCTTATTCTTCAATGCTATATGTAGCAAGGTCATTGGAGATGTATTTTCCACCTTCATTTTTTGACATCATGGTTCATTTGATTGTTCATCTAGTGAGGGAGATTAGATTGTGTGGCCCCGTTTATATAAGGTGGATGTACTCGGTTGAGCGATACATGAAGATCTTGAAAGGATATATGAAAAATCCACACCGTCCTGAAGCATCTATTGTTGAAAGGTATGTTGCAGAAGAAGCTATTGAGTTTTATACAGACTACATGTCAGAAGCGGAACCTGTAGGACTTCCGAAGTCTCGTCACGAAGGAAGATATGATGGTAAGGGTACACGAGGTATGACTGTTAAGAGCATGGATCGGGAGGAAGTGCTTCAAGCACATTTGTATATATTGAATAACACTGATGAGGTTGAACCATACTTATGTGAGATTAAAAGCATTATCAATGAAACTTACCCTAGAATGAATGAAAAATGGTGTTTGAACAAGCATAACAAGACTTTCTTGAACTGGTTTAAAGAAAAAATTGCAAAGGATGGTATTGCTTCTGATAAATTAAAATGGCTAGCACAGGGGCCTAACTTTGATGTCATATGCTGGAGTGGGTACGATATCAATAACTTTTCCTTCTATACAAAGTCCCAGGATGACAAAAGTACAATGCAAAACAGTGGGGTTATGGTCGTCGCTGAGTTCATGCATTTCTCTAGTTCGAAAGATAAAAACCATGTTATGACATCCGTTTCATACTTTGGAATCATTGAAGAGATATGGGAGGTTGATTACATGAAGTTTAGAGTACATATTTTTAAATGTTAGTGGGTCGACAGTAACAATGGTGTGCAAACCGATGAGTTAGGATTCAAATTGGTGGACCTTAATAAGGTAGGTAATAAAGAGGAGCCTTTCATCATGGCATCCCAAGCAAAACAAGTGTTTTATATCCGTGATCCTTCTAACAAAAGGTGGTCAGTGGTTCTCCAGGGAAAAAACATGTATAATGGTAGTGAGGGAAATCACGATTCAACTCTTGATATTTCTGATACTCCTTCTTTCTCAACACGAGTGCCTAATTTCAATGAGGAAAATGAAGTGGATGATGTACATGCTACTCGTAATGATCACCAAGAAGGGTTATGGGAGAACTTTACTAATTGACCACAAAGTAAGTTTAGTTTGAGTTATGTTTAAAGGCATATTATATGTTTACGTTGATATTTATAAGTTATGTTTACGTACGTTGATCGATATTTATAAGTTATGTTTGATATTTATCCTGACATACTAACAAGTTTTTTTTGTTTAAACAGGTATACATGATTGATCGTGAGGATATCCCTCCTTCATGCAGCGGGTCGGAGACCCCGTCTACTGGTAGAAAGGGTAGACGTGCCACACGAATGAGGAATTTGACTGCCAACCGTGGTTCAAATCAAAGGATAAGAATAGACTTTGATAATAACCGCAATCCTATTGGGCCAATGGCAGAGCAGTTTAACAGTTTTTTGGCGAGTCTTGCTAGGAGCAGGCCTAGTATACTCATTGATATTTGGAAAGATGTACCGGCGGACGTGAAGGATCAGATATGGGAGAGTATTCTGGTATCTATACTTTTATGTCCTGTGTTTGTCTGTATCTACTTTATTTTTATCTTAATAATATCATACAGTAATTCGTTGATTCTTTTGGTCTTAATGTAGCTGACCTTTGACATACCGGATACGTACGTTATGAAGAAGCGTTTGCTAAAGTATGCTGGTGAGCGTTGGAGGGATTTTAAGGCCGACCTGGGCAGATACTATGTATTCAATCCAAAATGTAAAAAGAACCCACTTGAGGTGTACCCGTTTCTTGACCAGGCGACGTGGGATCGCTTTGTTCAGAGCCGACATGATCCCAGCTTTCAGGTTAACTTATTTGATTTGTCTCTAAATTTATGTAATTTCATTAATTTTATTTACTTATGTAATTTAATTGTCTTCTATTTATAGCAGGAGAAGAGGGAAAAGGGGTAGAAAAACCAAAGCAAGAATGTCTATCCCCATGTCATGTCTCGTGGGGGATATAAAAAGCTTGGTCAGATAATGGTTGAAGAGGAAAAGAAAGCACGTCAGGAAGCAGCATCTCAGGCAGATCCTAATGCTGAAAATTGTCCAGAGGTTGTTGATCCACCTCCACCCCCACGCCATCGTAAATGGAAGAGGGCCCGACAAAGAAAAACGGGACAATATACATCTGAGGAGGCCCCCCAAGTAGCTGAGAAGATTGTAAGTGTAGTTTGAATTGTAATTGTCATTTTAAGATTGTTACCGAATTGTAATGTGACCTGATATTTTATGTGATAGGATGCCTTGGACGAGCAGGTAACCCAAGGAACCTTTGTTCCTAGAGGACGCGAGGATATCTTAGCTGCTGCCATCGGTAAACCAGACCACCCGGGCCGTGTCATTGGTGTTGGATGGGGCGTCGGCATTCGCCAATACCATGGTTCATCTTCACACCAATGCCACTGCAGGGATGTTGATGCAGATAGAGCACGGCTAAAACGGGAGATTGCAGCTGAGGTTCGACAGGAGATGGCCGAGCAGTTTGCCCAGCAGATGGCAATATTGACTTCTATGTCCCGGAGAGATGACAATGGTGTCCAACCCTCTGTCCAACCCTCTATCCGTGTGAGCACTAAGGGCTCATGTGATCCTCCTCATCAGCTTGAAAATGATGATGATGGTGGTGATGATGATGATGATGATGATGATGATGATGATGATGATGACGACGACCCTGATAGGTGTGAGCTGTATGTTGATGATCATCATCATCGCCGCTTAGTGGCATTGGGGAGGGCACATAATAACTTAGGTAATACCATACACCATCGTTTATTACCAGATGATCAGCTGAGGGTCGTTGTTGAGATTGTTCGAGATGCTGATCCTCGAGTCCCTGTGCCCACTGAGGAGGTTCAAACAGTGGGTCAGGCCCCCGGTAACTTCATCCTTTGACCAAGAAGACTGGTCAGCTTTCTTGTTGCATCTGAGGTATTCAGTTAGTTGTGTTTTTCTATATTCATAGTTGAAATAATTTATTATTGTTTAAAGATAATGCTTTATTTTTATTCGTTATAGGATGTTGGAAATGAAATTGTGCCTAAAAGGTCGGATCCAGGAAGACCAGAGATGTCTGCTCCTGCCAAGGTATTCATTTGACCATTTAGTTAATTACGAATTAAATAACTTAATTATCCGTGATTACAAATATATATCTATGTTGTTTAGGGGATCGACAAAGGGGCACCTGGCCATGGTGATGTTTTTAAAGTTCTGGCTATACAGGTTGTCACCATGGAGAATGACGCAGCCTTGGTAAGGTTGGAACATGATGCCAGTCCAGGTGCTGAACTGTATATCCCAAAGAAGGAACTTATGGAGATGGTACTCAATAAAGAAATGGCTAGTTCTTCACAGATATCGTTATGGTGCACGTAAGTACATTTTATTCATAAGTTAAGTAATTAATTTTTACATACTATGATAATCACTACAAAAAAACCTATTTAGCGACCGAAGATTTCGGTCGCTAAACATGATAATTCGGTTGCTATATAGTTTGGCAACCGAATTAGCGACCGAATTAAGGGGGTAGCAGAAACCCTGGTGGCTAAATGTTTAGCGACCGAACTTGTATTTCGGTCGCAAAATTATATATTTCGGTCGTCGTATAGTTGGTCGCATGCTCAACTCACCTAATTTGGTGACCGATATTCGATCGCTATTTCGATCGCAAATTTTGATTTTTTTTTTAATTTTCCTGTAACTTAATCCTGCCGACCAAATATTGTTTTTCAACTATTACCCCATTGATTTTTAATTTCTGATATAAACAAAATACACCAATATTTTTTTTGAATAAATAAAAAACGTAAATATGATGTACTAACGATCCAAAACACCACAGTCAATATGATTAAGAAAACATATACATTAATTAATGCAAGTTTAATAATTGTTTTTAAAAAAACACACCACAATCAATAAGTACTAATCAAAATATCAAAACTCATCAATCTTCTAAAGGGATGAACATGTAGAAGCGAGAACCCCCAAGATACTTAAACTTTGCCAATACACCAGTGGACAACAAATACAACTCCCTAACACCATTTGTATCTTTTGCAAAATATGGGCGATCCTCATGGATTACTATATTCCCATTGAACAAATTTCCGCTTTTGTCTTCAATAGTCACAACACGCGGTATTTCTTGTCCCCAACGACAGTAGAATGATCGCGGGATTGAAATCAAATCCTGTAAATACACAAGAACAATTTATTAATGATTAGTTTATGCCTTAACTATCATTACGTGAATTCGATTTTTATTCTTAAGTTGATGAGATATTGTACCTGGTCTATATGGATGGCTGTCTCAAAACATTTAGTCGGATCCATTTTCTGATAAAACAATAAGGAAAACAAGTCATATGTCTAAACTTCATCAAGTGATAATAATAAAAGATGGAAAGATCCATGTAGCATACTAGCATGTTAAAATAGAACAAAGAAATGCAACTTCACATGCAACTTTACAGATTAGCAAACATAGTAGTTTTCAGGAAAGCAGATGCTTTTACGTCGTTTTGAAGGATGGTCATAGAGAGGATTAGCATGGTTACTACCTTTGGATGCCAAATGGTGTTTCACAATCATTTCATCATAAGATTGAATAACTTAACTCATAAATCAATCTATCGCTTAACAACTAATGACATAAAACAAAACACATAAACCATTGACATAAACATTCTATAATCTCTCAATTAGAATACAGTACTACTATTAACAAGTAATTCCCAATTGAAATCACAGTATTACAAACAACATGTAAGTTACACCCTAAGGTCCCAAAACGAAGTCGGATTTAGACAAACGACCCCTCTATGGAAAGCTAAACAAGTCTAGTTTATAAATTTAAATTTAGTTTTGGGAAAAAGCATTCCAAAAAGTACATTTTTAACCAACAAGCTACCGCATTCGAAAAATAGGACAGCAATTGTCCTCTAACTTTTAACAGAATTTTCTTCATCAATACTCAGTTAAAAACATCAAATTCAGTGCCTAAACTGTAGAAAATCGAGTCTAGTTTCTAACAAAATAAGAATCATAAACAAAATAGTTCTACAAAAACAGTTATAACGAAAACACTGAACCTATGTCCATACGGGTTTTCAGGACAGCAGCTATAACATCTCCTTGTAAGCAATATAACAAACACCTGTCAAGCAAGATCCTTTAACATATCTATTCTCACATATTGGCATATCAACACCATCAGAAAATCAAAACCAAATTACAATACACATACAAATAGAAAATCAACTAATTAGAGCATGCATCAACAACTCCTAAGCTTGGATTGCAGCATACTTCAACAAATATATATTGAAGCATATTTCAATACAAACTTAAATAAAATATAGTAGCAAACATCCTATTGAGATCCGCTCTCCACTAACAAGACAACACGTAATTGTCAAACACATGCATAACTTCTAAATTAGCAACACACAACAAGCATCCCGTCTTTTTGACAGGATCACATCCTATTGAGCTCTGCTCTCCACTAACAAACAACAAATAATTGCAAATGCATGCATAAATATTAAATTATCAACACACAATCAGCATCTTGCCTTTCAGGCAGGATACCTTCCTATTGAGCTCAGCTCTCCACTAACAAACAACAAGATATATAGTAGTGACAACAAGAAAAGATGGAAAGATCCATGTCGCATACTCGCCATTTTTATTTTATGCATTTGAGTAATATGACTAATATAATAGCAATCACTTTCTTAAATTCAAACAAAAATTAAAGCAAAAAGTGATATTAGCAAACTGAAAATATAGGCAGAAAAGCATGGGTCAAATGCATATATTAGCATTCACCCAAAAAAAGTATGCATATATTAGCAATCTGATAACAGGTCTCAATTTAAACTCTGAAAATAGTTTATGGACATAAAAATAACATGAAGATAAACTATATGAATGAGATAAAACTTAAGAAATGTCCTATAAAAAAATAAAAAATAAAAAATAAGAAATGTAGTGTGAAAGCCTGAAAGGCTTCTTAATCCACTTAGGAAGAAAAGTTCAGTTATCTAACTATTCCCTAGAGAAAAACTTGGCATTACCCCCAGAGAAAATTCTCAAACAACTCACGTGCATTTTTCATAATCAACTTAATTCACACAAACAACTTAACATCAAATAGAATTTTAGAACAAATAACAAACAATAGACAACATAGACAACAGAGAACTTGTGGTCAAGATTTAACCACCATTATAATTTGGCTGAAGAACAGAACCACTAAATGTAGCAGAATGAGACCAAAAACATACCAGAGAATGCACAAACAAGAGGAATAGAGAGAGAGAGATAGAGAGAGAGAGAGATAGAGGCGAGGAGAGACGAAAACATACCAGAGAAGGAGGAGGACGGCGGCACTGCTCTGGTGGTGCCGGCAACGGTGGCAGCCGTACAGAGAAGGAGGGAACTGAGAGAGAGAAAAAGTTAGAAATAGATAGAGAGATAGAGAGATGGAGAGAGAGAGAGAGGGGAGAGCTTACCGTGATGGTGGTGGCCGGAGGAGGGGCGGAAGTCGCGAACCGTGGTGGCCGAAGGAGAGAAAGAGATATCGAGTGAGATAGAGGAAGAGAGATCGCGAAATGGAAGAAGAAAGGGGTTTCTGTGTTTTTAGGGATTTTAATTTTTAGCGACTGAATATTTCGGTCGCTAATTCGGTCGCAAGGTTGCCATTTCAAAATTTAAATTCATAAATTTAGCAACGGATTTTTAAATCGGTCACTAAGATGTGCTCTTTTAATTTTTTTTACGCGCCGTTTAGCGACCGAATTAACATCGGTCGCAAATGTAAATAAAATTTAACCGTTGCATTTAATTCGGTCTCCATTTCGGTTGCTAAAAAGGCATAAAATTTCTGACTTTTAAGTTCCTTTATTTAGCGACTGAAATAGCGACCGATAACCCTGCTACGCTCTATTTCGGTCGCTATTTCGGTCGCAGTATTAACTCTAATCAGTCTTCCATGTAGATCCTATAATCGGTCGCCATTTCGGTCACCAAAAACAACCAAAAAAATCGGTCACTATTTTCGGTCTCTAAACAACCTTTTTTTGTAGTGAATTAACATGTTTTTCCAATATATTAGGTATCTGCATCGTATGTTAGTTGATCAGGGTAACCTTGCCCTTTATGGGTTCATTGACCCCATGTTCATTCAGGGTGATGTTCTCCTAGCATCAGAAGACCCGGTCACCACCATACGTGATATACTTGCCCGAGACGATCATCAAATCTACCTTTGCACCTTATCTCAATAAGTAAGTACTGGTTATTTAAGTATAACTATATATGACTTAGTCACTAACTGTTCCGCAAATACAGCCAGCATTGGCAACTATTGATCTTGTACCCTGGGATGAACGTCGTGGTCTTATTCTGCTCATTGGGAAATAAGCCGATGAATGCACTGAAGACGATCATCGAAACGTAAGAATTAAAATACTTTATAATCAGTAATGCAGTTGTTTTAATTATCTGAAATCTATTAGATATACTTTAATTAATGTTTTTGTCATGATAGGTCTATTACTGCAAACCACATGTTGCATGGTGAAAGGCGTACTCGGGCTATCAGATGGATTATTCCTAGCGTAAGATATTTATTAGTTCAAATGCATCAAATGCAGTGGGTATAATTATTGATTTCTATTTAATTGCTCATATTCTAATTGGGTTTCATTTGTACGTAGTCACGTATACAACGTGGATCATGGGAATGTGGCTACTATGTGATGAAGTGGATGTTGGAAATTATCTCCTCCAGGATCACTGAAAGATGGCACGAGGTAAATGTTAAACAAGATTTATGAAAAAAATAAAAAAAAACCATATTTAGACTAATTTAAAACATATTTACACTGGGGGCGGGGAAATTTTCAGTCAAATTTCTGACTTCCCTCCTTGTAAAAAATCTTCGGTTAAAGTAATACTTTAGTCCCTATACGTGATATGAAATCTCGATTTGGTCCCTATACATAAAAAATTATTAAAATGGTCCCTATACGTACCAAACATTTTACAAATATGATTAATTATTTTATTTGGATGTGTATGTTTATTTTGTTATGTGGTTTAGTTTGGGTAATTAAATTACTCTCTTCAAATTATTTTATTGGGTGTGTTAGCAATGACTTATTTCATTTAATGCACGCTTACTAGACAATAATTTATGTTATTGTCACTATTATTACCAAGTCTGAAAAAATGTTTTAAATAATATGATTAAGAGAAAAGCATTTTGATATTTTCATTCTATTTAATTTTAGATTTGAAAATAAATTGGTTTGACATTAATCGGAGATTAAATGTTGGACCGTTGGTTTTCTTAGTTGGTCAATTTAGCTATCAATCTTTACTCTATTTTAATTTTTATAGTATATATTTATCACTCATTATTTTTAGATCTAATGAGTAATACTATTTCCTTTTTTTCTAAACTCAATCTCAATCACTTATTTGGTACCTAATCACTAAGTACTTGAAAAACAAATAAATAAAACCCCAAGTCCCTCCCTTCCCCATACGCGACAGAACCCTCCCTCTTTTTTTTTTTTTTTCTCTTTCCTTTCTTCTTCTTCTTTTTATTTCTTCTTTCTCCTTCTTCCTCACATCTCACTTACTTCTCCCTCCCTAAACTTCATCTGCTTCCTCCTTCCGTCCCTGGAACAGCACGCCACCACCCTCCAAGGCCGCGACCACCGCACCTATACCGCCGGAGCTGCGCGACCACCGCGTCTTGGTTCCTCCTCTAATCGCCGCTTGCTCACGTCTGGTCAAGCTCCACTACGCGAACACCGTCGTGCGGACGTGGTTTCGCCGTGGTAAGTCGTCGCCCCCATGGTGGTTTCCACCATGTGAGCTCCTTCTTCTTCTTCTTCTTCCCTTGGATTTATATATCCTAATCCCTCTTTCTCTCTCACTTTTGGTTCATGGTTGAACAGAACCACCATCATGACCATCGTCCGCCACCACGTCAGCCACCACAGCATCACCACAAGTCCTCTTCTGCCCTTGGGTGAGTGATTTCTCACCATCCTTTGTACATTTGCAAAAACCCCAATTTCTCCTCAAACCCTAACCAAGGTTTTGATTTCAGATTTTAATTTATTTAAAATTAATTGGTGTTTTCTTAGATTGGGAGCATGATTAAGCGTTCCCTAAATCAATTTTATCAATCTATGGTTAATTTCAATTTTCCCCAATTTTGATGATGATCGTCTTATTTTTCCCAAATCTGATTTTTTATTGAAATTGATTCTATTTTGTGAAATTAAGTATTTAAACCAACTTAGAGTGAGCGTTTGATGCTGAGTAGCAAATTGTTTGAATTGTCTAGTTGTTGAAAATGCTTGGACTCCCTCACTGGGATGTTAAAGTGGTTGTGTTTGCTTGGGGAAGAAAGTTTTACATTTTTCGGGAGCTGACATGAGTTGTCTGCATGAAATTATTGGGGAAGCAGGCCTACACGAAATTATGAAAATAATAAGCAGAAAGTTTGCGTTGTTAGGTCAGTTGGTTTTTAACTACTATTTTATGTTTATTCTCTACTTTGGCTTTGCAGTTTGGAATCACTCCCTTGTGTTGTACTTATTAGACACATTAATGTTTTCACTTGTTTAATTTTGTTTTTCAGTCATCTAGATCTGGATACTTGGTAACGATAACTATAATTAGAATTTTGAAATATTTTTTGTAATGTCATGTCCAAGCTAGCAAAATTATATTTCTATTTAGCCATTAAAGGTAAAAACTAATATGCTCTATTGATGTTGTTGAGTGATGGATACATTGTTGGGCCTTGCAATATAGTATATTTTGTAATTCAGTCCCTTTAAGTTATTTTTATACACTTGTATTTCATTATTTGTTGACATATGTATCCGTGCATTGTGCAGAATGAAGATGGATCCAAAGAGGAGTATAGGATTTGGAACCCTTTTCGCTCCAAGTTGGCTGCTGCTATCCTTGGCGGGGTTGACAACATATGTATTGTAAGAAGTTTCATTGTTATATAACATATTTTGTGCTCCAAATACTGTAGTATTGACATCCATATGTTTTTTTTACATTACTTGTGTGTTTTGAAAGGGGGTGTTTATGTTATGCTATTCTTTGTTCGTAGACAGGAGTTGTCTATGCAGTAGAATTCTCTCATAGAAGTGGGCGTGACTTGGTCAACATGGCAAAAAAGTGTACTAACATTATACCCATTATTGAAGATGTTAGACATCCAGCCAAGTACAGGATGTTGGTTGGCATAGTAGATGTGATATTTTCAGATGTTGCTTCGCTTGATCAGGTGTGGTTATAATTTCGACAATTTTAAGAGAGAGTTATACATTTCACATTTTGTTTCTAGTTATTTAATATTATTTTCATTCTTTCCTTATAATTGTGTCAAAAATTTGGGTCAAGTATGCCCTCAAAGAAGGACTTGTGGATTTAACTCTTCTTTTTTTGGATGTGGAACAGCTTTTGCAATGATCTAATATTTTCTTTTTCAACTCCAATAGTGCGATTCTTCTATTTCTTTGTCAATTTATTTAATATATTGCTGTAGTCTATTGTCATTATTGTGGTGTTATCTACTATATTTAATTTCAATGACTATTTCATCTTGTTGTTTCTCTTAGCATTTGCATGCTTATTGATGTATATTAATTGTGCTTATTAATTATTTTTATATATTGGATTCCTTTTTATATAAAACTATTTTTAAAAGCTTTTAGTTTTATTTAGAGTTCCTTTGTAATGTTTTGCTTTTAAATGCTCAAAATTTTTGAATTTTACACTCCAATTATTTAGATCTTTTTGCATGATCTATTATTTGTTTTGTTCACTTGAATGTATACTCTATTAATCTATGCATAAGATGAGTTACTCGGATTACCCTTCAAGACATCATGGGTGATGCAGACCCGAGAATTTGATGCATATCAATTTTTGTTTCTCTATTATTTTATTTTTAAAATTGACACAATGATGCACTAGTTAGTTATCTGAAAATTTGGTTTTTGTGTTTATCTTGTGTCAGTAAATGGTCTCTACTGTATTTTCCTATGTTTATATACCGAATGTAATTTGGTGTATGCCCTGAATATCCATATTTTCTATCTTGTTATTTAAATTAGTTATAATGTCTATTATCTTGTTACAGTGTGAAGAATGCTTTCTAGGAAGGACTCACTATCTTTTATTTGATTATAGTAACATCCTTCTCGTTTATGATGGTGACCACGAATTAATCAATGACGATGATGATTAGATGACAACAACGATGATATGATGATGAGGAGGAGATGATGGCTGATGTGCTAGATGAAGATGAAGAGTTTAGTGATCAAAGTAAAAATGAGGAATAAATTTATGTCTTTGATGTTTGTAATGATATTTGAATGCTTCGAATCTTAATATATCATTCTTGTATTTCAAGATACTTTGTGTTTTTGTTTATTTGATGCTTGGTACTTGTCTAAAGTGGTACCTTAATAATAATTATTTTTTATTATATTACATTAGATTCCAAGTCCAGGTATTTAATTTGGTATGCATAATTATTTAAGTTTGTCCCTTTTTTTATTAACAAACATGATTTGTTTATCAAAAAATATTATTTAAATATGATTATTTAATCCGTGGGAAATCTGTCCAAAATAATATCATAACATTAGTCTGAAATCCGTTCAGAATTTGCATGAATAGCAATATTGAATCCGTTTGAAATTCTTCTGAAATTAAGCCAATATAACCAAAATTCAGATTTTTGTGTTTGTTTGAAAGCTGTTCGAAATCTGTCTGGAACTAATTTCGGATGAAATTTCAGACAGAATTTTCAATTTGCAACGGGACTTTTTCAGATGGGGGATGTTCCATCTGAAATCCATCTGAATTAATTGTCTATCTAAAATCCATGGGAAAAGTGTCCAAATTCCGTCTAAAATCCGTCCGTGAATCCGTCCGAAAATAATAATTTTCTAGTAGTGACACAACTTGGGAAATACCTTACACAACCGAACATTAGGAGATGATGAGGTGAGGGTGGTGGTTGAAGATATTCGAGATGTTAATGCTCGAGTCCTTGTGCCTACTGAGGATGTTCAAATAGTAGGCCAGGCCCTCCATAATTTCATATCTTGGCCGAGAAGACTTCTAAGGTTTTTTGTTTCAGCCAAGGTATTCAATTACTTGTATTTTTCTAAATTTACAATAGAAATAATTTAATTGTGTTTATTAATGCTTTTTTGTTGTTTAGGATTCTGAAAAGGATGTTCCACCGAAAAAGTCTCATCTGGGAAGACCTGTGAAGTCTTCTTATAGCAAGGTATTCATATGATCATTCAATTACTTACAATTGAATTAACTTGACCGTGTCCACTAATGTTTTATCTTTGTTGATTAGGGTATCGACGAGGGGGATCACTCTAATGCTCTTGAACATCTGGTTGTAATGGTTGTGAAACTTGCGATGAATCCAGCTTCCATAGAGTTGGAACACGATGGCAGGCCTGATCAACCTTTCAATCTCCCCGCAAGGGACTTTATGGAGATAGCTCTTGATGGTGAAAAGGTTTGCTGGTCGTGCGTCTCATCACTACAAAAAAAAGCTCATTTAGCGACCGAAAATAGTGACCGAATTTGGTGGTTGCTGTTTGCGACCGAAATGGCGACCGATTATAGGATCAAAATAAAACACTGACTAGAGTTGATATTGCGACCGAAATATAGCATAGCAGAGGTATCGGTCTCTATTTCGGTCGCAAAATGAAGGAAAATAAAAGGCAAAAATTTATGATTTTTTAGCGACCGAAATGGCGACCGAATTAAATGCAACGATTTAAATATATTTTATAGTTGCGACCGATATTAAATCGGTAGCTAAATGGCGCGTAAAAAATTTAAGATAGAGCGTGTTAGCGACCGAATTTTAAATCGGTCGCTGAATTTATGAATTCAAAATTCAAAGTAACCCATTTAGAGACCGATATAGCGACCGAATAATTCGGTCGCTAAAACTAAAATCCCTAAATCGCGAGCCCTTCCCCTTTCTTCCCCATTTCTCTCATTCCTTCTCTTTTCTTCTCTCTCTCTTGTACGCTCTGCTCCTCCCTGCCACCACGCGACGTCTGTGCTCCGGTCACCGTCAGGCCACCTCCGGTGAGTGATTCCACCTTCCCTCCCCCTATCTCTCTCTCTCTCTCTCTCTCTCTCTTTCTGATGTCTCTCTGTCTCTGTCTCTGTCTCTGTAGCGCACCTGAGCCGCCTCCCTTGAGCCACCACTGTCCGCAGCTCCGGTGACACCACCACCACCAAGGGTAAGCTACCTTGTCTTCTCTCCTCTTCTCTCATTCTCTGTTTCTCTAACAGAATGGATATTTAGTAGCAAGGGTAAGGGAGATTCAGCTAAGGAGATTCTGGGTGGAATGGCCATGTAAACTCAGAATCAGTGCCGAGTTAATTAGAGATTGGACACTCAGCTAATTAGGAGGTTGTTTTCAAAGTAGAATGATAGTAATTTTCATAGGGACAATGTGTCTATAAGTAGTTTGGAGCAGTATGATGTGAAAGTATCAGGTGCATCTACCATGGAGGTTTTAGCTGCTTCATATCTTTATTTGTTATTTTTCCGTAATATCATGCAGCATTGTGATAAATTTTCAATCAGGCCCATTGTGTATTATGATAGACTTGGCTTGATTTGTTCCTCTTGTCTTTTCTTTTTCTTCTGACAGGGGGGCTTATTATTACTCGGTTTGTGGTTTCTAGAGCATAGTAATGGGTAGTATGTGCAGTTTTAGGTTTAAGTTGGATTCCCATGTTCCTTTACTATTATCATACAAAGGCATGAGATTGGTTGTCCAGACTCCATATCTACCTTTATAGGTAAAACACGTCCAAATTGAAGTAGCATTGTCGGGTGCACCAATTTAACCTGTCGACAAGGTGGCATGCATGACAAGATTTTCTGAACAGTAGATGGATGGCATGCCTAAGTTTTAAACCTTGTTTCACCGTGTTATGATTTTAGTTTCTTCTTCTGATTGTTCCCTTGGTGTAGTTTTGTATCATCTCTTGTTTCTCAGTTGATTGAACTGTGGGCTTATTTTTCTTGTCTCCACGTTGGGTTGTCTTGATTTTCATGTTTAGATCCTATGATTTTGGCTTGTTGTTGTTGCACTTGCTAACAATATATTGAATTTTGTGTCATTAAAATAAAGTAAATGTAATTTTGATAACTTTATGGTCGGTTTTCTCAATCGTGTTTGATTTCTGGACTTAAATGGTTCATGGATTTGGTTGCCAAACCATGCTAACTGTGCAAGGCTTGTCTCCTCCTGGGTCTCGTCAATCTTTTATTGCATCTGCTGAAGCTTGTTCATGCAAATGAATTACTATTTCAATGATATTGTATATGTCACATGTATATATTTATGTACGCTTTGATCATTTTTAAGCTGTGAAGTTTCTGAATCTTTTAGACTTGATCCATCGGCATGTGCTTGGTAGCAATGACTTGGGTGTGCTTTTGAGTTATAGTTTTGGTGTTTTTTTCATAATTTTCTTAGATGGTTTCTGATATATTTTCTATTTAATGTATGTTAGTCTTGGCTTTGTTTTGTAAGTCGTGTGGAGTTTCTCCTGCTGGTCCTAGTTTGCTGCTATATGTTGTGTGTGGCTAGCAGATATTTGGTAATTGTGGCCTTGCTGTGTTCACGGGCACTACAACTTGATAGAAAAGCTGATTTTCTAATGTCTTTGCCCTTTTTTTTGTGCTTCTCTACCTGGGTGTTTGTTGGGTATAAGATTTGGTAATGCGCGTCACGGCCGTGATGGCCATCACGGCCAGGCCGTGACGGATTCTGCCTTGGAACTTCTTCACTGGATGGTCTGTCACGGCCGTGATGGCCATCACGGCCAGGCCGTGACGGATTCTGCATTGGAAATTCTTCACTGGTTGGTATCCCAACTCTGCATGGATCCAAAAGTAAATTATAACTCTTTTAAGTGAAAATCTCAAAATGATATTTGGTTTATAAAAATATATATCAAATTAGTATAAGGTTAAAGTAATATTATCAAATGTTGTCATTTTAGCTCTGACACGATTATTTTTATTTATGCATTATGGGTCCTTGTCTGATCTTCGTTGTCCGCGGCTCCTCCCTTATCCTTACTTGGTATTGCTTTGTCGAATAGGTAAGTTCTCTCAATACTCTCTTTTAAGGTTTTGGTTTGTCTAATAGGTACTGATACGTGTGGTGCTTCTAATGTATTATGTGAATTATCGTGTTGTTTGGTAGTGGGGAGCTGAGCTCAATAGGATGTGATCTTGTCTGATTGTATGCTGATAATTTAATGTTTATGCATGTGTTTGTCAATATGTGTTGTTTGTTAGTGGAGAGCGGAGCTCAATAGGATGTGATCTTGTCCGAAAGGCGGGATGCTGGTTGTGTGCTGATAATTTAGAAATTATGCATGTGTTTGACAATTAACTGCTACTTGTTAGTGGAGAGCGGAGCTCAATAGGATGTTTGCTACAATATTTAATCAAAGTTTGTATTGATTTATGCTGCAATTTATATAAGCTCAACAATGTTGCAATATTTATAGGTTAATGGTTTTATTTTCTGTTAGAGGTAATAATTAATTTACGAAAGCCTTAGTTTCCTATTTGAGATTCAATATTAATGAGCATGGGTAACTTATCAAGGTATGCATGCTCATTGTATTGAATCTTGAATTGTCCAAGGGGGACAGTTTGGGAAAAAACCTTTTTCACACTCGTACAATAGTCATTTCAATGTTCAAATGCCTTATATACTTGTTGAAATCTCGGTCTGATGCATTTCCTTTTGTTCTCCTGGTGCATACTTGATCGCGGTGATTATGACCGTGCTCGAGTCGTGTAACTTGGAGATCGATGGGAAATGCTGCCAAAATTTTGTCATGTATAAGGTATTTGAATATGGGAATAACTATTAGTAGCCGAGTGTGGCAAAGGTTTCTTCTCGAATGGGATAGGTTCATACCTTGTCATAAGAACGAGATTGATGGGGTTATTGGAATGCACCGTAATATATAAGTGTTATTGTAGGATTGGTCAGGCTATTTAATTGCAGCAATGGATATTCAGGAGAATCGGAAATAGATGTATCGTAGGTTGGATCGGAATAAACGTCTTAGGGAAGAGTATAGAGTTGGAGTGGGTGAGTTTATAGAGTTTGTTGTTAGCCAGGAGAGATTTATATGACTGGGCGGTGATCAATTGAGGTGTCCTTGCAAAAGATGCAAGTGTCAATCTTTCAAAAGCGTGGATAGAGTTGTAGACGATCTTTATGAGAAGGGCTTCATGCCTGATTACTATTGTTGGAGTAACCATGGTGAGACGTTGCCTGACTTAAAGCCGATTGTGGTTGAAGGTTCGTACTATGGAATTGGTGACCGGAGGGAAGAATTGAATCCATACGAGCAGATGATAATGGATCATGCTGGACCATCGGTTGGTGTTGTACTAGAAGAAGATGGGGGAGAAGATGGTGGAATGGGTTCCCAATACATAGAGGAGAATCCGAATCCCGAAGCTCAAAGATTCTATGATATGCTTTGAGTCTTTGCACGATCTCCATTGTGGGAAGGATGTCGGGAGTGCACGGAGTTGTCGATGTGCATGGAATGGTTGAGTATCAAATCTGACTACAATATGCAAGAAGGTTGTTTTAATCGCCTCACCAGGTCAGTGTCCAAGGCGTTTCCAGAAGACAATCGGATGCCTACTAGTTTTTATCATGCTAAGAAGTCTATGGAAAATTTGGGTCTGGGGTGTTTGAAAATTGATTGTTGCCCGAATGGATGTATGTTGTAATATAAGGATGATTCAGCGGAAAGCATAACATGTTGTCGATTTTGTGGTGCGGATCAATATAAGACAACCACTAGGATGGGCATTGAGAAGAAGAGGTCACTAAAAAAGATGTGGTACTTTCCGCTCGTGCTAAGACTTACAAGATTGTACTCTTCGATGGCCACTGCAGCTCACATGAGGTGGCATATTGAGCATGAGAGGGAGCAAGATATCTTGTGTCATCCATCTGATGGAGAAGCTTGGAAGCATTTTGATGGGGTTCATATGGCATTTTCGCAGGACCCTCGCAATGTACGATTGGGGTTATCTACTGATGGGTTTAATCCTTTTGGGAAGTCTGGAAAAGCATACTCTTGTTGGCCGGTTATCCTGACTCCGTACAATCTTCCCCCGGGGATGTGCATGAAGCGGGTGTTGATGTTCCTAACAGTCATAATTCCAGGTCCGTCTAATCCAAAAGGTAAGATTGATGTGTACTTGCAGCCGCTGATAGATGAGTTGACAATGCTGTGGAATGATGGTGTGTTGACATATGACGTATCTTTGAGGCATAATTTCATCATGAAAGCAACTTTAATGTGGACGATCAACGACTTTCCTGCTTATGGGATGATGTCGGGTTGGATGACCGCGGGGAAGCTTGGATTCCCAATATGTATGGAGCGATCGAAGGCATTCATGCTTAAAAACAGTCGAAAGATCTCATATTTTGATTGTCATCGTCAATTCCTTCCAGAAGATCATCCTTATAGGCGGAACAAGAATGCATTCAAGAAGCATTGTGCGGAGACAACACCGCCTCCACCACGTTTGACTGGTCCTAATGTATGGCACAGAGTACAGTACTTACCGCTCGTCCATGAAACCCAAGGAGAACATATTCCTGATTATGGCGTCAACCATAATTGGACAAAACAAAGTATATATTGGAGGTTGCCGTATTGGAGGACGCAGCTACTCCGTCACAACATTGATGTCATGCATACTGAGAGGAATGTATTTTTGAATGTGTTTGACACTGTGATGGACATTGATGAGCCTATGTTTGACTGGTTTTATAATTAGTAAAGACCTTGGCTTTGTGCTTATTTTATATCATTTTCACCCAAATTAGACTTGATTGTCCTTAAGTAGTATTTTGAGTCTGTAAAGTGTTTTTAAGTTAATTTAGTTGATTTAGAGTGAATAAAGTATTTACTTTTACTTTCTATTTTTAGGTTAATAAAAAGGAATAAAATCTGGAGTTTCTCGCCCCGCGAGAAGGCTGTTAGCCTCGCGACCCCGAAGCTGGCTGTTCCAAGAAAATGCAAAGTCTCTGGTTCGCCCCGCGAATAAATGGCTCGCCTCGCGAATCATCCAACCATGAAAAGTCAGAGACGATCACGGCTTGCCCGTGTTGAAGGCCACGGGCGTTGCAGTTTGGGAATTTGAAGCGTTCGCCTCGCGAAGCTATGCTCGCCTCGCGAGAAGACCAAGAGTTGCAGACCTTTCGCATAATTCGCCCCGCGAGCAGTGCTTCGCCTCGCGAGGACTTGGATTCCAGAAACATGTATATAAGTAGTCTTAGGCAGAACTGAGAGAAGGTGGTCAGAATTAGCCAGTTTTGGCTAGTTTCTGAATTTGTAGTCTTTTGTTAGTTTAATGTTTATTTCTGTAATGGAGAATTAGTCTCCTAGATTAATCTACTGTAATTGGTTTTTATCCATACTTGAGGTTCTTGTATTTCCTGTTTTCATCTCCTTTTCTCTTTTCAATGCCATGCTTTATATTTCTGTTTGCTTAATTCAGGAGTATATTGTGTTGTGTTGGTTTATCTCGGTGATATCATGTTCCTATATATAATCGCGTTTGCTTAATTCGCGTGTGTACGTTTCGTGTTCGCTTAGTTCACAAAGTGCTTAACCCCGTTTGCTTAATTCGGGAATAGGGACATATATCTGTAGTAGTAGTTCCGCTTGTGAATTATTGCTACAACCGGGAGGGGATTAGAATCTGCTTAGGGCTAGGAATTCGCATGAACCGACGATAGTTGGGAAACCAAAAGCAGTAGGTTAATCGCTTTAGCTTATTTGGTAACTGCTCTGTTTTCTTCCTTTGTTCTGTTTTGTTTTCTTTATTTTAGTTTCAATCCAAAACCCCTCATTTCTAACTTTTTCTGTTAATAATAACAACACCTAAGAGTCCTTGAGAGACGATCCGAGTTGTCGCTCTATACTACATTATTTTCATAACCGCTCGTTCTTTTTGGCGCGTGGCGACAGTGCGGTCAAAAATTGGCGCCGTTGCCGGGGACTCTGGTTTGTTGTTATTAGCAGAAAGTTAAATTTAAAAAAAAAAAAAACCTTTTGCATTCTTGAATTAGTTCTGACTGCTTTGTCTGGATGTTTGATTGCCATGGATAATTACATGTATGGGTATTTGCCTAATGTTTATTATGAACCACCACCTTGCATGTATTATCCTAGTTTTAATGAGCCACCACCATACTATCCTAGCCAAGTGACCACCTCTGCACCTTCCGAATCTTCACAGAGCACCTTGGATGAGATTGCTTCAATGCTACAACAAATGGAAGAGAACAATCAACGGATGGCATACAATCTTGAATTTCAACAGAGGATGGAGGCAGTGGAGGCAAGTAATCTTGAAGCCCAACAGAGGGACCAAGCTGAATCTCAAAAGTTGTGGGCTCTAATTGATCAAGTTACCGCCAACTCAGCTGCAATGCTAAATTCACAGCCTCTTGAGGAACATACAGATTCTAAAGTGGTTATTTTTGAAAATCATTCTGATGATAATGTTTCTGTTGATGATGATTTATGTGTTGAATCCCCTGATTCTAATGCTTGTTATTGTGATGGAACTGCATTGTGTGTAGAATGTTTTACAGGTTTATACTTTTCAGGAAAAATAGAAAATGCAGATCGTTTTGCAGGTTTATTTTTTTCAGGAAATATAGAAAAGGAGGATCAGGAGGACGTCTGCTTCCCCGTGCCTGAAGATAAAGAAGAACCTTTGGGAGTAGATGATTCAAGTAAAACAATCAAATGTGTTGAGAGTAATGGGGTGGATGCACTGTGTGAAGAATTCCCAGACATTCTAACTTTTTCTGATTCATTTTCTTGTAATAAATGTACTAACTCTAACCTTTGTTTGGTGTGTGCTGAAATTTCTGCGTGTATAGCAGGTGATAACTTTGTTAGTGCAGTGGATGAAAACCTTGCAGAAGTTGAAGCAGCACCAGTAACCCCAGCTAACTGTTTACCACCTCCCCCTGTGGAACCAAAAGCTCTGGAGTTTGAACCCTTGGATTTTGCACCATGGCCAGTCCAAGAGGTTGAGCCCCGATTCTATTGGGGAGACTTTATTGAGAAGGAGGTCAGCTGTGACCCCAGAGGAAGTGAAAAGTCCGCCGCACTGGGCGAGGTTACTATGATTGTCAAGCACCCACTTCCGTATAAAGGCTGCAAGTTAGGGAAGCATGGAATGAACTACCACCCTTTAGCTACCATGTGGGACTTATGTTACAAGCAATGGGATCCCGGTGGAACCGCCCCTCAATGAGTTTTTCTTTACCTTGCTCTTTTAATTTTCTTTTTTTTTTCTTTGCTTTATTTCTGTTTTGTTTCCAATAAAGCTCCTGAATAATTTGAGAAGCTCGGGAGTTGTGTTGAGTCTGGTATGGGCAAGTTTGATGGATTTTATTGATTTTGCATAGATTGATTGCATGATAGAGTTGACTGTTTCCCCCCTAGGATTTGAGAAAATTTTTTGAAAAATGATCCCCATATGATCGAAAACTGAACTTTGAGATTTTATTATGATGACATGATTTATGATAAGTTTGGGGGTGATAGGAAGCACACACTAGGGATAGTATCTATGTTCAAATAATTTGCATGAATGTCCAGGTGAGGTTTTGAGCCTCCAACATGTTTTTGACTGTGTGAAAATCACTTTTTAAGTTGCACTTTCCTGAATTTGCTTGAATCTCTTTTTGGTTTGCATGATTATATGTTTGCTTCAGATGATTTAGGCATTTTCCTTGTAAATAGCTACTTAGCCTAAAAATAACCAATTCCTAATGCATGTTCCCTAGTTAGCCCCATTGAGCCTATTAGCATGTTAATTCTTGATAACCTAATGTTATAAGCCCAAAAATCTGGAAAACCATGTTAACCCGATCTTAGGATTAGGAGAGCATGTAATCTTAGAATGGGTGCAAGAAACTAAGTTTGGGGTGGCTGCAAGGTGTAATATGTTGTTGGGATTGAAAAAAAAAACAAAAAAAAAAAATAAATAAAAAGGATGGAGCCAAAGGCTTGTAGAAAAAAATTGGAAAAAAAAAGAAAAGTGAAAAAAAAGTATTAGAAAATAAAAGGTTGTAGCCACCCAGAAGCATAAAGAAAAAAATTAAGAAAGGAACTTGATTTAAATTCAAAGTGTAAATAATGTTCATGCTCTCTTAGTTCCTAGGGTCTTCAGGCTAGCACCTTTGTATATCCTACCCTTAGCCAGGCCCCATTACAACCCATAAAAGACCTTCTGATGTTGCTTGCATGTTTTCTGTGGGAATCATTTAGAGATGAAAATCAAATTTATGGGAAGTGCTCTTAAAAGTGAAATTGAGTGAATTGTTGATAACCTGACACAAAAATTGAGTGATGAATGAACACAAATTTCCCTTGTGAGGAAGGCAGTTGTTTGAATTTGGTGATCTCCCTCTTGTGTGTAACTTAGATCCCCTGCTTTGATTAATGATTGTTTGAATTATGAAACTCTCAATTGTTTGGAATAAATGAATGTGGGGATTACTTTGTTTAAAAGGGGGGAACATTGAAGGAAAAATTGTTTTGATAAATTGCTTGAAATCTGTGCAAAAGTTGATTGAATCTTTTGAGCTTGCCAGGTCTTGAGTCTTTTTAAGTTTTTAAGTTTTAGTTTGCTTGGGGACAAGCAAAGTTTAAGTTTGGGGTATTTTGATGAGCCTATGTTTGACTGGTTTTATAATTAGTAAAGACCTTGGCTTTGTGCTTATTTTATATCATTTTCACCCAAATTAGACTTGATTGTCCTTAAGTAGTATTTTGAGTCTGTAAAGTGTTTTTAAGTTAATTTAGTTGATTTAGAGTGAATAAAGTATTTACTTTTACTTTCTATTTTTAGGTTAATAAAAAGGAATAAAATCTGGAGTTTCTCGCCCCGCGAGAAGGCTGTTCGCCTCGCGACCCCGAAGCTGGCTGTTCCAAGAAAATGCAAAGTCTCTGGTTCGCCCTGCGAATAAATGGCTCGCCTCGCGAATCATCCAACCATGAAAAGTCAGAGACGATCACGGCTTGCCCGTGTTGAAGGCCACGGGCGTTGCAGTTTGGGAATTTGAAGCGTTCGCCTCACGAAGCTATGCTCACTGCGAGAAGACCAAGAGTTGCAGACCTTTCGCATAATTCGCCCCGCGAGCAGTGCTTCGCCTCGCGAGGACTTGGATTCCAGAAACATGTATATAAGTAGTCTTAGGCAGAACTGAGAGAAGGTGGTCAGAATTAGCCAGTTTTGGCTAGTTTCTGAATTTGTAGTCTTTTGTTAGTTTAATGTTTATTTCTGTAATGGAGAATTAGTCTCCTAGATTAATCTACTGTAATTGGTTTTTATCCATACTTGAGGTTCTTGTATTTCCTGTTTTCATCTCCTTTTCTCTTTTCAATGCCATGCTTTATATTTCTGTTTGCTTAATTCAGGAGTATATTGTGTTGTGTTGGTTTATCTCGGTGATATCATGTTCCTATATATAATCGCGTTTGCTTAATTCGCGTGTGTACGTTTCGTGTTCGCTTAGTTCACAAAGTGCTTAACCCCGTTTGCTTAATTCGGGAATAGGGACATATATCTGTAGTAGTAGTTCCGCTTGTGAATTATTGCTACAACCGGGAGGGGATTAGAATCTGCTTAGGGCTAGGAATTCGCATGAACCGACGATAGTTGGGAAACCAAAAGCAGTAGGTTAATCGCTTTAGCTTATTTGGTAACTGCTCTGTTTTCTTCCTTTGTTCTGTTTTGTTTTCTTTATTTTAGTTTCAATCCAAAACCCCCCATTTCTAACTTTTTCTGTTAATAATAACAACACCTAAGAGTCCTTGAGAGACGATCCGAGTTGTCGCTCTATACTACATTATTTTCATAACCGCTCGTTCTTTTTGGCGCGTGGCGACAGCGCGGTCAGACATCAGGGGGAGGGCAAAGGATACAAATAAAGCCCGATTGGACCTGGCTGACATTTGTAATCGGAAGGAGCTTGAGTTGCAGGACGGTGGTCGTGGCAAACTTATCAAACCGAAGGCAAGTTATACACTAAGCAAAGCACAAAAAGTGGCCGTCTGTAAGTGGGTTAAAGAACTAAAGTTACCAGATGGGTATGCTTCCAATATAGGTAGATGTGTTGACATTAAGGAAGCAAAGTTACATGGAATGAAGAGTCATGATTGCCACGTGTTCATGCAACGGTTGCTTCCAATTGCGTTCGACACATTACCGAAGCAAATTTGGAACCCATTGTTGAGCTTAGACACTTTTTCAGGGAGCTTACATCGACAACACTAAATGTGAATCAATTAAAGGATATGGAAGTCAAGATACCCGTTTTGTTATGTAAGCTAGAGCAAATCTTCCCGTCGAGTTTCTTTGATTCCATGGAACGCCTGCCAGTTCATCTACCGTATGAAGCAAGAGTTGGTGGCCCAGTCCAATACCGCTGGATGTATCCATTTGAGAGGTAAACAACATAAACTATTTTACTTAATACATATGAAATTCACGAACACGAGAGCGTAGTTTAGCTTTCCCTAAAACTAGTAATTATTTGTATGTATCCCTCTGTAATAGGTTCTTGCACTCCCTTAAACACAAAGTCAAGAACAAGGCACGAGTGGAGGGTTCCATTTGTGAAGCATACTTAGTAGAGGAGACTTCCACTTTTGCCTCTTATTTCTATCCGGACGAAGTTAACACGAGAAGGACAAGGATGCCTAGAAACGTTGATTCGGGCGAAGGAAGTTCAACTAGTCCTCCTATATCAATATTCAACTATCTGGGTAGATTTAGTAGCAAATCAAAAGGATATTTCTTGGAGCAGCGTGACATTAATGCTGCTCATCTATATATCCTTCAAAATTGTGAAGAGGTCGTGCCATATTTAGAGTAAGTTTCTACAATGTCTTTTATAAGTTCAATTGACATTTATGATTATTAATCGTCCTACTATTAATCTCCCATATGTAGGATGTACGGCAATTTTCTAAGGGATCTCCAACCTGACATTTAAAACGATCGGGTTGATCGAGAAATTATGTCTCACTTTGCTACGTGGTTCAGTAAATATGTAGGTTAAGCACCTTCATTTGTTGAAATACATTTTATCTCCTTAAATATATAGCATGTATAAGAATAATATAATATTTGATTTTTTAGGTACTAGATCAAGAAAACAATGTTCAAAATCCATTGTTGACAAATTTGGCATGGGGGCCTAACAGATGGGTTACATCATGGAATACTTATTTTGTAAATGGATATAAAGTTAACACAAAAACATGGAATGAAGGAATGCAGACGTGTAACTATGGTGTTTGTGTGCGAGCCACTGATGGCAATGTAGAGGATGATTTCTATGGGGTTCTAACTGACATCCTTGAACTCGATTATACCGGTTTCCCCGTGATGAAGTTAGTTATCTTCAAGTGTGATTGGTTTTATCCTACTCTTGACGTAGGGACAAAAATAGATAAAAATTATGGTATTGTTCAAGTTAGGCTGTCTCGAAGGTATAATAAGGCGTACGACCCATTCATTTTTTCACAACAGACTGAGCAGGTTTATTACTCGCCATATCCTGAAGGACATCATGGCTGGTTGGGTGTTATTAAGATAAAGGCTCGCAGTATACTGATAATGTAATCAACCAGCCTGAAAGAGATGCTCCGTACCAAGATGATGAGTTTTCAAGACCCCACGTACCGTTGCAAATTACCCCGGACATTATTGTTAATTCTCTGGCGGACATTTCCGGAAATGGGGAAGAAGTTGAAAGAGAGTTAATGGATCAATCTGAGTTGGACGCTTCTAGCGAAGGTACATTCCAATCAAGTGATATTGATGAGAGTGAGGGTGAATTTAGTGACGGAGATTCTACTTAGGTAATTTATTTATGTCATAATTCATTGTGTAAATGTCATTCTACTTATTAGGTAATTTATTTTTTTATTATTTACACTGTTGTGTAATCATATTTTCATTTTTTTTCACAGATGGCAGATTCCTCTAGAGGTAGGGGTCGTCGTGGAGGTCGTGCTGCGAGAGTCCCTTCCCCGGTCGACCCACGGCCTTCAGATCGAGACCACCCTACCAGCACCTCTGTGGACGGGACACCTCAGGGTGATGGAGTTGCACCCCCCACCCAGCCTCATGTGGTCGGGACACAGGCTGCACCCTCATCATCCACACCTACGACGACAGGACCATCATTATCATCGGGACAGGAGAGTCGTGGTCCATCTGACAGGAGGATTCTTCTTATCCCCAGGGGGATAACAAGTATGCTAATTTAATTTTTAAATATATATAAAGTATCGTTAATTTCTATTTACTTGTTTTTTAATTTATTTAGAACATTTATTAATGCTCTAATTTTGCTGCAGCTTTCTGCCCGCAAAGGGCCCTTCTGATTCGATATCGAAGATCCTGCGACGCAAGTTTGATGGTCCATGGCCTACATGTAAGGCCATCCCACTGGGCCATAGGGATCAGTTGTTTCTAGAGTTTAAGGTAACAATTTATTAAGTTATTTAAATTAAATTTACATTATATATATGTACACACGAATTTCCTAACAACTGTAAGTTGCAGAAAGAGTATAGGTGGGACTTAGCTTTAGAGGCTCTCGTCAGGGATATATTTGAGCATAAAGGCTCACTGGTCATGAAGAATCTGACGAACAAGCTGAGGAAGGGTCAGAATAAGGGAAGGTGGGTGGATCCTGAGATCAGGAGGCAGCGGGACCAGCACTGAGCTACTGAGAAGTTCCAGGAGATCCAGGCCACAGCTCGGCGTAATCGAGCTTCTGATGGTGGCACATGTGCTTGGACCGGTGGGTCTAAATCAGCCGCCGCCCACTACGACGAGCTGGTAATACATTAAACTTTTGACTTAATATACTATTTAATTAATTAGTTTTCATTTTTAATTATTCTTATGAATTTAATATTATATTATTCTGTGAAGAAAACACAAACAACGGGCCCCGACTGCTATGGAGTTGGTGGAAAGGACGAAGAAGTTGAAGTCGGGGACATGGGTCAATGACAAGGCCCGTAACTATGCTGTAAGCAAAAAAACAATTTAGTGTTTACTTGTAATTTATTATAAATGATTTGTTAATATTAGATATAGTTTTAGCTAAATCTCTTCAACTATACTTTGTAGGTGGGCTTCAACGAGAAGAAGGACGATGCCATATCACGTGCCTCACAGTCACAAGATGAGGCTTTGACTGGTGATGGGCCCTGCTCTCCTGTCTCCGTCGACAATAATGCCATTTATTTGGAGGTCGTCGGGGGAAGGAACAAGAAGGGGCACGTGTATGGCCTCGAACACCTGGGAGGCGAGTTTATCGCTTCATCGTCCGGCATGCCTGCTCCTTCCTGCGCCGATACCGTCCCTCAGGAGCAGTTCCACCAAATGCAGGACACCATTACACAGCTGAACGTGGAGCTTCGGGAGAAGAGCGAGAGAGAGCAGTAGATGGCGAACGAGATTGCACAGTTGACTCAGGCATACCAGCAGCAGATGCAGGCGAGCATCGAGCAGGGCCAGACACTGCGGCTGGTGTTGGAGCAGATGAGGATCCAGACTCCAGTTTCTCAGAATGATGCTCTGACGGCTGTGCCACCTGCTACCGCCAGCTGCTAATGCTGCTACTGCAGAGGACGATCAGCTAGCAGATCACGTCGGTGGTACGGACGCTGAGGATGATTGGATTCCTCTATCTCCCCCTCATCATGACTGATTTTTCCCCCATATTTTTGACTTTAAACGATTCCTGTACGACATTTTGGATTATTCTTTTTATATATATTTATTATTTTTTATGATTGTAAATTTCATAAGTTATTTGGTCTGTTTTATTCGTAATTTTTCTAACGTTTAAAGAAAATCAGAAAAAAAAATTAATTTAAAAATTAAAATTAAATTTTTTTTAATAATAACCAGTTTAGTGATCGAATTTGAAACCAATAATTCGGTCGCTAAACTTTATTTAACATTTACAGATGAGGTATAGCAACCGAAAATCCGTCGCTAATATAGGTTAACAGTAACCAAAATTAGCGACCGAACTAGCAACTGATTATCGGTCGCTAGAAATGGTTACCCAAAAAATGTGACCAACCTAATAGCGACCGTTTATTATTATTTAGCGACTGAAAATTCGGTCGCCAATTAGCGACCGAAATATTAATTCGGTCGCCAGGTATTCAACCACCACCCTTAATCGGTCGCTAATTCGGTCGCTAAATTAAATAGCGACCGATTTACACTCTTTAGCGACCGAATATTACGGTCGCTAAACAGTTGTTTTTTTGTAGTGCATTATGGTGCACGTAAGTACATTTTTTATTTGTTGGTTTAACTAAATAAGTTTCAATACTATTATAATTAACATGTTTTTTCAACATATTAGGTATTTGCATCGCCAATGTATTGTTAGGGGCAACCTCCATATTTATGGATTCATTGACTCTGGCCTCATTGAGGGTGAGACACTTCCCCCAGATGAGATTACTGCGAGCATGCGGCACATGCTTGGTCGAGGCAACAAACAGTGCTACCTAGCACCTTGCCTCAAGAGGTAAGTACAAGTATAAAAGTGATTTATAATTATATGTGATTTGTCACTAACTGTTCCCAACTGCAGTGAACATTGGCAATTATTGGTCTTATGTCCTAGTTCGAATGTTGTGGTGCTCTTCTGTTCGTTGGGAAGAAGAGCGACGAAGGAACTTAAGGTCATTGTTGAAACGTAAGCTTTTAATTTTCTTATTTAGTACTGCATTTGTTTTATTAATTACTCGAAAATCTATAACATACTTTAACTGTATATTTTCTTATGATAGATCTATGGACGCACGTCATATGTTAGATGGTACTAGGCCTAGGCCTATTAAGTGAATTTTCCCTAACGTAAGTATTTTATTAGTACCCGAGATTCAATTGTAATTTAAAATATAGTTAATGTTAAGTGTTTACTCATTATATTCAAATCGGGTTCATTTGTAGTCTCATAGGCAACGTGGCTCATGGGAGTGCGACTACTATGTTATGAAATGGATGCTCGACATTGTATCCGACGGAATTACTGAAGGATGGATGACGGTAAGAAATAAGATTTGTAATAAGTTATATATTAATTATGTTTTGTTTTAGTCTGATTATCTGTAATGTTTAATTTATCTTGTGTTACATGCAGATATTCGACACTCGATCAGGATCCACAATCTAAAGAGCACATTATGGACATAAAGAAGTGTTGGGAAACCTTCTTTCTAGAGTTGATTAGGAATTAATGGGTGATCAGATACTCATCTATGTGTAGTTTCTTTGGTGTAATATTATTTAGTTTGAATTTATGACATTCTATGTATTTAGTTAAGATTTTTAGTTAATATAGGACTTTGAATGAAATTTTGGTTATAAGGGATTCTGTTGAGAATATTTAGTTTTTGTTTGTTGGGATTTTGGTTGTACAAATGAAACAGGGAAAGAATTGAAACTGGTGTAGGCCTGATTTTTAAAAAAATAAAGAACTTTCAACATCGGTTTATAAAGGAACCGATGTGTCAAGTGATTTTCAACAGAGTTAGAAAACGTTGAAAGTTTATTTTAGACATCGGTTATAATTTTAACCGATGTTTAAAGTACACTTTCCACATCGGTTTTCAAAAATAACCGATGTGTTAAGTTATTTTCAAAAGAGTAAGAAAACGTTGAAAGTGCACTTTAGACATCGGTTAAAATTTTAACCAATGTGTAAAGCATACTTTCAACATCGGTTCATAACCGATGTCTAACACCAGCACATACAACATCGCCTGTATACACATCGGTTCACTAACCGATGTTAAAACCCAAAATTAACCGATGTTAAAAGTGTTTTCTGCACCGCGGAGATCCTCCACTGAGGAAAAATCAAATTCAAAATATCCTTTTCCCAATGGTATCAAACTCCACTGCCCTAATGGTTTCCATAAGGCTTGTAACTTCAGGCGCAAGTCATGAGTCTTGATTGGTTTATCACCTTTAGAAAGAGTGATACGTCCATGCAGATGATTTTTACATCTTTCCAATCTAGCTTTATATTCTTCTTCTGGAATCTTTACTGAAATTTCATCTCCCACTACAACAAAATAGACTTTTAATAACGCACCTTTAATAGCATTTCCGTGTGGAAATGCTATTAAAAGTGATGGGGGACTTTTAATAGCGTTTCCCTAAGGGAAACGCTATCTTAGGTATAACCTAAGATAGCGTTTCCGTGTGGAACCGCTATTAAAAGTGTCACTTAGGAAAAGATAGCGGTTCCACACGGAAACGCTATCTTAGGTGATACCTAAGATAGCGTTTCCTGAAGGAAACGCTATCTTAGGTATCACCTAAGATAGCGTTTCCTGTAGGAAACGCTATCTTAGGTCTTCCCAGTAAAAAAATACGCGCGCTCGGCCTTCCCTCCCTGTTTCCTTCCCTCTGCATGCCATCTCTTTTTCCTTCCTCATTTCTTAGGTCTCCGCCGCTGCTTCGCCATTGCAGGTTTCGTTGGGTTAGCTCAAGTTGCAGGTTATTTCTCTCTTCTTCGTTGCAAATTTAGCTTTTTATGCTTGATGTGCCATCTGGGTATGCTCTAGATTTGTAGGTTTGTGATTTGTTTGGTGCGGAATGCTTTGAGTTTTTGAGGTAGTTTTGGTTGCTTGAAAATGGAAGTAAAGTGGGAAAAGTTTTAACCTGGAACGTGATTTTCGGAAATTAGAAGTCGGGTGTGTTGAATGTCGAGCTCGTAGTGAAGTGAGGTAGCCAAATTTTTTTTCTTTCTAGATTAGGGTGCATTGTTTCTTGTTCTACTTTTAATGTATTCTTACCAAAAACATGTCTTCCGTGATTGGAACAATGGTACACTCGCACATTCAATAATGAGGGTTAAACCTGGTGCACTTTGTTGAGATTGGCCTTTTGTCCCTATCTCAGAAACTGAAAGTTAGCATTTGGAATTGGAAGAAGGGTGAGAGCTAAGATAATAAAATATCAGTGCAATTCTCTGCAAAATAGAAAGGCAAACCCAACTTCCAAGTTTCTTGGAGTTTTTTTTTTAAGCTTCTTTGTTCTCAAGTACTGCTTCTCTATGGAGCCTTCTAGAGATTTAGCATCAGCAGGGGAACTCAATGGAAGTGAGTCTGGATGGACCACTTATATTGGTTCTCACAACTTTCGATCAGAATCTCCCTCTCTCTTCAGTATTCTATGTGTGTTTTTGTTGTGTTCGCCTGCTGTGCTGTTTACAATTGGTTTTCTACTGTGCTATGAAGTTTTATCTTTAATTCTTTATAGTGTGTGTTTGGATGAGCGTTTGACAAATGTGATTTTGGATATAATTGATTTTGTAGAATTGATTTTAATAAAATTGAGTTTGTTTTGTGAGCTATGGGTCTGGGTTTGATTCTTGCACTTATATTGATCTTTCAGTTTGCCCCTTCTTTGGTGCTTTCATTTTGCATTTATATCCTGTTTTGGCTTCATAAGTTTTGAGAAACCATTATATATGTAGATCTAGCTTAAACTCATGTGGATCAGCCATAGTAATTGATCTTTGCTTACCTAGAGAGTCACTAACTTGGAACCCGCTCCTTCATGACCATTGATTATAATCCACGAAGGGTTCAACACCCATCCATCTTTTCCACCAACATAGAATTTGTAGGCTTGGGAGCTTGAGAAGAGACTAATGAGAACCAAGAAGAGGCATATAGGTCTCTCAAGCTCCATGAGGAAATAGAAGCAAGTAGTGAATGAGTGTGTATTGAGGTATATATAATATAATATATAGTTATTATAGTGTGCATAATAACCTATGCCCAAGTCCTAGTTGTTATGGATCTCATCCAATGTGTATTGTGTATCCCCTGATCTGATGCCTTGATCCTTATTTATAGAAATTGGGAAGTTAGAGTCCCAAACCAACTCAAAATCTGATCTATTTTGGTTTCTTCAGGTCCAAGTAATGCGCGTCACGGCCGTGATGTCCATCACGGCCAGGCCGTGACGGTCTCTGTTATGGCCGTGAAGAATTTCACTGCTGGGCCGTGATGTGCTCTGACTTGTGGTGGTTTTGGGTCACGGCCGTGATGGATATCACGGCCAGGCCGTGACGGTCTCTGTTATGGCCGTGAAGAATTTCACGGCTGGGCCGTGATGTGCTCTGACTTGTGGTGGTTTTGGGTCACGGCCGTGATGGATATCACGGCCAGGCCGTGACAGACTCTGACTTCAGTCTTTCTTCTTTTTCAGCATGGATCGGAAATGGATGTCTGCCAATCGTTTAACGAAGGAGTATGAGGATGGGGTGAAAGAGTTCATTAGTTTTGCAGTTCGGCATGCGAAAAACCCTAATACAATCATATGTCCTTGTTTAGATTGTTGTTATGCAAGGCGAGTTAGTGCAGCCGATTTGGAAGAACATTTAGTGTGTAATGGAATCGATCAAAGTTATACATGTTGGACAAAACATGGTGAGACAAGAGCTGAGTCTAGTGAAATGAGGAATCGTGTGAGATATTCATCATACGATACCGACAGAAAAACTTATGAGGGCGATCGTTTTGAAGACATTGCAAATGCTTTGTTGAAGAGGATCTTCGGGATTGTCCACAAATGTTTGGGAGGTTGGTAAGTGATGCAGAGCAACCATTGTATGATGGATGTACTAAATTCACAAGATTGTCGGCGATGTTAAAGTTGTATAACTTGAAATCGGGCAACGGATGGACTGATAAGAGCTTTACGGACTTACTCACACTATTGAAAGACATGTTTCCAGATGATAATGTGCTTCCTAGTCGGACATACGAGGCTAAACAAATGTTACGCTCTATTGGCATGAGCTACGAGAGGATACATGCTTGTCCTAACGATTGCATTTTATTTCGGAATGAATATGCATCGTTACAGATGTGTCCTAAATGTAATGCCTCACGATATAAGAAGAAAGAATCAGATCCAGAGAAGATTGTGTGGTATTTTCCCATAATACCCAGATTTAGGCGCATGTACCGTAGTTCTGAAGATTCAAAGCACTTGACATGGCATGAGGATGAAAGGATCAAAGATGGCAAGTCTGCGGCAGCACCCGCATTCTCCGCAATGGAAGAAATTTGATCATGATTATCCCGATTTTGGGCAAGATTCAAGAAACCTACGACTTGCATTGGCTACTTGACGGATTTAACCCGCATGGTGTTCAAAGTAGCTCTCACAAGACATGGCCTGTGATTTTGGTGATTTACAACCTATCCCCATGGCTATGCATGAAGCGCAAATTTATGATGTTATCTATGTTAATTTCGGGCCCAAACAACCAGGAAATGATATAGACGTCTATTTGACTCCTTTGATTGAAGACTTGAAACAACTGTGGGAGACAGTGTGGAGGTGTATGATGGGTATAAGGAAGAATGTTTCAATTTGAGAGCTATGTTGTTTGGGACAATTAATGATTTTCCAGCCTACGGTAATCTGTCAGGATATAGCATCAAGGGTCAGTGTGCATGCCCTATATGTGAAGAGGGTACAGATTGGATGCGGTTAGAACATTGTAAGAAGAATGTCTTTCTTGGGCATCGTAGATTTTTGCATCCAAGTCATCATTACCGGTGGTGGAGAAAGGCGTTCAATGGGAACTCGGAAGAAGGTAGAGCGCCTTCACCTTTGACGGGTGATCAACTTTTTGAAAAGGTAAAGGATTTGAATATCCAATTCGGTAAACCTTTTGCGAGAGATATTGTCACAAGAGGGTGGAAGAAAAGGTCGATTTTCTTTGAGTTGCCATATTGGAAATCATTATATGTAAGACATTTCCTCGATGTGATGCACGTTGAAAAAAATATCTGTGATAGTGTCATTGGTACGTTACTCAATGTGCCAGGGAAGACTAAAGATGGCATCAATGCAAGGTTGGACTTGGTTAGTATGGGAATAAGAAGAGAATTGGGACCGACGAAGAAGGGTAAAAGTACATATCTTCCTCCTACTGCTTACACTCTATCTAGAAAAGAAAAAACTGTTTTTTGTAAGTTTCTTGAAGGAGTTAAGGTTCCGAAGGGTACTCTTCAAACATTAGGAACCTCGTATCGATGAAAGATCTCAAGTTAAAAGGTCTAAAGTCCCACGATTGTCATGTTCTCATGGAGCAGTTGATACCCATTGGTATACGGTCTATTTTACCTAACAAAGTGCGGGGGCCTTAACTAAACTCTGTTTTTTCTTCAAGGCAATTTGCAGCAAAGTGATTGACCCTGGGAAGTTGCCATCATTGCAAAGAGAAATTGTTGTGACTTTATGCGAGCTTGAGATGTACTTTCCACCTGCATTCTTTGACATAATGGTTCATCTAACCATTCACCTTGTTAGAGAGACACAACTGTGTGGGCCAGCTTATATGAGATGGATGTACCCGATTGAGCGTTATATGAAGATATTAAAAGGGTATGTGAAAAACCGATCACGACCAGAAGGTTGTATTGTTGAACGGTATATTGTCGAAGAAGCTGTTGAATTCTGTACCGAATACCTATCCAATGCTGAATCTATAGGGCTGCCAAAGTCTCGTCACACATGGAGAATGATGGGGCAAGGAATTACTGGAAATGAAATAGTGACTATAACAAGGACAGAATGGGAGCAAGCACACTTATATGTTCTGCACAATGCCGATGAGGTTGAGCCATATGTTGAAAAACACAAGGACATGCTTAAGAGTTTGTATCCAAATAAGAATCAAAATTGGCTAACTAGAGAACACAATCGTTGTTTTATAACGTGGCTAAGAGATCACATTTATACAGAGTTGACTGAAAATGATACTTCGGTTTCAAATAGATTGAGATGGTTAGCCAAAGGTCCAAGTTTGCATGTGTTCTCTTACCACGGTTATCAAATTAATGGGTACACATTCTATACAAAAGAACAAGATGGTCGGAGTACAATGCAAAACAGTGGTGTGACTCTAGTAGCTCGATCGATGCATATCTCAAGTGCCAAAGACAAAAACCCGATATATGCAAATATGTCATACTTCGGCGTCATTGAACGCATATGGGAGTTGGATTACACAAAGTTTAAGGTTGGTGTGTTTGGTTGCAAGTGGGTTGACAATAATAACGGTGTTCGATTGATGAGTCGGGGTTCATGCGGGTGGATCTTAATAGGGTGGGGTATAAAGATGAGCCTTTTATATTAGCATCTCAAGCTCAACAAGTGTTCTATGTCACCGATCCAGCTGATATGAAAAGGTCCATTGTTCTTTTGACTAACAAAATAATTACTAATGTTGATGATCAAGACCATCGAGATGTTGATATTGAAGATGATCCTTTCGTCGGGACATTACAATCACTTGAGATTGATCCAACTAGGGACGATGGTATGTATATGAGAGATGATCATGATGAGGGGCTTTTGGTCAATCCACCATTTCGTACTAATAAAGGACAAACAAATCTCAATCAAATGAAGAAAAGAAAAAGGTTGACTTAAACATGTATGTAGTGTTTGTGTTTAAATGAACTTTCTGATCCTTTTATATTATAGTTAGCATCTTCCTAAATGCTAGTGTTGATTTTGTTATTCATAGTTGTTTTATATTTTGCATCAATTAATGTTATATTAATGTCCATTGATGTTTTACTTGTATCTAATATTTTTGTAGGTAAATGGCATCTTCAAGTAATTCTAGTGATGCCAAAGCGGCGAGACGTGGGCCAACAATTATGAAGGCGGTCATCCGCGCACGGAGTAAAGGACAAAAATTTGATGTAATTTACTTACTAATCTAAGGATTTCATAATGTTGTTTGATATCTAGATTTAATTACTTTATTATTTTTATTAGGTTGAATGGAATTCTTTGGACCAACCTATTCGTGCTAATGGTAAAATATTGAAGAGTTACATTGGGGCCGTTGTTCGAAGAAACGGTCCCAATTATTTGTTCTAATTGGAAGGATGAAGCTTTGGATGGTTTCAAAGAGAGCATATGGGCTGATGTACAGGTAATTGTTAAAATTTATAAATTATATTGTAAACTATGTAAACATACTTACTTTGACACGTTGTTTATATTGTTTTGCAGATGTCTTTTAATGTTGATGAATCTCGGAAAAAATTTGTACTTCAGGAAGCTGGTAACCTACATAGGGCATTCAGAACTAGATTGACCAAAAAATTTCTAAGAGATGCCAACGGGAATATCAATGAGGAGCCTCCATCAAAATATCCACACATATCAAGGGATGAGTGGACAGATTTTATAGCAATACGCACGGGAGATGCTCAATTCCTGGTATGTTTAATATCACGTTAGTCCTTATAATTTTATAGCAATACGTACATATGACATTAACCATGTATTAATATTACTTATATGTGTCCGAATAGAAATTAAGCAATGAAAATCGCAACAGGCGTTAGATCCTGCATGCCCTTACAAAGCATCACGTAAGGGGTATGCGACATTGAGGATGAATTGGTATGTATATATATATATATATATATATATATATATATATATATATATATATATATATATATATATATATATATATATATAATTATTTAACTGCATTTGTGGTAAATATGACTTTTAAACTGTTTGGTTAATTTATATTATCTCAATATACGGATACGGGAGGCGGGGCCAGAAGTTAAGAAAATTAAACGCCATATTGTGTGGAGGAAAGCCCGCGAGAACAAGGCGGGTGTAATTGACAACAAAAATACGCAGACCGTGTGGAATAAATGTGTTAGTAGACTAACGATTACATTATCAATTGTTATTTTCATATGATAATATATAATAATTTTAACATTTGCATTTCACCAATAACTATGTGTCGGGAGGAACTGCCACGATCTGCAGTAGAGGGAGAGATAGAAGACTTTGGTCGCCAGGATATTCTTGCCAAAGCCATAGGTGTGCCGAGAGAACCCTGGGCGTGTTAGGGGTGTGGGTTTCGGCGTCTCACAAAAGATTACTTCCCACCCGAAGGTCGTGCAAGAAATAACTCGGAAACGAAAAAGTGGGAGTCATTGGTGTCTCAACTCTCCGATAGATTGAACATTTTGGAAGAAAAGCTGAAACAAAAGGATGATGAGGAGAGGCAGGCTAATTTCACAGCCCAAGCAAGCGTCAAAGATAGTTGCACTCTACCATCTCACAAAGAGGCTTCGAGAGGTAATGCATGCCTTTTTTTTTTACTAGTATTGCATTCGCGATTAAATACATTCAATTGGATGCCTTAATTCACAGCTTATTAATCTATCATTGGATTAGGGCGTCAACTCATGTCGGCTATATTTATCGACCCCAAACTATCGTATGGTTGCTATGGGTAAAGTATACAATGAGCCGGGTGTTACACTGCACATTGGACCAGTACCCCTTAACCATGTGAAAGTTGGAGTTGATGTTGCAACTGAGGGGGATGCGCCATTGCCGGTACCTATCGTTGATGCGGATGTGATGACAAGTAGGAGATGCAATAGGTACTTATGTGGCATGGCCAATTGATCTCGTGGTTGTAATTAATATGGTATGTAATTGCATTTTTCCACCTTTTCATATACGGCATATATGGATTACATTAGTTGATCACTAACGGCATATTGAAATGCAAAATTTCCAGGCACCCGCAAAAGCTAAAGGCAAGGGCAGAGTGTGTCGGATATACAAAGGAGTCAATTACAACCCCGGAAAATAAAGGAGGCAACTCGAGGCCAACCCACCTACAGCTGGTTCAACTACAACTTCTCTGGAATATTTGAATTTCCTTAAAATACATGAACGAAAGAATATGAAAAATGCTGACCAATTGTACGTAGAGATGGAACAAAATATTTTTGGCAACCATTTCATTGAGATGCTCAATACTGAAAATATCAGAGAAGTTGTAAATCATGAATGGGTATCTGCCTCCGTTATTTCCGCATATATCAGGTAATAAATCATGTTTAAAGTGTACAATATTTTTTAGTCTTTCCATTTAAATATTGACGTATGTCATTGGTGTAATCCATTTTTATATTTTAATTGAAGGTATTTGTATGAAGAATTGTTGCTTCCAAAGGAAATAACGAGGAGGTTTCTGTTCTTGTCCCCACACCAAACAAATACATACGGCTACTTCGGGAGGGATTCACAGACAACGTATCTAGCTGACCGGTTTGCAACTAAAGAAAGAGAATATCAGCCCTTGTTTTTAGCGCCATGCAATGTTGGGTGAGTCGACTTATCCTATAGGACTTAATTCACAATAATGAATTACATAAAAGTTGAGGTGCTTAGGATTTGTTATCTCAACATTTTTGTAGGAATCATTGGGTGTTGTCGCGATAAATATTGTTGAAGAGATTATTTACTATCTGGATCCCTTGTATGTTGATCCTAGGGATCACCCGCATTAAAGAATCTGTTCGATACGTAAGCATGTTTTTATATTTCTGATTTTCTATGATTCCGTTTCGATACGTGAGCATGCGTGTGTTTGTGATGATTGAAAATATGTTTCTTAATGAAGTCTGTTTGATTTTGTGATTAGTGGTTTGCAAGTTTATCGCGCAAATATCGGAGCTAAGGTGCCGCGTTTAAAGGCAACCAACATTAAATGGATTCAGATACGGTATATTTGCAAAAACTTAATGCGCAATTAGATAAAAAAAACTATATTGATTTACTATTTTATTTTTTATAGTGCCCAAGACAACCCAACAAAGATGTGATTGTGGGTACTATGTCATGCGTTTCATGAAGGAATCTATCTTGCAGAACCAAGTTAAAATACCAATGGCGGTATGTTGTTTACTTAGCTTTTAACTCGTGGATTGTTCAAATGTTTTAGCAATTTTAACTTAATTTATTTAATTTTTATGTCGCAGTACTTTCCCTAACTTCAAATGCTCCACATACTCCACCGCTCAACTATCTCAAGTCAAGGAAGAGTGGTGTCGCTATATTGTTGAAAAGTTCGTTTGATTATGTCAAATTGATCACGATGAGTTGCAGCAATACTCATTGGTATGTGAATAATGCTTTATATTTATCAACCCCAAACTATCTATGTATTTGTTTTTCCTTGGTACATGCCTTCGAGTTGATGTGCATTTGCTAGGAGAAAATAAGTTCAAACTTATTATTTTTGTTACACTTTGTTAATGCTTGATTTGAATTCTGTTTCTTGCTACGAGAGTATTTACCTAATTAGTCTGCTGTATCCCAATGTAACAGGTTAGTCTTTGTGGTGGAAATGCAGTATGTATGCTACAGAGTCTTTGGATCACATTTCGACACATTACTTTGGTGTTGTCTTGGTCTCATGAAAAACAAACAGAAGCTGTAAATGTAGATTAATTGTAGATGTAGGTTGGTTTTCTGATTTTGGTTTCTTAAGGATTGAGATCGGGTATAGGTGCGGCACTGTGATTTTGTCTCACTCGTGTGACTTTGAATACTTTAGAAACAGAGTGGTGTACTTATATCTGGTTATATATATATATATATATATATATATATATATATATATATATATATTATTGTATAGAGTGTTGCACTTTGATTGTATAGTTCTTGGTTTCTTTGCACAAACACATGCAGTGCTGCATTGAACACTTATATTTTGAACACATTTTGAACAATTGTGTTGACTGCAACAATTGTGGTTTTTTTGTGTAAATATGCAGGAATAATGGATGTAAAAGTTAAGAAATAAAAAAAAAAAGGGGCTTTAGATAGCGTTTCCTTGTACAAACGCTATCTAAAGTCTGACTTTAGATAGCGTTTGTATAAGGAAACGCTATCTAAAGTCTGACTTTAGATAGCGTTTCCGTGTACAAACGCTATCTAAAGTCACCTATTAATAGCAGTTCCTAAATGCTATCTTTGCTAACGAGTTTTAATAGCGGTAGAATAGATAGCGGTTACAAACGCTATTAAAAGGCATACGGAAACGCTATCTAAAGTCTAATCTGTTGTAGTGTCCATTCAATTTCGGACGAGGGAGTTGATTAAAAGGAATGTCACAAGAATTATGTAGAGCCTCCGCAAAAGACTTCCTTTGTGGAGTCAGTGAAGACGTATCATTAGGAGAATGTGGCAAAGGAGGGGGAGGAGAGGAGGAGGAGGAGAGGGCCACAACCTTGGCCAAGAAACCCCAAGGGCAAACAGCAGCCATGACTACCATGCAAACCCTAGAGAGAAACCCTAGCAGTCATAGACTCTACTACTTTGAGGATGCTTTCGAGAATAAAATAGCTCACGGACTTAGTGGTTTAAGTTCTACCCCTGTGAGGGATCAAATAATGCTCTGGCATAATAGACTAGGGCACCCTATTTTTCAATATCTTAGGCATTTGTTTCCAAATTTATTCAAAAATGTTGATTGTTCTTCGTTTGAATGTGAAAGTTGTGTTCTTCCTAAAAGTCATAGAGTCTCTTATTCGTCTCAACCATATCATGCATCTAAACCTTTTAATTTACTCCAAAGTGATGTATGGGGTCCATCAAAGATTAAAACCCAATTTGGAAAAAGGTGGTTTGTAACCTTTATTGATGATCACACTCGACTGTATTGGATCTACCTTATGTATGAAAAATCTGAAGTACCTAAAATATTTAAATGTTTTTCACAAATGGTAGAAACACAATTTGACACAAAAATCTCCATTTTGAGAAGTGACAACGGCACTGAATATTTTAATAAGAATCTGAATGAGTTTCTCCAAAATAAAGGTATTCAACATCAATCAACATGCCCAAATACTCCTCAACAGAATGGCACTGCAGAAAGGATAAACAAATATTTTCTTGAAGTAGCTCATGCCATCATGTTTGAGAATAATGTTCCAAAGTATTTGTGGGGGATGATGTCCTAACAGCAGCCTATCTCATAAATAGAATGCCCACTCGTGTGTTAAATTATCGCACACCTTTGGACACTTTCAAAACCTTTTTTCCAGGATGTCGATTGCATGTTGATCTACCTTTAAAAGTGTTTGGTTGTACTGTTTTTATGCATACACCTTCTATTTCTCCGTCTAAACTAGACCGAAGAGCAGAAAAGTGCATTTTTGTGGGATATTCTCCCAACCAAAAGGGTTACAAATGTTATAATCCTAGCACAAAAAGACTTCATGTTAGCATGGATGTTACTTTCTTGGAAAGTCAACCTTTTTTCAATAAAATTCTCTTCAGGTGGAGAATGTGAATGAAAATGAATGTAATTTTTTGTATGAACCATTGCCCAAACCTGTTTTGATTAATGCTGATTTAATTGATCAAACAAATTACTATGACAAAGAAGAACACGTGGAAAAAAGTCCTAAAATTGATGAGGGAAATCTTGACCCAGAGCTAAGTAGAGCCCAAACAGGGAAGGAAATACCACAATCAAAAGATGAGCTTCGTGTTTATGCTCGAAAGTATCCTAAAAGGACCAGAAACAATTCCATCATATCTGCACCAAGCCAACTAGAAATCCCAGAAGACGGCCCAGCAAAAATGCCTCAAGAACTTCCAGGTAACACTGAAATTCCTATCCCTAATACTGATTTGCTCGTAGCTCTTAGGAAAGGAACCAGAGCCTGCACCAAAAAATCATCCAAAACCAACACAAACCATCCCATTTCCAAATATGTTTCCTACCAAAACCTTTCCCAAAATCATCGAGCCTTTACTTCTAAAATTATAAATTTGTTTGTGCCTAGAAACATTGAGGAAGCACTAGATGATACCAACTTGAAATTAGCAGTCTTAGAAGAGTTAGATGCACTTAAGAAGAATGAGACTTGGGAGATTGTAAATCTGTCACATGATAAAAAAACGGGTGGGGTGTAAGTGGGTCTTCACTGTTAAGTGCAAGGCATATGGAAGTGTAGAAAGGTACAAGGCTAGATTGGTAGCAAAGGGATTCACCCAAACTTATGGAGTAGATTATCAGGAGACTTTTTCTCCGGTTGCTAAACTTAACTCTGTTAGAATTCTTCTATCCCTAGCTGCAAATTTAAATTGGCCTTTACATCAATTAGATGTAAAGAATAGTTTTTTGAATGGGGAACTAGAGGAAGAAGTGTTTATGAGTCTTCCTCTCGGATTTGAGGAAGAATTTGGAAGAAATAAGGTGTGTAGACTAAAGAAGTCTCTATATGGGCTAAAACAATCTCCAAAAGCATGGTTTGAGAGGTTTGGAACCGTGGTGAAAGGACTTGGTTATATCCAAAGTCAAGCTGATCACACACTGTTCTATAAACATTCAGAAAATAATAAGATTGCTATCTTAATTGTATACGTGGATGATATTATCTTGACAGGTGATGATAGCTTGGAACTCAAAGGTTTGAAGGAGAAACTTGCAAAAGTCTTTGAAATCAAGGACCTTGGCCCATTAAAATACTTCCTTGGGATTGAATTTGCAAGATCAAAGGAAGGAATTTTTATGAACCAGAGAAAGAAAGTATATTCTGGACATTTTAAAAGAGACAGGATTACTTGGATGCAAAGCTGCTGAAGTAGTGCAGAAGCTGAATTTAGAGCAGTAGCTCATGGAATCTATGAAGTGTTGTGGGTGGAAAAGCTTCTACAAGAGTTGAAGGTTTACAATTCTCCACCAATTAAACTATATTGTGACAAAAGTTGAAGGTTTACAATTCTCCACCAATTCCCACTGCAAAACAATCAGCAGACATCTTAACCAAAGGATTACCTAAGAAGCTTTTTGACAACATAACCAGCAATCTGTCCATGGAAGATATCTTCAAGCCAGCTTGAGGGGGAGTGTCGACAGCCTGTAAATAGATCATTTAATGCCCTGATTTGTCTATTTAATGCCCTGATTTGTCTCTGTTTTATTCCTGATTGTAGAGATATCTTATTTCCTTTTTTACTTAGTTCCTTTTAGGCAATTCATTATTCTTTGATATTGTTTAGGATATTGATTTCCTGATCTCAATGATTGTAGCAAATCACTCTTTGCAATTACCTCTATAAAAGAGGAATCATTGTACTATCTTGTAATCAATAATATTCCGCATATTTCAACTATATATATATTTGTAGGATATTTGCATCTGATTATAATACAATGCGTGGGGGACAGGGTGGCCTTGCAACTTTTCTACATGTTTACATGTATATTATTTCAGTTAGATTACATAATTATTGCAATCAATTATTATTTTTTTCCATAATTCTTTAATCTCCTACACTAGTTCACCTGATGCAAAGTTGTTATTCACTTCAGCTAAAAATAGTTGCACAATAGAAAAATTGGTTAATTCAAATGAACTAGCAAGGCATAAGAGAAAATTGAAGTTGCAATCTTGCTTGACTTGATAAATTCTAACATGGATAATGCAACTGGATGCTTATGGAAAACAATTGGGATGGGCTTCAAACTTAAAATATATTGAACTGATCTTGAAAGCCTTATCTGATGGATAGTGACTGTACTTTTCTTAAACAATCGTACAAACACTTGAAACAAATAACTTGCTGTGACACAGACTCAAGACTTGTAAGTAGGGCTGAAGGAGTTGAATTTGAGATATTAATTGGACAAGTGGGTAGAGCAAGGTTACGGCAAAGTTGGATTCTCACTTGGCCTGGAGAGAGAATGTGAACAATGCTCAGTAGCTTTATACTAAAATTACACTAAAAACCCATGTTAGTTCAACTAGCAAATTCTACTCCATTTGCATTGGAATCCTCTGAGTACTTAACATTACAATCAGGGTTGTGGTTTTGATGAGTTGAATATGGATTCCATTCTGACAAGTAGTACCTTTCCCTATCTCCCAAATGCAGAATACATACACCATGACAAATTGGATTAAGCTCCTAGGGATTGCAGTTAATTTGCTCCCCCTAAATGAAATTTACTACTTCATATCAAAGCTAATTGTTTGTTTTCCCCTTTATGGTCTTGGTTCGCCATTTTGCATCATCCTCAAAATATGTAGCAACTCTGAACCCAAAGAGACATGATATGTCATCTATATGAGCTGGGGATAGCACAGAATTTGCTGAGCATGGGCCGGTGACTAAACAAAGGCTATAATGTGATCTACAATGCTTCTTTTTTTTTTGGACAAAAATGTGATCTACAATGCTGGTAGCTGTTCATTCATTGATATATAAGGGGGAAAAGAGGATCAATTGATAGATTCAACTAAAATATCCCTTTTGATAATTAAAAAAAAACTAAAATGACCCAAAAGATAATATGTTTTTTATAATCACTGCACTAAAGGTTACTTATCAACTAGTTCAAGCATTGCAGGCAAGGTAGAGCAATGAAGTTACCAAGATTTACACAAATGTGCATCACAAGGAGTGTTCTAAACTATTAATTGACTGTGAAAGCAATATGTAATAAAACCATTTTTTGACCAACTAAGAAATAATATTAAAGGATACCCAAGGTTACTTCAATCCTTACAAGTTACAACATAATCACTGGGGCCTGTTACATTGGCAAATACATTCCAATGTATTCTTACACCACTCTATAAATAAAAAGTACACAACAATTTATGGTTTAATCCAAATCTTAAATCTCACATTAATTAATTCAAGAACAACTAATACATCTAAAAAGAAAAAACAGATTGGATTGGGTTGTCCATGAACAAGCTCTTTAAGAGTTGGCTTGATTCTTTTGCTGCAGTTCTTGCTACTAATTTGACATTTGCAGATAGTCCTGTAAGGCAGCATTATTATGTGAAGTGTGACAAGGAGTTTGAACCAATAAGCAAGTTAATTTGAAGCCCAGGTCTAAATTAATATTAGTTGGCAACAATGTCAAAAAGGAACCATGATGCAGTTAACATAAATCACATATTAAAATAATTAATTCCAAGCAGGCTGAGATGGCATATTGGACTATTTGAACAATGCTACATACTTAGGGGATTGAGAAAAAATGAAGGATGAGAAAAAATGATATGCACAAAGGGAATCATACCAAATATGGGTTATTAGCCTCTTATCTTCATAGCTTTTCTTATTTTTCTTTAATGTCTCTAAGTAAATTGTCTACTTCTGCACTACATTCACAAATAAACTTGCCAACATATAAAAAAAATATCGTCCTCCTCCTAATTAACAAGTCTCCATTATATACAATTAGGTACAATAATGTAAACTCCTTGAAAGTTTCCATAATTTATTCTTGGTCTTCTGATAGCAATTTTAAAATTTTTATGGTGGTAATTTTGAACAGCAGAGTTTACATAACATATATGGAACTACACAAATAAGGAGAATGTAGGATATATAAGGATACTTGTTTTATTATGATAAAAGACTAAGAGTAATTACCTTCATCAGTTTGTTGAAGCCTTTTCATTCTTCATTATCATATGGATTGATTTAGACTTGTCCAACTCAACCAGTTCCCTCAGTATATCATCTTCAATCTTCTCTGCTTGCCATTTGGAAGGGTCCTCCACAAAATCCTCACTGAAAACCATTCTTGAAACCCACTCTTTCCAAGTGGTTTTTTTGTACTTATCTTCCTCCATTGACCCTACTGCCAAGAGCTGATACACAAAAACCATTTTTTGCTGACCTGGGCGAAAAGCACGTGCAATAGCTTGCTTTGTCTTTGATGGATTCCATTCTGAGTCCAACATAATCACTCTAGAAGCTGCTGTGAGACTAATGCCTTCAGAACAAGCTGTAATTGAAGCAACAAGTACTTTTGAAACTCCACCAGGTTCTTCAAACTTCTCTATCACTTTCCCACGTTCAAATAGCTCTTGTTCCCCGTTAAGTAGCAAAACTTCTTGACCTTTTTTCCAATGGAAGTAAAGATCAAATAACTCTACCAATAACTTCACAGGTGCAATGTTGTGGCAAAAGATAAGAACCTTCTCATTATTGGCAACACGATGGACAAGGCTCGAAACAAATTTTACTTTTGACCCTTCTCTTGGTTGAATCTTATACTTGTATAGATTCTCCAATTCCATTATAGTGAGAAACTTTTCTGAACATGTGGATGTTTTTACCAACCATGGATATATTGATCCAAGGGTAATCAAAAGCTCCAAATCCAAAGGGTATCCACGATATTCATCCATTTTCTCATGCAGTTTCTTCAAGACCTCACCTTGTAAATCTGTTGAGTTCATCAACAATGTGTAAATTTGTAAACCTGGAAGAGTGTTAGAATTCCCATTATCATAAACATCCACAAAACCATTTGTGATGTTTCTCAACAAGTTCAATCCCATCATCCTCACATCATTATCAACTGAGTCAATTTTCTTGGCTATATTATTCAACAAGAATTTTCTAGCACGTGCCTCTAGTAAATGTGGTGCCTTTCTCCTCCCTTTCCTGGTGAACTTAGGGTCTAACTCTTTCAGCACTTCATGCACAAACTTTGGTCTTGCCAAGCACAGTGTGTTAAAGTAATCACAAAAATTGTTTTGAAACATTGTGCCAGAAAGTAATATTCCGAGTCCTGTGTTTACTTTCATCAAACATTTCCTTAGTCTTGATTTAGTGCTTCTAGGATTGTGCCCTTCATCCATTATCATGATCCCAGGGCCTTCCCTCAATGATTTTGCCATGTACTTTTGTGAGAAAACTTAGAGTCATCCTCTCTAGTCATATCTAAAAATGAAGTGTACCCCATGATAAGAATACTGGGGTGTTGATGCCATTTTTCTATCTTTTCTAAGCAATCCAAAACATGCTTGACATCACCATTGGGATTTGGAACTCCATGAATGGTCACTGAGGTCTGCTCAAACTCTCTTTGGCCTCTACGAGAATGAATCAGATACACTGGTATAGAAACACCCCATTTGTTAAATTCCTTATACCAAGTGAATTGTGTAGTTTTTGGAGCTAGGACCAAAGGTCTACACCCTGGGAATAACTTCAAATAGCTAACAAGGAAAGCAACCATGAGAAAGGTTTTACCAGCTCCAGGAGAATGAGATATAACATAGCCACATGTTCTTTTGGATGCTGATTCCATGAGCGTTGGTTCCATTTTACCTGCAATGTTTCTCCAAAGAAATTGAAATGCTTTCTTCTGGTGAACATGCATCCTCTTTCCAAGTTCCGGGATTAATGACCAAACATTCTCATTTTATTCTGATATTAGTTCATCGCGGGGAGCATGAGTAGGGAAAAGAAGGGAATCATCATCTTCATGATCAGCCTTTGGTTTTGTCTCTTCTTCAATACTTTGCTTCTCCTCTCGATACCTTGCTATATGAACAAGGTAATCAGATACATTTACTGAGGCAACAAACAAAAAATCTAACCAAATCGAGAGAATATAGTTAACCTAGTTACATGGGTAACAAAAGTTATGAAAATGCTTCTTATACAACCACAATTTCGCCCACAATATTGCAGTTCTGGTATTCATCGCAATCATATTGCGGCCATAATTGAAAGGTTGCGTCAGCCATATTTTTCTATAATTATCTGTTTTTACATAAACAAAAGATAATTTTAACTGTGCCACAATGGCAGTTTAAAATCATAAAACTCTCACATCTATTTAAGGGTAGATTTGTAAATAATAAGATGTGACTAGTAATAATCAATCAGGAAAGATTAAGTAGATCTGATATGTGTGAAAGTATGTGAATAACATTATTTCTAAACTTAAAGAGACTACACATGCACACTTGGATACTTTTATTAAGTTTTAAAATTCACTTACAAAGGGTCGAAATACATGTTTTATCTCGATTTTCACGTCGCCACATATAATGCAGCAAATTCCAATTTCTTCATCCAGTCTATAGTTGTGTGGACAAACTACATTGGATTTTTTCTCTTTCTCGGCAGGAACAACAGCATTTGAATCCTGATTTGATAGTAGAATAGAATCAGCTTTAGAAAACAAGATCAAAACAAAATATACTTATAAAAAAATTACAAGACATGCATGAAACAGAGAGGGAAGAAAATCAATTTTTGCACCTTTGTTTCCTCAAGAAGACATGTTGTCATCGCCTCTTCCATATCTTGCCACAACTTATCCATTTCAGAAAGCTCTTCCTCTTCGACTCTTTGAAATGTTTTTTCTGCTTCATTATTTTGCCCCATGTTGCTTGTTTTCATCCACGGGTCCTTAGTCATTGCCTCCTCTTCTTGAATCAGTACTTTATTACTATTCCTTAAATATGAATCTAACATTTCATTATAGGCATCTGCATTTAAGGCTCTATCTCTACGAGCTCTTTCTTCATCATAATTTCTTCTGCTTGATGATGATGAATGATATATTTTCTCCCAATTGCTTTTTCTTGAATTTAACACATCCCATCTTGGTTCAATATCCATATTGAGACACCCCGTTGTGCCCCATTGTATTATTAAATTAAAACCTTAATATTTATTTACTTAATCGCGCGCTTATCGTTGAAAATACATAAAAATTAAAAATTAATTAATAATTATATAACTTATGAAGATATAAAACACACCAAACTATATTACATAAATACACACGTAAGTATCCTTTATTTTACACAACACTGTTTAGGGTATCCTCTCAATAGGATCCCTCACAGGTATAAACTTAAACAAAAGTTGTACTTAGCGGAAAATATAAATACTCCATACACACACTGGCCATAATGTCTACACTCTAATCGCCATGAATCACCGCTCGACCTCCAGCATCTGGTTCGTACGGAGTTCCATCTAACTCCTCAGCAATTGGTTCCTCCATCGGGTCTTCTCGTACGATCACATCATAAATAAAATACAACACACAGAAAGATATAGGGAATAAGAAACAGTTCTATCATCAAAAAGCGGAAAAGATTCATAGTATATCATACAATAAATGTCACAGACACTCAACACCCATAATTAGAAATCATCCTCAAATTATAATATTGTCCTCTACCCTCAACTCATGCCATCTAAACCCTTATGCTAACATAACTGTCTCTATTCCTTTCCCACTCGTCAGTATTCCAGGGTAGTCCGATGCAGAGAACTCAGCATAGTACACTTCTATCTTTCGATAGGATAAGACTCAACCTAGTGCCCTACTATCTTTCGATAGGATAAGACTCAACATAGTGCCCTTCTATCTTTCGATAGGATAAATCAGATCGACGCGTCATGGACTGAAAAAGTATTTTCATCAAAGCCTCTATATGAATCTCACTATCTCAAATCAATAACAACCTTGTACCTCAAGCTCCCATCATTACCTCAACTCGCATTCTATGTCACATCTCATCCATTAGAAAACGTGATTAAGTTAGGCACCTCTAAGTCAACTCATTCTCTCACCCAAACAATCATCTCCCGAGCAACATATATCCTTACTTAAAATCAACTAGGCATAGTATTAAAAACCAGGCAGATCTTGCATATCACATTAATCAACAGACTATTCCAACATCTCAATATCACATAAGGCAATTTATCACAACCAACTCATAATAATCAAACCAATTAAATAACAAAGTCAGACTCTGTCACGGCCTGGCCGTGATAGCCATCACGGCCGTGACAGACAACAAAGGCAAGAATTCCGAAAAGCAGAACCTGTCATGGCCTGGCCATGACAACCATCACGGCCGTGACAGACAGCAAACATCCTCACTATCATAATTATTCAAACACCGAAACTACGTCACATGCAGATGGAATACCTCAACCAGCGTATCACAAACAGTCAAAAGTAGATAATTCAAACATCCTCAAATATTTAAAATCAACTTAATGTCGATAAACCTACAATCCCCGAATCACCATTGGTTTTACAGAAAAGGTTTCCAATGGGATTTTGGTCTTGTCGATTACTCGACTACTAGTAGGGTTTAGGTCGCCCTACACAATTATCATATAATTTACTACTTATCGATTCCGACGATAGGTTGATTCTTTTCCCCACCCGAGTTTTCACCGGAAACACGTACACTACGATCCTCATTATCCCGCTACGAGTTAACACAACCACCTTCAACCGAACAACATACTTATAATTAATCAACTAACACCCATATATGACACTTTAGGTCTAGGTTCGACCAAGACTTAGAAAATAGGTTTAGGGTTGTCTTCTTAATGCCATCTTTTGGATCCTAGTTACTAGAGTCTTAACTAACATAGATTACTTATTACAAGACTAAAATTTGAAACAAAATCCTCTAACCTTTAGGGTTAGGGTTTCGACCAAGGGCTGACTTTTAGGGTTCAAAATCCTTAAAATTTCTAATCATGATTAAATCATAGATTAATGGTCATTAATTAACCTAAATCATGAATTAGTGACTAAACAACAAAAGTTGAAACTCAAAACTTCCTAACTCTTTTATACAAGGATTCGGCCTCAACATGTTCATAGGGTTAGGGTTCTTAGTTTAATGAACCAACTTGGATTTATTAAGAATACATACTAATAGCTTGATTAACAAGATCATTAATGAAAACCATGAACAAAAACTCTACCAAACCTACTTTGATAGATTCGGTCAAGGCTAGGTTTTTACGAAAGAAATTTTTGATTACATCATGCTCTTAGATTTAGATAATATGCATGATATCAAGAAGATATAAAGTAGTTTCATCATCATTAGATTTTTCTAGAATTTATTATGACTTTTCAAAGTTCTAGGGTTAGAAACTTTAAAGTGATGAACAACTATGATATAAGCCTTGAATCAAGAAACTTACTAAAGAACATAGGCATGATTAAGAATGATGATTTGGATTTACCTCTAGAATATCAATGACAAAGGAAATCCAAGAAACTTGCTTCACAAACTTATCACTAAAGAACTTATGAACTTAGGGTTTTGAACAAAAAGGCATTAGAAGCTAAGTGAAAAGTGAGAGTATGGTATTTATAGAGTTGGTGGCGCCATATTGGGAAGGATATAGATGATGATGAGTTGTCTTGCTAAAAGGATTCAAATGCAATTAAGTTCTAAGGACCAATTTGCAAAGATTCCAAAAGTTGAAGGACTAGTTTGCAAATTGTCAATAAAGTGTCATGATGATGATTTTGCCACATTTAATGCAAACTTATCTTGACTAAAGTTGGCTGATTTTTGAGTCAAAGATATTTTAAGAAGAATCAAGAAACTTGAAGAAAATTTGAGAACATTAGAGAAGGTTGAAGAAAAATCAAGAATGTTGAAGGACAAAGTGGAAGAATGTAGAAAAATCTAGAATTTTCTTGACTCATCCAACAACAAATGAGGGAAGCCATCAATCCTCATGGACTTGCGCACGGGCTTGCTCAATTTGGGCTTGGCTTCATTTTGTGGGACCCACTTGAAGATTTAAGCATTAAGCTTAAGATAGGAAACTTGTATAGTTTCAAATAGGCTTTATGGAATCAATCCATGAACTAGAAAATTTTGGGCTTCAAAGCCACGTCCATTTGAGATTGGAAACAAGAATTCTAGCCCAATTCTCTTGAAAAAACTTAAAAACTAATTTAGGGACAAAAGGGTAATTTACCGAAAGTTCAGGGACTTAAACGTAAAATTCATAAATTTTCACTTTAACCCTAAAGAACCTTCTAATCTTAAAAATATGATTCATACCCTTGAATCATCTCTAAATCCTAAGATAAACCCTCTATCGGCTCTGAGAAACTCTGAAATCTCTTCCGTCGTCTACCTGATTACGTGTTTCGCCCGAAAAACATAAATTATTTTATTTTCTTCCATAATAATTCTAAAAATACAGAATTGTAGGAAATAAAATAATAAACTTAAGTCTTTCGTTCACAAATTAAAATTAGGTCTTTTGAGCAGTATAATTATACTGTCAATGGAATTCGCAGACCGGGTTTCGCCTGACTTTCCAACCTAACTTTTAATCGTAGCTTCCTTCCTTCAAGTAGGATTGAGTAGTAAACTCCATGTATTTAAAATAATTTTCTAAAACTCAAATAACTTTATAAACATATTTATATGTATTACTGTTATTTAAAACAGTGAAAATCGGGGTGTTACATTACTACCCCTCTTAAAAAAAATTCCGTCCTCGAAATTTCTTAACTCAACACTAGACATCATCTTGTAATCTTATCTTAATCTAAAGCTCCAACAATATATTTCTCAACGCTGTTTTTCCCTTAGGTGACAACGGTAACTTCATAACAGCATTCATGCTTATATCATTCCATTTACCCTCGAACTTATCCATCATTATATTCTATTCATTGTCCTTAACTTTTCCAACTTGATCTAACATCCTTAAAGGACATAATTAAAATTTAATCCTTCGAACATATCCTATTATTCCAATTTATATCAAAATCATGCATACCGTGTATGAGATCTGCAGCGTAAGGGGGTTCAACTCCTCTTATGGTAAACACTCTCCCAACAGCTTGAGGTCTAACCATCTGCTGACCGATTCCTGGATGTCTTCTCCTAGCTTCACTTCCATAACTTCCAGCTCCTCTACCAGTAGCTACATTGTGTTGCCTATTTCTCTGTCTACACTCACGAGCAAAATGACCTGGTTTACCGCAATGGAGACAACTAGGTCTCTCCTTGCAATCCCGCAGGTAATGCGGCCCTCCACATAAGTAACAACCTAAACCTCTCTGCTGCTGCTGGCCTGCTCCACCCACCAGGGCTGTAGGAACTGGTGCTGGTGCAACTATCTGCATTAATTTGTTATATGGTTCCCGTCTCCACTGAGAACCACTATCTACTCTCCTCTGCACATCTGATCGAATAGGACCTCCAATCCTTTGTTGCTTCTGCTCAGCAGTCAGCCTCTGATATATACTTTCGATCGCACCGCATCTCTCCACCAGCTCTGGAAAACTCTGGATATCGAGAGATACTATAGCCCTCTGGAGTTCATGTCGGAGTCCTTCCTCAAACCTTCTACATTTACAATCTTCATCTGGGAATCTCTGATAAAATTCGGAATACTTAATCAGAGCCTCGAATCGTGATGCATAATCACCAACAGTCATGTTGCCCTGTTTGAGACTCATGAATTCCCTTTCTTTCTCACGTCGAACTAGACGTGGAAAATACTTCTCAAAGAAGCAGTCACTAAACAGCTGCCAGTTGATAACTCTGCCTTCGGCATCCAGCAATCTTCGCTTGCCTCTCCACCAAGACTCTGCTCCTCCAGTTAGCATGAAGGCAGCATACGTTACTTTCCTATCCTCTCTGCAGCGCATGGTATCAAATATCTTCTCGAGCTCTTGTATCCATCACTCTGCCTTCTCTAGATCATAATCTCCTCGGAATTGAGGTGGCTTCCCTTTCAGGAAAGTAGCCATTCCGGCATCTTCAGCTGCAGCAACTCTCCTTTGATTCTGTTGTTCCTGCTATTCTTTGTTCATCTGTAGCATCTCAGCATTATGTTGTGTTTGTAACAACAGAGCAGTAACTATGTTTTTCATGGTATCTTGAGTCTCAGATGACTCTCCTCCACTTCCGGTCTGATTATTTTCCACATTGTTATCTCCAACAATTCTTTCAGGAGTTCTGTCATCACTGACGATCGGACGTCCTCTTCCACGAGCCATGATTCTGTAAAAGAAATCATTCGCTCTTATCAGTATGACATATAATACCACATAGACCAGTATATAAATACCATAGGCCACACTAATGTTATTTATCGCGTCGGATTCGGACACACTACCCATCTTCTAAGCATAGTTAAAATCTGATGTGGACTCAACTAGACACGACCAGTAACAACTTCCTAGACCTCACAGTCCGATTAGAATCGAACTGATCTGATACCACCAAATGAGACACCCCGTTGTACCCCATTGTATTATTAAATTAAAACCTTAATATTTATTTACTTAATCACGCGCTTATCGTTGAAAATATGTAAAAATTAAAAATTAATTAATAATTATATAACTTATGCAGATATAAAACACACCCAACTATATTAAATAAATACACACGTAAGTATCCTTTATTTTACACAACACGGTTTAGGGTATCCTCTCAGTAGGATCCCTCACAGGTATAAACTTAAACAAAAGTTGTACTTAGCGGAAAATATAAATACTCCATACACACACTGGCCATAATGTCTACACTCTAATCGCCATGAATCACCGCTCGACCTCCAACATCTGGTTCGTACGGAGTTCCATCTAACTCCTCAGCAATTGATTCCTCCATCGGTTCTTCTCATACGATCACATCATAAATAAAATACTACACACAGAACGATATAGGGAATAAGAAACAGTTCTATCATCAAAAAGCGGAAAAGATTCATAGTATATCATACGATAAATGTCACAGACACTCAACACCCATAATTAGAAATCATCCTCAAATTATAATATTGTCCTCTACCCTCAACTCATGCCATCTAAACCCTTATGCTAACATAACTGTCTCTATTCCTTTCCCATTCGTCAGTATTCCAGGGTAGTCCGATGCAGAGAACTCAACATAGTACACTTCTATCTTTCGATAGGATAAGACTCAACATAGTGCCCTTCTATCTTTCGATAGGATAAGACTCAACATAGTGCCCTTCTATCTTTCGATAGGATAAAACTCAACATAGTGCCCTTCTATCTTTCGATAGGATAAATCAGATCGACGCGTCATGGACTGAAAAAGTATTTGCATCAAAGCCTCTATATGAATCTCACTATCTCAAATCAATAACAACCTTGTACCTCAAGCTCCCATCATAACCTCAACTCGCATTCTATGTCACATATCATCCATTAGATAACTTAATTAAGTTAGGCACCTCTAAGTCAATTCATTCTCTCACCCAAACAATCATCTCCTGAACAACATATATCCTTACTTAAAATCAACTAGGCATAGTATTAAAAACCAGGCAGATCATGCATATCACATTAATCAACAGACTATTCCAACTTCTCAATATCACATAAGGCAATTTATCCCAACCAACTCATAATAATCAAACCAATTAAATAACAAAGTCAAACTCTGTCACGACCTGGCCATGATAGCCATCACGGCCGTGACAGACAAAAAAGGCAAGAATTCCACAAAACAGAACCTCTCACGGCCTGGCCATGACAACCATCACGGTCATGACAGACAGCAAACATCCTCACTATCATAATTATTCAAACACCGAAACTATGTCACATACAGATGTAATACCTCAACCAGCGTATCACAAACAGTCAAAAGTAGATAATTCAAACATCCTCAAATATTTAAAATCAACTTAATGTCGATAAACCTACAATCCCCGAATCACCATTGGTTTTACAGAAAAGGTTTCCAATGGGATTTTGGTCTTGTCGATTACTCGACTACTAGTAGGGTTTAGGTCGCCCTACACAATTATCATATAATTTACTACTTATCGATTCCGACGATAGGTTGATTCTTTTCCCCACCTGAGTTTGCACCGGAAACACGTACACGACGATCCTCGTTATCCCGCTACGAGTTAACACAACCACCTTAAACCAAACAACATACTTATAATTAATCAACTAACACCCATCTATGACACTTTAGGCCTAGGTTCGGCCAAGACTTAGAAAATAGGTTTAGGGTTGTCTTCTTAATGCCATCTTTTGGATCCTAGTTACTAGAGTCTTAACTAACATAGATTACTTATTACAAGACTAAAATTTGAAACAAAATCCTCTAACCTTTAGGGTTAGGGTTTCGACCAAGGGCTTACTTTTAGGGTTCAAAATCCTTAAAAATTCTAATCATGATTAAATCATAGATTAATGGTCATTAATTAACCTAAATCATGAATTAGTGACTAAACAACAAAAGTTGAGACTCAAAACTTCCTAACTCTTTTATACAAGGATTCGGCCTCAACATGTTCATAGGGTTAGGGTTCTTAGTTTAATGAACCAACTTGGATTTATTAAGCATACATACTAATAGCTTGATTAACAAGATCATTAATGAAAACCACGAACAAAAACTCTACCAAACCTACTTTGATAGATTCGGCCAAGGCTAGGTTTTTAGGAAAGAAATTTTTGGTTACAACATGATCTTAGATTTAGATAATATGCATGATATCAAGAAGATAGAAAGTAGTTTCATCATCATTACATTTTTCTAGAATTTATTATGACTTTTCAAAGTTCTAGGGTTAGAAACTTTAAAGTAATGAACAACTATGATATAAGCCTTGAATCAAGAAACTTACTAAAGAACATAGGCATGATTAAGAATGAAGATTTGTATTTAACTCTTGAAGATTAAAGACAAAGGAAATCAAAGAAACTTGCTTCACAAACATATCACTAAAGAACTTATGAACTTAGGGTTTTGAACAAAAAGGCATTAGAAGCTAAGTGAAAAGTGAGAGTATGGTATTTATAGAGATGGTGGAGCCATCTTGGGAAGGATCTAGATGATGATGAGTTGTCTTGCTAAAAGGATTCAAATGCAATTAAGTTCTAAGGACCAATTTGCAAAGATTCCAAAAGTTGAAGGACTAGTTTGCAAATTGTCAATAAAGTGTCATGATGATGATTTTTCCACATTTAATGCAAACTTATCTTGAATAAAGTTGGCTGATTTTTGAGTCAAAGATATTTTAAGAAGAATCAAGAAACTTGAAGAAAATTTGAGAACATTAGAGAAGGTTGAAGAAAAATCAAGAATGTTGAAGAACAAAGTGGAAGAATGTAGAAAAATCTAGAATTTTCTTGACTCATCCAACAACAAATGAGGGCAGCCATCAATCCTCATGGGCTTGCGCATGGGCTTGCTCAATTTGGGCTTGGTTTCATTTTTGTGGGGCCCACTTGAAGATTTAAGCATTAAGCTTAAGATAGGAAACTTGTATAGTTTCAAATAGGCTTTATGGAATCAATCCATGAACTAGAAAATTTTGGGCTTCAAAGCCACGTCCATTTGAGATTGGAAACAAGAATTCTAGCCCAATTCTCTTGAAAAAACTTAAAAACTAATTTAGGGACAAAAGGGTAATTTACAGAAAGTTCAGGGACTTAAATGTAAAATTCATAAATTTTCACTTTAACCCTGAAGAACCTTCTAATCTTAAAAATATGATTCATACCCTCGAATCATCTCTAAATCCTAAGATAAACCCTCTATCGGCTCTGAGAAACTCCGAAATCTCTTCCGTCGCCTACCCGATTACGTGTTTCGCCCTAAAAACAAATTATTTTATTTTTTTCCAAAATAATTCTAAAAATACAGAATTGTAGGAAATAAAATAATAAACTTAAGTCTTTCGTTCACGAATTAAAATTAGGTCTTTTGAGCAGTATAATTATACTGTCAATGGAATTCGCGGGCCGTGTTTCACCTGACTTTCCAACCTAACTTTTAATCGTAGCTTCCTTCGTTCAAGTAGGATTGAGTAGTAAACTCCGTGTACTTAAAATAATTTTCTAAAACTCAAATAACTTTATAAACATATTTATATGTATTACTGTTATTTAAAACAGTGAAAATCGGGGTGTTACACATATCGTCAGGACCAGATGGATTCTTCTTATCCTGTACCTTTTCTTCGTTAGCTGACTTTGCAGCATGCTTGTAAAGCTCAAAATTCTTGTTCATCGATTGGGAGACATCATTGAGATGAGAATCTTGGGAAGGAATGTCAACTTTTTCATCTCCAATGTTACTAGTAACATTGTCATTATCATTTCCCTCAAAACCCTTCACTTCCTTTGTCTTTTTCCTCCAGGTATATAATATAATATCTTTGCAAGAATTCACCTTATTATCGACCCTTTCAGTACTAGTTGCTACAGCATCCTCTAACACTTCACATTTTTCTTGCAAATCAGGCACAATTGCTACTAATGGCACTGGCTTATCATCAATATCTTTACATCTGCGAAACTTTGGCCTAGTGCGAAAAACACCAACATCCAACTCAGGATTAACATCACAACAACAGTAACACTCAGGTTGTGCTCTCTTGCGTTTGGACCGTCTTACATTATCGGATGGTGCAACTTCCTCAACATTATTAGATTGTGCCACTTCAATTTCAAGGGAATCATGTGGATGTGGCACTTCATCTTCATGTGAATCATGTGGATGTGGCACAATTGCTTTTGTGCTAGATATATCAACTTTAGCAACATGGGGTACTGATATGCCAAAAATGCCATTATCCTTTACTTTTAGCGTCACAACATTTATATGAGAATCAGAGCGAGGAGTATCATCATCATTTCCCAAAATTTGATACACAATCTTGTTGTCTACAGATCTTGCACAGAGTGAAACCTTCTTTACAATAGATGTCACAAATAACCATGTAAGATCAGATAAGAATTTTCCTGAAAGCAATTAAGTTTGTGGTACTGTGGTGCAATCCTCAAATGAAACCCACCGATGGGACTGACCTTCACAAGGATCACGTTCAAGCTTTTGAAGGATGGAAATTTGGTTTAGTCCAACCACTTTAACATCCTTGCTAAGAATTCTTGTCACTTTACTAAATAAACCTTGATTAACATATATGTTGATATAATACTGACATGAGCACTCAGAGTCATGGGAATTTCTATGTATGGACTTTATTCTAGCATCAACCCACACCTGCAATTAAGTAAAAAAAAATGTTTCAGAAACTACAATGCTGAAATTAAAAGGCCATAATTAACACAGCTAGCCAATTGATGCTAAAAACCAACATCAAGAAAGGCCACAGTAATGATCACTAATAAATGTAAGCATAAACAATATCTCATATATATATGTTATATTAATAAAGCAAAAAATATTCACCATGTAAATGTGTTCTATTTGGTTTATCATCTCATATAAGGAGTACATGAAAGGGTCTTGTGGCATTCCAAATTTCAAATATAGTATTAACAATCAAGGAAGAATTTGACCTAACGGAGTATTGCATAAGTAATATTCTTTAAATAATATTATAGCAAAAATTAAATAAAAATTTTTCTCCAAAAATATCCCAAATTAGTAATGTAAGTTAGTTTTCCTTCAAAATACCTCAAACTGGGGGAACCAAAAAAAGTGGGAAGAGGAAGGGTTTGGAGGGTTTATTAAAATCTGGAAAACCTTCCCCTCCAATTTTATGAACTCATAAACAAGGATGACCTTCCAATAAATTTTCTCCTTCCCTTACTTTTCTTCTAAAAAACAACTCACAAACACACCCTTAACTTCACCAAAATTAGATGACTTTAAGAAACATTTGAAAATTTTATGCAGTTCAAGAAGCTCAACTAAAGACATTAACGAGTAAGAAATCCAACTTAATAAAATAAAGAACTTCAAGTCAATCTACAACTAAAAACCCTCAATTTGTTCAACTTACAGGATTGTGAGTAACTCCATTTGAATCATGTCTACGTTGAGAGGCTGATAGCACACATATGTCCATCCCAGGTTGTAAAAAGCAGGAACAATCTGATAAAGTAGCTTTCCTTGACCTTATCCGAATGTCTACCCTGTTCTCGATTGCGATATGGTGATTATCAATGAAGTGTAAGGTGATTTTTTCTGATTCAAATTTTATGTGCTTCACCGGTTACCATGAGCCATACTGAATTGCCTCAAAGGCTGTTCAGAAAGAAGAATTTTTTAGAAAGATAATATGGTGTAAAAACTAATATATGTGAAAGTATGATTATAGGGAAAGATTTGTTGCAAGCAAGTCAAGAGAAGGTAAGAGCAAGCGGCAAGCCAGGCCAAGTCAAGAAATACAAATCAATTGAGTTTCAAAAAAGTTTGACGTGTTTTTAGTTTTTACTTTGACCATCATGATACTGACAAGCTTTTCAATATCATAAAACTCTAAGTTGTAATCCTTTGATATTTATTTTCAATTTACTGTTTTTCTTTTCTTTGACATGCATGGTTATAGATTAATGAAAAGAGGAGGAAAGACTTACGATAAGCATCCAATGGATGCTTCCATTGATGTAAAGTCCATTTTTTGATCTTCATTGAATTTGTTTCTAATATCTAAAAATTCTGGCGATCTTGTATGATGTGCCGCTGCAGTAGGTGATTTGGCTGAAAAGATGAACACAAAAAATCCACTCTAAGAACAATGTTTCATTAAGTTTACACCATAACATAATAACTCATGGCATACATACAAGGGATATAATTCATGGAATTATATATTAATTATGTATAAATTCCAAAGGGAATAGCTAGTTCTTCAACCATTAATGTCCTGTTCATATTGGCGGTTGAAATTTTATCTATATCCTCAAGCTTTCATGTTTTTTTTTGTAATTATCATTTGTATACGGGTTATGAGTGCTCCTTGTACATAATCAATATAATTTTTAGATTATAAAAAAAAAATCCAAAGGCTCGGGTTAAAGTGCTTCAGTTCATATATCTATCACATATTCACATCATAGATATATGAATTGATGTGATGTCACTTCAGATCTACATAGGTATTTTCCAACTGTAGAATATCTAACATGAAGTCATTCACACATATTTCTCCAAGCTCGAAAAAGACTTTAACCTTACTTGGATGTCAAAATTCAATGTGATGCGTGATTTTTAGAATTAAGGCAAGTGCACCTCGTCGCAATCAAGTAATACGGTGGTAAGACCGGTTATCGTATCCACAGGGATTGGTTGTCAATTACCAATTCACAAACTTAACAACTATCTAGACTAAACTATGGTATGAGATATCAAAACAGAAAACAAAGCAATACAATATTTTTGGTCTTTTTGAACTTTTAACAAACACTTGGAGTGCAGAATTTACAAATGGTTGAGATTGTCAAGTTTAGACTACACTAATCCTCCCTTGATTGCAATGAAATGGCTAACAACACAAGTCCTAATTCAATTATGCCAATCAAGCCTTTTCTAAAGTACTCAAGCCTAATGTCTTAGGTGCATTGAGCCTAAAACCCCAAGTTAAACCCTAATGTCTTAGGTGGATTAACCTGAGATTTTGCATTAAGTCAAGACTTATAAGATTGCAAGCAGTCAACACCTATGTCTAGATTCTTGAACTACTTGGCATATGATTCATGAGCATGCCTTAACACCAACCTTTCAGTCATCTATCAAAGCAACATATCATTCCTATGGGTAGCTAATCCAAGGAAAGCATTAAGCACAGAATCACATACTCATAAAGAAATAGAATCTTGCATTGAAACCAAATCAATTAACAATCAAGTTCAGAAAAGCTACATCTAAACCCAACAATGGGGGAATTAGCTATACATGATAAATTCTACAAAAGAGAAAGAGAGAAGAGAGGAAGAAAACTTCATGACGAATCCTTCAATCTCCTTCCAATCCAAGAGCAGAGAGATGTCATCTTTAAGGTCCCAGCCTTCCCCCAGCCATCAGCCCTTTTTAGGGTTTCCAAGCCTCTGCAAAAAGTCCCCTTTTTCTGTCTGATGTGCTGTTATTTATAGATCTGTCGCGTGTCACGGCCGTGATGTCTATCACGGCCAGGCCGTGACGCTTTCTGTCCAAGGCGTGTCTTCAGGTTTTTAACTCTCGCGAGGCGAGAGAAGTGTTCGCGACGCGAGCCCTCATTTTCTGGTCGGTCACGGCCGTGATGTCTGTCACGGCCAGGCCGTGACAGTCTCTGACTTTTGCCTTCTTCTCTGCTTGATCACAGTCGTGATGGTCATCACGGCCAGGCCGTGATAGGCTCTGTTTGGCTCATATTCTTCTCTTTTTAAGCTCCAAAATCATCCAAGCTTCATTATAGCCAAATATGCACAGTTTTCCTTCAATTTCTGCAAAACAACACACAGAAACCACCTCATCCGTTCCATGGTAAAAACTAATAAAAACAAACTAAAAATGCCTAAACTATATGCAAATGCATGCAGAAATGTACATGGAAAATGAGGTGAAATCACACTCATCAAATCACCCCAAGCTTAAGACTTTGCTTGTCCTCAAGCAAAAACCAAGGCCAGAAGAATAAACAGAACATTGATAGTGAACTAAGAACCCGAGTAAATGATTTAAGCAATAGGCAAATCAAACAATTCAGCAAGAGACAATCAATTCAAGTCCAATTAGAGGCTTAGGTTCCTTAGACTCATATTCTCACTGATTTGGGCACTCTTTCTCACTTGAAGCTCACCCCAAGCTTGTTCATTTGCTTGGTTCTCTTTCTACCTCACTCAAGTGTTTAGGGAATAAGACATTTCGCTCAATTTTTCCTCAAGGAATGAATCCTACCATAGGCTTGACTATCAACCACATCTCTACTTTATTAATGAAAAAAATTAGAATCAAGAGGTCTTTTATTTGGTTGTAACATGGCCATGAGATTAATCTTTAGGTGGGGATAACAAGAAAATGAAATTCCAAAAGGCTACATAAACATCAAGCATTGCAAACATGACCTTCTAAAATACCTTCTTGGGTTTTCAATTCATTTTTCCACCTTTCTTTTCTTTCTTTTTCTTTTTATTTCTTACTTTTCTTTTTGTCATCCCCATCTCTTTATATTTTTTTTTCCTTTTTTTTTCTTTTTTCTTTTTTTCTTTTTCTTGGAGAGGGGAGATTTTTCAACTCAAGAGAATTATTTTTTTCTGATTCTTATCCCAAACTTTCAACTACCTTTTTCACCCTTTTTGTAATACTTTAGAAGGTCCCTTATCAAGCATCTTTCATCAAAAATTTTCAGGGTACCAAGAAAAGTATTTTATTCTTTGTAGGCTCAAAATTGGGCAACTAAGGGGTAGCATTTCATCATTCAAAGCTCAGAAGACCAGAAAAATACCTACTGCCTCAATCATTTTCAAAAATGTTATAAAAAATTTTCAAGCTTCAAAATGGTTTCAAGTCAAGTTCTAGAGAAATTCATCCAAGAGGAATAACACTCTAACACAAAGAATGGGGTAGATTTTAGTGAGTACCCCTTTAGCTCAAAATCTCACATTTTAGTAGTTCAGAATCAATGAAAAACACAAATCCACAGAACCATATGCTAATTATTAACTATCCAAGATTATCTCAAGCATTTTCATTTGCAGCCATATCACAAGAATGAAAAAATTGGGTTCAAAAATTCACTATCACAATTTAATTTGGCACTTAGTTCTCACAATCAGATGCATAATTCAAGCAAGGGCAATCTAATGTGTGATCATGCAAACTATCATGCAAGACTATATGAATGCAACATGAAAAAAAAATATGCAAATGCAAAATACCCCTACCCCAAGCTTAAGAATTTACATTGTCCCCAATGTAAACAATCAAGTTGGAGCGAGGAAGAAAAATAAAATAAAATAAAATTGGAACGACTTACCGAGGCGGTAGCGGGTGCTGACTTTGCTTTTCTGGCTTTGTTTCTCCCTGCTCTTTTTGCTTCTCCTTCCTTATTATCCTGAAAACACTTAACAAATTTATTAATAAAAGAAAACTCTTGATCTTCTCAAATTATTCAAGAGTTAAAATCAAAAACAAAATCTAACTAAAGAGAAGGGTTAAGAAACTTGGGTTGCCTCCCAATAAGCGCTTCTTTAACGTCACTAGCTTGACTCATTAAGAAGCATCCACCTGGATCCCATAACCTGTGGTATAATGACCAAGGGATGATAACCATGTGAGATCCTTCACCTGGATCCCACGGTTTGCAGCATAAATATGGGAGTGAGTGCTTGAAAATCATGGTGACCTCACCAAATGTGGCGAATTTCTCACTCCCTCTTGGGTCAAAATTGACCCCTTCATCAACAAAATCTTCCCAATAAAAATGGGGTTCAACCTCTTGGACTAGCCATGGTGCCTTTATATTTAATGATCCAAAATCCAATTTCTCAGGCAGAGGCATGAACTCCATTGTTGACTGCTTTAAAATGTGAGGTGGCAAACAAGTCGAGAGGATCACTGGTGGTGTTTTGGCTTCTGTGCAATCTTCACTCTCAGCATTACCAAATTCATCACCTTCCAAATATGCAGAAATCTCAGCACAAACCACACAAGTGTTTTTCCCATCACAATCAACACATACATAAGAGCCAATAGAATCATTTAATACCAAAAGTTCCTCATCATCCTCAAGCATGGTGAAATAGATATCCTCCAAATGCATTTTCCTCTCAATCTCTTCAGTCAAGGGTTCAATGGGGGATGGTGCAACTATGTTCTCACAAACAGGTTCTTCACTTCTTGACTCGGTTGCTCCCACTTCTTCTTCCTCCTCATCCATTTTGGCATCATCTTCATCATCATACTTTATTGCATCACCTTCATCATCATCCATCAAGTTCCCTTTTGACATTCCGGATAGTTGGTTAGAGATTTTCTCAATACGTACCCCGAAACTTCGAATGGTGTCTTCTTGATTTTTTAATTCTTCCATTGTTGTTACCATGAAGTTCTCCAAAACAGCCTCTAAGTGAGGTCGACTATCCGGGATAGGTTGCTCAACCTCGACTGGGAATGCGGATTTGAAGTTCTCCCAAGCAACTTCCAATGGGGATGGCTCATCATACCATTGAGATGGTTGTGGTTGATATGAAGGTGTGGAAGATTCCCAATGTTCCTCTTGATCAATCCAAGTATTGTTTGGAGGGTTCCCCCACCATGGAGTAGAAGTGTTGGGAAATTGATTTCCCCATTCAGAATAGCCTACCATTGGTGGAGGAGAGATTTGTGCCCTTGACAGCTCATCACTCACTTGTTGGATGTTTATGGCCAACTGCAACATATCTACCCGCAGTTGCAGCTCGGATATCTCAATTTCAGCATCAGATGGTTGATAGCAATTGTAGTCCATGATCCTGTCTAATCAGTTTTTCACCTCACAGACAATTAAGCACAAGATCAAAGAAACACAAAAACAAATATATACAAAACTAACTAAAGAAAGATATCAATTATATACAGAAAAATAAAATAAAAAAATGTCTAAATTAGTTATCTCATTTGTTACTACTGATATTGGCAAAGCCAATCCCCGGCAACGGCGCCAAAAACTTGATGCGTGATTTTTAGAATTAAGGCAAGTGCACCTCGTCGCAATCAAGTAATACGGTGGTAAGACCGGTTATCGTATCCACAGGGATTGGTTGTCAATTACCAATTCACAAACTTAACAACTATCTAGACTAAACTATGGTATGAGATATCAAAACAGAAAACAAAGCAATACAATATTTTTGGTCTTTTTGGACTTTTAACAAACACTTGGAGTGCAGAATTTACAAATGGTTGAGATTGTCAAGTTTAGACTACACTAATCGTCCCTTGATTGCAATGAAATGGCTAACAACACAAGTCCTAATTCAATTATGCCAATCAAGCCTTTTCTAAAGTACTCAAGCCTAATGTCTTAGGTGCATTGAGCCTAAAACCCCAAGTTAAACCCTAATGTCTTAGGTGGATTAACCTGAGATTTTGCATTAAGTCAAGACTTATAAGATTGCAAGCAGTCAACACCTATGTCTAGATTCTTGAACTACTTGGCATATGATTCATGAGCATGCCTTAACACCAACCTTTCAGTCATCTATCAAAGCAACATATCATTCCTATGGGTAGCTAATCCAAGGAAAGCATTAAGCACAGAATCACATACTCATAAAGAAATAGAATCTTGCATTGAAACCAAATCAATTAACAATCAAGTTCAGAAAAGCTACATCTAAACCCAACAATGGGGGAATTAGCTATACATGATAAATTCTACAAAAGAGAAAGAGAGAAGAGAGGAAGAAAACTTCATGACGAATCCTTCAATCTCCTTCCAATCCAAGAGCAGAGAGATGTCATCTTTAAGGTCCCAGCCTTCCCCCAGCCATCAGCCCTCTTTAGGGTTTCCAAGCCTCTGTAAAAAGTCCCGTTTTTCTGTCTGATGTGCTGTTATTTATAGATCCATCGCGTGTCACGGCCGTGATGTCTATCACGGCCAGGCCATGACGCTTTCTGTCCAAGGCGTGTCTTCAGGTTTTTAACTCTCGCGAGGCAAGAGAAGTGTTCGCGACGCGAGCCCTCATTTTCTGGTCCGTCACAGCCGTGATGTCTGTCACGGCCAGGCCGTGACAGTCTCTGACTTTTGCCTTCTTCTCTGCTTGATCACGGCCGTGATGGTCATCACGGCCAGGCCGTGATAGTCTCTGTTTGGCTCATATTCTTCTCTTTTTAAGCTCCAAAATCATCCAAGCTTCATTATAGCCAAATATGCACAGTTTTCCTTCAATTTCTGCAAAACAACACACAGAAACCACCTCTTCCGTTCCAAGGTAAAAACTAATAAAAACAAACTAAAAATGCCTAAACTATATGTAAATGCATGCAGAAATGTACATGGAAAATGAGGTGAAATTACACTCATCACAATGCTTTTCTTGCGGGCTATGGAATTGATTAAAAATAATCGGGAAAGAAGATCAATAAAACATTGTTCAACTGTTGCCTTTTCCCCTACAAAAAAAAACCATAAAAAAATCATCTAATGTTTTATCAGTTAAAGATGTTAGAGACATTCTAACATCAAAAAATTTGGAGCTTCAGTTCGTACATAGCTATATCATATATCGAACCGAAAAATAAAATTTTATTATACCCACTTACACATAAATGATTGGTTTCGAAAACAAGTTTCATAAAATAATAAGGTTTTAAATCACGGTCGCGTTGCGTTGTGGATATTGCAAGAAAATACGGTCGATGCATCTATAATTACGGTCGTGATAAAGTTTCAGCGACTGTCAAAAGCAACACGTCGCTACCTAGATTTCGGTTTTAAACCCAGATTTAAAACCTTATTAAAGAACTCGAAGCCTTTTTTGAAGCATAACACATGGCGTGAAAAGTTTTCAACTTTTAGATTTGAAGAGGTGAGGTGATCATTCTCTTAATCAACATAAAATGATGACTTCAAAGTTCACATGCACATCGAATTTAACCATCTACCATGGTCATTGATCAAACATTTTCGGGAAAACTAAATAAACATGTATGTATATTTCACGAAGCAAAAAATGAAGTGAAGTGGGGTGGAGCCTTACCTGCAAAGTAAAGCAGCTTCTATGGGAGAAAGGAAAGAGTTAGAAAGAGGGTGGAATACAAAGGAGAGAAAAATGGTACTTTTGAAACGTTTCTCTTGATCATTATGAAGTGAGTGCAGTGAAGAGTGAAGACTCAAGGCTTCAAAAAGCCTTAAATTCCGTGCGGATTTGTATGACACATAATGACCGTTTTGAGGATAATCGTGGTTCATGTGAAGTACTCAGATACAACCAAGCTAAAAAAAAGCTTGAATATATGCAGCCAATTAAATGCAATACATTTAAATACAAAAATGCAATACATTTAATACTAATAATTTATTACTATATTTTCTTAATAAATATTTTAATATTTTTAATTTATAATTTTATAAATAATATAACATTAAATGACATTTAAGGTTTTAACAATGCATTCAGTGCTTTTGAATTATTATTTTTTGGTACAATGCTTTTGAATTTTTATCATATTTGAAATTTTAAATAATTATATAGAAAGATTTTTATTTTTATATATAGAAAGATTATATAGAAAGATCTTTTTCTGAATGCGCTACATTTAAATACAAAAAATGCAATACATTTAATACTAATAATTTATTAATATTTTTTATAATTTTATAAATAATAGAATATTAAATGTCATTTAAGGTTTTAATAATTTAATAATTCATTAAGTGCTTTTGATTTTTTATTTCATATTTTCAATTTTAAATAATTATTTAAAATAAATATAGTATTTTCTTCATTTAAAATATACATTTAATTGATATGTGTGGTTAGTGAATTTTTTTTATATTATCAACCAATCATAAATTGTGACATCATTATTTTTTTTTACTCTAATCTAATTTCCTTAAGAGTCATATATATTTTTGGTTTCCATGGTATCATTCGCGGATAACTGCGGAGACTAATCTCTCGAGCCGAGTAGGACCACAAGGGCGTCAAAATTCTCCCTCAAGAGTTTTAAGAGTCATACATATGATAATTTACAATTAGTCTTTTTTTCACAAATTACAATTAGTCGACAACCTAAAAAACTTCATAATTACTATGAGCATGTTTGGTTTGCTAAATCTGCTAGGGTATAGTGGATAGAAATAGCTCTGTTTGGTAACCATTTCTAAAATTAGCATATAATGTTTCTTCACTAGCTTATAGCATTTTTTCTAGATGCTACTTGAAGTAGCATTTGAGGTTATAGCATATAGCTTATCATTTTTTCTTCCATATTTATTCCTACCATCTTAATTAAATTCCTCATCACTTATCATTTAGCTAATGAAATAAAATACTAATCATTTAACATAGTATATAAATAAGAATTAATTTCACTATTTAGATCTTTATTTAAGATAAAAAAATAATTTTTTACATATAAAAAATAAAATTTATATAAAAACCATATCAATATACAATTTTATTTTATTATTCTATTATATTTACTAAAATAATAAAAACTAAATTAAAAAATAAAAAAATTAATTTTTAAATGATAAATACTTTTAAATAAATTAAAGTGTAAAAAGTGATAAATATACTAATTATACAAATATAAATAATATAAAGAATTCATATATATATAATTTGAGTTTAATTGGTATGCACTGTCAGTGTCAAGTTTTTTATACTGTCAACCAATCACAAATCATGGTATGAATGACTTTTAAGGTGATTTGGATAAGAATAAAATATTTTCAATGACGTGACGATTTATTATTGGTTGACAGTGTAAAAAACATTTACACTGATAGTGTATATCAATTAAACTCATATAATTTATATAAAAACACATGCAAACATATCGTTTTATGTTATTTTATATTTATCAGCTAGTTCAACCACTAGTTTTGCCAAACACTTCAAATCCAATCTGCTTGTGCTAGATATATCAACTTGAACAACATGGGGTACTAATATGCCAAAAATGCCATTATCCTTTAATTTGAGCTTCACAACATTTATATGAGAATAAGAGCTAGGAGTATCAACATCATTTCCCAAAATTTGATTCACAACCTTGTTGTCTACAGGTCTTGCACAGAGTGGAAACTTCTTTGCAATAGATGTTGCAATTAACCATGTAAGATCATATAAGAATTTTCCTGAAAGCAATTTGGTTTGTGGTACTGTGGTGCAGTCCTCAGATGAAACCCACCGATGGGGCTGATCTTCACACTAGTGGAAATAATGTAATATACGAGAACGTTTTACGTCAGTTGACCATATGTTTGACGTTAAAAACGAGGCGATGGCAGTTTTGTAAATATCAGACTTCATTAATTCAATTTTAACGTCAGTTGTTGTAAGGACTGACGTTAAAAGTGAAGTGACTCACTTTTAACGTCAGTTCAATAAACAACTGTCGTTAAAAGTGAACCTTTTAACGTCAGTTCTTCATTGAACTTACGTTAAAAGTGAGTCACGTCACTTTTAACTTCCGTTCTTTCATCAACAGACGTTAAAGGTTATTTTAATAATTTTTTTATCTAGTATACGTACCCTTCAGCATTGCCTTCCTCAAAGTTTCAGTTTCACAATTGCTTTGATGTTTTGTGTTTCTGTTTTGAAAACTAAAATATATGTGCGAAGTATAAGTTGAATCAATAACCCAAACCGGATCTCATTCATGAAGTGTAATACAGACTGATACAGAAGATTGAAAGGGTTTAAAATCCTATAAAAAGTTACATTGAAAGGGTTTAAAATCCTAAACATTTGTTGAGGCTTCATTCCCTTCATGGGTGAGCAAGAGAGGTGAGTCGAGCGACTGAGTTTTCCAGAGCGGCTGAGCAAGGGTGCACCCGATCTGTTTCAGCAATGGTCTTGGAACAGTCATTTGCTTCCAAAGCTGTCGATTCTCCGGAAAGATGATAAGGTGAGCAACTCACATTATGTGATTTACACAACCTTATCATCCATGTTATGTGATTTACACAACCTCAGAAGTTATTTGACCATTAAGACAAAGATCTTTGAGTCTAGGAATAGGAAGAAAGAGTGATGAAGTTAATCTCCATGGCAGACCCATATTGTGAAGAAGAAAATTAAAAGGATGGAAGGAAGATATTTATAGGAGCAGGGGATGAAGTTACTAAGCTATTATGATTTTCTTGAAAACTTATCTATAAACTTAAAGCTCATTAAGAGGATTAGGTTACAAGGTGCATGGGTAAGTAGCACAGTAGTCAAAGGAATGAATGTTGTTGCAGAAACTTATACACCTTTAACGTCAGTTGTTTAATACAACTGACATTAAAAGTGTTTTTAAAATAAAAAATATTTATTTTTAATGTCAGTTTTTTATACAACTGACGTTAAAAGTGTGATTTTTTACTTCAGTATAATAAATAGCTTACGTAAATAATCCTATATATTATAAACGTGCAGAATGAATATTGGAAATAATGTAATATACGGGAACTTGGCAGTCATAAATTAAGTTGACGTTAAAAATGAGGTGGTGGCAGTTTGTAAATATTAAATCACTATTTGCGTCTGTTGTGTAAAGAACTTGTGTAAATATTAAACAAGTTTATTTTTAATGAAGATTAAAAATAAACTTGTGTAAATATTAAACAAGTTTATTTTTAATCTTCATTAATTAGCTTGAATTAGTAAACATATTCTTGTGAAAATAAAAATAAATAAACACTTAACATAAAATTGTTATATGTATAATCAAATCGTATCTCATTGAAGCGATTCATAAGTTACAATTACATGATTAAAAGATAAAAAGTTCCTGCAACATAGCACTAAAATATTAAAAGTTTCTGCTTCAACATCAATTTCTTCTCAGTTCTGTCCTCGGAAACTCCAATGGATGCATCGATCCCCTCCATCATTTGAAGTCCTTGATGCTCCATCTGTGCTTTATCCAGTCACTTGGGGAGGAGATGGAATAAAGTGAGGGAGTCATATTATGTGATTTACTCAACCCCAGAAGTTTTTTGACCATTAAGACAGAGACCTTTAAGTCTAGGTATAGGAAGAAATAACGAAAGTCTCAAATGTGATAGAACCATATTGTGAAGGAATAGAAAATGCACGAAATATAGAGGAAAAGAAGAGGGTGTATTTACAGACTGATACAGAAGAATGACACTTTATATAGAGAATAGTGTCTCTCTGATTTTCTTGAAAACTTATCTATAAACTTAATGCTCATTAAGAGGATTAAGTTACAAGGTGCATGGGCTAGCACAGTAGTCAAAGGAATGATTTTTTTTTTTTGCAGAAACTTATACACTTTTAACGTCAGTTGTCTTCAACAAGTGACGTTAAAAGTGCTTTTAAAATAAAAAATATTTATTTTTAACGTCGGTTGTTTAATACAACTGACGTTAAAAGTTTGATTTTTACTTCAATTAAATAAATAGTCAAAGGAATTAATGTTTTTGGATAAACGTCTACACTTTTAACGTCAGTTTCTTAAGACAACTGATGTTAAATATATGACCTTTAACGTCAGTTTTTACAAACAACTGACGTCAAATGTTGTTTTATTTTGGTTAATTTACACACACGCGCCTTATGTACTTCGCTCTGTACGTCTCTTTTCATCACGCTCAACCCTCACTCTCAACCCTCACTCTCACTCCCACTTTCACTCTCACTCTCACTCTGCCCTAATCGCGAGCTCATCTCCACCGTAACCACCGTGAGGGCTTCTTCGCCACCACCATGAGGTACACTCTTAACCCTAACTCTGTCTTTCCATTCATTCTTTGCAATAACTTGACATCTCTCTTTCTCCTTCTCGCGCACTAACTCTCCTTGTCCCTCTGCTCTCAGTAACCACATCGAACGTTGGCCACCACTCGAGCTCCCCTCCCCACCACCACGCGAGCACCTATTTCAGGTGAGTCTTTAGGGCACAATTTTTTTATTTTTGGTTTTGAGTGTATGTTGAAACTGTAGTCTCAGTAGTTGAAACTTGAAACCGTGAGTTTGAGTTGTTTGGAATGTCTCTATTTTTGGTTTTGAGTGCATGTTGCTCTGCTGGTTGATCTGTTAGGTCGTGATCACTTCTGCCTGTGATGGTCTGGTTCAGTTGGCACATTACGGCCATGAGGGACATCACTGCCAGGCCGTGACCAGTGCTTGGCAATCTTCAAAAACTATAGTTTTCAATCTCCCGTATTGTCCTTATATTGGATATATGTTTTGTATATCTACAGGACCTATCTAGTTATGGATCGTAGTTGGATGGTTTGTAAGCGCACTAGTGCTGAGTATTTGAAGGGGGTGGGAGAATTTATAGAATTTGCTCAAAGGAATGTTCCTAATAGTAATGGAATGTTCTGTTGTCCTTGTGTCAAGTGTTTGAATACGAGGAAATGTACGGTGAAGGATATACGTACTCATTTGATTTGTGAAGGGATTTCCTTGAGTTATACAAGATGGATATGGCATGGTGATGTGTTGTTGAGTAGTATGGCAAGTGTCTCCCAAAGTGAGGACGTTGACGTAGATAAGGAGGATGATCGAGTAGAGGACATGATCCGTGATATTGGACAAGAATCTTTTCATCGAGCTCATGTGTATGATAGGTTGTGCGGTGATGCGGATAAGCCTTTATATCCAGGGTGTACTACTCATACACGGTTGTCGGTGGTGCTAAAATTGGTTTGTGTGAAGGCGAGAAATGGTTGGACCGATAAAAGCTTCACGGAATTGCTTGAAGTGTTGAAAGACTTGCTTCCGGAGGACAACACATTGCCTGACCGTAAATATGAGGCCAAGAAGGTATTGTGTCATATGGGTATGGAGTATAAGAAGATACACGCATGCCCCAATGATTGCATATTGTACACCGGTGTTCATGAAGACAATCACGATTGCCCCAAATGTGGGTTATCACGATACAAAGTGAAGGGTGGTGGTGATGATGATGATGTGAGAAAAAAGGGTTCCTGCGAAGGTGTTGTGGTATCTTCCAATAATTCCAAGGTTCAAGCGATTGTTTGCCAATGCAAAAGATGCGAAGAATCTTAGATGGCATAATGATGAGAGGAAACATGATGGAAAGGTTCGTCATCCTGCTGATTCTATGCAATGGAAGAATATCGATACTATGTTTCCGGATTTCGCCGATGAGCCAAGAAACCTAAGGCTTGGACTTGCTACGGATGGAATGAATCCTTATGGTAACATGAGTAGTATTCATAGTTCATGACCTGTTCTGTTGGTAATTTACAACATGCCCCCTTAGTTGTGCATGAAGCGCAAATACATGATGTTGTCTATGATGATTTCGGGCCCAAAGCAACCGGGAAATGACTTAGATGTTTATCTACGTCCCTTGATTGAAAACTTGAAAACACTGTGGGTGGAAGGTGTTGATGTAGTTGATGGGTATTCTCATGAGACTTTCAAGCTTCGTGCCATGTTATTTTGCACCATCAATGACTTTCCAACATACGGTAACTTGTCCGGGTACAGTGTCAAGGGGCATAAAGCATGCCCTATATGTGAAGAAGGCACATGCTACACTCAGTTACATCATGGAAAGAAGACGGTTTACCTTGGGCATCAAAGATTTCTAAGACTTGATCACCCATATTGTAAGATGAAAAAAGCTTTTAATGGATGCCAAGAGACAAAAGAAGCGCCGGCGGCCTTAATTGGAGAGCAGGTTTATCAGAGGGTAAAGGGCATCGATGTTATATTCGACAAGTCCAAAAACAAAGGTAAAGCTGCTGAGAAAAACATATGGAAGAAGAAGTCGATATTCTTTGATCTTCCATACTGGCACAAGCTTGATGTCAGACACTGCATTGATGTGATGCATGTGGAGAAAAATGTGTGTGATAGTGTGATCGGGACGCTTCTCAACATTCAGGGCAAGACAAAGGATGGTGTGAATGCTCGTCTCGACCTCGTTGCAATTGGTATATGATAGCAGTTAGCTCTAGTTGTTGAGGATGGTAAGCGGACTTATTTGCCGCTAGCATGTCATACTTTGTCAAAAAAAGAGAGACAAAGTTTCTGCGGGTGTCTTCAGGGCATCAAAGTTCCACATGGTTACTCTTCAAATATGAAGAGGCTTGTCTCTAGTGATCTTAAATTGGTTGACTTAAAGACTCATGATTGTCACATCTTGATGCAACAACTTCTGCCCATTTCTATTCGTGGTATTGCTCCAAAAAATGTGAGACATGCCATTACTCGGTTGTGCTCATTCTTCAATTCTATATGTTGCAAAGTCGTTGACCCCCGTATGTTGGATGACTTGGAAGTTGAGGCTGCTACAATCTTGTGCCAATTGGAGATGTATTTTCCTCCTTCCTTTTTCAACATAATGGTTCACTTAATTGTTCATTTGGTGAGGGAGATTAGATTATGTGGGCCAGTTTTTCTGATATGGATGTACCCAGTTGAGCGCTACATGAAGATCTTGAAAGGGTACGTGAAGAATCCTCATCGTCCGGAAGCATCTATTGTTCAATGGTATGTTGCAGAAGAAGCTATTGAGTTTTGTTCGGACTACCTTCATAACACGGATCCTATAGGGGTTCCTAAGCCTCGGCATGACGAGATCGAGATGTCAAGGTAAGGGTACACATGGCTTAAGAATTAATAGCAAGGATCGGGAGGAAGTGCTTCAAGCACATTTGTATGTATTGAACAACATCGAATGTGTTCAGCCTTTCTTATTTGAACATAAAAGAAAAGTCAATCAAGAAAACCCTCGAATGAGCGAAAGGTGGTTGTTGAACAATCATAACAAGACTTTCTTACCATGGTTCAAGGAAGAAATGCTTAAGGATGGTAGTACTGCTTCTGATGACGTAAGATGGCTAGCACGTGGGGCTAGCTTCAACGTCATATGTTTGAGTGGATACGACATAAATAACTTTTCCTTTTATACAAAGGAACAAGATAACAAGAGTACCATGCAAAATAGTGGGGTTATGATCGTGGCCGAAGAAATGCACTTCTCTAGTGCAAAGGACACAAAACCCGTTAAAACACCGACACCTTACTTTGGATATATTGAAGATATTTGGGTGCTCGATTACACTAAGCTTACGGTGCCGGTTTTTAAATGTAAGTGGGTTGATAGTAATGGTGGTGTACAAACCGACGAATTGGGGTTCACATTGGTAGACCTCAACAAGTTAGGTCATATAATGAGACTTTCATAATGGCTTCCCAAGCAAAACAAGTGTTCTACATCACTGATCCTTCTAACAAAAGGTTGTCCGTGGTTCTCCAAGGAAAAAGCATGTATAATGGTAGTGATGAAAATCAAGATTCAAATCTTGATAGTCCTGAGACTCCTTCTTTTTCAAAAAACATGCCTACTATAATCGAGGAGACACAGGTGGACGATGTACATGCCACTCGTGATGATCATCACGAAAGGATATTGATATAGGTAGTTTAAACTTAGTATACATTTATTTTTATTTATATTTTTGTATTTATTTTGAGTTATAACCTATGTTAATAAATATATATTGTTTCTGAACAGGCATACATATGGATCAGTGTTCCATTTTTCCTTTGCAATTCTGTAATGTGTGTGATATTCTGTGTTACTGGGATATTTAATGAATGCAGGGATAGCTGAGGGGAGTGATATTTTAAAACTGAATTTTAAAAAAAATCTATTAACATCAGCTGTATCAAACAACTGACGTTAATAATATTTTATAAAATATACAGTACACTATTAACGTCAGTTGTGTAAAACAACTGACGTTAAAATTAAAACCTTTAACGTCAGTTTCGTTATAACAACTGATGTTAGTTTAACAAAATTAACGTCCGTTGTCTTAAAGAACTGATGTTAATAGTTTTATGTTTAACGTCAGTTGTTTAAACAACTGACGTTAATTTTGACAAAATTAACGTCAATTGTGTTAAAGAACCGACGTTAATAGTTTTATATTTAACGTCAGTTCTCAACTGACGTTAAAATTTTAACTTTTAACGTCAGCTGTATTTATGCCAGTCAATATTCTGACATAAAAAATCAATTTTAACTGACGTAAAAAGCATGTATTGCACTAGTGTCACAAGGATCACCTTCAAGCTTTTGAAGGATGGAAATTTGGTTTAGTCCAACCACTTTAACCTCCTTGCTAAGAATTCTTGCCACTTTACTAAATGAACCTTGATTAACATATATGTTGATATAATACTGACATGAGAACTCAGAGTCATGAGAATTTCTATGTATGGACTTTATTCTAGCATCAGCCCACACCTGCAATTAAATAAAAAAAAAACATGTATCATAAAGATGACATGAAGAAACAATTGAAAATTTTATGCAGTTCATTAACCTCATGTTCAACTTACAGGATTGGGAGTAACTCCATTTGAATCATCTCTATGTTGAAAGGCTGATAGAACACATATGTCCATCGCAGGTTGTAAAAAGCAGGAACAATCTGATAAGTAGCTTTCCTTTACCTTATTCGAATATCTACCCTTTTCTCCATAGGCATATGGTGATTATCAATGAAGTGTAAGGTGAATTTTGCTGATTCAAATTTTATGTGCTTCACTGGTTGCCATGAGCCAAACCGAATAGCCTCAAAGGCTATTCAGAAAGAAGAATTTGAGAAAGTTAAAATGGTGTAAAAACTAATATATGTGAATGTATGATTAATGGTGGAAAGTTACACTTGATTCATGCATTTAATTAATTAGTGTTCATGTATTTTTTAGGTTCAAAGAATTTTCCCCTATGTATATACATTCAAGAACTTATTGTTTCTAGGAGTTATAGTTTCAAAGGATGTCGCTAAGCTCATTGTAACACATGTAGTACATCATAAGGTGCTTAGAGTATTTATAAATACTTATGTACTAGTGCATTCACAAGCAAGCCAAGAGAAGGAGAGAAGCGGCAAGCCAAGAAATAAAATCAATTGAGTTTCAAAGAAAAGTTTGATGCCTTTTTAGTTTTTACTTTCATCATCATGGTACTGACAAGCTTTTCAATATCATAAAAATCTAAGTTGTAATAATCCTTATTTGATATTTATTTTCGATTCTTTTCTTTGACATGCATGGTAATAAATTAATGAAAAGCGGAGGAAAGACTTACGATAAGCATCGAATGGATGCTTCCATTGATGTAAAGTCCTTTTTTTTATCTTCATTGAATTTGTTTCTGATATCTAAAATTTTTGTCGATCTTGTATGATGTGCCGCTGTAGTAGGTGATTAGGCTGCAAAGATGAACACAAAAAATCCACTCAAGAACAATGTTTCATTAAGTTTGCACAATAACATAATAATAACTCATGGCATACGAGGGATATAATTCATGGCATTATATATTAATTATATATATTGGCCATAATAATAACATTGTTATTTTTTCGGTTGGTTCTTTATAGTTGGCCATAACTTTTGTAAAGCTAATACTATCCTCTTTATAGGGTAGTCTTTTATTTACTTTATAGTTTACACAGTTTTGAATTCTATATAAACGGGTTAGAGTACCTCAAGTACTCTATATAATTCCATTTTGATTATCAAAAAAAAAAATTATATATCAATTCCAAAGACTCAGGTTAAAGTGCTTCATTTCATATATCTATCACATTACAGATATATGAAGTGATGTGATGTGACTTCAGATCTACATAGGTATTTTCCAATTGTAGAATATCTAACATGAAGTCATTCACACATATTTCTCCAAGCTCGGAAAAGATCGTGACCTTAATTTGATGTCAAAATTCAATGCTTTTCTTCTATGCTATGGAATTGATTAAAAATAATCTGGAAAGAAGATCAACAAAACATTGTTCAACCGTTGTCTTTTCCCCTACAAAACAAACCAACAAAAACATCATCTAATGTTGTATCAGAAGAAAGATATCTGTGACATTCTAACATCTGAAAAATTCGGAGCTTCGGTTCATAGCTAAATCATATATCGATAAAAAAATAAAATTTTATTATACCCACTTATGTTTATGATTGATTTCAAAAACAATTTTCAAAAAGAATTTGAAGTCTTTTTTTGCAGCATAACACATGGCATGAAAAGTTTTCAAATTTTAGATTTGAAGAGGTGAGGTGATCAATATTTGAATTAGCATAAAAGGACGACTTCAAAGTTGACATGCAGATCATATCAAAATAAAAAACAAAGGTTCACATGCAGAACGAGTGTAACCACCTACCATGGTCATTGATCAGATGTTTTCAATAAAAAAAACTGTCAGGACCCGACTTAGGCGTCCCTGACCGGCCAGAATAGAACTTCATTGTCCCATTCCCAAGGCCTTTCAAGAACGTATAAGTCACATCATAGCAAGATATATTGAATATCATAAGTAATTATCAGAGTAAAATATTATACCAAAAGTAAGCCAAGGGTGGCCCCGAGTCAACATCAATAGTTTAAAAAAAAAAAACAAAGCCCAAATGGGCTTATAACTAGAATGAAAACAACAGAAGATTCTCATATGACAATAAACCAAGCCACAAGAAACTGAAACTGCAACAGCTGCCCGCACTACACAAGTGCATGGGCTCCCTGAGATGGCTCCACTCGTGGAATACCTGAAGCAAAACCAAAAAGGTGGGGGTGAGTCCCGAACTCAGTGAGGGATAAACAAAACATAATAGCAAGATAGTACAATATATATAAGCATCTCCATAAATATCTCATTGAGTTCTTCACATTGTATATAAGCTTACATAGCAAATCTTCACTTGCTATGAAGTCAATTTGCCATTGGGCAAGATGCTTGTGTATCCCCTTGGAGTTCTTCACTAGAGTCTCCCAGTCCGACGGTCGCATTTATATCCCGGTCGAGTCTGCTAACCGGCAAGTGACCTCGGTCACTACACAACCACCCTCCGAACTCCGGGGTTTTTCACTAGAGGCCCCACGCTCCGACGGTCACATTTATATACCGGTCGAATCCATTGACTGGTCGAATACACCAAGTCTTGTCCAATGTTTAAGCATCATACCAAAGCACCAAGTACAATAAATCATACCTTATCATAACGTACGCTCACTGTGCTTTGCCAATGTAAATAATCAAGTTGGAGAGAGGAGAAAAATGGAACACTCACCGAGGTGGTAGCAGGTGCTGGCTCACAGGCCTAGTCAAAAACTTGCTGGAAAATGCATCACGGCCATGATTCTCATCACGGGCAGGCCGTGATCAATTTTGGTCCTCAACAGTTGGCCTGTCACGGCCGTGACCTCCATCACGGCTAGGCCGTGATCCTTTCTGATCTCTCTATTCAGCTTATCGCTGTCGTGACCAGTGTCACGGCTAGGGCGTGATGGCTGCTGACTTTGTTTTTTTCCTTGCTCTTCCTTCCTCCTTTCCCTGAAAACACTTAGCAAATTTATTAGTAAAAGAAAACTCTTGATCTTCTCAAATTATTCAAGAGTCAAATTCAAAAACAAAAACTAACAAGAAAATGAAAATGACTAAGAGAAAAATAATAAAAAAGAAAACTTGGGTTGCCTCCCAATAAGCGCTTCTTTAACGTCACTAGCTTGACAGGTTAGGATCCTCCTCCCGGATCCCATGGTCTCTGGATTGGCGATTGCATAAGTAATATGACCTTATCCACAATTCCACCCAGCAAGTGTGTGAAAACTCCATTAACCTCTACAATACTGAACTCGCTTCCTCTCGGGTCAAATGGTGTTTTCACGAGGAAGTTTGACAGACAAGTGGAAGGGACTAACTTTGCAGTGTCCACGCATGCACGTAAGCCAACATATTTGTCTACTGCAGCAAATTCAGATTGCTTGTCAAGCGTGGTGACATCCACTACCACTTCGTCTGCCCTTTGATCCACCCCCCCCCCCCCCCCCCCCCAACCATATTCTGCTCAAACAATGCTTAATGTGGGTATTGTACTAACTGTTTGCAAATCTCCCCCACTTGCATTTTGAAGCATTGCATCAGAGCATTGATACAATCATAATTGGCTCTTGCCTTGGCCTCAGGGATGGATAGTTCTTGGGAATATTGTTCTAGAGCAATTTTCAGAGGTGTTTGGTCATTCCATTCCCATTCCTCCTCATGCTTCATGATTACACTGTAAGCTTGCGCATGAGGGCATTGATATCCCAGAGCTCGTAGTCTCCCAAGACTACATTGGGCCCAAATGAATATTTTGTGACTCCATCTAAGGTGGGGAAATAATAAGTTTCCATGATTTGCAGTCCACCTTGCATGACACAACTCCAAAAGAAAAAAAAAATCAGATATATACAGAAAAATAAAAAATAAAAAATAAAAAATAAAAATGTCTAAATTAGTTGCCTCCCTTGTTACTAATGATATTGGCAAAACTAATCCCGAAACGCGCGCCAAAAACTTGATAAGGTTTCGTCAAGTGTACCTAGTCGTAAACAAGTAATATGGTGGTAAGACCGGATATCGTCCTCAGGGATCGGTTGCCAATTACCAATTCACAAGTCAAGCAACTATTTAGACGAAAAGTGTGTATGAAGAGAATTCTAAATAAACAAAAAAAAAATCTTTTTGGCTTTTTCTCAAACACCTGGAATGCAAAGAGAGATGTGGTTAACAAAAGGATAGAATTGTCAGGGTTAGACAACACTAATCCTCCCTTGATTGCAATGAAATGGTTACTAACACAAGTCCTAATTCAATTATGACAATCAAGCCTTTTTAAATACTCAAACCCTAATGTCTTAGGTGGAATGAGCCTAAAATCCCAAATCAAACCCTAATGTCTTAGGTGGATCGACTTGAGATTTTGCATTAAGCTAAGACTTAGATTGCAAGCACCCCAAGACCTATGTCTAGATTCATGAACTACTTGGCATTTGATTCATGAGAATGCTCTAACATCAATCTTTCAATTGTCTATCAAAGCAACAAATCATTCCAAGGATGGCCAAACCAGGGAAAGCATTAAGCACAGAATCAAATACTCATAAAGAAATAGAAACTTGCATTGAAACCAAATCACAATACAATCAAGTTCAGAAAGGTAATTATCTAACCCCAACAACAAAAGGGTTTATCTACACATAATTACAGAGAAAAACAAAAACAGAGAAATAGGAGAAGAGGAGAGAAGAAACTCCATGGGAGCTTTCCACAGCCGTCACTATAGATCCTTTCAACCGCTCCCTTCTAGGGTTGAAACTCCCTTTTTTAACCATCCAACTCTCAGTCCCCGCTACTTTCTTTTCTGCCCAGCGCCTCTTTTATAGAATTTCTGATGCAAATAACGCGTGTCACGACCGTGATGGCCATCACGGCCAGGCCGTGACGCGTTCTGCCAAAGGCGCACTTTCAAATTCTGGTCTGTCACGACCGTGATGGTCATCACGGCTAGGTCGTGACAGCTTCTGACTTTTGGCTTCTTTTCTTTTCAGCTCTGCTTGATCACGGCCATGATGGTCATCACGGCTAGGCCGTGATGGGCTCTGCTTGGCTCAATTTCTTCACTATTCAAGCTTTGTCTTCATCCAAGCTCCATTAGGGTCAATTCTGAGCATTTTCTCCTTATTTTCTGCAAAACAACACCACAAGACCGTCTTACCCGTTCCAAGGGAAAAACTAACCAAAATCAAACTAAAATGGCCTAACTATATGAAAATGCATGCGGAAATGTACATGAAATATAAGGTAAAATCACACTCATCATGCTTCATAATAAATCTTGAATAACCATCTCAGCGGTATTCAATGAAGTCCATAACATTCACAATCACAATTACATATAGGCAACATTGTAGTCGTTTCATTCACATACTATCATCACTTGATAAGTTCATTTCAAAAGCTACACCATGAACATACACATAGTCACATTTAGCATATCACCACTAATTTCTTGTTTCACGTACCATATAATCAAACACATAATTTAACAAATTCATAACTATTCTATTCCATATCACGGCCATGGTGACAACAACACAATCATTTCATTCACACACTTTCATCACTTTATTGATACTTTCCAAGATGTACATTAATATAATCTAATATAATATATACTCACAACGTAGATAAAAATCCATTGAATAAATGCCCTCACTAAAATTTAACCATGGAGGGAATCAGCATTCAAAAGGAAACCACACAGAGATATACATCATAGCATAGTCATAAATCCACCAATACATGACTGATGATAATGTTTCCAAAGCAAGCCTAGGCCAACTTTAAATGAAAACTAGGAATATTATAGAGGTCCATAAATTCTGAAATTTTAACCACAACAATACTTACATGTCTACTTTCAAATGACACTAGTTTCACATAAAAAGATACTCTACAACTCCATATATAAATTTTGAAGTAAAATCTGTTTGAGTACATCCAAGACATACAATACTCTGTTTTAAAAAATTAAACTGGGGCCTCCTCAGATCTCCTAAAATCACGAAACTTAACCACAACATACTTGTACACCTCAGTTTTCAAATTCAACAAGTTTCATCTCAATCCGAATTTTATTAACCAAGATATGATTTTTTCGAGCGCAGGCTGTCGGGGTACCTTCGGGACAGCCTTAACCCCGTTTTAAAAATGTAACTGAGAATAGTCCAGGTTTCCAAAAATCACGAAATTAATACACTGTGTATCTCTAGATGTTAGCTTTCCAACGAGACCAATTTCATATTAATCTAATATCTAAGACTCTAGTTATAATTTTTTTTTTCGCACGTCTATCAGAATTTCAGACAAAAACCGAGATCCCCTAAGAAAACACCAAACATCAAGCTCCAACAATGGAGTTTCCTCACCCACAATTTTTTGGGTTCAACCAAACAGATATGATAACTCACCATTAATATATTAGTCAAAGAATAATCAAGCTAAACATTTACAAACGTTTTTCATGAAAGGGATTCACCCAAAACAACTCACAAACATCCCTATTTCAACCATCATCAACCCATTTCATATCCCTCAAAAATATCCACGAAAATTAACCCCAAAAAAATCACAATCCCTCACCTGGTTTGATGCGTTTGGATAATAAACATACGTTAGAGACGAATTCTCCACACCCAAACAGCAGAAATCACGTTAAGAAGGTGCTCCTTCACCATTGGATCGCCATGCCTATCCTCCTTTTCTCAAGAGTGACCACAAACACAAATAGGGTTCTTGACGGCTATCAAAACCCTCACACTAAGCTTATATACTCACTAAAAAGACAAGTCCCTAACATGTGCTCTTACTTGACGCTGGAGGGCAAAAGGATAAAATCCTTCAATTATTCAAAATGCATAAGTTATTTATTATTTATAAACTCCTAATATTCTTAATTTAAATTATTTACAACATGACAAACAAATTTAGTGTTTTCCCATAATTATAATATTTTTACCTTACTTATAATTAAATAAACCACTTTCATAATTAAATAAGTCATTTTTTAGCGGGTATTACATTCTACCCCCCTAAAAAAAAGAATTCATCCTCGAATTCTAGTGGTGACTATTCCTGAAGGTCATCCTTGTCAATCTTCACAACCAAAAATAATTTTTCAACCACAATACACTGAAAAAAAAAACCTTGTACCATTTTTGGCGGGTATTACATTCTTCCCCTCCTTAAAAGGAATTCGTCCTCGAATTCCAATGACATCTACTAACACCGGGTCGCCGAACATCATGTCATCAAAGCACCCGCCAGAAACCGATTTTATATATCTCACTCATTTGATAATCAACACCTTGTATATACAAACAAAGCATACCATCTTTCTTTTCATTCTCATAACCGATATTATACGCAAATACCCTCTCATTATTTACTTATTTCTTTTTTAAAAAAATCAACATCACTAAGAGATAAATGTCACACAATCCCACAATATACATATTCTAGCTTTTATTAACATAATTTTAAAGCCTATCACTCATCGTTATCTTTAATTGACCCATTTCCACCCATTACTCTTACCGTAATCTGATACCTATCACTTACATCACATACTTTCACATTCGTCTCCTACATCAGTATAATGTTGGTGTGACGTCTACTATATACATTGCATCGTCGTACGGTCACTTGAACCTCATTTCTAGTCCTATTTTCTCATAGTAATTCATCACTATAGCATAGGTTGTAACCTTATAAGCTTAACTCATACATCCACTTTCATTAATCACTTACCCTAATTCTTTACATAACCACACTAAGTATTTCGTACTCAAAGACAAGTCATAATTCCTCTTCAACCTAGTCCCACGTAGTTCATTTCATTGAATCTTTAAGCTCATCATACCACTCTAATCCAAGATAAACCTACTTCATCTAGAATTTGTATAATCCTTAACCATTCCCTAAATCACCTTTCGACTTAGTCCCATAAGCATTAATCATCATACCCTTGTATTTAGCCTTAAACATGCTAATCAAAAGTGAACATACATATTCACTCCCACTCGTGAGCTTAAGCTAATCTAACATAGACATATTCTTGTCCTATCACCAACAACATTTTTCATAACTTTCATCAATCTAATGAAGTCATTTCAAGAGTATATCCTATCTTATTTCTTTACTCCTTGCATTTTAGCATTACCGTTCATCAACTCATGCCTAAGAATTTTCTATTACTTATCATTCTCAATTAACATCAACATAACAATCATATGTCTACAATAAGCCTAAGCATTATATAACTACACAAGTCCAACTCAGGTCGCTGCTTTTAGTTGTCATATGAGAATCTCCATTTTTTCACCACAACTTACCTTAAGAAAACCAGATTAGCTACTAATGACTTCTGGCACAACTCCCACCCGGGTTCGAGAATTATTACAAAGCTCATTAGTCTCTAATCATGCTCAGGACCTATAACCATTAGCTCTGATACCACTTTGTCAGGACCCGACTTAACCGTCCCTGACAGGCCAGAATAGAACTTCATTGTCCTATTCCCAAGACCTTTCAAGCACGTATAAGTCACATCATAGCAAGATATATTGAATATCATAAGTAATTATCAGAGTAAAATATTATACCAAAAGTAAGCAAAGGGTGTCCCCGAGTCAACATCAATAGTTTAAAAAAAAAACAAAGCCCAAATGGGCTTACAACTAGAATGAAGTTTAAAACTCCAAACAACAAAAGATTCTCATATGACAATAAACCAAGCCAGAAGAATCCGAAACTGCAATAGCTGCCCGCACTACACAAGTGCATGGGCTCCCTGAGATGGCTCCACTCATGGAATACCTGAAGCTAAACTAAAAAGGGCGAGGGTGAGTCCCAAAACTCAATGAGGGATAAACAAAACATAATAGCAAAATAGTACAATATATATAAGCATCTCCATAAATATCTCATTGAGTTCTTCACATTGTATATAAGCTTACATAGGAAATCTTCACTTGCTATGAAGTCAATTTGCCATTGGGCAAGATGCTTGGGTATCCCCTTGGAGTTCTTCACTAGAGTCTCCCACTCCGACGGTCGCATTTATATCCCGGTCGAGTCCGCTAACCGGCAAGTGACCTCGGTCACTACACAACCACCCTCCGAACTCCGGGGTTTTTCACTAGAGGCCCCACGCTCCGACAGTCACATTTATATACCAGTCGAATCCGTTGACCGGTCGAATACACCAAGTCTTGTCCAATGTCTAAGCATCATACCAAATCACCAAGTACAATAAATCATACCTTATCATAACGTACGCTCATTGTGCTTCATAATAAATCTTGAATAACCATCTCAGCGGTATTTAATGAAGTCCATAACATTCACAATCACAATTACATATAGGCAACATTGTAGTCGTTTCATTCACATACTATCATCACTTGATAAGTTCATTTCAAAAGTTACACCATGAACATACACATAGTCACATTTAGCATATCACCACTAATTTCTTTATTCACGTACCATATAATCAAACACATAATTTAACATATTCACAACTATTCTATTCCATATCATAGCCATGGTGACAACAACACAGTCATTTCATTCACACACTTTCATCACTTTATTGATACTTTCCAAGATGTACATTAATATAATCTAATATAATATATACTCACAACGTAGATAAAAATCCATTGAATAAATGCCCTCACTAAAATTCAACCATGGAGGGAATCAACATTCAAAAGGTAACCACATTGAGATACACATCATAGCATAGTCATAAATCCACTAATACATGACTGATGATAATGTTTCCAGCAAGCCTAGGCCAACTTTAAATGAAAACTAGGAATATTATAGAGGTCCATAAATTCTGAAATTTTAACCACAACAATACTTACATGTCTACTTTCAAATGACACTAGTTTCACATAAAAAGATACTCTACAACTCCATATATAAATTTTGAAGTAAAATCTGTTTGAGTACATCCAAGACATACAATACCCTGTTTTAAAAATTAAACTGGGACCTCCTCAGATCTCCTAAAATCACGAAACTTAACCACAACATACTTGTACACCTCAGTTTTCAAATTCAACAAGTTTCATGTCAATCCGAATTTTATTAACCAAGATATGATTTTCTGAGCGCAGGTTGTCAGGGTACCTTCGGGACAGCCTTAACCCTGTTTTAAAAATGTAACTGAGAATAGCCCAGGTTTCCAAAAATCACGAAATTTATACACCATGTATCTCTAGATGATAGCTTTCCAACGAGACCAATTTCATATTAATATGATATCTAAAATTCTAGTTATAATTTTTTTTCGCATGTCTGTCAGAATTTCAGACAAAAACCGATGGAGATCTCCTAAGAAAATACCAAACGTCAAGCTCCAACAATGGAGTTTCCTCACCCCCAATTTTTTGGGTTCAACCAAACAGATATGATAACTCACCATTAACATATTAGTCAAAGAATAATCAAGCTAAACATTTACAAACGATTTTCATGAAAGGGATTCACCCAAAACAACTCACAAACATCCCTATTTCAACCATCATCAACCCATTTCATATCCCTCAAAAATATCCACGAAAATTAACCCAAAAAAAATCACAATCCCTCACCTGGTTTGATGCGTTTGGATAATAAACATACGTTAGAGACGAATTCTCCACGCCCAAACAACAGAAATCACGTTAAGAAGGTGCTCCTTCCCCATTGGATCACCGTGCCTATCCTCCTTTTCTCAAGAGTGACCACAAACACAAATAGGGTTCTTGATGGCTATCAAAACCCTCACACTAAGCTTATATACTCACTAAAAAGACAAGTCCCTGACATGTGCTCTTACTTGACGCTGGAGGGCAAAAGGATAAAATCCTTCAATTATTCAAAATGCATAAGTTATTTATTATTTATAAACTCCTAATATTCTTAATTTAAATTATTTACAACATGACAAACAAATTTAGTGTTTTCCCATAATTATAATATTTTTACCTTACTTATAATTAAATAAACCACTTTCATAATTAAATAAGCCATTTTTTAGCGGGTATTACAAAAACCCAATAAATATGTATGTATATTTCACGAAGTAAAAAACTGAAGTGAAGTGGGCGGAGCCTGATTACCTGCAAAGTAAAGCAGCTTCAATGGAGGAAGAAAAGGAAAGAGTGAGAAAGAGGGTGGAAGACAAAGGAGAGAAAAACGGTAACTTTTGAAGCGTTTCTCTTGACTATGGAGTGAGTGCAGTGAAGATTCAAGGCTTCATGCAGATTTATATGACAGATAATGACCGTTTTGAAGATAATCGTGGTTCATGTGAAGCACTCAGATACAACCAAGCTAAAAAAGCATGAAACTATGCAGTCAATTAAATGCAATACATTTAAATAAAAATATGCAATACATTTAATACTAAAAATTTATTACTATATTTTCTTAATAAATATTTTAATAAATAATAGAACATTAAATGACATTTAAAGTTTTAACAATGCATTCAGTGCTTTTTAAATTTTTTTTCATATTTGCAATTTTAAATAATTATTTTTTAAGCAATTTTAAATACTTATAAAAAAAGATTTTTTTCAAACAAATATAGAATTTTATTAATTTAAAATACAAATTTAATTGATATTTGTGGTCAGCGAATATTTTTTATACTGTCAATCAATCATAAGTTGTGATCATTATATTTTTACTCTAATCTAATTTCCTGAAGAGTCATACATATGATAATTTACGATTAATCGACAACAAAAAAAAAAACTTTATAGGTACTATATCAAAATTAAACTCTTAAAATAATCTAAAGTGAGGAAAAATATAAAGTAGGCGTGTCCATGTTTGATTAGCTAAAGTGTATTGACATCTCGATATACTTTAATTCACAAAAAAAAAAACGTGTTTAGCGACCGAAGAATTCGGTCGCTAAACATGCTAATTCGGGCGCTATCCTTATTAGCGACCAAATTATGAGGGTAGCAGAAACCCTGGTCGCTAAGGTTTTAGCGACCGAGTTTTAATTTCGGTTGCCAAATAGAGACCGAATATTCGGTCGCTAAATTATATAATTCAGTCGCAGCTAAATTGGTCGCATGATCACGGTAATGTGACACCCTAATCTCGGGTCATCACATGGTTACCCGTTTGCGGAAATAAAACTTAATTTGCTGGTTGCTTTCGGAAAATCATGTTTTCTCAACGTTTATGTTTTCAAAATATGGTGATAAAAAAATTTTCTCTTTCTTTTAACCTCATAACCACAACAACGTAAAAAGATCACACTTAAATACATAATGTATATAAATCATCCAACTATACTGCCTCGTATGTTTTATCACATAAATCATAATCAACTTTATTCTCAAAACATAATATTATCTAAACTGGTCGTAACTAACGGACACTACAACCGATAACAGCAGCAACAGCATGCCTCGAACTAGACAACCTTCGTCTTCTTGAAGAGATCATACGCCTTGTACAACTCTGATATGTTTGTAAGGGTGAGACGCCAATATATGGATTTACCACCATAACTAAATGCACACAAAAGAAGGCACATACACATATACATGTCTATAACAACTTACTCATTCATATTATTTAACATTGTTTATCAATGGGTTTCACACCCCAAACATCAATGTTGGAAAACTATGCATGAACACTTCAATACATCATCTAAACATTCACTCGTAATCTCATGAGATATCTCCAACCTCGTGATGAGTTGATCAGACTCGATTGCCACAGGCACACCGCCACAGGCATGCCCATCGCACACTGTCCAACATCGTGGCACAGTGATAACAATCTGAGATGGGGCCTCATTGTCCAAACCCCGGGCACAATGAGAACATCTTTGTAAGATCTACCCTGACGCCACAAGGTAATCCCTCTTCTGATCATGGCACATCTGCCAAATGCATGCAAGAAAACATTTTGTTGTCAACACTTTTCTTTGTGCTATATCTTTATTTGTCAAAGCTCTCAAAAGCTTTCAACTTATCATCATTTTAAAACATCTTTACAACTTTTATTAACAACACAGGACCTCAAAGTCCGAGTGCTCAATCACGAAGCCCCTAGACCTTGCAATCAGTCTTAGGTTCGTGGTAGTAGAAAACATCTAAAATGTTTTAACTTCTTTAAATAGATACCCAGTTTACAACACAACAAACCTTATTATCCTGACGTCTCGGTTATTAAATTCCATATCATCGTCTTACATCGTTTTTACATCTTTTTACATCTTTTTACATCGCTTTGCATCTTTTTGCATCGTTTTGCATCTTTTTACATCTTTTTACATCGCTTTGCATCTTTTTGCATCGTTTTACATCTTTTTAAATCTTTTTACATCGCTTTGCATCTTTTTGCATCGTTTTGCATCTTTTTACATCTTTTTACATCGCTTTGCATCTTTTTAAATCTTTTTACATCGCTTTGCATCTTTTTGTATCGTTTTGCATCTTTTTACATCTTTTTACATCGCTTTGCATCTTTTTGCATCGTTTTGCATCTTTTTACATCTTTTTACATCGCTTTGCATCTTTTTAAATCTTTTTACATCGAAAACGATCTTTTTACATCTTTTTACATCAATTTGCATCTTTTTGCATCGTTTTGCATCTTTTTACATCTTTTTACATCAATTTGCATCTTTTTGCATCGTTTTACATCTTTTTAAATCTTTTTACATCGCTTGGCATCTTTTTGCATTGTTTTACATCTTTTTACATCTTTTACATCGGTTTGCATCTTTTTACTGAAACTTCAACTCTAATAAATCAACTCAGATTAAATCTCTTCTCAACATAAGTACTACTGTTTTTAAAGTCTCACCGTAAATAATTTTGAAACTTGCCGTCGTTTAGCATTTTCAAAGAAAACATCTTTAAGTCAAACTTTGACATTTCTTATAAAATAATCTTTTTATATAATAAATAAGGTCTTTTCGAATATTAATTTCACAAAATCACTTTTTATAATATTTCGGAAATTTCTTGTTTAAAAATTAGCAGTACTAAAAAAATTTCACGGTTACGCTCTCACCGTGACTCATAAATTACTTTTACACTAATAAATCATTAAAATAATAATATTTCACAAAACTCATTATTTTTCCAAAATAATATTTTCCACCACTATTATATTCCAACATTTCCCATAAAACATTGAATATAATTCTTCATAGCTTATTAAATCTTTTATCTGATTAATCGGTTGTGCACTGACCACTGTCAGGCCTCTCAAACAACATTCAACATTCAACATTCAACAACATCATCATAGTTCTATCACCAGGAAGATCATGCATCATAACAACATAATAAACTACTGCAGATAATTAAAAGCAGATCAATCACCGATACGGATAAACAACACATCATAAACAACATAAACAATTAATCACAAACCACATATAAATCATATAACCCACACTAAAAGCAAATAGTTATAGTGAAAATCCCTCAGGTAAGCTCCCCTTACCTCTTGAAGACTCAAACTAACGTTTTTAAACAACATCCCGATTTAATCTGATTTCCTCCATCGGCTTTAGGTCAAACCAACCCGAATGATTCCTTCAAACAAATTACAATCAAATCAAACCACAACATACTTAGTTCATGAGGGTTAGGTTTCGGCCAAGGGCTGACTTTTAGGGTTCAAAATCCTTAAAATTTCTAATCATGATTAAGTCATAGATTAAGATCCTAATATACTTAAGGAAATGGATTAGGGCTAAACAACAAAGTTAAGAATCAAAGCCATCCTAATCCTCTAAATGGTAGATTCGGACAACACAAGAACATAGGGTTAGGGTTTTTAGTTTGATAAACCAACTTGGATTTATTAAGCATACATACTAATAGCTTGATTACTAAGATTATTTATGAAAACTTTGAACAAAACTCATCTAGTTCCAAGAACTAGGGTTTCGGCCTTGATGAAATAAATAGGTTAGAGTTTGATTTTTGATCTTCTATATACTTGGATACAAGAACTATCAAGGTATTTGAAGATTGAATCATGAATCTAGACATGAAAATGAAACAAAACCTATGAACACAACATTGACCTAGGTTTGGCCAAGTCCAGAAATTAGGGAAAGAAATTTCTCATGATCTTATTCTTCTAGATGATGAAAACATAGATGATTATAAGATCATAGCAACTGGTTTCATGTAAAAAGGATTTTTCTAGAATTAGTTATGAATTTTTGAATCCAGTTCCATGAACTTTGAATCTTACGAAGAACATGATGATGAAAGGCATAAACTCAAGAATCTTATGAAGAGAAAAGCTTAGAATAGCAAGATTAAGAGAGACTTCCTCTTGATGATCAAAGAAAATGATGATCTTGATGATGTTCTTCACAATTTCCCATGGTGTTCTTGAGAAACTTAGAGAAGAAGATGAACACGATGAGGGTTTAGAACAGTTTTAGTAATTTGGGTATATCTCTCAACATACTTGTCCGTTTTGGACGATATTTATGTAGTTGGAAATAAGAGACAAAGATGAACAACTTTCATGTTGAAAGTTTTCCTAGATTCAGATCAAAAATTGGTCAGAATTTCGTGGCAGTTTCGGGTGATTGATGAAAGAATGACTTTGCCTTATAACTCATCCACTTAACATAAATGTCATTTATGGCTTAGGAAAAGTGATGTCCAAGTGCTTGGAATGAAGGAAGGAGCGGTGTAGTTTGGGTTGGATTTGGTCAAAGTTCTCAATGGCATTGGCTTGTAATTGTCATAAAAAGACAAGGGTAAAATGGTCATTTCATAGAAAAAATTCACTTTGTCATAAATGCGCCATTATGGCCATTATGACACGGATAAGCTCATCATAAATGCTCGTCAAGTCGGTCAAATCCATCATCTCAGCTCCGTTGCCGACTCCGGGTTTCATCTGGCGCAGGTTTTTCCTAGAGATATCTCGACGTATACGCTCGCAACAAATATAATATTTTAATTTTTTTTACCAAAATTTTCAAAACTTCCAGTATCGTAGTAAATACGATAAAAACATTTGTCATCTCGTTCACGAATTAAAATTAGGTCCTCTGAGCAGTAAACTTTTACTATCAGTGAAAATGCAGAAAACGGCAGACTGGCTTCCATCTGAATTTTCAACCAAAAACTTCCCCGTAATCTTATGAAAATAAGTATAACAAGGAAATGACCTTGGTTTATCCAAAATCATTTTCTAAGTCTCGAATAAAAATATATATTTATATATTTATTACCGATATTACGAAGCAGCGAAAATCGGGGTATTACATTACTACCCCACTAAAAAAACTTTCGTCCTCGAAATTTCGTCACTCGAAACTAATCAGAATTTTGTAATGTCATCTTAACCTTAAGATTTTACATTGCCATCTTCATTCCTCTTATTACATATTCCATAACACAATTCATTCTTACGTCATTTCTACATATCCGTACTATCCTCAAAATTGCATCAGAGTCTACGACACTCGAAAAACAACATCAAAACTTAATCACTTCTCTTATCAACATGATTCCACCAGAAACCTTATTCCAATCATCTAACTCTGAATATTATCATTAATACTAACAATGTCTTCATAGCACCACGCATCAACTCCCTACTCAAAATATTTAATCATAGTCTTAGTTCCTCTTGATTATAATTCACCACTCCAATTTGATATCACCTCACACATCTCATCCTCAAAATAACTTCATTGCACATCTCATCCTCAAACTTTTCTATCAACTTAATTTTTCTCAAGAACTTTTCTTTTCCGCTCACATTCAACTTAGGTAAAACTACCATAGACACTTTTCTGTAATTCCTTACTTATTTATTAACACATATTACTTCTAAGACGCAATTCAAACAAAACTTAACTCAGAGAAAACACAACGTCAACTCAACAAACCTATTTCCCAACATTCCCGAAAGACTCGACCAGCTTTGATACCACTAATGTGACACCCTAATCTCGGGTCATCACATGGTTACCCGTTTGCGGAAATAAAACTTAATTTGCTAGTTGCTTTCGGAAAATCATGTTTTCTCAACGTTTATCTTTTCAAAATATGGTGACAAATTTTTTTTCTCTTTCTTTTAACCTCCTAACCACAACAACGTAATCAGATCACACTTAAATACATAATCTATATAAATCATCCAACTATGCTGCCTAGCATGTTTTCTTACATAAATCATAATCAACTTTATTCTCAAAACGTAATATTACCTAAGCTGGTCGTAACTAACGGACACTACAACTGATAACAACAGCAACAGCATGCCTCGAGCTAGACAGCCTTCGTCTTCTTGTAGAGATCATACCCCTTGTACAACTCTGATATGTTTTTAAGGGTGAGACGCCAATATATGGATTTACCACCATAACTAAATGCACACAAAAGAAGGCACATACACATATACATGTCTATAACAACGTACTCATTCATATTATATCACATCGTTTATCAATGGGTTTCACACCCCAAACATCAACGTTGGAAAACTATGCATGAACACTTCAATACATCATCTAAACATTCACTCTTAATCTCATGAGATATCTCCAACCTCGTGATGAGTTGATCATTCTCGATTGCCACAGACACATCGCCACAGGCACGCCCATCGCACACTGTCCAACATCGTGGCACAGTGATAACAATCTGAGATGGGGCCTCATTGTCCAAACCCCGGGCACAATGAGAACATCTTTGTATGATATACCCTGACGCCGCAAGGTAATCCCTCTTCTGATCATGGCACGTCTGCCAAATACATGCAAGAAAACATTTTGTTCTCAACACTTTTCTTTGTGCTATATCTTTATTTGTCAAAGCTCTCAAAAGCTTTCAACTAATCATCATTTTAAAACATCTTTACAACTTTTATTAACAACACAGGACCTCAAAGTCCGAGTGCTCAATCACGAAGCCCCTAGACCTTGCAATCAGTCTTAGGTTCGTGGTAGTAGAAAACATCTAAAATGTTTTAACTTCTTTAAATAGATACCCAGTTTACAACACAACAAACCTTATTATCCCGACGCGTCTCGGTTATTCAATTCCATATCATCGTCTTACATCGTTTTTACATCTTTTTACATCTTTTTGCATCGTTTTACATCTTCTTACATCTTTTACATTGCTTTGCATCTTTTGACTGAAACTTCAACTCTAATAAATCAATTCAGATTAAATCTATTCTCAACATAAGTACTACTGTTTTTAAAGTCTCACCGTAAATAATTTCGAAATTTGCTGTCGTTTAGCATTTTCAAAGAAAACGTCTTTAAGTCAAACTTTGACATTTCTTCTAATATAATTTTATTATAAAATAAATAAGGTCTTTTCGAATATTCATTTCACAAAATCACTTTTTAAAAAATTTCGGAAATTTCTCGTGTAAAAATTAGCAGTACTAAAAAAATTTCACGGTTACGCTCTCACCGTGACTTGTAAATTACTTTTACACCAATAAATCATTAAAATAATAATATTTCTCAAAACTCATTATTTTTCCAAAATAATATTTTCCACTACTATTATATTCCAACATTTCCCATAAAACATTGAATATAATTCTTCATAGCTTATTAAATCTTTTATCTGATTAATCGATTGTGCACTAACCACTGTCAGGCCTCTCAAACAACATTCAACATTCAACAACATCATCATAGTTCTATCACCAAGCAGATCATGCATCATAACAACATAATATACTACTGCAGATAATTAAAAGCAGATCAATCACCGATACACAGATAAACAACATAAACAATTAATCACAAACCACATATAAATCATATAAGCCACACTAAAAGCAAATAGTTATAAAGAAAATCCCTCAGGTAAGCTCCCCTTACCTCTTGAAGACTCAAACTAACGTTTTCAAACAACCTCCCGATTTAATCTGATTTCCTCCGTCGGCTTTAGGTCAAACCAACCCGATTGATTCCTTCAAACAAATTGCAATCAAATCAAACCACAACATACTTAGTTCATGAGGGTTAGGTTTCGGCCAAGGGCTTGCTTTTAGGGTTCAAAATCCTTAAAATTTCTAATCATGATTAAGTCATAGATTAATGATCCTAATATACTTAAGGAAATGGATTAGGGCTAAACAACAAAGTTAAGAATCAAAGCCATCCTAATCCTCTAAATGGTAGATTCGGCCAACACAAGAACATAGGGTTAGGGTTTTTAGTTTGATAAACCAACTTGGATTTATTAAGCATACATACTAATAGCTTGATTACTAAGATTATTTATGAAAACTTTGAACAAAACTCATCTAGTTCCAAGAACTAGGGTTTCGGCCTTGATGAAATAAATAGGTTAGAGTTTGATTTTTGATCTTCTATATACTTGGATACAAGAACTATCAAGGTATTTGAAGATTGAATCATGAATCAAGACATGAAAATGAAACAAAACCTATGAACACAACATTGACCTAGGTTCGGCCAAGTCCAGAAATTAGGGAAATAAGTTTCTCATGATCTTATGCTTCTGGATGATGAAAATAGAGATGATTATAAGATCATAGCAATTGGTTTCATGTCAAAAGGAGTTTTCTAGAATTAGTTATGAATTTTTGAATCCAGTTCCATGGACTTTGAATCTTACGAAGAACATGATGATCAAAGGCATAAACTCAAGAATCTTATGAAGAGAAAAGCTTAGAATAGCAAGATTAAGAGAGACTACCTCTTGATTATCAAAGAAAAGGATGATCTTGATGATGTTCTTCACAATTTCTCATGGTGTTCTTGAGAAACTTAGAGAAGAAGATGAACATGATGAGGGTTTAGAACAGTTTTAGTAATTTGGGTATATCTCTCAACATACTTGTCCGTTTTGGATGATCTTTATGTCGTTGGATAGAAGAGAGAAAGATGAACAACGTTCGTGTTGAAAGTTTTCCGAGATTCCGAGCATAAATTGGTCAGAATTTCGTGGCAGTTTCGGGTGATTGATGAGAGAATGACTTTGCCTTATAACTCATCCACTTAACATAAATGTCATTTATGGCTTAGGAAAAGTGATGTCCAAGTGCTTGGAATGAAGGAAGGAGCAGTGTAGTTTGGGTTGGATTTGGTCAAAGTTCTGAATGGCATTGGCTTGTAATTGTCATAAAAAGACAAGGGTAAAATGGTCATTTCATAGCAAAAATTCACTTTGTCATAAATGCGCCATTATGGCCATTATGACACGGATAAGCTCGTCATAAATGCTCGTCAAGTCGGTCCAATCCATCATCTCAGTTCCGTTTCCGACTCCGGGTTTCATCTGGCGCAGGTTTTTCCTAGAGATATCTCGAGGTATACGCTCGCAACAAATATAATATTTTAATTTTTTTTACCAAAATTTTGAAAACTTCCAGTATCGTAGTAAATATGATAAAAACATTTTTCATCTCGTTCACGAATTAAAATTAGGTCTTCCGAGATGTAAACTTTTACTGTCAGTGAAAATGCAGAAAACGACAGACCGTCTTTCGTCTGAATTTTCAACCAAAAACTTCCCCGTAACCTTATGAAAATAAGTATAACAAGGAAATGACCTTGGTTTATCCAAAATCATTTTCTAAGTCTCGAATAAAAATATATGTTTATATATTTATTACCGATATTACGAAGCAGCGAAAATCGGGGTGTTACATTAATTACTACCCCACCAAAAAAAAAAATTCGTCCTCGAAATTTCATCACTCGAAACTAATCAAAATTTTGTAATCTCATCTTAACCTTAAGATTTTACATTGCCCTCTTCATTCCTCTTATTCCATATTCCATAACACAATTCATTCTTACGTCATTTCTACATATCCGTACTATCCTCAAAATTGCATCAGAGTCTACCGCGGTTTCGATCGCTAACCATGAAATAATTTTTATTTTTTTATTTTTTCCAGTCACTTAAGTATAGCATTCGAATTGTTGGTTGTTATTTCGGTCGCTAAGACTAATTTTTAATTTTTTATTTTAAAAATTTATTTAAAACATTAATATTAATTTTTTTTGTTTCTATTTAAAAATTTATTTAAAACATTAATATTAGATTTTTTTATTTAAAACATTAATTACTAATGCAACTCACAAATATAAAAATAATGAATGTATATAAAAAAAAATATTGTCACACAGTAATAGTCTTGAAATCCATAAAATGCAAGAAAAAAAAAGCAATCATAATGCAGAGGTGGAGGTTGAGGAACCCAAGGAGCCTCAGCATCCGTGCCGCTGACGTCTACCATCTCATCGTCCTCTAGAGCAGCATCATCAGCAGCAGGAGACGGCGAAACTGGAGAAGCGACAACAGGCAGCACAACTGCTGGAGCACCATCCGCAGCAACTAGAGGCTGGATCCTCATCTGCTCCAACACCATCTGCAGTGCCTGGCCCTGCTCGATGGACCTCTACATCAGATGTTGGTGTGACTGAGTCAACTATGTAATCTGATCCGCCATCTGCTGCTCTCTCTCCCTCTTCTCCCGAAGCTCTGCATTCAGCTGCATGATGGTGTCCTGCATCTGGTTGAACTGCTCTGAAGGGACGGTATCCGCGTAGGAATGAGCAACAGTGCCGGACGATGAAGTGATAAACTCGCTGCCTAGGTGTCCGAGGCCATACACGTTCCCCCTTCTTGTTCTTGCCCCCAACGACCTCCAAATAAATGGCATTATCGTTGATGGAGACAGGAGAACGGGGCCCCTCACCAGTCAATGCCTCATCTTGTGACTGTGAAGCACATGATATGGCATCGTCCTTCTTCTCGTTGAAGCCAACCTGTAAAGTATAGATGAAGAGATTTAGTTTCAATTATAATCAATATATATTAACAAATAAATAATAATAAATGAAAAGTATGTTACAGGTCTTGTCGTTGACCCATTCCCCCGACTTCAGCTTCTTCGTCCTCTCCACCAACAACATAGTAGTGGGAGGTCGATCATTCTGTGCTTTTTGTACAGAAAAAAATAATATTAAAATCATAAGAATATTAATAAATGAAAACTAAATAAATAGTACGATAAGTTATTCAAGTTTTAAGTATTACCAGCTCACCGAAGTGGGTGGCGACTAATTTAGAGCCGCCGATGTAAGCACCCGCGTCACCATCAGAAGGTCGATTACGCCGAGCTGTGGCCTGGATCTCCTGGAACTTCTCAGTAGCCCAGTATTGTTCCAGCCCCCTCCCGATCTCAGGCTCCAACCATTTCCCCTTATTCATACCCTTCCTCAGCTTGTTCATTAGATTCTTCATGACCAATAAGCCTTTATGCTCAAATATGGCCCTAATGATCTTCTCCAAAGCAGCGTTCCACCTATACTCTTTATAAGATTGAACTGTCTGATCTCTCAGATCAAAGTGTAACCTGTATGATGTCTAAAGAGGATGAGAGATGGTTATGGCATAAGAAACTAGGACATGCTAGTATGAAACTAATTTCTGAATTAAAAAGGAATAATCTCGTGAGAGGATTGCCTGATATTAGCTTTAAGAAAGATTTCTTGTGTGGTGCATATCAGAGAGGTAAACAGATAAAATCAAGTTTCACATCTAAAAACCAAGTATCAACCTCTAGACCTCTTCAGTTGTTACACATGGATCTGTTTGGACCAGTTAGTGTTGCCAGCCTGGCTTGAAGAAAATATGGATTTGTCATAGTTGATGACTATTCTAGATACACATAGGTACTCTTCCTAACACACAAGGATGAGTCTTTTAAGGCTTTCTCAGTATTCTGCAAAAGAGTACAAAATGAGCAGGGTTTCTGTATTTCTACCCTTAGAAGTGATCATGGGGGAGAATTTGAAAATGAGCAGTTTAGACAGTTCTGTGAGGAGAATGGAATCTCTCACAATTTCTCTGCACCTAGAACTCCACAGCAAAATGGAGTGGTTGAGAGAAAGAACAAATCTCTGCAAGAGATGGCTAGATCTATGCTCAATGAAAATAATCTCCCTAAGTACTTCTGGGCAGAAGCTGTAAACACTGCTTGCTATGTTCAAAACAGAATACTTATTAGGCCTTTTCTAAAAAGGACTCCTTATGAATTGTGGAAAGGAAAAAGCCCCAACATATCTTACTTTCATGCTTTTGGATGTGAATGTTTTATTCTGAATACCAAAGATAATCTTGGAAAGTTTGATTCTAAGGTAGATAAAGGTATTTTCGTAGGTTATTCTGAAAAGTCCAAGGCTTTTAGAGTTTACAATTGAAGAACTTGTATTATTGAAGAATCTGTTCATGTTAAATTCAATGATGGATTAAAGACTGATAAAGAACTATCAGATCTAGAAGATGATCTTGCAGGTCTTGATATAAACAAGCCAGAAAGTCAACAACCCGATCTAACCAAAAACAGAACCTCGTGCTCGAGGCTGAAAGACAAGTGGAACAAACCAAATGAGACAAGTCAAGATCTTCATGATGATCTCAAAAGGGATTGGAAGTTCAACACTCATCATCCTAAGGATCTTATTATTGGAAATCCTTCTGAAGGAGTAAGAACCAGATCCACATTAAGAGAATCAAGTAATGTGGCCTTTATTTCAGATTTGGAGCCTAAACGCATTGAAGAAGCTCTTGAGGATGAAAGCTGGATTCTTGCTATGCAAGAAGAACTTAACCGATTCGCGAAAATGATGTCTGGACTCTTGTCTCTAAGCCTAAAAACAAGTCAGTTATTGGAACGAGATAGGTCTACAGAAACAAATTAGATGAAGATGGTAAAGTTGTCAGAAATAAAGCAAGGTTAGTAGCTCAAGGCTATGACCAACAAGAAGGTATTGATTATACTGAAACCTTTGCACCTGTAGCTAGAATAGAAGCCATACGCATTTTAATGTCATATGCTGCACAACACCAAATTATCCTATTTCAAATGGATGTAAAAAGTACTTTTCTAAATGGTATAATTGAAGAAGAAGTGTATGTTAAATAACCCCCTGGTTTTGAGGATACTAATAAACCAGATCACGTTTTCAAACCTAAAAAGGCATTATATGGTTTGAAACAAGCACCTAGAGCATGGTATGATAGACTCAATTCTTTTCTCATGCATAATGGTTTTACTAGAGGACAAGTAAACACTACTCTGTTCAAAAAATTCTCTAAATAGAACTTTATTATAGTTCAAATATATGTTGATGATATTATTTTTGGAGCAACTAATGAAAAGTTGTGCAAGGAATTTTCAAATCTAATGCAAGCTGAATTTGAGATGAGCATGATGGGAGAATTGAAGTTCTTCCTTGGATTACAAATCAAGCAGACAAGTGATGGAATTTACATTCATCAACAAAAATATACCAAGGAGATACTCAAGAAATACAAAATGGAAAATTCAAAGCTCATGAAAACCCCTATGCAACCTAATGCAAAACTAAGCAAAGATGATGAAGGTAAAAAAGTAGATCAAACTGTCTATAGAGGTATGATTGGCTCTCTACTGTACTTAACTTCAAGCAGACCTGACATTCAATTTAGTGTCTGTATATGTGCTAGATTCCAATCTGATCCTAGAGAATCTCATCTTAAGGCTGTAAAAAGAATATTTAGATATTTGCTTGGAACTACTAATCTTGGTTTGCTGTATTTAAGATCAAAAGAATACAGATTAGTGGGATATTGTGATGCTGACTTTGCTGGAGACAGAATAGAAATAAAAAGTACTAGAGGAGGATGTCACTTCATTGGAGCAAGTTTAGTCTCATGGTCAAGCAAGAGGCAGACAACCATTGCCATGTCTCTTCTGACGCTGCAATACATCTCTGCTGCTAGTTGCTGCTCTCAACTCTTATGGGTAAAACATCAACTTAAGGATTACTCTATTTATGAACATAACATATGTGTATGGTGTGATAATTCCAGTGCTATATGCTTAACTAAAAATCCAATTCAGCATTCTAAGGCTAAGCATATTGAAATCAAACATCATTTCATTAGGGATTATGTTCAAAAAGGCATCTTTGATATTAAGTTTGTTAAAACTGAAAATCAATGGGCTGATATTTTCGCTAAACCCCTCGCAGAAGAAAGGTTTTTATTTATTAGAGATAATCTAAACATGCATTGCATTATGGAATGACATGTATGAATGTTAATGAGTGTATGCTAAATCTGTCATTACTCCTACATACATGTTCTTTCAACTAAGCATTAGTTCAGGGGAATAATGATACAATAATTTAAGTGGAATATGTCTAATATGCATGCTGCATTACTATGATTTTCTTAACATGTTATCTTGCCTTTAACATATCTCATAAATAAAACTTGATAACCCTTTTTGATGTTGACAAAAGGGGGAGAATGATGGGAGAAATGAAAATGGGAGAATAGGAGAAATAGAATGGGAGAATGAATATAATATGACCTGTTCACTTAAGAAAATTTCAACCTGTCTATATATGATATTTTCTTTGTTAATATTTTCTGAGGTTTATTAAATCATTAATGGGAGAAATGAAAATAGGAGAATAGGAGAATGAATATGATATGACCTGTTCACTTAACAAAAATTTCAACCTGTCTATATATGCTATTTTCTTTGTTGCTATTTTCTGAGGTTCATTAAATCATCTCAATGTTTGTCATCATCAAAAAGGGGGAGATTGCTATGTCTCTAAAATATCTGATGTGCATTTCCCTAAGTTTTGATGAGAACTAAACATTGGTTAATGATTTAATTAACCTTCATATTGGTTGCTACGTCTACTAAAAGTATCAGAAGGCCGCGTCCAATAAAAGTATCAGAAGGCCGCGTCCACTAAAAGTATCAGAAGGTCGCGTCTACTAAAAATAACAGAAGACCGCGTCTACTAAAAGTATCAGAAGGCCGCGTCTACTGAAGGTATCATAAGTGCGTCTACTTAAGGAATCAAAAAGGCTCGTCCAATGACGTGGCATATGGAGCTCGTCCATTAAGGAATCATATGGAGCTCGTCCATTAAGGAATCATTTGGAGCTCGTCCATTAAGGTATCAGAATAGCATGTCCATTAAAGTATCAGAATAGCGCGTCCATTGAAGTATCAGAATAGCGCGCCCATTAAAGTATCGGAACAACACGTCCATTAAGGTCAAATTGTATCCGTCCAATGACGTGGCAAAATACTCTCGTCCACCAGAGTAACAGAGACTCTCGTCCAATAAAGTAACAGAGGCTCTCGTTCACTAGAGTAATAGAAGCGCTCGTCCACTAAAGGTGACAGAAGCGCTCGTCCACTAGTCTTTAAACTTTCTAAGTCCTTAATATGGAGCTCATCTACTATCCCGAATGAGAACTCAAATGACTAGATAGACATGATTGTTTTCAAGATGGAAGCACTTATCTTATGAACGCAAATTCTCTAAGGATTATCAGAATCTTAGTTCAAGAATCAGAAAGAGACTCGAAGCCTTCTCTCCTACTCAGTTTCACGATTATCAAGAAAAGTCAGAAGACTACTCTCTCAAGAAACCTTGGATAATCTAAAAGAATGCTTCCAACATGCTTTATTCCACAAAAGGGGAGTGTACTCAGCAAAGTACAAAAAGCTCTCTGCCCAACTCTGACATGGCTGTATCTCGATGCATAAAGCCATGATCCTACATGTTAGAGTACAACCAATGTTCCTATTGCATTAATGACTGCTCAGAACGACTCTATTTCATTTAATGAAGTTCTGCTTGAAGCCAACATCTGAGAGAATGTCTCTAACGGATCCTAAATGCTTGAAGACTATAAATACAGATGTCATTGAAGATAAAGAAACAGAGAATACACACTGCATTAAAACACCATTACTCTGCTCATTAATTCTTTTATTCTTTCATTCTGTATTCTTCAAACATTTGAAGTTATTACGCAGACTTTCCTAGACTTCACATTTAAACCACTCTGAGTGTTAGTGAAAGATCTGCTTGTGAGAAGTTGTATTTTTACAAACCCAATCTCTCAAACAAACCTAAGTGAGCCTGAAGAGGCTAGGTGTGAAAACAATACTTGTCTTGAGCCTGAAGAGGCTAGGTGTGAAAACAATACTAATCTTGAGCCTGAAGAGGCTAGGTGTGCAAATGATACTTGAGTCTGTAACCTTATCAGTTATAGTGGATAAATCTTGGTGCTGCCAAGGATTGGACGTAGCTCTTTGATTTGAAGAGTGAACTAGGATAAATCACCGTGTCAATCTCTCTTCCCTTAAACTCTTTAATTGCTTTGGTTTTCTTGCGTCTGTCAAGTGGTGTGTTTGCAATAGTCACCCGTCCATCCTGTATTCTTCCACTCGTCCAAAGCTAGCTTTCTATTTGCGAAAAGATTTCAGCTTTGCTTAAATTCTGTTAAACACAATTCAACCCCTCCTTCTCGTGTTTATAGTTGTCTATTTCACCAATGACTAAGAGAAAGTAATTGACTTTCTCAACTCCAAGAAAAGAATGAAAAGTAAAGGAGACCTTCACAAAGGAGATAGGAGGAGCAGTAGTTTATTATCTGGGTAACAAACATGGGAAAGCATTAATATCCAAGCAACTAAAAATCATTCAACAATAACCTCATTTGTCATATTATCTCAATTTCATGCAAGTCATATGCATGCAAATCAAACAACAAAGGAAACACAATCATAAAGTATGATAGAATATTATGAGTGGGCATGAACTTTCATGGATATAGAGATTATGCAGTACCAAAAACACCACAAAGAATTCCCATTTTCACTAGGATGTTTGTTTAGGTAGTTAACTATTTAAAAGAAAATGAAACCAAAATTCAAAGTTATTCTTTTTTTGCCATTATCGCCATACCCCATTGTTTACATACATTTACATATATGTCAAACTCAAAGAAGAGAAGAGGAACTCTTTGAGCAGTAAGTCATTTCAATGTGAAGCCAAGAGTGAAATTATATTATTAATAAAAACAAACTCTAGGTGCCAATCACTCGCAGTTTAACAAACATCAGATTTCAAAGCGGAGGGTTTACATAAATTCATGAAGCATAATACCGAGTGTTCAAATAGTTTATCGGGAAATACACAAATATTTATAATTACCAAGGAGAGACTCCAAAAGAGTGATAACAATTTCCACTTTCCGTTGATACTACAAGCCAAATTTAGAGTACTCCCTCCTTTGAATATAATGACCACCAACAGCAACACAAAAAAAAAAAAAATTACAAAAGAAGGAAGGGGGCAGGGGGATACAGAGAAGGAAGGAAGGGATACCTTTCCAGTGGTCCTTGCGGTTGTCCCTATGGTGGCCGGAGCTCTACAGTGGTGGCACTGTTTCTACGGAGGGAAAGGCCAGATATGAGAGGGAGGAAAAGGAAGAGAAAAAAGGAAGAGATGAGAGGGAAGAAGACTTATTGCGATACGATGGTGGCCGGACTCGTGTGGTGGTGGCTGGAGGGATGCGGTTATGGCGATGGATAGGTTAGACGACGGACTGACACGATGGTGGAGGTAGGTAGCAGAGCTAAGAGAGGAAAAATGAAGAAGTGGGGAAGGAAATGGGAGATTTCATGATTTAGGGTTTTTTAATTTTAGCGACCGATTTATTCGGTCGCTATATCGATCGCCATTCACTCAAATGAGAATTCGATCGCTATCATAAATGGTAAATATACTTCTACGTTTTCACTTTATATAATTTCACATGTACATGTACACCTATAAGAACTAATGAATCTTGATTGATCAAGTGGGAGAGGTTTGGATCCTTTAAGAATGTGGTCTTCAATTAGATTGTTGAACTCATGTGTATGACACAATATTATTAGGAAAAATCTCGATGTCTGCGTCCGATAATATTCAAGAGGTATGTCTCACACCTCTAAATCCAATTAGATGTTGACCCCTTATTTAGTTAACTTAATTATATATGTATTAATATGCAAGAAAATAATGTATAAAATAATATGACAATATATTATTAAATGAGTTTAATTGGCATGCACCGTCAGTGTAAAATTTTTACACTGTCAACCAACTAGAAAATCATGGTATGAGTGACTTTTAAGACAATTAGAATAAGAGTAAGACATTTTTAATAATACGTCTATTTTCGATTGGTTAATAATGTAAAAAAATATTTCTATTGACAATACATGCTAATTAAATCCTTTTTAAATATAAAGATGAGTGTAAAAAAATTTAAAGCTACAAAATCAAATTCTTATCTTAATATACATTTTAAGCGTTACACCGTAGGATAAGATACAACCATATTAGGTCAACTCATAATTAAATGTAATGCAATACAAACAACACTAATAATTTGATTTAATAATTACATAATAACAAATTAAAAATTAATTTGATTCTATATTTTGAATAAATACTTTAATAATCTTTCTAATTGTATAAATAGCGACCCTTCACAGTTGCGTGCACGACGTCGCGCCATCCTCTGTCTCATAAACAAACACCAGAACTCGCGATTACCATCCAACCTCCACCAGATCTGGCCTCAGCCTCAACCTCCGACATATCGCTCCCCCCTCTCTCTCCTCCGCCACCCTCTCACTCCCCGCTCCTCTGGTTCTGGTTCGTCAGCTCTCATCTTCTTCGATTGCGATGGAGAAGGCGAATCATCAACCTCAGTGCCTCGGGTATCGGCATCATTTGTTGGGGTTCAAATTAATGTTGTTCAACAACATTTGTGTTCTAGAGACAAAACTCCTGGTTTTGAAGAAGAAGGGGTTCATTTCCAGGTTTAGGTTTGGGCAGTCATGGTCAAACAAACCACAGTTCACTTCCAGGTTTCGACGATGGTGGTATGGGTTGGGGTTGGCGACGGCATGGTGGAGGCCCCAGGGGGGGGGGGAGGCCGAAGTGAGTGGAGTGAAGGTGTGAAGGGAGGAGAGGCATTGTGGTGGCAGGGGAGTGAAAGAGTGAAAATGTAGGGGTAGATTTGAAATTTTAAAAGTTGGTTAATCTGAGCCATTGAATTTTATTATAATAAATCTAATGGTAATAATTGGTGATGCATGGTGAGAGACTTGTCTAAGTCTCTCACCATAGAACTCACCCTGAAGTGATTGAGTTTAAGTCTACAATTGTTCTGTTTGATGTTATTCTCTGCTAGTTTCGGTCCTTTAAACTATAAAAGTTGATTGGCAGTCACTTAAGATACATTGCTTTTCTCTGCATCTTTAGTTGGGTGGTTCTTTAGCCAATTGTTTTGGCTCGTGAGGCAAAGCTCCCATGACACGGGTTATAGGAGGGGCACAATTTCTTGGTATTGGTTAATGGCCCTCTTTTCACGACCCAGTTAGATTGTTGTTCAAGGTGGTCATATGGGCAAGTTTGTTCTATAATAATTAAGATATGGCTGCGGTGTTTTTTCTATTTATTCCAATAGCAAAGGCATACAATATATACAGGATACAAGGCCAACGAACCCCTATAATTACTGCAACAAATCCTCCTATTTGTCTATGCCTAATATAGCCAAATATTTGATTTCCTAAAACATGTACATGATTTCCTAAAAATATGCAACTACATAATTATATGATTTTATGAGATTCTCTCAATTCTAAAAATCTATAACTACATAATTATATGATTTTATGTGATTCTCTCAATACTCCCCCTCAAGATGGTGGGTGAGGATCTCGAATGCCCAACTTGCCCAATAGAAATTCAAATTGTTGTTTGCCTAGAGCTTTTGTCAAGATATACGCAAGCTGATTGTAAGTCCGAACATGCATGGTGACAATATTACCATCCTGGATCTCATCACGGATGTAGTGACAATCTACCTCAATATGCTTGGTGCGTTCATGAAACACCGGGTTGGCCGCAATATGAATGGCTGCTTGACTATCACAAAAGAGCCATATGGGTTGGGGATGAGGCACCTGTAAATCAATCAAGAGTGCTTTAAGCCACTTCAACTCACAAGTTGTGGTGGCCAAAGATCTATATTCAGCTTTTGCTGATGAACGAGAGACAGCAACTTGCTTTTTGGTTTTCCAGGATATAGGAGATCTTCCCAAGAATACAAAATACCCTGTCAAGGAGCACCGTGTAAGAGGGCAACTTGCCCAGTTTGAATCACAATAGGCATACAACTTCAAATCATTATCAGAGCGAAGAAAGATCCCTTGTCCTGGATTACCCTTCAAATAACGAACTACCCGTGTTGCAGCTTCCCAATGCTCCTCTCGAGGACATTGCATGAATTGAGCTAAGATATGAATAGAGTAGCTAAGTTCAGGCTGAGAAATAGTCAAATAAATAAACCTCCCAACTAGCTGACGATATCGTTCTGGATCCTCTAAAATAGAGCCATTAGCAAGGGCTAACCTACGATTTTGCTCGAGAGGAAAACTAGCTGGCTTTGCGCCGAATAATCCCGTTTCTAAGATGATGTCCAAAGCATACTTTCGCTGGCATAAGAAAATCCCATGAGGTCCTCTTGCTACCTCAAGGCCTAAAAAGTATTTCAAACTCCCTAGGTCTTTCATGTAGAAACATTTGCTAAGGTACATTTTGAAATGCTCAATCACATCTCCATTGTTCCCTGCAATGATGAGACCATCAACATACACAAGAACACTCAAGATCACCTCTCCACTATAATAAGTGAATAGTGAATAATCTGCACGAGATTCTTCGAACCTATATTCCTTCAATGCAGCAGCAAGTTTTGCAAACCAATTTCGCAGTGCTTATCGTAACCCATAAAGAGACTTTTGGAGTTTACATACTTTCTTAGAATCTCCACAGGAAAAACCAGGAGGTAGTTGCATATAAACTTCCTCATCCAGATCACCATGCAGAAAAGCATTATGAACAACCATCTGATGCAATATCCATGATCGAGCAGCTGCCACAGCTAATAAAGTCCGAACTGTAACCATTTTTGCAACCGGTGCAAAAGTTTCATTATAGTCAATGCCTTCTTCCTGGTAATCTCCTCGAACAACTAGTCTAGCCTTGTGACGTTCAATACTGCCATCTGATTTGTATTTAATCTTGTATACCCACTTACATCCAATAGCCTTCTTTCCAGGTGGTAGTGTTGCTAACGTCCAAGTGCCATTTCTCTCTAGTGCATCTATTTCTTGCTTCATTGCACTGTGCCACAAGGGATCTCAAACAGCCTCATATAACAGAGATGGCTCATGCCCAGAAGTGACTGCTGCAAGAAACTGTCTATGGCTCATGGAAAAATTATTGCAAGTCACATAGTGTGTGATAGGATACAACGTACCTGAGGACTGTGATGGTGGGTGTGACACGGAAGTGGGGTCATTAGCGCAACTCATAGTATGTCATATATAATCTTGGAGCTTGATCATTGGGCGACGTTCCCTATGACCACGTCCAAGTTGTTTAGTCATGTGAGGCGTTGACATTGAATCCTCACCTGACTGTCTTTGGATCAAAATCACATCTTGTGCGTCCCCAACATTTTCTTCAATGTTTCCGCTCCCACTTGCATCACGCGTATCCATGCTAGATTCATCAATGAGAGGAGGGCCATCGTTCCACAAGGTTTGTGTGGAAGAAATGGAGTCATCTTGCACATTGGAAGCATTAGTCAGGAAAGGAAACTCATTTTCACAAAACACAACATCACGAGATTCAAAATACTCTCCACTATCCAAATCGTAGAGACGCCAACCCTTTTCCCATAAGGATAGCCCACAAAAATACATTTTCGACTTTGCTCACCAAACTTGTCCTTTTGTAGAGGTTTGTTGTGTGCATAGCACAAACACCCAAAAATGCGAATATGAGAATAAGTGGGAGTTTGACCAAACAATATTTCATAGGGGCTTTTACCTTTATGTATAATGGATGGTGTAAGATTAATCAAGTACCCTGCAGTGCGACCAAAAATTGAGCGGTTTATAAAAATGTAGTTTAGGGAGCGACAACTCGGATATCGTCTCACAATGACTCTTAGGTTGTTGTTGTTAACACAAAATCAGTTTTGGGGGTGGTTTGGATATGAAATCAAATAAAGAAACAAAACAGAAAAAGAGCAATAAAAACAAAGCAGTTTAAATGATTACCAAATAAACTAAAGAGATTAACCTACTGTTCTCGGTTTCCCACTATCATTGGTTCATGTAAATTCCATGCCCTAAGCAGATTCTAATCCCCTTTCGGTTGTAGCAACAATTAACAAGCGAAATCACTACTACAGATATATGTTCCTATTCCCGAATTAAGCAAACGGGGTTAAGCCCTTCGTGAACTAAGAGAACACGAATTGAACACACGCGAATTAAGCAAACGCGATTAAATATAGGAACATAACATCACCGAAATAAATCAACACAACACTATACACTCCTGGATTAAGCAAACAGAAATATATAGTATAGCATTGAAAAGAGAAAAGCAAATAAAACAGGAATTACAGAACCTCAAGTGTTGATGAAATCCAATCACAGTAGATTAATCCAAGGAGACTAGTTCTCCATTACAAAAGAAAAATAAAACATATGTAAACTAAAGAGAAAACAAAAGATCAAAAAACTAAAACTCCTCAGTTCTTCCTACAAACAGGCTTAAATACAGTTTCTGAATTCCACGAGCTCGCGAGGCGAGCACACCTTCGTGAGGCGAATAATGAGAACAGTCTTCAGCTTTTGGTTCTCTCGCCAGGTGAGCTTATCATTCGTGAGGTGAGACTCTTCAAATTCCAAACCGTAACGCCCATGACCTTCAACATGGTTAAACCGTGCTGACTTCTGGTCTTCCAGGGTTGGATTACTCGTGAGGCGAGTCATATTTCGCGGGGCGAGACAGAGAGGATTGCAATTTCTAGAACAGTCACGCTTCTGGTTCGTGAGGTGAATGCCTTCTCGCGGGGCGAGGAACTCCAGAACTGCTTCACTTTATTAACCTGAAAACAAGATATAGCATAAGTGCTTTATTTAACTCTAAATCAACTAAATTAACCTAAAAATACTTAAACGACTCAGAATGTTGCTTAAAGACAATCAAGTCTAATTTGGGCGAAAATGATATATAATTAGCACAAAACCACAGTCATACTAGCCATAAAACTAGATGAGCCAGAGGCTGATCAAAATACCCCAAACTTAAACTTTGCTTGTCCCCAAGCAAACTAAAACTCAAAAACTTAAACAGACTCAAGACATGGCAAGCTTAAGGAATTCAATCAATTTTTGCACAAATTTCAAGCAATTTCAACAAACAATTTTTTTCTTAATGTTTCCCCCCTTTTCAACAAAGCAATCCCCCGCATGCATTTATTCTAAACATTGAGAATTTTATCATTCAAGCAATCATTAATCTAAGCAGGGGATCCAAGTTACACACAAGAGGGAGATCACCAAATTCAAACAACTGCCTTCCTCACAAGGGCATTTAGTGTTTCACTCATCGCTCAATTTTTGTCTAGGCTATCAACAATTCACTCAATTTCACTTGTAAGAACACTTCCCATGAATTTGATTTTCATCTCAAAATGATTCCCACAGAAAACATGCATGCAACATCAAAAGGTCTTTTAAGGTTGTAATGGGGCCTGGCTAAGGGTAGGATATACAAGGGTACTAGGCTTCAGTCCCTAGGAACTAAGAGCGCATGAACATTTTTATACATTGAATTTCCACTCAAGTTCATTTTCTCATTTTTCATTTATGCCTTTGGGTGACTACAGCCTTTTCTTCTAATACTTTTTTTTTAACATTTTTACACTTTTCCTTTTTTTCTTCTTCTTTTTTTCTTTTGGTTCCAACCTTTTTATTATATATATATTTTTTGCTCAATCCCAAACAACACATTATACCTTGTAGCCACCCCAAACTTAGTTTCTTGCAACCATTCTCTTGCTAAGATTCCATGCTCTCCTAATCCTAAGATCGGGTTAACATGGTTTTTCAGAATTTTGGCTTGTAACATAGGGTTATCAAGAATTAACAGGCTAATTAGGCTCAATGGGGCTAACTAAGGAACATGCAGCAGGAATTGCTTCTTTTTTAGGCCAAGTGTTTATTTACAAAGAAAATGCCTAAATCATTTGATGCAAACATATAAACATGAAAACCATAAAGAGATTCAAGCAAATTCGGGAAAGTGCAACTCAAAAGTGATTTCACACAGTTTAAAACATGTTGGAGGCTCAAATCCTCACCTGGACATTTTTGCAAATTGTTTGACAGAGATTCTATCCCTAGTGTGTTCTTCCCATCACCCCAAACTTATCATAAATCATGCAATCATAACAAAATATCTCAAAGTTTAGTTTTCAATTGCTCAAGTGGGGATCAAATTTTCAATTTCAAAACCTAGGGGGGAACAGTCAACACATAACATGCAATCCATCTATGCAAATTCAACAAAACCCAATCAAGCTTGCCGACACAAGACTCAACACACATACTCCTGATCTTCTCAAATTATTCAGGAGCTAAAAGAAAAGAAAACAAAAATAAATCAAAGCAGAAACTAACAAGAAAATGAAAGTAAACTAAAGAGAAAGGGTTTAAGCAAACTCATTGGGGGCGGTTCCACCAGGATCCCACTGTCTGTGATACAGTGGCCACGGAATGCTCAAATTGCAGTATGATCCTCCCGGATCCCATGGCCTACAGCATAAGTATGAGAGCGGGCGCCTGATAATTATGGTACCTCTGCCAAGTGCGGCAGACTTCTCACTCCCTATCAGGTCACAATTGACCTCTTTCTCAACTTTGTCCATAAAGTCCTCCCAATAAAAGTGGGGTTCAGCCTCTTGGACTGGCCATGGTGAAAAATCCAAAGGCTTGAACTCCATCACCGGTTGTTCCACAGTGGGAGGTGGCAAATTGGTAGCTAGTGTTACTGGTGCTGCTTCAACTTCTGCATGATCTTCATTCACTGCACTGATAAATCCATCACCAGTTAAACCTGCAGAAATCTTAGCACACACCACAGAAAAGTTAGAGTTAGTACAGTCAGTAGATATATTACAATAAACTGAATCAGTAAAGGTCTGAATGTCTGGAAGTGGCTTGAGCTCTAAGGAGGGTGGCTGCTCAATGGATGGTGTATTTGGAGTAGCCATGATGTCAAGAACTTCAGCTGAACAAACATCTTCACTCACACTATCACCCTGCAAAGTTGAATCAAGAAACTCAGTACAAACAGCACACGGGTTAGTGTCAGTACAGTCAGTACATGTATACAAATCGTCAAAGCCAGAAACAATTGGAAAATCAGAATCAGAAAAGGCTCGAATGTCTGGAGATTCAGCACAAAGTTCATCCACCCCATCACTTTTAACACATGAATCTAAGACCAAAGGTTCTTCATTATCCTCAAGCTTTTTGCCTTGATTGTAAGGATGGATTGCATAAGCTCGAGGCAAATAAGTATCTTCTGTCAGAATGGGGCATGCCTCAAACAGGTGCTTAGGAGAGCCGCACATGCCACAAAACCTTGTCTCCTGAAACAATTGCTTCAAATAAGTGAGCCTATCCATTCTATTCTCAAGGGCCTGGATAGAAAAAGAACTATGGACCTCATTCACACCAATCATGTCAGAACCACTGCTGAACTCATAACTTCCAACAAAATTAGGATAATTTGTGCATGGTGGTGGTTTACTAAAATCAGGATAATATATGCATGGTGGTGGCTCATAATAAACATTGGGCAAATCACCGAACATGATATTATCTATAGCAGTAAGATCCATAACCAGACAGATTCAGCAAAATGTTTTTTTTAACTATTAATAACAACAAGAGTCCCCGGCAACGGTGCCAATTTATGGTCGCGCTGTCGCGCACGCGCCAAAAAGCGAGCGGTTTATAAAAATGTAGTTTAGGGAGCGACAACTCGGATATCGTCTCACAAGGACTCTTAGGTTGTTGTTATTAACACAAAATCAGTTTTGGGGGGGTTTGGATATGAAATCAAATAAAGAAACAAAACAGAAATAGAGCAATAAAAACAAAGCAGTTTAAATGATTACCAAATAAACTAAAGCGATTAACCTACTGTTCTCGGTTTCCCACTATCATTGGTTCATGTAAATTCCATGCCCTAACCAGATTCTAATCCTCTTTCGTTTGTAGCAACAATTAACAAGCGAAATCACTACTACAGATATATGTTCCTATTCCCGAATTAAGCAAACGGGGTTAAGCCCTTCGTGAACTAAGCGAACACGAATTGAACACAGGCGAATTAAGCAAACGCGATTAAATATAGGAACATAACATCACCGAAATAAATCAACACAACACTAGACACTCCTGGATTAAGCAAACAGAAATATATAGCATAGCATTGAAAAGAGAAAAGCAAATAAAACAGGAATTACAGAACCTCAAGTGTGGATGAAACCCAATCACAGTACATTAATCCAAGGAGACTATCTCTCCATTACAAAAGAATAATAAAACATATCTAAACTAAAGAGAAAACAAAAGATCAAAAAACTAAAACTCCTCAGTTCTGCCTTCAAACAAGCTTAAATACAGTTTCTGAATTCCACGAGCTCATGAGGCGAGTACACCTTCGCGAGGCGAATAATGCGAACAGTCTTCAGCTTTTGGTTCTCTCGCAAGGCGAGCTTATCATTCGCGAGGCGAGACTCTTCAAATTCCAAACTGTAACGCCCATGACCTTCAACATGGTTAAGCCGTGCTGACTTCTGGTCTTCCAGGGTTGGATTACTCGCGAGGCGAGTCATGTTTCGCGGGGCGAGACAGAGAGGATTGCAATTTCTGGAACAGTCACGCTTCTGGTTCGTGAGGCGAATGCCTTCTCGCGGGGCGAGGAACTCCAGAACTGCTTCACTTTATTAACCTGAAAACAAGATATAGCATAAGTGCTTTATTTAACTCTAAATCAACTAAATTAACCTAAAAATACTTAAACGACTCACAATGTTGCTTAAAGACAATCAAGTCTAATTTGGGTGAAAATGATATATAATTAGCACAAAACCACGGTCATACTAGTCATAAAACTAGATGAGCCAGAGGCTGATCAGCATCGTCAAGACCCATTAAGAATTGATGGACCTTCTCCTTCTCCCGCTCTTGTGCTAACTCTTGTGTTGCACCGCATGTACACCCAGCACAACTGCAAGTTGGATTCTTCATGCAACTGACCAGTGCTTCCCACATTGATTTTAACTTCCCATAGGAGGCTGCCACATTCTGCCCAGATTGCTTGCAATTGGCAATATTAGTTTTCAGTTGGTGAATCCTCACATCAGTGCCAATAGAGAACCGTTCCTTCAAATCATCCCATAGATCTTTTACATTCTCCAAATAAGAGATACTGGATCTCAAAGATGAATCGATGGTGTTAAATATCCATCCTACCAGCATCGCATTGATTGCCAACCACTCTTCGAGTTCAGATGAATCGTTCGCCGGCTTCAGAATTTTCCGTTGATAAATCCAAGTTTCTTCTTGGCTCGAAAGGCGTTACGAACTGCCTTTGACCATTCACCATAGTTGTCTCCTTTGAGCTGCATCGATGTAACAACGATACCCGGATTGTCTCCTAAGGTAAGATAATAAGGAGATGTTGGATCGATTATCAACACCTTCTTCTGTTCATGACTAGAAGCGTTGGTCATCTTATTTTCAGAATCAGAACGATTGTCGCTTCCCTTCTCGCCATCTATAGCCATGATCACCGACGCAGGTATGGGGACGGGTACTAAAGTATCCTACCCCAGATCCTACCCATCGTCATCCCTAATAAAAGCCCTCCTTTTTCAATACCTTTTGTAACTGTTTTTAGATTTATTGTTTTTCTTTTCTTTGACATGCATGGTTATAGATTAATGAAAAGAGGAGGAAAGACTTACAATAAGCATCCAATGGATGCTTCCGTTGATGTATATTCCATTTTGTGGGACTCATCGAATTTGTTTCTAATATCTAAAAATACCGCCCATCTTGTATGATGTGCACAACTATATATAGTAGGTGATTAGGCTGCAAAAATGAACACAAAAATTTAACTCAAGATTAGGGCTTCATTAAGTTTTCACAATAACATTTTTTTATCAATCAAAATTATATATGAGAGCACTAGGGGTACTCCATCCCAAATACATAACCAACAAACACCAAAGTCTATATTTACAAAGTTATTGGAACCTTGGTGATCACCAAAATAACCAAAATGTAAGATTGTAAGCTAAGTATAGGACACCCCAAAACCCAAACAAATGAACCGGTTCCCAAATTAACATAGCAGCCCATGACAGCAAAATGAAAAAAGTGTTAAGAACCGTAGCTTTTTTTTTTGGACAAGCCAAAGTGTATAATAAGGAGTACAAGAGGTACTCAACTCATTTACATAAAGAGGACCAAAGAAAAGCGATAACATGTAATTTACATACTAACCAAAGTCCTAAATCAATATCAGCATTACACAAATCAATCCAAAAACTAAGGCCCAAAAAACAGTATCAGGAATAAAAGATCATCCAACAAAGCATACATAGGTAAAAGAGCATCTACGTCTAATGTATAAAGTAACCCGTATGAAAATTGCCCCAAAATAACAGAGCCCTAATAAACCAAGCTTCCTCCAAGAAAGAGGATAATCAACATAACCGTGATGCACCAAAGCTATCCCAAGTAATCACCAAATCCACTAAAATTTTGAAAATGTCCAGTTAAAAGTATCCCCTGACCAATATGTAAACATCCTCCAAGTGTAACCATCAAATCACCAAGCAATTCATCCAATCCATCCAAAAGCAATGAGAGACACCTGTTTAGTAAAACAACAGCAAAATAGAGGACAAGAAGAGTCCCCCTGCCAGCAGCCTAATATGAACAAGGTCTCAAAAACAAGTGACCCTTATCAGAAATCAACGATCCTAAAATAGGAAAACTGATAGTGCCAAATGAATTAACCAAGAAATCTTCAAAAGATAAGAACCAAGGTGAAACATCAAAAGAAGAAGATACACAAAACTCAGGCAAAGGAAGAAAAACACCGACCCTAGGGCCACTCAAACGCACCAACAACCAACCCCAACAAAAAAGCAAAGAAAAGCAAAGAAAGAAACACAAGCACAGGCAAGGATAAAAACCCTTCACTGACAACACAAAACTCAACTCAAAAAACAAAAAGGATGGAAATACAACAACTCAAAGGAGAAGCAACACACACAACCTACCACCAACTCAAGAGAAAACACACACACTAGCAACTCAACACCAATAGAGAAGATAGAACATTTTCCATCCTCTTGCCAAAAACCTGCAAAAAATATTGAGTTACCAAAAAGCAAAATAAAGACTTGTTTGCCACTGTGAGTATCGTAGGTGAAAGTGTTTTCCAGCCATAAAGCTTCCTAAACCAGTCGAAGTCTCTATAAATACTCCCCGTAAAACATTATCCCACCTCCCAATATTTTGAGAAAATCTCTCATCCCACCCAGGAATAGACTTGTGGAAAAATGGCGATACCCAGACTAGGACAATCAACACATCTTGTCTTCACCACATGGATTTAAGAAAAAACCAGGATACTTTTCAGTACCCTTGCATCACCTTCCTGAACCAAGAAAACGCAGTTAAATCACAAAGACATAGAGTCAAGATGCATACATTCCAAAGGGCAATTACACCAATCCACAAAGAAGAAGGAAGACCCTTTTAGTTTGAGCCAGTTACAAGAACGAAATTTAATCTGATCCATGGAATTTAAAAGATCAACACTTTCCTCTTGAAACATTTACTTATTTCTAGCTAGCCAAATAGACCACACCGTCGCAAACCAAGGTACCATCCAAATCATTTCAATTTCACACCACTCACCAAGCCAAGATGGCTCTTAAAATGCAATTTTGATTCAACAGGAAAAGTTACCTAAAATCCTAGCCAACTATATACCTTACCCCAAACCAGGAAGGTGAAAGAGAAATTAAAGAACATGTGGATTGCAGTTCCAGCCCCTTGATTACACAGAGTGCAGTCCAGATTCTGACCAACCTGAGTATTCCTTCTTGCCAGATTTATTAAGGTTGGAATTCTATCAAGAATCATCTGCCGGGAGAAGGTCAAAACTTTTGATCGAATGCAGTTTGACCAAGACCTTTCAGAAAAGGCGTTACTTGGAACATCCCATGGATTGTTCAAATCTTGGGCTTGTTTCAGTATCCTCAGATAAGTCGATTTAGAGGAGTACAATCCATCTGAATTTAACTTCCAACACCAAGCATCCTCAATAAGTTCCTTTAAATCTAACACCTCAATGACTAACATCAGTTCCTTCTCCCAGACAAATAAATCCCTTCTCCAATTTAGGTTCCACTCCCATCTTCCCCCACTCCAAGAACCCTGATCATCCACCAATACATTTTTTTATAACTGCAATCTGGAACAATCTCTCAAATCTCTGACAAAGTGCATAATTGTCTGACCAAGGGTCAAACCAGAACAAAGTTGATTTCTCGTTCCCTATCTTTTTTTGACAAACCGTCTCTAAACCAATCAGAGTCATAATTCCTCAGAACCAGTCTCTTAAGATCTTTCCACCATACTGATTGTAGAGATTCCGGTCCTGCTCTATGTTGGATCTACCATGGATTGAAGACGGTTAAGAACCGTAGCTGTTAACCAAACACCAGCAGATAGCAAAACTGCAAATGGACATATGAAGTAATGTATGATGTGACTCAAGATCTATATAGCTAATTTCCAATTTAGAATATATCTAAACTCACACATATTCCTAATCAATTTGTGTCAAATTATTCTTCATTGGTCAAGATATTTATACAATAATAATAAAATAGGAAGTCAGATTTCTAGTTATTTTCTAAAATACAAAAGATAGCACTATATAAGTTTTCTCACATATAACAATTCTTGATTCAACCTTAATAGCACACACTTAATAGTGACTTCAGGAGGAAACACTTCAAAAAACAAAATAATAGTTTCATTAATTACCGATGGAAACACACTCAGGATATTTTTTATGGGCTAGGTTGTTGGTAATCATGAATACCAAAAGTTTCATTAATTACTGACGAAAAGTCCGTCGGTAATGTTAGCGTGGGTATTTCCATCGTAATTACGTCAGTAAATAAGGCGGGAATATGATTTTTTGGCACCAGAGTGTACAAATGACTTATTCTGTTGGTAATTTCCATGTACTTACCGACGAAAACTCCATCGGAAATCAATTACTACATTACCGACAGACTGTTCCATCGGTAATTCGAATTTTTGAATTACCGACGGGTCCGTCGATAAATGCACATTATACCACCAACACCAATCCATTCCCCCTCACTTTCGATTCCCTATATTTCTCTCTTGCCTCTCTCCTCCACCAAACCATTCCACCACCACACCACCCTGCCGCACCCTCATCCCCACACCTCCTTCTCCTCTCCCCTCTCTTTGTGGTTCTCCTCCCCCTCTCTCTCCTCCTTTTTTCTCTCCTCCCTGTCACCACCGCCCTACACCACCACTGTCACACCACCACCACCTTTGTCTTCTCCTCATCGAGTCACCACAGCCACCACCGCGTCCCACCACCACCACCACTCTTTCCCTCAGTGCACCAGAACCACCACATCCTTTTCCTTGAACCAAAACCACCACCACCACCTTCCTTGCACTGGTATAAATTTGATTTGTTCATTGTTATGTTTTTGTTGTTGTATAATTTTTTGATTGGAGTGTACAATTTAATTTAATTTTTCTTGCTTTGTTTGTTTCAGAAGGACACTGCCACCAGCTTACTCCGGCAACCACGAGCTTCCTTCTTACCACCAGCACTGAGGTATAAATATAACCTTCTCTTATTGTTGTTAATTTTGACATTTGCTATTCTCTTTCTGTTTTAATTTTTACATATGCGTGCCACACCTGCTAAGTTGTGCATGTTTAAGTTAAATGTTGAAATGTGTTAGAATTTTTACTTTGTGTTTTGCTTGGTTGCCCTTCATATATGTGTTTGTTGTTGTTGTTGTTATGAACTGAAGATAAAATTTTAAGGGATGAGAACTTTTAAATTGGAAATAATCACAATGTCAGTGTGGAAATAACCACAACGAGAACTTTGGTAAAAAATATAAATGCATCTAAACTTTTCTTCATTATATATATATATATATATATATATATATATATATATATATATATATATATATATATATATATATATATAACTGCATCAGCTACAAGGGAGGGACTGTGATGGTACATAGCTGTGCATGGGCCACTCGAAGCATGGACGTCATCGAATGTGATTAAAAAGAGAGATTAAATTTTTTTTATACCAAAATAGTTAATTATTGAAATAACATTAATCTTATCTAACAAAAATAAATTTAAATATGTAAATAAAAAAATAAATAAATAGTTACATTACAATAATATTAGATTAGATAAATACATAAATAATTATTTATATAAGCAAGTAAATAAAAAATTCTTATTGGAAAAGTTATTAATTAATATCTAAGTAATTAATTAATATAATAGTAATAGGTTTGAATCAATTGATCGTAGAGCTTAAAACATTCCAGTAAACAAATACAACTTGGATTATTAAAAATTACTTAAATAAATAATTTTTAAATAGTTAATTATATTTAAATAAATAATATTTAACTAAATAATTAACCATGTAATTAACTAATTCAATAAAATACTTTAATAATTAAAATTAATTTAATAAATAAATAGTTTAGTAAAAAGTTAGACGTATAAATTAAAGTTTATTTGTAGTTTCAAATTACATTTAAATTAAAAATTAAAATAAATTTAATTTAATTTAATAAAAATTAATTAATAATTAAATTAAAATTACAAAAATGAATTAATATTAATATCAAAAAAATAAATTGAGATTACCAACGGACACCTCCGTCGGTAAGGTGGGTTCCCTATTACCGATGGACATTTCCGTCGGTAAGGCGGGTTCCCTATTACCAACTATATTTGTCGTCGGTAAGTCTTTGAGGGATTTACCAATGGACATTTCCATCGGTAATTGGACAACCCATATGACGAGTTATCGACGGGTTTTTTTCCATCGATAATTATCAACGGATTGCCCAAATTCATCGAAAACGCTTACCGACATGCTTATAGCCGATGGATCTGTGTTCGTCGGAAACTTGACATTACCGACGACTTTTGGGCTTTTTCGATTACTTTTGGTCGTTGGTAATCAGTGTTTTTTTTGGACTGGATGGAACAAAAAATGAGCTAAGAGTCTTGCAATAGGTGAATCTGGAGTGTTTGAGAAGAGGTGAATCAAGACGAGTATAGAGAAAACAACAAAATTAGATAGAGTGTGAAGAAAAAAATTTAGCACATGTAGTGTATTGCAGCATTACCGTGGTTTATTGGTAGCGGTGGACAATGGTGCTGTAACAAAAAATGAGCTAAGAGTCTTGCAAGAGGTTAATCTAGGGTGTTTGAGAAGTGTGATTCTGAGACGAGTACATAGAAAACAACAAAATTAGATAGAGTATAGAGGAAAAAAAATTTACAACAAGTAGTGTATTGGAGCATTACCGTGGTTTTATGGTGGTGGTAGACGACGAGGCTGCAACCAAAAATGAGCTAAGAGTCTTGGAAGAGGTGAATCTGGTGTGGTCGAGAAGAGGTGAATTAGAGACGAGCACAGAGAAAACAGCAAAATTAGATAGATCATAGAGAGAAAAAATTAGAACAAGTAGTGTATTGGAGCATTACCGTGGTTTTATGGTGGTGGTGGACCACGGAAATGGAACCAAAAATGAGTTAAAAGTCTTGCAAGAGGTGAATCTGGTGTATTTGAGAGGAGGTGAATCAAGACGAGTATAAATAAAACAACAAAATTAGATAAAGTGTAGAGAAGAAAAAAAATAGCATAAGCAGTGTATTCACTACAAAAAATATGGTGTTTTACGACAATTTTATATGTCAAATAGAGGCGGTTTGAACCGCCGCTAAAATGTTTTACGGCTGTTTGGAAACTGCCTTAGAAGTGACCGTCGCGAGGCTGTTTTGCGGCGGTTTTGCACAACCGCTGGCGCTACGGTTGCAAATTTAGTGGCGGTTAGAAACCTCCACAACAAAACATATTTTGAAATCACTATAAAATGTAGCGACGGTTTGGAACCACCGCAAAGTATCACAATTTATAATGCAGATAAATCATAACGGTAGTTTGGAACCGCCACCAAAGCTATTACAAATATTGTAGATATAAATATAGCGGTGGTTTTAACCGTCACAAGGGTAATTCGAAATTATCCCAACATAAAAACATATAATTTACAAATAGCACAAATATTGTTCAAGAGTATTTCAAAATTATCCTTACATAAAAACATATGTAAATACAAGTACTTGACACCATTTAAATATAATATATCTAATTAAGACTGTGTGATGATGAAGTTCCATGATCTTCAGGGTCATGATTAGAGGCAGAAGATCGTCTCACTTCTCTAAGCGATTGTAAGTCTGCCGCCTGGAATTGAAAGATAAAACCACAAATTAGATGCGAATAACTAATTTCACAACAAAGACATCCAAATTCAGCAGGTTGCAACCATAACTAATTACCTGATTTCCCTTAAAATTTTGCATAAGAAAAGCAACTTCGGCTTTCATGTCATCATAGTCAACAAGTTTTGCCTTTAATTCATCCATTTCAACTACTTGTGTCTTTAACCCATCAACTACTGATTCTAGCTTTTGAATTTTTGCATTAGCTGCTGCCAAGTCATTAGACTGATAGGTGGGTCCATCTATTTGAGTTTTGGTCACCCTGAATCCCACACCACGGAGTCGTCGAGGATGCTCTGGTCCAAAAACTTTTACCAAAGCCTCATTCTATGTAGCAATTATTAATTTCATTTTGTAATTGTTCCTACATATAAGTAACTAGACAATGTTCACAATATGTAACAGTAAATCCAAAGAAAACAATTTCCATCCAAACATACTGCTTTGAGTCTTGCCTCCTCTCTAACATAGGATCCATCCTTTCTTTTATGAGCGATAAGATACATATCACCTTTACTATAGCGTCGCTTGTCTTGCTTTTCCTAAGTTTTTTACCATACAAGCAGTAATGTTATAATAAAATCACTTCATTTCCAAAAATTATTCAACATCATAACAATATATACGATTATACCATTTCATCCTTCTTTCTTGGAAGTGACTTTGACCCTAATGTGTGATGAATTACTTGCTTTTGTCGATTTGCTACATTTTTTTAGTTTTTTCCTGCATATTTAACAAAAATGACAATCAATAAATAATATATTGAGTTAGAAAAAAAGTTATTGATAGTAAATAATATAAACAAGAAATCAAAACTCACTTAAAAAATTATTGTATCAAACATTTGGAAACCCAAGTCATACCCAATGCCCAATTCTTAAAACAGCAATTAAGACATGAATGTTAAAAAAAAAAAAGTCATGAACATGACCAAACCAAACTACACTCAAGGCCTATATAGCCCACTTTTACTGAGAGGCCTGATGAGTGTGTTCTCTTCAATGGGCGGGCCATGTGATCTATTAAGAATCTTATAGCTTTTTTCTTTTCAGGGTTCTTACATATTTACATTCCAGAGGACTGTTAAGAATGTTACCATAACAATTGAAGAGTAAACAACAATTTCGAGAATTAATTTTGAGAGAATAGTCACCCCTCTTTCTAGTCATCTGCAACATTATAAATTATTGGTTAGTAAACCAATGCAGGTTTCTGTTTGCAGATTGTTTCGGGCTTACATGTTGATACGTCCAATATCAATATAATCCTAAACTTACATAGCTAAAAATTTGAAGCATATAGAAACCTGATTAAGGAAAAATAACTACTTATTCTTAAGACAATGGGGCAGTTTACATTCAAATAAAACTCAGTCCATGCTAAATCGATTTCATAGGGTAGATTATGAGTCTTGAATATCTTTTTTTTTCTCTTCTTATAAATTCTAGTCTATGAACTGATATTAGGAAATTAACATTAACTGAAATTTGGATTCTTCACACAACATCAATAATCGGCAAATTGAGAAAAGGTAGATGTATAATATAAAAACACTACTACAAGGTTATAAAAGGCAGTAGGCAGAAGGCACACAAATACTTTGGTTTAACAGGATGACTAAGTGGAGGAAGCAATGGAAATTGAAGTATAAAACCATCACCACTATAGCTAACTGGGAAATTTTAAGAATCAAGACTTGTTATTATTCAATAAAATCAAGCCCAATGCTCTTTTACTTGCTTGTAGCGATTCCTATGCACCTATATATGAACCATCAAAGTTTCTGAACTTTTATCTTCTGGACACTTGGCAAGACTAGACTTATGGTGTATAACAACCTATTTTTTCACCTTAATACAACATGGAGAAGGATCATCCTTTTTGTCATATAGCAAACCATGTGTAAACAGATATGACCATTTGGAATGTTTATATGTGTGATATACAAGCCCATCTTCCCCAAATAATAAAAAGGAGCAAGAAACCATTATTTTTATTTTCCCTATATATTTCTTGTAATTTTTTTACAGTGAGGGGCACCATCTGAGCTTAGCGTAACATTTTTTATCAAGCTAGTTGATCAAGCGTAAAATAATGAGCATGTGTCATCCTATTCCTATACTTGTTCTCCTTGCAAACCTCCTGCTCAGCAACAATTGCATCCCTCAAGGGATCAAACCAACCAAAACACTAACTAACTTATATCCAAAATAACAGAGGAGCATCGTGCTGAAATGATTTAGGTGTTGATTTAAGATTTAATGCATCTCATAAACCAACTGTGAGATTAGGACAGTTTGTTGAGTGACCCCCAAAAAACATTGTGGGATCAGGAAAGTTTGTTGAGTGTCTCATAAATCAATTGTGTCTTAATTTTTGTTTTATTTAAGTTCACTCATTCATACAATGCTGCAACTTGACAAGAAAAATGGTAAGGAAAAATCCATAGTAAAACTAAATATCCTTCTTATAACTGTAAAAGAAATCTGTAGAAGTTAATGCACCAAAACAATCTCAGTAAGAACCACTAATTGATTGCATAATGTTGACTCAGAACTCAGACTTTCATCAATCCTATCCTACCTCCTCATGAACAATATACCTCTAAGCTTCTAGCAAATCCTAGAAATCACAAACATCCAAGATCCTTCTTGTATTCCTATCTTAAAAAAACAGCAGAAATGATACAGGCCCTAAATTCACAAAGTTATTAACCATGGAAACTGAACAAACATAAACACCAATGCAGAGCACGTTCTATCCAAGACAAAAGTTCAACTCAGATAACAAAACTTTTCCATTAGAAGACAATAAAATCTTCACTAACATTGTATCCTATGCATGATTTCACTATTAACCATAAACACCTATAATATATATAATTATAAACACAACAAATCAAATATACATGATTACTTACATAAAAAAAATCATAAAATATATAAAATTCAACTCTCACACTCAGTTTTATGGAAATCAGAGCGTTTGTTTCCTCAATACATCACTGAGCATTTGTTATTGATTCCTTCAAAAACAGGATAATCAAAAAAGGCAGATTACGTACCTTTAAGCTTGTAGGACTTCACAACTAACTGAGGAAAGCACTGGACAAAAAAGAAGAAAATGTAACAGAGTATCGATGATTTCCATTGAATTGAAGCGAGAATAAAAACGCAAAGAGTAACAGAGTAGTGAAAAAGGAGAGTGATGAAGATTAAGGAACACTTGCCTTGTCTGTGTTAGGGTTCATGAAGCTTGACGAAGACATCCACGACGACGTTGAAGAAGAAACTGCGTGGGTTAGGGTTTAGGTTCAGAAATTGCGTGCGTTTTTTTGTGAAAGTAGCAGAAACTAATTGAGAACCCGCGGAAATGTAAAAATCGATTAATTTTGTGGCAGTTCATCATAAACCGCCGATAATTTAATGATGATTTTGAAGGTTTTTATAGAAAACGCTGCTAAAATTAATTTGATTAAGGCATTTATTAAAATCGTCGCTAATTTAGGTGATGATCCATTAACCGGTGGCGGTTTATGTAACCGTCGCTATATTTTTGTCACTATTCACTTATTTTCATTATAGTGATTGGAGCATTTTCGCGGTTTAATGGTGGCAGTGGACGACGGAGCTGGAACAAAAAATGAGCTAAGAGTCTCACAAGAGGTGAATCTAGTGTGTTTGATAAGAGGTGAATCAGAGACGAGTATAGAAAAAACAATAAAAATTAGATAGAGTATAGAAGAAAAAAACTAGAACAAATAGTGTATTGGAGCATTATCGTAGTTTTATGGATGCGGTGGACCACAGAGTTGGAGCCAAAAATGAGCTAAGAGTCTTACAAGAGGGTGAATCTGGTGTGTTTAAGAAGAGGTGAATCAGAGACGAGTATAGAGAAAATAGCAAAATTAGATTGAGTTTAGAGCATTACCTTTTTAGACAAGACGTTGCTAAGAACTAAGCCATGAATCCTAATGAGAGTGAAGTGAATGGAGCGGAAAGAGAAAGGGGTCAGAGACAGTGTTGTTGATCGAAAAGGAAACAAGAATTCAAGTAGTGAGTGAGGTGAGTAAAATGTAATGATTATATATAATGATTCTCTCTCTAGCATTCATATTCAGCTGTGGGTAATGCTTTTTCAAAATTTCCTTGAAGCCCTTGCGGTTGGCATTGTCTCCATGAGCTATCGTATCTTCCACCACCTTTGGAGAAGAGGGCCAGCCTATAAATCCATCTATGCTTGCACTATGTTCCATACCATTTTGGGAACCACTACCAGGAGCAACATCGTTCAACATGTTCATGAAGCAGAAGAAATTATGAAAAGCAAGATATTGAACCAAGATGGCAAGGGTTAAATTAAATAAAAAGCAATGGAGAAAAAAGATATCGTTCAACATCATCAGGAAGCAGAAGAAATTATGATGAAGAACGAAGTCATAGAGATAGAACCTTAAATTGAAAAGCCTTTGAAGAAATGATAGATTCATATTTAAAGAATAGTAATAATATACCAATTCAAGAAGATAGGGCAAACATTAAGGACCCGTGGATGAAAACAGGCAACTTTGGGCAAAAGAATGAAGCAGAAACATCTCATAGAGTGGAAGAGGATGAAGTCCCTGAAATGGGCATGTTGTGAAAAGAAATGGAAGAGGCAATAACAACATGTCTTCTTGAGGAAACAAAGGTATAACAATTAATCTTGTATTTTTTTTAACTTGTATCTTAAGTTTTAATCTCATTTTCTAAAGCTGATTTTGTTCTACTATCAAATCATGATTCAAATGACGTCGTTTTTGCCGAGACGGGAAAAATCCAGCATAGTTTATCCACACGACTATAGACTGGATGAAGAAATTGGAATTTTCTGCATTGTATGTGGCGACGTGAAAATCGAGAGAAGATATATTACCACCCTTTGTAAGTCAAGTTTAAAATTTAATAAGAATCTCCTAGTGCATGCGCATATGTAGTTTCTTTAATGCTCTATTAAAAGTGCTACCCAACTTTAGTTTAGAAACTAATGTTATTCACATGCTTGCACACACATAAGATCTACATTAATTTTCCTGGTTGATTATTACTAGTCACTAGTGTTTTTGTCCCATGCCATGCACGGGTTAAAATAACTTCTAATATAATTTTTGTTATACTTTATAGTTAAAGTAATTTTTTTCTTATAGAATTATTAATTGTAAGTATATTTTATTTAAAATGATTATAACAAAAACTCTAGTTATTTTCACCCATTTTTTCTTTACATGACATGTATGCAACATTCCATCAAGTTAACTATGTTCACTATTCTTTACTCTTCAAAAACAATTCAACTCTCCATCACTTTTTTTTCCTACTAAGCTCTTACAATCTTTTATTCATTACGACATCATGCGAAGTACGGACATTTTACACCTTTAAATATTTTGATATGTCTTTGTTCTTTATTTTTAATATTTTTTTTTTCAGTATACCTAACACATGTGTCATTGACTAATATATAAGTCATTCGATAATTTGTTAAATCAAAAGAAGTAAGGAATGAACAACTGAAAATCTATAGTGTGTGATATTTCAAAAAGGGAAATGAGGTTGTCTTTGCTCATGTTATAGTGTGTGATATTGTAAAATTCATATTTCTAATTTCTAAATAACTACTGACAATCCAGATCTAGCCAATGAAGTCAGGGTGACCAAGTATGTCATGGCAATTAGTGAAAAAAAATAACAGAAAGTTAATAATTTGTACCACATTATGAACCCATCAAATATACTTTACTTTTCCTTTTATTTCATTTTTCTAATTTCACATGGTAAAAAATATAGTTCACTTTACTGTTTTAGGGGAGTCTTAAGTCCAACTAATTAAAGTTTTTTTGAATGTACCTTCAAGCTCCACCATTGCCTTTCTTAATCACTGGTTTGAATTTAGTTGCAAATGACTTTACATATAATAAACAGCTTGGCAAAAGAGAAAACACTCTTACAAATGCAAGATATAAAAACTTTTCATATAATTTTTTTGGTCTAGTTTTTATAACTTTAATATACCCATGGTCAAACGGACAAATGTGAATATTGATTGTCCAAAAATACATTATAGAAAATATCGTGATTGCATAAATGTCCCAAAACTTTATAGATTGACACCTCTCAAAGTAGGATAGGTAGCTCATCCAAGAATGTTATAACTCCTCGCAATTTTTCAATCAACAAATGTTCTACTCATGCCACCGAATTTTGGCTTAATTGGTAAAATAGAACTTGCTGAGGGTTGTGATATATGACCAGAAATAAGATAACTTCTTCTTCTCTTACATCTTTAATTACCCAAAAAAGAAGGAAAAAAAAAATAAGTTAACTACATCGGTATATGTGACTTATGCGAAACTGGTATGTTACAAAAATAATAATTTACAAAAAAATGTTGAGTTTATAATAAAGTGTAATAAAGAAATAATGAGTTACCTCAAAGCTGTCAAGATTTAACATTTTAAATTTATTTATTTTGATTGAAAAAGGAATTTAAAGGTGAATCACCCCTAACATCCTCTTGTAAAAGTAATCCCAGAACAAGACATGGGTTTACAATAGTGGTTAACTCAAAGGACCCTAAGTAGCCTTTTCTTTCTAAGACATCCTTGCATGTATTTGCTATCCTAGGTATATGATTCACGATCACCTCCCAGTCGGTCCTTCTCAAAAGCATGAGGATCTCTTCCAGAATGAACTGAATCGATGGGTTCCTAGCTCTTCCTTTGTGAATGATATCAATTGCTATACCTTCGAGTTAGCTTTGACAATCAACTTTGGGATAGTCAGGTCATGGGCCATCTTCAATCTTGCGAGAATTCCCCATAGCTCTGCCCACAAAACATTGCTAGTGGTAACCTTGCAATAGAAACCCTTTATTAGTTGCCCAACCACATTTCTTATCATCAATCTGCTGCATGCAGAGCTTTTCCCTCCAGATCCGTGAGTTCCATCGACATTAAGCTTGAACCAAGTGTCCGGAGGTTTCGAGCTCGTCTGGCAGTGAGGATCCCTAGAGAGCAGAGGATTTGCAAGAGTATTAATTATGAAGTGAGATTGATTGCTAACAGAAGATCAAAGATCATTCTCCCATGGAAGATTTGGCCGAAAACACTGGGGAGTCAATGTAATGTAATGTAATTAGATATAAATTAAATAACCCGAAAATTTAAATATGTTCAAACAAAATAAATATTCAATAAATTAATTAGGTGAGAAGATAGTAAAAAAGACATAAGTAAAATTATTATAATAATAAATTTAAAAATTTATATAAAATATAATAAAGTATTTTTCCCTAGCAATTCAAATGTTAATATGACATCACATAAAATGTTCATTTCTGTATCTTATATTGTAATCTCGTATCACATAAAATGCTCATTTCTGTATCTTCTCAAGGAAACAAAGGTATAACAATTGATCTTGTAATTTTTTTTAAAAAACTTGTATCTTATGTTTTGATCTCTATGAACGCCTAATTTTGTCCGGATGTTTTTTTTAATTAATGTTTTGAAAAAATAATAAACAAAAAATAATAAATAAAAATTAAAACTTTGCAAAAGGAAAAATGTGTTTTTGGCCTATTATAGGCCCATTTTCATATCTGGTTGCAAGTGGCTTGTTGAGCCCATGGTCCAAAAAAAAAGGAAAGACTTCTGATTTTTATTTTTTTTAAAAAAAAATTTATCTTCTTCCATTTGAAGTATAAACCAGCTTTTGTTTTTTCTTCTTTCTTTTGTTCTCTTATGCTTTTTTCCAAAACAAGGAGGTACCAACCCTGCATCTGCAACAACCAAGCAGGGTGGTGGAGCAAAGGCTGATATGCTTCCCCACAAAATGTACCACCCTCTGCATTTTTTTGTCTACATATCAATAACAATTTTTGGAACTATCATTATTGTTGTTAATATATAAACAGAAGCATCATCTAGCAGAGGGGGTGGAACGGAAAATTGGCAACAAAAAAAAATCCTAAAAAGAGAGAGCAAAGAACATACAGAGAGCCTCTTCCATCATACCCAACCCTTATCATCTTCTCTACTCCAAACCACCATTCCATCCAAATCCAAACAAAAAAAAAGGTCAAAAATCCAAGAACCTTGGTTCCCTGCTCTGCCACCGCCCAGAGGCCCACCACTCTGGATCCTCACTCTGCTCTGCCGTTCGCGGATCTGCTCGAACCGCTGCTGCTTCGAACATGCCAGCAACATCCATCGTGCAAACCGCCGCTCGAACCGCAGATCCACCCCGTCGTCCCTCACCGTCCCGTGACAGATGCCCGCGGGTCCAGCCGCGCCGTCGCCGCCCCGGTGTCTCCGCCCCACACGTTCCCCTTTTTACTCTTCTCTGTTGGTATCTGAGGAAGATGGAAAACTTCCTTCACTTTTTTTTCATCTTTTATTATCATTATCATATTATTGTTATTAGGTGGGCTTCTGATTGGATTTTTTTGGGTTTGGTTCCTTTTTAATTTCCTGACAAATTTTTAGTTTGTGGGCTTGGTTGTTAGCCCAACTACAATTTTTAATAAGGAAAAATAAAACAATAAAAACAATTCATGGGCTTTCCAGAATTGGGTCCAAGTTGTGTTGTTGTCTCATCAAAATATGTCTTTTCAAATAATAATAATTTTTGCATAAGAATAAAAAATAAAAAAATTAAATCATTTTTAATGAAAAATTTTCTTTTGGGTTCATGCAACAATCTACGATGTTGATGTATGAATTTTCATCCTCAAGTGTCGTATGAATTGTAAGGGTTCATCGTATAGATTTGCTATCTTTAACCCTGTGCAAGAGTGAATTCCCTTTTGTAAAAAATAATAAATGTTTTTTTTAATTTACACTTTTAACAAATTTTACCCAATTTAATTTTATAAAAATACCTTTTGGATTCACGCAACAATCTACAACATTGATGTATGGACTTATTCATCCTCAAGTGTCGTATGAATTGTAAGGGTTTATCGTGTAGCAATGCTATCTTGGACTCTGTGCAAAGGTGAATTTATTTTAAAATAAAATCCCCTTTTTTAACAAAAAAAAATCAAAAATCAAATCTCTATCAAAAATTAAAATCAACCAACCAATCAAATATTTTCTACAAGAACTACGTGGCTTTGAGTTTTCCATTGCACCCGGGAATACGTAGGAGCAGAATCAATCATTCTGTCAAGCCAAAATTTAATTTTTCATTTTGTTGTGTTTATATTTTTTAAAAAGTGGAGTAAAATAAATATTTTCAACGGTTATTAAAATTATTTTGAGAAATTAACTTGATGTACCGTTTTTAAACGAGCGATGTAGGGTACTATCACAATCCCTACTCGTAACCGACTCGCAGAATCAAATCTCTATCTTTTTTTTAGATCAGTTTCCTTAAAATAAATGGGTTTTCCAATGTTTTTCCCAAATAAAATATTGGGGGCGACTCCTCTGCTTTTACCTTTATTTTCGCGACTCCCGGACGGGGATCGCGACAGCTGGCGACTCCACTGGGGAGCTTGTAGAGACTCGGGCCTAACATAGTTGGTTGTGCATTTTTTAATAGCTTTGAAAATATTAGTTTTACCCTTCTTTGTTTTATTTATTTCATAAATAGTTTTATCTGTTCTTATAAATGTCTTTGTATATTCTTGCAACCCTAGGGTAGAAAACTCTTTTAAATGTTGACTGTTCTTTTGCAGGTTTGGGGATAGTTTTTTAGGTTTTGTGCAAGTTTGCTTACTCCCAGCACACACATCACCATCACATATTCACACACTTTTGGGCTCTATACCCGAGCCTTGGAATGCCATAGGATTAGAAGGGGTTTTAGTGATGTTACTGTGACTCTTTTGCGTCCCTGGCAGTCACTATTTCTCCTGCTCGGATTACTACCGGTACATGGACTACCATATTGTGACTTATTTGTCCCTGTGGTGAGGTTCATGGATTCGGATCCTTATCTTTTAGATGATGGTAATCCGGGGACCATATGTTTAGGGGTCTAGATCTGTCCCGAAAGTCATGCACATAAAATACCATTAGCATCCTACCAAAATAGGGTCTTGACTTCAGAAGTCCCAACTTTAGGATATGACCTATTTAGGACAAAAGGGAGCGCATTCCATATTTTTCTGCAACATGAATAATCACATTTATATCTCATGCATCATAACAATTTTCTGCACGCATCCCACATGCACCTTAACATGACACTCATTCGTGCATCCTGTTACACTCATTATTATATTGTATGCTCGTGCATGTAGTATTTTAGGCCATGCATCGTCAACATGTCATTCATTCATGCATCTTGGTACACTTTCATGCATAAGTAATTTTGCTTTCTAAATGTTATTAATAAAATAAAATTTCCCTTGCACAGATAATTTGGTGAGAGATAACACCTTTGATAACAAGAGATGGAAAAAGTCAGACACACTAGCAGCGCTCCCGCCACCAAGAGCTCCAGGGTGATTTTGAACTCATTAGAGAATTTGAAAGAGTTGAGCCAATCTTTGCCTCAAGAACATCGAAAAAGCTTCGTCAAGAAGTATGGAGGGATCTTGGACCTAATTTTCATACCGGTTCAAGCTACTGCTTTGAGTGCTCTAAGTCGGTATTGGAGCCCACATCTCAGATGCTTCGAGTTGCCAAACATGGACATTAAACCAACCATTGAAGAATATGCTTGCCTGTTAAGGTTGCCAATGCAGAAAAATCCCACTGTGTACTTTTGCATGGGGCAATACTTGACCACTACAAGCATAGCAGGGTTACTAGGGCTTCCTGAAATTGAAGTGAACTTGATCGGGCACTAAAACTCGCGAGGGTTGACCCGAAATTTCTTGAAAATCATTTGAGGAAACTAATGGATCGACAAGACTGGGAAACCTTTGAGAGGGTATTGGCACTAGCAATATATGGGTTGGTTCTATTTCCATCGACGCTAGACATGATAGATCAAGCAGCAATGGACGTGTTCTTCACAATTGAAAGAAAGAAAAACCCCGTGCCGACAGTATTGGCTGAAATGCTTTTGACTCTAGAATTTTACCAGCGACATCCAAAGGGGAAGCTCAGATGTTGTGCACAGTTGCTCTATGTAAGGGTCATGACTCACATGTACGTAAAAGGCTATACCAACCACTATTCAGATCCACTCAGAGGCTTCCATAACATCCCTACGAGATAGCTTTATGAAGAGGAATGGAAGAGCGAGTTTGACAAAGTGGAAAGAGACTCTTTTAAGTGGGTATGCCCATGGTACGAAAGTCAACAGGGGCAAGATATCATTTATAGTTGTGGTGACTATCCAAATGTTCCTTTGATGGGCCCGAGAGGGTGCATATCCTACACACCCGCCATAGCCTTATGACAACTTTGTTGGACTCAAACCGTTCCAAGAGAAGAACAACTCGGTGGATGCTGTTTTCGATACGAGGATGGTGAGAATACTAAGTTGTTGTCAAAAGAAGTTAGAAATGCATGGAAAAATGTGAGGATGATGGGGAGATCACAATTGGGCCCACCAATCCTAATCATTGTCTCAGAGTATGAAGCATGGAGAAAATCAAGGAAAGGTCCCATCAACATTCCTGCAGAAAGCATGAAAGCTGAAGATTACTCCTCTTCGGTAACTCAAATGGCAGAACAACTGAAAATCCTGGAAGCACAAATGAAGGAAATGGAACAACAAAAGCAAGATGCCGAGTTGAAAATAGCCATTGGTCAGAAGCATTGTGAGAAGTTATTAAAGGAAAATGAACATTTAAATGATTTGTGTGCAAATATCTCTGTAACCTCAAGAGTCCAGAAGAATACAGACAAGGTCCCGCCGAGCGTCATGACTAGGATCCAGAATCTTGAAAGCAAAGTATTGCCCTTGACAACAGAGAGGCATCAACTAAGAAAAGAAAAACGTCAATTAGAAGAAGAAGTCATTCAGCAAGGAGATGTGAGAAAGTCATTGGAAGTGGAAGTCAATCGACAAAGAGGAGTCAATGCCAACTTACAAAAGCAAATTTGTGCACAAGACAGGATGACTGATGAATTAGGGAAAAAGGTCCAAGAGCTGAATATTCTATTAGTCGTAATCAAGAAGCAGTGCGATTTAGGGTGGACCTCAGTAAAACACTATCATGATCAAATGGTTCAAGTGATGAATGTCGTGAAGTGGTGGAGAGAAGAGGCCCGAGAGCGAGGGATAGATATTGACATATGGAAAAAAGATATATGAGCATGAATTTGGAGCTAAGCAATTGTATTCCGAATTTTGTCCAACGCTTTGAAAAGGCAGAAAAACAAATTCGTGCGGACCCTATGCTTCGTCTCCTGGCTGAGTTGGATGATTTCATGCAAATGTGTGGAGGGTTTACTCGAGGGCTAAAAATAAAGAGACCTAAGCTATTGACTTTAGGAAGAAAATGTTGTAACAATGTCGAGAATTATGATGTAATCCCAATCTATGTATTGTTTTGAGGAGATTTTAATGAAATATGTCATTGCCTCCATAATTCTATGTATTGCTTTGAGGAGTTTTTAATGAAATCAGTTCTTGCCTTTATGATTTCTTCGCACTCCAACTCTTGCACTTGACTTGCGACGACACCTATCGTGGAGCATGGTCTTCCTTTAGTATGTGGTCCGCTGCATCTTTGCCTTATAAGATTCTTCCTTCTGTGCAAAGGGTAGGACGAGATGTCTCAATTCAAAATTGCTAGTGTGTTTGAGACAACATCTATTGTGGAGAGTTGTTTCTCCCCTAGATTTGTTGTCAACTCCATTCCATCTTATGAGCACAATGCTCTCTGTGTGGGATGGAGGGACCATCTCTTGTCTGTTATAAGGTGTTAACTAAAAAAAAAACTCCAAAGGTGATTTTCATAAAAGCTTTTTTGTATTTTTCCTACATTTTGTTCTCACTTTTGTTTTGATTAAAGCAGTGTGTGGCTTTTCTGAACAATTGCTCCAAGACACCCTTATCTCACTCGGTCATAGACAAGAGCCATGGCAGATGAACTAGAAGAAGTCCAAGAGATCAGGGATGAAGTCAGTCAAATTAAGAATCAGATGACTAAGATGAAGGAGATACTACAAGCAATGCAGAAGGAAAAGAACACAGGAGAACCCTCCAACCTCGAACGAAGGACATCCGCCCACACCTCTCATTCCGCCCGGTTTTGGTCATATTCCTATTTAAGGCTTCAACCAACCAGGGGCCATGATGGCTCTCACTATTTATCCAAGCAACCAAACTCATCTTTCATTTGACCCGAACAATCCCCCATACGGTTTGCCTCGTGGATTTGTACCACCAATGACCCCCAGCCCACAAGATGGCATTCAAAACTCCGAACATATCACTCAGACGCAAACCCCCACCGATGCTGTCGAAATGCCACAAACACAAACTGTCAACCCTACAGATGGTAACACCCCGACGGTGACACTTTTTGCCATCCAAAAACCCCACAATGCATCCTACATTATGGGCCCCAGGGGACTCAAACGATGCCAAACTTTGGATCCTCCTACATGCCATACTCCTTCCCTCAAAATATGTACGGTGAAACTCCAATGAATCAGTCAGGAAGGAATTCTCAATCTAAAGAAAAGTTGGAAGTGCTAGAAGAAAGACTATGAGCCATTGAAGAAGTAAATAGTTATGGTCTGCGGGATGCTTCAGAACTTTGTATGGTGCCAAATGTTGTAATTCCACCAAATATTAAGGTACCCGATTTCGACAAATACCGGGGAACCACTTGTCCCAAAAACCATTAGACCATGTATGTAAGGAAGATGGCATCATACGCTTAAAATGATAAGATCTTGATTCACTTCTTCCAAGACAGTTTAACTGGGGCAACTTCAAATTGGTACACGCATCTCGAACGGGCCCACGTCCGATCCTTCAAGGAGTATGCACAACGATGGAGGGAACTGGCTGCTCAGGTGGAGCCTCCATTGGCCGAGAATGAAATTGTGGCAATGTTCATTAATACACTCCAGTCGCCCTTCTATGATAGGATGATTGGGAGTGTGTCATCGAACTTTTCTGACATGGTCATCATCGGTGAGAGAAATGAAAGTGGAATACGGAATGGCAATATCACCGAGACTGCAGTAATGAACGGCCCGAAGAGAGCCCCATTTGTGAAAAAGAAAGGAGAAGCACACACAGTAACCTTTGAACAAAAGAAACCAAACCAATATAGACCAAACCAGACACCCGCCTTCAAAGCCCAATACGCCCCATATCACCAAGCCAACCAGCCATACATCGCTACCACCTCACAATTTCCAAATCCTCAAGGCATGCTTCAACATACCACCCCTCAACCTCAAACACACCTTACCATGCCACCTCAAATTGTTCAACCCATAAGTCCAAACCCAAACACCAGCCAAACAAGACCACCGTATAACTCGGAAATAAAGCCAATACATTTTGAACCGATACCCATGACCTACACTAAGCTACTGCATCAGCTTATAAGCAAATCTATGTTGACTCCTATCCTAATGAAACCATTGGGGCCTCCTTATCCGAAGTGGTTTGACCCAAATGCTAAATGTGAGTATCATGCGGGGGTAATAGGTCATTCCACTGAGAACTGCAGGGCTTCAAATTTAAGGTACAAGATCTTATTGATGCTAAGTGGTTTAGCTTTCAGAAAGATGCTCTGAATGGGGCACAAGGTCCTATGCCAAATCATGGGGGTTCGGGAGTCAATGCCATTGATAGCTTTATGGAACCTACTCTTAATAGCCAAGTGGCTGATGTCAGAACTCCCATGAGAGTTATTTTAAGGGAGATGCAAAAACATGGATTGGTGCAAACCTCAATTGTTGAAGAAAAGACTCTTGATGAAGAGATAAGTTGTGACTTCGACGGGAATATGGGGCATTCAATTGAAGACTATGCAGAATTTTGACAGGTTGTGCAACAGTTAATAGATATGAAGATTATCCTAATTGGCTGTGAATCGAATGAGTGTGGCATTAACATGGTCGTTGAATATACAATTTCCCCAACTCCAGTTAAGATAACTCCTTTTACTGTTGTGATTAATCCTCAACCGGTTCCTGAGCAAGTCGCTCCGAAGCCAGTGGTGATACACTATATTGAGAAGGAACCTATGCCGGTTTTGAGTGGGCCAACACCAGTTGTCATCCGAATCCCAGGTCCTTTCCCTTACAAGGACACCAAAGCGGTACCATCGAAATATGATAGACAGGTTCACAAAGTCCTCCCAACGGGACCACTGTGGTTACCAACATTTCGGGAATTGGTGGAATGACTAGGAGTGGTCGCATTTATACTCCAGAGGTATTGCAAAGGGAGGGAACAGAAAAGGAAGAAAAAGATTGCAAAGGGAAAGAGAAGGTGGAAGGAACGCCTGCTGAAAAGGATACCAAAGGGGGTGATAATAAAAAAAAGGTATATGATGAAGAAGTCGGCGAATTCTTGAAGTTCATCAAGAAAAACGAATACAGGGTTGTGGATCAATTGAATCAATCACAATTGATAAGCTTGATAACATCGTGGGTAACATCGTTGCTGATAATTATATCACTTTCACTGATGATGAAATTCTAGCTGAAGGAATAGGGCACAACAAGGCGTTACACATCTCTGTGAAGTGTCGAGATCATGTCATGGCTAGGGTTCTCATTGATAATGGTTCTTCTTTGAATGTAATGCCAAATTCAACACTGGCAAAGCTGTCTTTCGATGGAACTCATATGAAGCCAAGCACAATGATTGTAAGAGCTTTCGATGGCACCCAAAGGGAAGTCATGGGAGAAATTGAATTGCCCATTCAGATTGGCCCTTGCACCTTTGGAATACTCTTCCAAGTAATAGACATCACACCAACTTACAATTGTCTCCTAGGACAACCGTGGATCCATTCGTCTGGAGCTATACCTTCCACATTGCACCAAAAAGTGAAGTTCATTGTCGATAGTAAGATGATAATTGTTTTTGGAGAGGAGGATATGTTGGCGAGTAAGTCATCAATAACCCCTTACATTGAAGCTGCCGAAGAATCTCTCGAGACCGCTTTCTAATCGCTTGAAATTGCCAATGCCACTTATGTTGGGGATAATGTTCCACTCTTGAAACCTCAGTCATCTAAAGCGTCCATTATGATGGCTAGGGTTATGCTCGAAGGAGGATACCGACTTGGAAGCGGTTTGGGGAAGAATAGCCAAGGTGTCACTGACATCCTCATGCTCACCGAGAACAAGGACAGGTTTGGGTTGGGATATAAACCCACCAAGGCCGACAAGATGAGGGTTATAGAAGAGAAGAAAAGAAAGAGGTTGGCTTGCTAGAAAATCGTGAATACAAGGCTGAAAGGGTTCCCATCTGTGACATTCGACAGAGCTTCCGAAGTGTAGGGTTCACATTCTTGGATCAAGCAGCAGCTATTGAAGATGATTATCTCACCGATCATGGTGTCAATTTGGTGTATCCATGCCCTCCGGATACAGAGCTCAACAATTGGGAGGTCATTGAGTTCCCCAGGACCATAGAGTTTTTTTCAAAGTAATTATGTAATGCTCATCCTTTAGCTGTGCCCAAGGCTTTAGGATTTTTGTTGTAATGGGCTTACTTGTTTCCGTTTCAGTATGACTTATCAATAAATGCATGCATTCAATATCTTTATGTTCTTATCCCTCTTTTTTTTTTCTTTCGCTTTTATTCATCGTTCCTCACCAATAAATGCAGTTTCCCATCTTTAACCTTTATTCATTCATCTTTCTCTGATAACTACCAAAATGCAGATCTAAAAGTGACTCTCTTGAAAATGACAGTGTTAATAACCCATCATACAATTTTGACTATCCTATTGATCATGCTGATGAGGTTGCTGATGATGATAGGGAAGTCCCTCCTGAACTATTGAGGTTGAAAGAGCAAGAAGCCAGGGAAATTCGACCCCATGTAGAGCCGAGTGAACTAATCAATTTGGGAATCGAAGATGATAAAAAAGAGGTCAAGATCGGCCTTTCCCTGAAAGAAAAGGGGCAAAGTAGATTGATCAGGTTGTTGACGGATTATAAAGATGTTTTTGCATGGTCATACCAAGACATGCCAGGGTTAGACCCTAGTGGAGTAGAACACAAACTGCCATTGAAACCGGAGTGTCCTCTAGTAAAACAGAAGCTACGAAGGATGAAAGCAGAAATGTCTTTAAAGATCAAGGAGGAGGTCAAGAAGCAACTGGGTGCGGGTTTCCTAGAAGTGGTAAAGTACACTCAATGGGTTGCTAACATCGTTCCTGTCCCCAAGAAAGATGGAAAGGTTCGAATGTGTGCCGACTATCAAGATCTGAACAGAGCTAGCCCAAAAGATGATTTTCCTCTGACTCATATTGACGTTCTTGTAGATAATTGATGAGCCTCTGGCTCATCTAGTTTTATGGCTAGTATGACCAGGGTTTTGTGCAAATTATATCCTATTTTCACCCAAATTAGATTAGATTGTCCTCAAGCAAGGTTTTGAGTCTCTAAAGTAGTTTTAGGTTAACTTATCCAGTTTTGAGTCAAATAATACACTTATAGTTAGTTCTTTGTTTACAGGTTAAGTAGAAGTTGAGAGAATAAAGAAACAGAGGATTCGCCTCGCGATAGTTTTGCTCGCCTCGCGAACCTGAAAGCCAGCAGAACAGTGAAATTGACATCCTCTCTGGTTCGCCCCGCGACTACTCTTCTCGCCTCGCGACCCCGAAGGCTGACTGTTCCAGGAAAATGCAAGGTTTCTGTGTCGCCTCGCGAAGACTTGACTCGCGTCACGAGTAATCCATCCCTGAAGACCAAAAGGCAGCACGGTTTATGCATGTTAAAGGTCACGGCTGTGGCAGTTTCGAAGTTGAAGAGTCTCGCCTCGCGAGCATACATTCGCCTCACGAGCCTGGAAGTCAGAAAGCATCACGGTTGGCCCCTGATGTTCGTAACGGGCGTAATAAGAAGACCCTTCCAATTCTCGCCTCCCGGATGGTGTGTTCGCCTCGCGAGAATACCAAAGGTCGCAGACTGTTCACAAGAATCGCGTCACGAGAGAGGCTTCGCCTCGCGATTGGTAAAATTCATGAATGTTATAAATAGCTGTCTGGGCAGATTATGAACAACTTTTGCTTCTCCATTTTTTCTGTTTACATTTCTTTTCTGTGTGTTTTCGTTTTTTACATGGAGAACTAAGTTTTTAAGGATTAATCTATTGTAATCGATTTCCACTATACTTGAGGTTCTTGTATTTCATGTTTTGTATGCTTTTCCCTTTTCAATGCCATGCTTTATATTTCTGTTTGCTTAATTCAGGAGTATATTGTATTGTGTTGATTTATTTTCGGTGATATCATGTTCCTATAATTAATCGCATTTGCTTAATTCGTGTGTGTACGTTTCGTGTTCGCTTAGTTCACGAAGAGCTTAACCCCGTTTGCTTAATTCAGGAATAGGGACATGTATCTGTAGTAGTGGTTTCGCTTGTAAATTGTTGCTACAACCGGGAGGGGATTAGAATCTGCTTAGGGCTTGGAAATTGCATGAACCTATGTTAGTTGGGAAATCGAGAACAATAGATTAATCTGTTTTTAGCTATTTGATAATCTCTTTGAACTGTCTTGTTTTTAATTTCTCTGTTTTGCTTGTTACTTATTTGCATCCAAACCAACCCCCCCCCCACCAAAACTTATTTTTGTGAAAAATAACACTTTAAGAGTCCTTGAGAACGACATCCGAGTTGTCGCCTGTTGATGACGCCGGCAAGTGTACCGGGTCGTCGCAAGTAATAAAAGAAACACGGTAAGTAATTACCGAGGTCGAACTCAGGGATTGGGCTACCAATTCGACTAATCCGCGGGAAATCCGATACGTTTGGTCAAGTTACAGAAGGTGGTTGAGAGAGAGTAATTAATATCAAAAATTTAATTAACAAATCTAATAAAATAATTAACTAAAAATCTGAAATTAAAATGTCCAAGGTCACAAATCCACCTACCCAACATGCATACCCAAGTGATGATGAATTCCTCCCTAAGTTCAATTACGATGTCAACCGGGACCCCCAAATTCTCCTAAATCCACTCTCGTGCTCATTAGGACGTATTCGACGATTGGATTAATTACTTGCTAGGTCTCATAATCCTAATCTCGAATTTGATTAATTCTTGTTCCCTACAAGGTTGAACTAATCTCCTACTCACTCTCGTGTAATATTCGATTAGTGATCCCAATTCAAGTTCTAAAACGCGAATCGCCTCTCAGCCTCAAACACGTTTAACTAGTTAATCACGCAAAACATATGATCAACGCAATCATATCAGAATTGGAAAACATAAATTGAGACAAGGGAGAAAGACATACATCACATCGAATCTACACCGCCATGGGTGGCTTCATTGCTCCCTCAGACGAGGGGATTAGTTCCTCATGCTCACAGACAAGCAATCCGACATAACCACCATGATAAAATAAAAAGAAAAGGGAGACGCAGCTCCAAAGAGAAACAAGGATTCGTAACAACTACTAATCTAAACAAGTGGAAAAACCTCCCTCTCAATTCTGATCTGAAACAGCCTTTAAATAAGGATTCTGTTTCTCGCCCTCTCGCGGGGCGAGATTACTCTCGCGACGCGAATTTTAGTTTTGGCGCGCATTCAAGTTTGGATTTTTGCGAGCCGAGAGTGTGTTCGCGGGGCGAGTCCTCCAACTTCAATCTGTCACTGCCGTGACCTTCATCACGGCTATGCCGTGATGGACTCTGTCTCCCAGGGTCTTCAAACGCTCGCGGGGCGAGATTCTTTTCGCGGGGCGAGACTTCAATTCTAGGCTGTGACCTTCATCACGGCTAGGCCGTGATGGTCTCTGACTTCCAGGTCTCCATGATTCGCGAGGCGAGAGTACTGTTCGCGGGGCAAGCCAGAGTAATGACTGTTCCTGCTTTATCTGATGTTCAGGCTCGCGAGGCGAGCATCCACTCGCGTGGCGAGCATCTCCAGAAGTGCTTTTTCCACTGCTTCTTGACTTTCCTTGACTCCCGGAGCTTCACTTATTGACCTGAAAACACCAAAAGCAACCAAAAGCATAATTCTATCCAAAATAAGCTAAAAACTACACAAAAGACGCAAAATGAGTCAAAGTCCAACTTAGGAACAAAACAAGGCAAATTTGGGCGAAAACGAGAGTGAACTCGACTGATTGGCACATAAACCCTAGTTCATCTAGTCATAAAACTAGATCAGCCAGAGGCTTATCAAAACACCCCAAACTTAAACCTTGCTTGTCCCCAAGCAAGCTAAAACTCAAAAAGGACTCAAGACTTGGCAAGCCTAAGGGAATCAATCGATTTCGCACAAATTTCATGCAATCAAAACTGTTTTTCTCCAATGATCTCCCCCCCTTACATCAATGTAATCCCCACATTCATTTACTTTAAACAATTGAGAACTTCATCATTCATGCAATCATTAATCTAAGTTGAGGATCAGAGTCACACACAAAAGGAAGATCACCAATTTCAAACAATTGCCTTCCTCATAAGGGTATGTAAAATTTCACTCATTCGCTCAAATTCGTCTAGGCTATCAACTTTTCACTCAATTTCACGTATCAAGAGCACTTCCCATGAATTTGATTTTCATCTCAAAAATGGTTCCCACGAAAACATGCATGCAACATCAGAAGGTCTTATAAAGGTTGTAATGGGGCCTGGCTCAAGGTAGGATATTCAAGGATATTAGGCTTAAGTCCCTAGGAACTAAGAGAGCATGAGCATTAAACACATTTTCCACTCAAATTCCTTTTTCCATTTTTCTTTCTGCCTCGGGTGACTACAACATTTTCCTTGCTATTTTTTTTTTTTTGCTTTGCCCCTTTTCTTTTGGCAATATTTTTTTTTTAATCAACCTTTATTTTTCTTTTTCTCACCCCCAATATGACACATCACCTTGTAGCCACCCCAAACTTAGTTCCTCACAACCATTCTCTTGCTACGCTTTCATGCTCTCCTAATCCTAAGATTAGGTTAACATGGTTTTTCAGATTTTAGCTTGTAACATAGGGTCATCAAGAAACAATAGGTCAATTAGGCTCAATGTGGCTAACTAGGGAACATGCATTAGGGATGGTCCTTTTTAGGCCAAGTAGTTATTCAAAGAAAATTGCCTAAATCATTTGATGCAACACATAAACATGCAAACCATATAGAGATTCAAGCAAATTCAGGAAAGTGCAACTTAACAGTGATTCACACATTCAAAAGCAGAGTTGGAGGCTCAAATCCTCACCTGGACATTTTGCAAATTGTTTGACCGAGATACAATTCCTAGTGTGTGCACCCCCTCACCCCAAACTTATCACAAATCAAGTAATCAGAATAAAATTCTCAAAGTTCAATTTTCAATTTTTCACATGGGGATCAATTTTCTATTTTCAGAATCTAGGGAGAAATCATCGATGGTCAATATAATTCATGCAATCAGTCTATGCTCAATTTAATCAAAATCCAACAAGCTTGCCGACACACTATTCATACACAAACTCTTGATCTTCTCAAATTATTCAAGAGTGACAAACAAAAACAAAACGAAAACAAAAACAAAACAAAAGTTAGGAGAAGAGAGGGATACCTAGCTTGGGTTGCCTCCCAAGTAACGCTTGTTTAACGTCCCGAGCTTGACTTATTAAGAAGCATCCACCTGGATCCCATAGCCTGTGGAACAAGGGCCAAGAGACGCTCATCATGTGAGATCCTCCACCCGGATCCCATGGTTTGTGAAGTGGCCCTTGCAGCAGCAATACGACTCTATTCACTATTCCACCTGGCCTGAGTGTGAAAACTTCTTTGACCTCCGTAATTATGGACACACTTCCTCTCGGGTCAAATGGTGTCTTCACGAGGAAGTGTGCCAGACAAGTGGGAGGGTCTAACTTACCAACGTCCACACATGCATGCAAGCCGACATAGTTATCCAATGCAGTAATTTCAGGTTGCCTGACAAGCATGGTGGAATCCTCTACCACTTTATCTTCATTTTGATCTCTACTCCCTTGCTCTGGTGCCTTGTTACTTATCAATTCCTCTTCCTCAGGTTGCTCTTCCTCAACATGTGGTTGTTCCGGGGCCATGTCACTTATCAACTCCTCTTGATCCTCAGGTTGCTCTTCTTCAACATGTGGTAGTTCTTCGTCAACTTCCTGAGAAATAGTTGCATCCCAGTCAGATTCCCACACCCTATCGCTTCTAGTTGTTATGGCTTCGCATTAGTCCTTAGGGTTGTTGTCGGTATCACCTGGGAGAGTCTCTGGGAGACGCTCATTTTGTTGTTCTACGAGCTGACCCAACTTCTCTACTGCCGCATTCGTCTTCTCAAATGCTGCATTTACCCTCTCAAGACGTAACTCCCAAGTTTGTTGCTGTTGGGCCATCTTATCAATTCCCGCATTTGTCCTCTCAAGAGCCAACTCCCAAGGTTGTGGCTGCCAATTCTGTTGAGGTTGTGGTTGCCAAGCTAGACCACCGCCATCATTACTCCAAGCGAAATCCGGATGGTCTCTACTCATATAACCCCGATACTGATTCTGACTCTGATAGTTGTCCTGGGGCACGCTGTCATAGAAATTATGGCATGAGTCCACATATTCTTGAGAGAAGTAGAACGGACAGTTCCAAGTGTCATGGTCTCCATTACAATATTCGCAACCCGGAAGCATTCCCTCATGTATCACATTCACCCTTTTGTTCCAAGACAATGCTTCATTCTGCATCTTCAACAATCTATTTTGCTCTAGAATGTCTTCTAATGTTGTAGAACTGAATCCATTTGAGGTCTCCCAACCACGGTTGTAATCATTGTACGACATCTCCTCCAATGATGCCCATCCATCCATTCAAGCCTCTATCGCTCTCTGCTTCTTTCCTTAAGCGCTTCTCAGTCTTGGTGATCTCCGAATCAAATAGCAGGTCCTCTTGTGGAAAGGTACCTCGCATACAAAAACACGGCAAGACCAAGTGGAATCAACGAAGTAGAGAGGAATAATAATAAAATAAAAATAAAAATAAAAATAAAATCAACTTGACCAAATAATCAAACTTCCCTAAGAATTAGAAAAGTTGGTTGTGCCAATCCCCGGCAACGGCGCCAAAAACTTGTTGATGACGCCGGCAATTGTACTGGGTCGTCGCAAGTAATAAAAGAAACACGGTAAGTAATTACCGAGGTCGAACTCAGGGATTGGGCTACCAATTCGACTAATCCGCGGGAAATCCGATAGGTTTGGTCAAGTTACAGAAGGTGGTTGAGAGAGAGAAATTAATATCAAAAATTTAATTAACAAATCTAATAAAATAATTAACTAAAAATCTGAAATTAAAATGTCCAAGGTCACAAATCCACCTACCCAACATGCATACCCAAGTGATGATGAATTCCTCCCTAAGTTCAATTACGATGTCAACCGGGACCCCCAAATTCTCCTAAATCCACTCTCGTGCTCATTAGGACGTATTCGACGATTGGATTAATTACTTGCTAGGACTCATAATCCTAATCTCGAATTTGATTAATTCTTGTTCCCTACAAGGTTGCACTAATCTCCTACTCACTCTCGTGTAATATTCGATTAGTGATCCCAATTCAAGTTCTAAAACGCGAATCGCCTCTCAGCCTCAAACACGTTTAACTAGTTAATCACGCAAAACATATGATCCACGCAATCATATCAGAATTGGAAAACATAAATTCAGACAAGGGAGAAAGACATACATCACATCGAATCTACACCACCATGGGTGGCTTCATTGCTCCCTCAGACGAGGGGATTAGTTCCTCATGCTCACAGACAAGCAATCCGACATAACCACCATGATAAAATAAAAAGAAAAGGGAGACGCAGCTCCAAAGAGAAACAAGGATTCGTAACAACTACTAATCTAAACAAGTGGAAAAACCTCCCTCTTAATTCTGATCTGAAACAGCCTTTAAATAAGGATTCTGTTTCTCGCCCTCTCGCGGGGCGAGATTACTCTCGCGACGCGAATTTTAGTTTTGGCGCGCATTCAAGTTTGGATTTTCGCGAGGCGAGAGTGTGTTCGCGGGGCGAGTCCTCCAACTTCAATCTGTCACAGCCGTGACCTTCATCACGGCTATGCCGTGATGGACTCTGTCTCCCAGGGTCTTCAAATGCTCGCGGGGCGAGATTCTTTTCGCGGGGCGAGACTTCAATTCTAGGCTGTGACCTTCATCACGGCTAGGCCGTGATGGTCTCTGACTTCTAGGTCTCCATGATTTGCGAGGCGAGAGTACAGTTCGCGGGGCGAGCCAGAGTGATGACTGTTCCTGCTTTATCTGATGTTCAGGCTCGCGAGGCGAGCATTCACTCGCGTGGCGAGCATCTCCAGAAGTGCTTTTTCCACTGCTTCTTGACTTTCCTTGACTCCCGGAGCTTCACTTATTGACCTGAAAACACCAAAAGCAACCAAAAGCATAATTCTATCCAAAATAAGCTAAAAACTACACAAAAGACGCAAAACGAGTCAAAGTCCAACTTAGGAACAAAACAAGGCAAATTTGGGCGAAAACGAGAGTGAACTCGACTGATTGGCACATAAACCCTAGTTCATCTAGTCATAAAACTAGATAAGGCAGAGGCTTATCATCGCCCTAAACTACAGTTTTAAAACCCGCTCGTTCTTTTTGGCGCGTGCGTGACAGCGCGACCAAAAAATTGGCGCCGTTGCCGGGGACTCTTATTTGTTAATTTTCCAATTTTTTTTCTTTCTTTTCTTTTTCTTTTATTTTCATTTTTGTTTTGAATTGGTCTGGATACTAGGTCTAATTGCCCTGAATTGTGTGTTTTTGACCCGGAAATTGAAAGAACACTGCACACACTCCGTAGAGAATTTCGGGCTAGCACTAGTAGTGATACTAATTCCAAAACTGTTTTTGAAAATATGGGAGAGCAAAGGACATTAAGACAGCTTGCTGCCCCTGATGTAAATTACAATGGATTGTGTATTTCATATCCTGGTGCTGATACTCCTTTTGAACTAAAATCTGGTTTCATTCACTTATTGCCAAAGTTTAATGGTCTTGCAGGTGAGGATCCACACAAGCACTTGAAGGAATTCCAAGTTGTATGCTCCACAACCTCAAGATCAGAGGGAGTCACTGAGGATAGCATCAAGTTGAAGGCTTTTCCGTTTTCACTCCAGGGAGCTGCAAAGGATTGGCTGTTGTATCTTGAGCCCAACTCTATCACCACTTGGAATGATTTGAAGAGGGTTTTCCTAGAAAGATATTTTCCTGCTTCAAGAGCTGCTTCAATAAGGAAAGAGATATATGGCACCAGGCAAGGGAATGAGTCGCTAGCTGAATATTGGGAGAGGTTCAAGCATTTGGTATCCAGTTGCCCCCAGCATCAGATTTCTGAACAGCTCCTGATCCAGTACTTTTATGAAGGATTATTGCCGATGGATAGGAATCTTTTGGATGCTGCTAGTGGGGGGGCGCTTGTTGATAAGACCCCAGCTGCTTCCAAGTAACTTATTGAGAATATGTCACTGAATTCCCAGCAGTTTACTACAAGAAGAAATTCAGTTGAGACAAGAGGTGTGCATGAGGTCCATAGTTCATCTTCCAACCAAGCCGCCCTTGAGAATAGATTGGATGAGCTGACTTCTTTTGTAAGGCAATTGGCAATTGACAGAGGTCAGCCTTCAAAGTTATGTGGCATATGCAATTCACCGAGCACCCATATGATCCATGCCCCATCCAGAGAGAAGAGTTTGTCAGTGAAGTGTCTCAAGCGTATGCAGTAAATCCATATAATCAAGGAAACAATCGAGAATCGGACAAAGACTCCAGACCTCTCTACCAATAGGTACCATCCCAACTGGGGGAATCATCCTAATCTGCGGTATGGGAACTCATCCCAACAACAACCGATGGCAGCACCTCATAATCCTCCTCAAGTGACCACTTCTGCACCTTCTGGACCTTCATTAGAAGCCATGCTCAAGCAATTGACCGCAAACAACCTCCAGCTTCAGCAGCAAATGGGACAGATTCAGGCCTCACAGGCACAGTTTCAGCAGCAAATGGGACAGATTCAGACCTCACAGGCACAGTTTCAGCAGCAAACAAGTGCTAGCATTCAAGATTTGAGGACACAGATTGGACAGATGGCCACAGACATAAATAACATACAGCAAGCTCAAAGAACAACCCAGCTGCCAGCACAACCAGTGATAAATCCTAATGCCTCCAACCCTAATGTGAGTGCCATATCTCTGAGATCTGGAAAAGTTGTTGAGGCCACTTCTGAAAAAGATGAAGCAACTGTTGAGGTAACTCCTGAGCCTATTGTTGAAGTTGAAGTTGAGAAAGTGTACAGACCACCAATCCCATTCCCACACAGATTACAGAAAAATAAGAAGATTGGTGGTGAAGACAAAGAAAGGGAGGTTTTAGATGTGTTCAGAAAGGTAGCTGTTAATATTCCACTGTTGGATGTGATCAAGCAAGTGCCCAAGTATGCAAAATTTCTGAAGGATCTATGCACCAACAAGAGGAAGATGAAGAATAATGAGAGGGTTGATTTGGGAAGAAATGTCTCAGTTCTTATCCAGTCTAGGCCTGCACCAGAAAGAGTTGCTGTTATAGCCCCTACTCATGCATTACCACAGAAGTGCAAGGATCCAGGCGTATTTACTATTCCATGCACTATTGGGGACAGGAAGTCTGAAAATTGCATGCTGGATTTGGGAGCCTCTATCAATGTCATGCCTACCTCCATCTTTAACAACCTTGATCTTGGTCCCTTGCAGTATACAGGTCTTACCATCCAGTTGGCCAACAGGACCAGTGCCCGCCCCATGGGAATGGTAGAAGATGTGCTAGTGCAAGTTGATGATTTGATCTTCCCAGCTGACTTCTACATCCTGGACATGGCAGGAGAGACACATTCCAGTAAATCACCAATCATCCTGGGCCGACCATTCATGAAGACAGCTAAAACTAAGATTGATGTTGATGATGGGACCATGTCTATGAAGTTTGGGGATATAGTTGCAAAGTTTAACATCTTTGATGCAGGAAAACATCCAGTGGAAGAGCACTCCGTTTTCCACATAGAGCTGCTTTCTGAGACTATTGAGGACACCCATAAGGACTTGTTTTCTAATTTTCCATTTATTTCTGGCTTTGATGATATTTCTGCATGTCCTGATTGTACTAACACTAACCATTGTGTGGTTTGTGCTGAGATTGCTGCATGTTTAGCAGGTGATAAATTTGTTAGTGCAGTGGATGAGAAACATGCAGAAGATGAAGCAGCGCCGGAGACCCCCCTACCTATCTGCCACCTCCCCCTGCGAAGCCACCAGAGGAAATGGATTTTACACCATGGATAGTTCAAGGGATTGAAGCCAAATTCTATTGGGAGGACTTTGTTGATGAAGCGGTCGTCTTTGACCCAAGAGGAGGTGATGAGTTCGCCGCATTGAGCAGGGTCACCATCATTGTCAGGTGTTTACTCATATATCAAGGATGCAAGTTATGGGACCATGAAGTGAACTCTATCTCTTTGGCCTTATGCTACAAGCAATGGGATCCAGGTGGCAGCTCCCACCTACACTGATACTTCATCAGGGAGTTTCCTTTCCTTTCCCTCACTATGTTTTTATAATTCTGTTGTTCATTGGGGACAATGTATATTTTAAGTGTGGGGGAGGGAACTAGTTGTAGTTTTTCCTTTTCTTTGAATAAAGCTCCTGAATAATTTGAGAAGCTCAGGAGTTGTGTTGAGTCTTTTGTTGGCTAGTTTATTGGATTTTTATTGATGTTGCACAGATTGATTGCATGATTTATGTGATGACTGTTTTCCCCCTAGGATTTGAAATTTTTTGAAAAATGATCCCCATGTGATTGAAAACTGAACTTTGAGATTTTGTTATGATGGCATGATTTATGATAAGTTTGGGGTGATAGGAAGCACACACTAGGGATAGAATCTCTGTCAAACAATTTGCATGAATGTCCAGGTGAGGTTTTGAGCCTCCAACATGTTTTTGTCTGTGTGAAAATCACTTTCAAGTTGCACTTTCCTGAATTTGCTTGAATCTCTTTATGGTTTGCATGATTATGTGTTTGCTTCAATTGATTTAGGCATTTTCTTTGTAAATAGCTACTTAGCCTAAAATAACCATCCCTAATGCATGTTCCCTAGTTAGCCCATTGAGCCTGATTAGCCTATTGTTAATTCTTGTTAACCTTATGTTATGAGCCTAAAATCTGAAAAAAACCATGTTAACCCGATCTTAGGATTAGGAGAGCATGTAATTTTAGCAAGAGAGTGGTTTGCAAGAAACTAAGTTTGGGGTGGCTGCAAGGTGATGTGTTGTTGGGATTAAAAAAAAATACAATAAAAAAAGGATGGAGCCAAAGGCTTGTAGAAAAAAAGAAGAAGAAAAGTGTAGAAATGAAAAAAAAAAGTATTAGAAAAAAAAAAGAGGTTGTAGTCACCCAAGGCATAAAGATGAATGAGAAAAGGAACTTGAGTGGAATTTCAAAGTGTAAAAAGTTTCATGCTCTCTTAGTTCCTAGGGTCCTCAGCCTAGTTCCTTTGTATATCCTACCCTTAGCCAGGCCCCATTACAACCCATAAAAGACCTTTTGATGTTGCTTGCATGTTTTCTGTGGGAACCATTTGGAGATGAAAATCAAATTTATGGGAAGTGTTCTTGAATAGTGAATTTGAGAGAAATGTTGATAGCCCGACACAAACTGAGTGATTGAGTGAACAATAATTGCCCTTGTGAGGAAGGCAGTTGTTGGAATTGGTGATCTCCCTCTTGTGTGTAACTTGGATCCCCTGCTTAGATTGATGATTGTTTGAATGATAAAATTCTCAATTGTTTAGAATGAATGAAAGTGGGGATTGTTTTGCTTGGGGGGACATTGAAGAAAACTGTTTTGATGTATTGCTTGAATTTGTGCAAGGTCGATTGAATATTTTAAGCTTGCCAGGTCTTGAGTCTTTTTGATTTTTGAGTCTTAGTTTGCTTGGGGACAAGAAAAGTTTAAGTTTGGGGTATTTTGATAAGCCTCTGGCTCATCTAGTTTTATGGCTAGTATGACCAGGGTTTTGTGCAAATTATATCCTATTTTCACCCAAATTAGATTAGATTGTCCTCAAGCAAGGTTTTGAGTCTCTAAAGTAGTTTTAGGTTAATTTATCCAGTTTTGAGTCAAATAATACACTTATAGTTATTTCTTTGTTTTCAGGTTAAGTAGAAGTTGAGAGAATAAAGAAACAGAGGATTCGCCTCGCGAGAGTTTTGCTAGCCTCGCGAACCTGAAAGCCAGCAGAACAGTGAAATTGACATCCTCTCTGGTTCGCCCCGCGACTACTCTTCTCGCCTCGCGACCCCGAAGGCTGACTGTTCCAGGAAAATACAAGGTTTATGTGTCGCCTCGCGAAGACTTGACTCGCGTCGCGAGTAATACATCCCTGAAGACCAAAAGTCAGCACGGTTTATGCATGTTAAAGGTCACGGCTGTGGCAGTTTCGAAGTTGAAGAGTGTCGCCTCGCGAGCATACATTCGCCTCGCGAGCCTGGAAGTCAGAAAGCATCACGGTTGGCCCCTGATATTCGTAACGGGCGTAATAAGAAGACCCTTCCAATTCTCGCCTCGCGGATGGTGTTTTCGCCTCGCGAGAATACCAAAGGTCGCAGACTGTTCACAAGAATCGCGTCGTGAGAGAGGCTTCGCCTCGCGAGTGGGCAAAATTCATGAATGTTATAAATAGTGTCTGGGCAGATTATGAACAACTTTTGCTTCTCCATTTTTTCTGTTTACATTTCTTTTGTGTGTTTTCGTTTTTTACATGGAGAACTAAGTTTTTAAGGATTAATCTATTGTAATCGATTTCCACTATACTTGAGGTTCTTGTATTTCCTATTTTGTATGCTTTTCCCTTTTCAATGCCATGCTTTATATTTCTGTTTGCTTAATTCAGGAGTATATTGTATTGTGTTGATTTATTTTCGGTGATATCATGTTCCTATAATTAATCGCGTTTGCTTAATTCGCGTGTGTACGTTTCGTGTTCGCTTAGTTCACGAAGAGCTTAACCCCGTTTGCTTAATTCGGGAATAGGGACATGTATCTGTAGTAGTGGTTTCGCTTGTAAATTGTTGCTATAACCGGGAGGGGATTAGAATCTGCTTAGGGCTTGGAAATTGCATGAACCTATGATAGTTGGGAAATCGAGAACAATAGATTAATCTGTTTTTAGCTATTTGATAATCTCTTTGAACTGTCTTGTTTTTAATTGCTCTGTTTTGCTTGTTACTTATTTGCATCCAAACCAAACCCCCCCAAACTTATTTTTGTGAAAAATAACACTTTAAGAGTCCTTGAGAACGACATCCGAGTTGTCGCCCTAAACTACAGTTTTAAAACCCGCTCGTTCTTTTGGCGCGTGCGCGACAGTGCGACCAATAATACTGTCCAACATGCGTTATTCTCTTTCATGGATGGATTCTCGGGATATAATCAGATAAAGATGGCACCAGAAGATATGGAGAAAACTACATTTGTCACTTTATGGGGAACCTTTTGCGACAAAGTTATGCCATTTGGCTTGAAAAATGTCGGGGCAACATATCAGCGGGCTATGGTGGCTTTGTTCCATGACATGATGCATAAAGAGATAGAAGTTTATGTAGATGATATGATCACCAAGTCCAGATCCGAAGATGACCATGTTGATAATCTGCGGAAACTTTTTGAGCGGTTAAGAAAGTTTAGGCTCCGACTGAATCCAGCCAAGTGCACTTTTGGAGTGAAATCAGGCAAGTTGTTGGGGTTCATTGTTAGTCAAAGAGGAATAAAGGTTGATCCTGAAAAAGTTCGAGCAATCATCGATATGCCAGCACCTCGAATGGATAAAGAAGTTCGTGGGTTTTTAGGAAGATTGAACTACATTGCCAGGTTCATCTCCCAACTAACCGTGACATGTGAACCAATCTTTAAATTGTTACGTAAAAATTAGGCAGTAACATGGAATGAAGATTGTCAAAAAGCCTTTAAGAAGATCAAACAATACTTATAGGAGCCTCCAGTCTTGGTTCCCCCAGTTCCGGGAAGACCTTTCATCATGTATTTGACTGTGCTAGATGAATCAATGAGTTGTGTACTCGGGTAACACAACGAGTCAGGAAGAAAATAACATGCCATCTATTATCTAAGTAAAAAGTTCACCAGTTGTGAAGCCAACTACTCACTGCTAGAACACACTGGCTGTGCTTTGGCTTGGGCGGCTCGCCGTTTGAGGCATTACATGTTGTGTTACACTACCTGGTTGGTGTCCAAAATGGATCCAATTAAGTATATCTTTGATAAGCCTGCTCTGACTGGAAGAATTGCTCGCTGGCAAGTCATGCTATCAGAATACGACATTGTCTATTACACCTAAAAAGCATTAAAAGGTAGCGCTCTCGCAGAATATCTAGCCAATCAGCCAGTAGAAGATTATGGATTGATGCAATGTGATTTCCCAGATGAAGATATAATGGCTTTGTTTGATCACGTACAATCACCAGAAAAAGAAAATGGACTTTGTTATTTGATGGAGCTTCTAATGCCTTGGGGCATGGAATTGGGGCAATACTAATCTCACCGGGAAATGATTATTTCCCTGTCACTGCAAGGCTTTGCTTTGATTGTACAAATAATATAGCCGAATATGAAGCTTGTGCACTCGGGATCCTGGCAGCGATAGAATCAAAGGCAAGGATACTGGAGGTATATGGGGACTCTGCATTAGTCATCCACCAGCTAAGAGGGGAATGGGAAACTCGAGATACCAAGTTAATCCCGTATCATGATTACATCAAAGGTTTGATTGAGTAGTTTGATGAAGTCACATTTCACCATATTCCCTGAGAAGATAACCAATTAGATGACGCTCTGTCTACCTTGTCCTCGATGTTCAAAGTAAGTAACGAGAGGAACTTACCACTCATCAAAATGGAAAGTCGTGATCATCCATCATATTGTCAAGTGATAGAGGAAGAGCCCGATAAAAAATCGTGGTACCATGACATCAAATGCTTCATCCAAAGAAGGGAATATCCTCCGGGCATTTCAGAAAATGAAAAAAGAACCCTAAGAAGACTTGCAATGGGTTTCTATTTAGATGGAGGTATTCTCTACAAAAGAAATCATGACATGGTGTTGTTGAGATGTGTTGACGCAAAAGAAGCTAAACGGATAATTGAGGAGGTCCATGAAGGATCTTTTGGAACACACGCGAGCGGGCATGCAAAGGCAAGAAAAATCTTGAGGGCTGGCCAATACTGGTTAACAATGGAGGCAGATTGCTTTAATTATGCGAAGAGGTGCCATAAGTGTCAAATATATGCTGATAAGGTTCATGAACCGCCAACTCCCTTAAATGTCATGACGGCACCCTGGCAATTCTCAATGTGGGGAATGGATGTGATCGGTCCAATCTATAACACCCTAGTTTTTACACCTATGATTAATTATTTTATTTAGATGTTTAAGTTTATTTTGTTATGTGGTTTAGTTTGAGTAATTAAATTAGTCTCTTCAAATTATTTTATTGGGTACGTTAGCACTGACTTATTTCAGTGAACGCACGCTTACTAGACAATAAGTTACATTATTGTCACTATTATTACTAGTACAGAAAAATATTTTAAATAATATGATTAAGAGAAACATTTTCATATATTTATTCTATTTAATTTTAGAGTAGAAAATAAACTGGTTTGACCTTAATCGGAGATTAAATTTTGGACCGAGTATCTTCCTAGTTGATCAGTTCAACTATTAATCTTTACTCTAATTTGAATTTCGAAATTATATATTCATCAATATTTATTTTTAGATTCCAAAAAGTAAAAACATGTTTATTTTAGGCCTAATATTTATCACTCATTTTGTACCTATCATAAAGAATTGGTTTAAAACCCAACTTTCTTTTCTCTCTCTCTCACTCGGCGCCCCTCCCCCTCACTTTCTTCTTTTCTTCTCCGCTTTCTTCTTCTTTCTTTCTTTCTTCTTCTTTCTCTTTTCTTCTTCCTCAATCCAAACTCAGCTCCTCCTTCTTCCTTGCAGACTGGTTTGCGCCGCCACCTGCAAGCTGCGCAACCACCACCTCAAAGAGTAGATCCGGTCGCTGCTCACTAGCACGAGGGAGAAGACAGTTGCTCAACCTACACGTATTCCGACCGTTTGCTCCGTCATTCGACGACGCGCCACCGGGGACCTCACCTGGCCGCTGTCTATGGTGGTTCGTCCACCTCCTTCCCTTCTATGAGGTTCACCTCCTCTGTTTGGTTAGGATTGTTGCAGAACGAAGCTCCATCGTCGTCCTCCGCTGCCACTGCCGCCGCGCCGGACAGTCAGACCGCCACCATCTCTTCTCCCTCACTTGTGGGTGAGTGATTCCTCACCTTACCTTGTTGGATTTCAAGAAATCCCCAAATTTATTTTCAAACCCTAACCCTAACCCTTCGATTTCAGATTTTAATCTTGAGATTAAAGCTTGCTTTATGAAATTGGGACTGTGAATTAGTGTTTCCCTAAACCAATTTCATTATTCTTTAGTTAAAATGAGTTTTCCCCAAATTGTATTTAGGAGCCCTAAACCCCCAATTTGATTTTATTTGAATTTGGGTATGTTTTTGTGAAATTAATTATGATTTAGTGCAATTAGGACTCTTAATTGATGATTCCCAAGTTCCTTTTCATGATCCTTTAATCAAAACAAAGTCTCCTTAAAGGGTATTGTGAAGCGTAAGCTCCAAACATGATTTTCTTTGAAAATGACCTTGTTTTGTAATAAGGTTAAGTGTTTATATCAAATTAGAATGTGTGTTTGATCATGTGTAATTGATTTCTTGATTTTTGGTTGTTGTGCGTTGTTGGATTCCCTCTCCGAGACGTTTGACACGGCTATGCTTGCTTGATGGAGTAGATATGAGCTAACGTGAGCATTAAGACGAGGATCCTTTACTTGTCTTCAAAGGTAAGGGGAGTTTGCCTGAGGGATTTTTCTCAATAACCATTTACTTGTAGTGTAGTCTGTATAACTTATGTGGTTGTGGTTATTTGTTTATGTGGTTTATGTTGTGTTGTTTATCTGAGTATCGGTGTCTGATCTGCTTTAAACTATTTGATTATCTGTAGTGTATATTATATTGCTATGATGCATGATCTGCCTAGTGATATAATTCTGATAATTGTTGTTGAAAGTTGCTTGTGAGTGTTGTTTGAGAAGCCTGACAGTGGTCAATGCACAACCGATTATTCAGATAAAAGCTTTAATAAGTTGTGTAAATTATATTCAATGTTTTATGGGAAATGTTGGAATGTAAGAGTAGTGGAAAATATTATTTTGGAAAAATTATGAGTCACAATGAGAGTGAAATCGTGAAAATGTTGTTGTACTGCTAATTTTTATGTAAGAAAGTTTGCAATATGATAAAAAGTTATTTTATGAAATTAATTGTTGAAAATGAGTTAATTATGATTTTAGAAAATTGTTTAAGTGGAAAAAGCTAAGTTTTGGCTTAAAAAGCTTTAAAAGTGATAATTGATGGCAAATTTGGAAAAGTGTAGAAGGCAAGTGTTTTGAAACGGCAGTACATATTTTAAGAAAGTTAAAACCTCAAATGACTCACCTTTGTGAAAACTAAGTTTTATTATTTAAGGATTTTATCAATGAATTTCCATTTGGAAAAGAATTTCTGAAAAATCAAAAGTTAATTCAACAGTGTTGAAAGTGTTGTGGAACTTAGTAACCGGGATGTCGGGGTACTAAGGTTCTGTGTTGTTATGGACATGAGGTCCTTTGGACTTTGAGGTCCTGTACCGTATACGTGATGTATACCGTATTGAAACATTGAAGATGTTTTCTAGTACCACGAACCTAAGATTGGTGCATCGGTCGAGAGGTGTCGTGATCAAGCACTCGGACTGTGAGGTCCTGTGTTGTGATGAAAGTTTTAAAGGTGTTTTTAAACTATGTGGGTCGTAAGCCATTTTGAGTTTCGGCAAAGAAAGATTAAACACAAAGAAAATATCAAAACAAAAGTGTTTTGCATGCATTTGGCAGACGTACCTGCGGTTTCAGGTTTGATGCATTAATTACCAGCGGCGAAAGGTAATTATGATATGCACTTTTTATCATGTGCCTAGTGAGGACATGGAAACCCCATCTTACTTGCTATTGGTGCCCTGAGTGTGGACATTAGCAATGTGTTTTGCTGCGTGCCTGGCCTTGTGTGCCTGTGTGGATGGGAAGAGGCTGCGTGCCTAGTGGCAGTGTGCCAAGTTAGCCAAAGTGGCTATGGAGCTTGATCAACTCATTTTATGTTGGGATATCTCATGAGATTAGAACGAAAATTAGATGATGAATATGAAGTGTCATGCATAATTTTTAAACGATGATGTTTGGGGTGTTGAACCCATTGATAAACTATTAGCTTATAAATGCTTGTGTGATAAATGTATATGTGTTATGTGGTGTCGCGCATTTAGTTATTGTGTTAAATCCATATATTGGCGTCTCACCCTTACAGATATTTCAGGTTTCTTCTGGTTCGCTATTGTACCTTGGGTACTTTAGTACCGATGGTGCAGAGGAGTCTTTCTAAGTCACTCAGAGACTTAGATCTAGTTGCTTGATGAAGTACTTGATTGTTGAATGATCACGTGAGTTTTCCTCAGGAATAACTTCTAGAATGACCAGCTTAGGATTTGAGACTTAGATTATTTTTGATAAGTATGTATGAGTATGACTCAGAGAGTCTATATTTTAAAAACGGAATGTTTATGGCTCGGAGAGCATCTCTTTTGAATGAAAACTTAAACTTTTTCTTTTGGTCATGTATAGCTAATTGATATAACTATCTTTAGCATATTACTGCCTGGTTGTATTTGGTGTAACTGGAATTCTGGAATGAAAATGTAATTATTTTAGCAGGTGTTCTTTTACTTGGGATGTCCGAATTACAGAGGAGACTCTGTCAAAATTGTCGTAAAATACTAGCTTTTATTCAAGTATATTCTTTAAATTAAATAGGCTTGCCAGACTATGATAGTAAGTCTGTGTTCCGATCAAGGCTTAGGAGTCGTGACAAAATTTTTATTCCCAATTTCAGGCACTTATGTACTTATATAAATTATTTTCCTAAAGCACCAGCAAATTAACTTTTATTTTAAATTCAGCATGTGTTAAGTAAGTAATGCCCAAGGTGGGGTGTTACAAGGTGGTATCAGAGCTGGTTGAGTCTTTCGGGATCTTTGGGGAATAGGTCTGTTAATTTTTTGTTGTGTGATCTCTGGTTTGCTCTTGTTTGAATTGTTTCTTGTTGAAGCAATGTGTGTTGACATACACGTATATGTTTCTTGAAGGTTTTTCCCAAGGGTTTTGTGTCCTGGGAGACCATAGATCTTGGATGTTACTTGGGTTCGGATATGACATTCGATTATTCTTGCGAATCGTGTCAGACATTCGAAACAAGGTGCTTGTGTAAAGGGTTTTCCGGGAGTGTTCCCTGAAAATATTATAGATTTATGGTTATCAAAGGACATTGATTTTTGATTGATCTAGTTTCTGGATTCGATCAGATCTCTATCGCTTAGTGTAGGATGTTGCCTACAAGGGTGAAACAAGTTGGATGACTAGATTCAACTGGAAGATCGTTGTCCTGAATCATGTATTAGACCGAGTGTTTTCCTTATGAAGCACCAATGTTGTGTGAAGGCTCGTGTCACCGTGTGGATTTCTGACAACTAGGTAAAAGGACGAATTATGAACAAGTATTCTCTGACTTGCGTAGTTGATTTGGTAAATCAATTACGAGGAGTTGTCATTTACTCAAAGATCGACTTGAAGATGAGTTATTACCAGATTGGAGTGATGACCTATCTAAGGTTTTGTGTCGTCAATTCAGTTTATGAAGAAAGATCAACTCTTAGTATGTTTGATCGATTGATTAAGTTGTCCGGGATCGTACCCAATTCAAGGTGGTCATACTTAGCATGGCTAGAAAGACTTGTATGTTGGTTGGAACCAAAACGAATTGAGTGGATTTTCGATCTTGGGTGAGTGTCTCGTGATTAAGGAACTCTTCACTGTACCCTTTGAATCTCTTGTATTTGTCAGTTGACATTTATTTCTCAAATCCTATGATTGTATTAGATAATCACAACAGTGAAGTTGGTATGGGTCAGACAAATTTTCTGATTTTAATTTAAAATCTGTCAGGACTTATGAATTAGTTATGCTGATCCATAAATTTCCAGTTATACATTTCTTTGTTTGTGAGAAGTCGTACTCACACTTCTAAATGATCCTCGATGTACTAGACATTTGAGTGAATTGATTTAATAGAATCCATTGGTCTGGATACTTTCACATTTTGTTGAGGAAAATGGTTATGACTATTTCTTGAGTTATAACCCAGATAATTTCGTGATAGCAGAAGTTTCTTGGTGAAACTTAGTTTCGTTGCTTCTATTTTTGGTAAAGGTGAAAGTCATCATTTTGTAAATTCCTTGTACTAAGAATAAGAATTAATCCTCTTTGGATTAGAAGTTATTAGTCCCTTTGATTCCTAAAATCCGCTGGAAGATTCTTGTGGAAGAATGAACTTTATTAGATTCATGTTTGTAAATGTGTATTGATCATGCATTTTTACACCCACCAACCTGATGGAAGGATCTTTTTCCATACTGGATGTTCCTGTATCCTTCAAATTAATGAATTCTTTTCTATGCTTATGTGAAAGTGAAATCAAGATTTTTTTTTTCTTGAGAAATTCTTTTATGATCACCAAGGTCATGTCTTATTGTGGTTCGAACATACTTGTCGTCGTTGATCATCTTAGTTCTACATATTCTCCAAATGTAGTTGATGTGTGACCTATCTCATCGGTCACGAGTTGGGTATATCCACATCAAGATGTCAGAGTTAGTCGAGTACAGTGAAAAAGGATAGTTTAACAATTGAGACCTTCCTTGTTAAGATATTGGCATTGCCATGAATCTTTGTTATGAGTTTTCTGAAGACCTACATGAGTCTTGTTTGAATTCAAGTGATCGTTGATCGACTGGTGAAGCCTACACCCTTCTTGCAAGTCAAGATCCACTATGCAGTGTTACTGAACCGAATAATGTATCAGAAGATTGTTCAGACTTCATGGAGTATCTTCAAGTGTTCTTTCAGATGAAAAACGGAAGTTTATCAATGTGTCGGTTAAGTTTACTTTAAGTGTTGAGGACTAAGTTGAGGCTAAGTCCAACCGATCATCCTCAGCATGATGGATAAGTAATGAGATGACCTATCCTTAGTGGGGTAGTTGGGAGATAGTGTGGTACCTAAATTTGTGTCATCTCTATGGTAGGACGAACCAGAGTTGATATGAGCTTTGTTAATGTATAGATGTGAATGGTATTATGAGAACCCTTAAGTTCAACATCATTGAGTGAGATGATTATAATGGATCTTATCATGATCGAGGCAGATATATCATTAAAGGATTTTAGAGTAGTGATCAAAGTTTATGGTTAATGTTGACTTCGTGAGTCCGAGGATTAACGGAAAAATATATATGGTAGTTTTCCTTAAGCTGAACGGAAATAGTAAAGAGGAGTTCTTGAGTGAAACTAAGTTGTTAGAAAAGTTTAAGAACTATGATTTTGGATAATTCAAACTGAAGTGATTCCTTTTGGTTGAAGTTGCATGAAGGAATATAATCGTATTCTTTAAGATTGAAATGAATGACCATGATATAATTTGGAGTGGTGGAATATGTTCAAAGGAAACTAAGACAACAATTGTATACTTTGAGTTGAAGGTTGATGTATGATGGGGTAAAAGTTAACGTTGAACTTGATATTCGTCGTGACGATAAGGTGTTGAAGAAGTTTTGCTAGCAGACAAATTTTGAGGCAAGAGGCGATTAAGTTTTGATTGTGTCTTTCGAGTGTAATAAACTATGACGAAATGTTTATAATCTTTGAGGTCTTATTCTGGTAAATATGTGGTTGATGATCCATAGTGGAAACTGGACATTTTAAATCCAAGATTGCAATTAGGGAGTGTCCACCTGGATTTCTTGGCTTTGTTTTGGTGCAACTCCTAGGGGTTATGGCCTTAGAGAAACTCTATTTTATAATCTCTTTTCTCGACTGCAAATATATAAGATAAGGGCAGATATGATACAAGCACTTCCTTGAATAGAAATTAGAGCTCTGTCTTTAGATGGAGAAATTGTTAGGAGTTGTGTATTTTCCTTGGACAATAGGGTAGATGTGCATGTGAAATTTCTTAAACCAGGGATACTAACGGGGCTTGAGAACCAAATTGAAAATGAGAGGCAAATAAAGAATATGAAATCGGAGTAGGCAAAAGATTCGAGAGGAATTAAGAAGAGAACGGACTATGTCGGGTTTGGTAAGATTGAATTTCTTAGGTTTTTGGTGCAAAGTTTATCATGTGCAACTCGGGAATGTTATGACGTTTTGATTGGAGACTTGAAAAGTGTGAATTTGATATGACTAGAAGAGTAGACTAAGCCTAAATGGACTAAGACTATGATTGCATCTCTTGAGTAGAAGGTTAATTGATGTTATGGTAAAGTTAGTGTTGGGTCTGATGTTAGCTGTGAAAGTTAGATACTGGAGAAAGTTTTCTAATGGATCTATATTGAGAAGTGAAGAGATTAAGCGTTGATTTTGTTCTTTAAAGTGTAATAGACTAAGGTGAAATGTCGAAGGTAGTGGGGATAATGCAGTAGTGAAAAGTCTCGAGGATAAATAGAATGACATAAGAATCGACCCTGTTATAGATTTATCGATGAAAGGAATGAAGCCATGACAATACAAAGTAAGATTTTAGGGTTAAGGTATGATTACAAAATCTTGTTTAGTTTTGAGCAACCAAATTTCGAGGACGAATTTTTTTTAAAAGGGGTAGCAATGTAACACCCTAGTTTTTATACCTATGATTAATTATTTTATTTAGATGTTTAAGTTTATTTTGTTGTGGTTTAGTTTGAGTAGTTAAATTACTCTCTTCAAATTATTTTATTGGGTGCGTTAGCACTGACTTATTTCAGTGAATGCACGCTTACTAGACAATAAGTTACATTATTGTCACTATTATTACCAGTACATGAATTTTTTTTAAATAATATGATTAAGAGAAAAGCATTTCATATATTTATTCTATTTAATTTTAGAGTTGAAAATAAACTAGTTCGACCTTAATCGGAGATTAATTTTTGGACCGAGTATCTACCTAGTTGATCAGTTCAACTATTAATCTTTACTCTAATTTGAATTTCGAAATCATATATTCATCATTCTTTATTTTTAGATTCCAAAAAGTAAAAACATGTTTATTTTAGGCCTAATATTTATCACTCATTTTGTACATATCACTAAAGAATTGGTTTAAAACCCAACTTTCTCTTCCCTCTCTCTCACTCGATGCCCCTTCCCCCTCACTTTCTTCTTTTCTTCTCTTCTTTCTTCTTCTTTCTTTATTTCTTCTTCTTTCTCTTTTCTTCTTCCTCCCTCCAAACTCAGCTCCTCCTTCTTCCTTGCAGACTGGTTCGTGCCGCCACCTGTAAGCTGTGCAACCACCACCTCAAAGAGTAGATCCGGTCGCTGCTCACCAGCACGATGGAGAAGACAGCTGCGCAACCTACACGTATTCCGGCCGTTTGCTCCGCCGTTTGATGACGCGCCACCGGGGAGCTCGCCTGGCCGCTGTCTATGGTGGTTCGTCCACCTCCTTCCTTTCTATGAGGTTCGCCTCCTCTGTTTGGTTAGGATTGTTGCAGAATGAAGCTCCGCCATCGTCCTCCGCTGCCACTGCCGCCGCACCGGACAGACAGACTGCCACCATCTCTTCTCCCTTACTTGTGGGTGAGTGATTCCTCACCTTACCTTGTTGGATTTCAAGAAATCTCCAAATTTATTTTCAAACCCTAACCCTAACCCTTTGATTTCAGATTTTAATCTTGAGATTAAAGCTTGCTTTATGAAATTGGGACTGTGAATTAGTGTTTCCCTAACCCAATTTCATTATTCTTTAGTTCAAATGAGTTTTCCCCAAATTGTATTTAGGAGCCCTAAACCCCCAATTTGATTTTATTTGAATTTGGGTATGTTTTTGTGAAATTAATTATGATTTAGTGCAATTAGGACTCTTAATTGATGATTCGCAAGTTCTTTTTCATGATCCTTTAATCAAAACAAAGTCTCCTTAAAGGGTATTGTGAAGCGTAAGCTCCAAACATGATTTTCTTTGAAAATGACCTTGTTTTGTAATAAGGTTAAGTGTTTAGATCAAAATAGAATGTGTGTTTGATCATGTGTAATTGATATCTTGATTTTTGGTTGTTGTGCGTTGTTGGATTCCCTCTCTGAGATGTTTGACACGACTATGCTTGCTTGATGGAGTAGATATGAGCTAACGTGAGCATTAAGACGAGGATCCTTTACTTGTCTTCAAAGGTAAAGGGAGCTTGCCTGAGGGATTTTTCTCAATAACCATTTGCTTGTAGTGTAGTCTGTATAATTTATGTGGTTGTGGTTATTTGTTTATGTGGTTTATGTTGTGTTGTTTATCTGAGTATCGGTGTCTGATCTGCTTTAAATTATTTGATTATCTGTAGTGTATATTATATTGCTATGGTGCATGATCTGCCTGGTGATATAATTCTGATAATTGTTGTTGAAAGTTGCTTGTGAGTGTTGTTTGAGAAGCCTGACAGTGGTCAGTGCACAACCGATTGATCAGATAAAAGCTTTAATAAGCTGTGTAAATTATATTCAATGTTTTATGGGAAATGTTGGAATGTAATTGTAGTGGAAAATATTATTTTGGAAAAATTATGAGTCACAATGAGAGTGAAATCGTGAAAATGTTTCTGTACTGCTAATTTTTATGTAAGAAAGTTTACAATATTATAAAAAGTTATTTTATGAAATTAATTGTTGAAAATAAGTTAATTATGATTTTAGAAAATTGTTTAAGTGGAAAAAGCTAAGTTTTGGCTTAAAAAGCTTTAAAAGTGATAATTGATGGCAAATTTGGAAAAGTGTAGAAGGCAAGTGTTTTGAAACGGCAGTACATATTTTAAGAAATTTAAAACCTCAAGTGACTCATCTTTGTGAAGGCTAAGTTTTATTATTTAAGGATTTTATCAATAAATTTCCATTTGGAAAAGAATTTCTGAAAAATCAAAAGTTAATTCAACAGTGTTGAAAGTGTTGTGGTACTTAGTAACCGAGACGTCAGGGTACTAAGGTTCTGTGTTGTTATGGACATGAGGTCCTTTGGACTTTGAGGTCCTGTACCGTATACGTGATGTATACCGTATTGAAACATTGAAGATGTTTTCTAGTACCACGAACCTAAGACTGGTGCATCGATCGAGAGGTGTCGTGATTGAGCACTCGGACTGTGAGGTCCTGTGTTGTGATGAAAGTTTTAAAGGTGTTTTAAAACTATGTGGGTCGTAAGCCATTTTGAGCTTCGGCAAATAAAGATTAAACACAAAGAAAATATCAAAACAAAAGTGTTTTGCATGCATTTGCCAGACGTGCCTGCGGTTTCAGGTTTGATGCATTAATTACCAGCGCCGAAAGGTAATTCTGATATGCATTTTTTCTCATGTTCCTAGTGAGGACATGGAGACCCCATCTTACTTGCTATTGGTGCCCTGAGTGTGGACATTAGCAATGTGTTAGACTGCATGCCTGGTGATGTGCGCTGCGGCGCGCGCGTGCGACTCCGGCAAGTGTACCGGATTGCAGTCAAGTAATAAAAGATATCGAACCCACAGAGACTGTGTTCTCGAATCGCAATCGATTTTCGAATCGATTAGATCTGGACTGTATGAAAGGGTTTTGAAAATGGTTTGAATTGAGAGATAAACAAACAGAATCAATTAAAACAGAAAACAAATGTTTTTGGGGTTTTGATCTAAATGGATTCCTAGGGATTTGGGTTACCTTTGAGGCTGTTTATGTTGCTAATCTGATTTACCTTTGTTGATTACCGAAATTGCCTTGAAGGCGAGTTTATCCTTTAATAGCTTAAGCTCCCTCTCGGGTTACAAAAGCTGTGCCCAATTGACCCGACCCCTACTCTCGTGGTAGTCGATCCCAGATTGGACCCTTTGCGTTCCGTGACAACTCGTTGCTCCTCGAGGGACGGCTTGTAACTCTCGTGATTTCAGTCCCAAGTCTGACTTCTATAGGTCCGACACCTAAGTTCACCGCTAGGTTCCTCCTTAGAATGTCTCAGTCATGCAAATAACCTAAGTTCACCGCTAGGTTCCTCCTTGGATCATCCACATCTCACAAACCAGTGGCCGCCGAATTTTACGAGTGAAACACCCTAGAAATCCTAAGTTCACCGCTAGGTTCCTCCTTAGAATGTCTACGTCACGCAAATAAGCGGTTGCCGAATTTATGAGTGGCTAACACACTAGAAATCAGATCTAAAACAATAATGAAATCAACAACGATTTTACATCAAATCAACATCATTTACAAACCTCGGGCAGAGCCCCAATCCCTAGAAACTAAGCTACTACTCCAGTCTTGCCATGGAGATGACAAGCTGGGTTGACAACATAATAGAAAATACAAAAATAAGAGAAGAGAAGAAGAGAGATGTATGCCTAGAGTCCTAGTTGTTATGGATGTGATCCTCCTCATCCAATGTGTCATGATCTGATGCCTTGATCCTTATTTATAGAAATTGGGAAGTTAGAGTCCCAAACCAACTCAAAATCGGATCTATTTCGGTTTCTTCAGGTCCAAGTAATGCGCGTCACGGCCGTGATGTGCATCACGGCCAGGCCGTGACGGTCTCTGTTTCTGGTACTTTTACAAAATCCAGCATTCTCGCGACGCGAGCCTTCCTTTCATGGCCCGTGATGAATTTCACGGCTGGGCCGTGATGTGCTCTGACTTGTGGTGGTTTTGGGTCACGGCCGTGATGGCTATCACGGCCAGGCCGTGACAGACTCTGACTTCAGCCTTTGTTCTTTTTCAGTTTTGCTCGATCATGGCCGTGATGGGCATCACGGCTAGGCCGTGATGGGCTCTGTTTGGCTCATTTTCTTCACTTTTAAAGCCCTATCTTCATCCAAACTTCATCATGGTTGATCTTTGAGCATTTTACCCTTGATATCTGCAAAACAACACACGAAAACCGCCTTACCCGTTCCAAAGGAAAATTAACCTAAAATCTAATAAAAATATGCCTAAACTACATGAAAATGCATGCAAAATGATAAACAAAGATGATGTGGAATCACACTCATCAAATCACCCGAAGCTTAAAACTTTGCTTGTCCTCAAGCAATTACTCAGGCCATAAGATAAATCAATCAAAGCGTGGATAGTGAACCAAAAACCCTAGAAGCTAATCCAAGTGACATGCATATTCAATAAGCACTTAAGAGACAATCAATTTCAAATCCAATTAGAAGCTTAGGTTTTTTTTTTTTCAAGTTCATGTCCTCACTGATTTGGGCACTCATCTCACCTCACTCAAGTGTTTTAGGGTTTATGACAATTCACTCCATTTCCTCAAGGAAAGTATTTTACCATAGGCTTGACTATTAACCAAATCTCCACTTTATTAATGAAAACACTTGAGTATCAAGAGGTCTTTTCCTTTGGTTGTAATGTGGCCATGGGATTTATTGTAAGGTGGGAAAATCAAGGAAAGGGAATTTCAAGAAGGCTAGACAGATTATCAAACATTACAAAGTATGACACCTTCTAAAATACCTTTTGGGGGCTTTGATTTACTTTTTCCACCTTTCTCTTTTTTTTTTTTCATTTCTCACTTTCTTTCGTCATCCCCTTCTCCATTTTTTTCTTTGCGTTTATTTCATTTTTATTGGTTTGGAGAAGGGGAGATTTATAGCTCAAGAGAAATTACTTTCTAGCTTTTTCATCCCATACTTTTTCCAACTACCAATTACCCTTTTTGTAATACTTTAAAAGGTGCCATACCAAGCATTATTTATCAAAGTAATTCAAGGTACCAAGAAAAGTATTTTATCTTTAGGTTCAAAATTGGGCAACTAAGGGGTAGCATTTATCATTCAAAGCTCGGGAGGCCGGAAAAATACCTAGTGCCTCAATCATTTCCAAAAATGTTTTCAGAAATTTTTAAGTTTCAAAATGGTTTCAAGTCAAGTTCTAGAAAATACAGTCCTTGAGGAATTAAATCACTCTATCACAAGAAATGGGGTAGATTTAGTGAATACCCCTTTGGCTCAAAATCTTACATTTAGTAGTTCAAAAATCAGTGAGGTATACAAGTTTAAGGAACCACATGCTAATTATCAACTATCAAATGACTATCTCAAGAAATTTCATTTTTAGCCATATCACAAGAATAATGAAAAATTGGGTTCAAAATTCACTATCTCAATTCATTTGGCACCAAGTTCTTACATTTGGATGCATGTTCTAAGTGAGGGGCAATCTAAAGAATGTGATCATACCAATCTATGCCTATGTGAATGCCATATGAATGCAACAATGCAAATGCAAAAATAAATACCCCTACCCCAAGCTTGATTACTTACATTGTCTCCAATGTAAATAATCAAGTCGGAGAGAGGAGAAAAATGGAACAACTTACCGAATCGGTAGCGGGTGTTGGCTCACATTCCAGTCAAAACTTGGGTAGAAATTTCATCACGGACGTGAGGCTCTTCACGGGCAAGCCGTGATCGTTTCTGGTCCTCAGGAGTTGCCCTGTCACGGCCGTGATCTACATCACGGCTAGGTCGTGATGCTCTCTGATCTTAGCATCCTACTCATCACGCCCGTGATGGTTGTCACGGCTAGGCCGTGATCCTTACTGTGCTCTTGTTTAGTTCATCACGGCCGTGACCACTGTCACGGCCAGGGCGTGATGGCCTCTGACTTTATCTTTTTTATGCTCTTCTTCTCTTTCTCAACCTGAAAACACTAGACAAACCTATTAATGATATTTTTTGCCTCTTGATCTTCTCAAATTATTCAAGAGGTTAATTCAAAAACAAAAGGAAAAAAAAAGGGAAAGAAAACTTGGGTTGCCTCCCAAGAAGCGCTTATTTATGGTCTTAAGCTTGACCATACTTCCTTTAATCAACCGGGGTCGGCTGGGCGTAGAAGTGCAGGAACACTTCTTTTCCAAGGAACTCCTTCAAAAAGCCGTTTCTGCTCATACGGCCAATAACGCTTCCGCTTCGCTCTTTTCTCTTGGAGCTTCCTAGCCTTCATTCCTCCCGGCGGAAGTTTTGTTTCCGCATGGACAGCAACTCCAACTTCGCCACCTCTGGGTGCATCATCAGCCATGCATATCTTCGGAGTTGCTTCCATGTTGAGTTCCTCTTTTACCACTGGAGACGTTACATCAATTCTGCACACATGGCTCTCAAAAGGAGGGTTGTTACAAGAGTTAGTCAACTGAAAATTTACCCTACCTTCCTCTACATTTAGAGAGAGTTTACCATTCCTTACGTCTATTACTGCTCCAGCGGTTGCCAAGAATGGCCTTCCTAAAATGATGGGGAATTTAGAATTCCCTTTCATATCCAATACCAGGAAGTCGGTAGGGATGAAGAATTTCCCTACCTTTACAGGAACATTCTCTAGTATGCCTAGAGGAGTCCTAGTTGAGCCATCCGCAATTTGTAAGGTGAATTTGAATGGTCTCAACTCTTTGCTTCCCAACCTTTCCATGATAGTGAGGGACATCAAGCTCGTACTAGCCCCTAAGTCACATAGGGCTTGGTCTATTTGCACTTGTTCAATCGAGCAAGCGATGGAGAAACTACCTGGGTCTTTCAGTTTAGTAGGCATTTTAGTCTCTACATCTACTTGCTTTTTCCTGACCAACCTCTGTGGGAAAGGTATCGGGGGTTGGAACGGTGGTGGAGGGACGTACTTTGGTTCTGGCTCTTCTTTTTCGCTCGTGTCCTCCTCCGGTTCCACCTCCATTTCAGCTATCCCCACCCCAAGCTTATCATCCCTTAAGTGTATGACATTGCAATGCTCATTGGGATTTGCTTCGGGTTGCCCCGGGAATGTATCCTTAGGTCTCGAGTACGTGCCGGCTTGTTGGGCAATCTGGGTTTCTAGCATCTTGCTATGAGTGGCTAAGTGGTCTACCTTAGATGCTAGCTCCTTTATTGCCTCATTCTGCTGAGCTTGAGTGGCAACAAAGTTTTCCATGAGAGACTCGAGCTTAGATTTTTGTACCTGAGGATACCCCGGTGCTGCTCTCTTATTACCTTGACCCTCTTGGAACTCATGGTTGAGCGTGTTGCTGTAGTTGCCGTAAGAGAGGTAAGGGTTGTTCCTCCTTTGGTTGTAGGGATTTGGGGGAGCATAGTTGGGCAACTTCGGGTTCGTATCGTAGAAGTTGTTACAAGAGTTCACTTGCTCACCCGAAGCGCCGGATCCATGTGGGCATTCCATCATGTCATGTCCCTGCATTCCACAAATCTCACAAACAAGGTTAGTAGCACCTAATGCACTCACATTAGCTCTTTCAAGCCGATCAAAACGTTTATTAAGTGAGTCTATTTTTGACATAATAAGATCTGTGCTATTTACCTCAAACTTACCCCCCAAAATCTTGTTCGGGTTATTACCTCTTTCGGAACCCCATTGGTGGTAGTTGGTGGCGACATTCTCAATGATGTTGAATGCCTTAGTGAGAGGCCTATTCATAAACGCTCCACCGGCTGCAGAATCTAGTGACACCTTCGAAGAGTAGTCCAATCCGTTATAGAAGGTGTGCACTATTAACCACCTCTCGAGTCCGTGATGTGGGCACGACTCCAGCAGTCCCTTGTAACGATCCCAAGCTTCCGATAATGATTCTCCGTCTTTCTGGAAGAAGCCGATGATCTGGGTTCTTATGTAGGCCTTCTTGGATGGAGGGAAGAATTTCTCCAAGAACGCCTGCTCCAGTTGGTCCCAAGTGGTCAAAGTGTTAGCGGGGATTTGCTTAAGCCAGGCCTTCGCCTTTCCAGTGAGAGATGAGGGGAACAATCTCAAACGCACAACATCGACTGAGGCTCCATTAATCCTGATTGCATCGGTGAACTCTAAGAATGTCTCTATGTGGTCGGTAGGGTCCTCCGAGGGCAATCCTTCGAATTGATGTTGCCTAATCATATTGATTAACATGGGCGGTATAGTGTAGTTTTCCGCCTCAATCTCTGGCCTTGCAATCCCAGTTCGCAAGCCTCTCGCATTTGGGGCTGCGTAGTCCTTCAAAGGTTTTGTATCCGGTTGATTCGCCATGAGTGGAACGGGACTCAACCTTTCTCCCTCTCTTTGTAGTCTTCTACGTCTGTGGAAGGTCCTCTCGATCTCCGGATCAATCTCACTAAGGCTCCCAAGACTTAGGGATCATTTCATATAACACACAGAGGGATGGATACAATAGAAGGAAAAGAAATTTTTGATATATTTTTTTTAATATTTCAGAAATAAAAATCAAACAAAAAGAAAAGGTCCAGAAAAATCAATTCAAAATTTGAATTGAGATTCGAAAAGGCACAGTCCCCGGCAACGGCGCCAAAAACTTGATGTGCGCTGCGGCGCGCGTGTGCGACTCCGGCAAGTGTACCGGATTGCCGTCAAGTAATAAAAGATATCGAACCCACAGAGACTGTGTTCTCGAATCGCAATCGGTTTTCGAATCGATTAGATCTGGACTGTATGAAAGGGTTTTGAAAATGGTTTGAATTGAGAGATAAACAAACAGAATCAATTAAAACAGAAAACAAATGTTTTTGGGGTTTTGATCTAAATGGATTCCTAGGGATTTGGGTTACCTTTGAGGCTGTTTATGTTGCTAATCTGATTTACCTTTGTTGATTACCGAAATTGCCTTGAAGGCGAGTTTATCCTTTAACAGCTTAAGCTCCCTCTCGGGTTACAAAAGCCGTGCCCAATTGACCCGACCCCTACTCTCGTGGTAGTCGATCCCAGATTGGACCCTTTGCATTCCGTGACAACTCGTTGCTCCTCGAGGGACGGCTTGTAACTCTCGTGATTTCAGTCCCAAGTCTGACTTCTATAGGTCCGACACCTAAGTTCACCGCTAGGTTCCTCCTTAGAATGTCTCAGTCATGCAAATAACCTAAGTTCACCGCTAGGTTCCTCCTTGGATCATCCACATCTCACAAACCAGTGGCCGCCGAATTTTACGAGTGAAACACCCTAGAAATCCTAAGTTCACCGCTAGGTTCCTCCTTAGAACGTCTACGTCACGCAAATAAGCGGTTGCCAAATTTATGAGTGGTTAACACACTAGAAATCAGATCTAAAACAATAATGAAATCAACAACGATTTTACATCAAATCAACATCATTTACAAATCTCGGGCAGAGCCCCAATCCCTAGAAACTAAGCTACTACTCCAGTCTTGCCATGGAGATGACAAGCTGGGTTGACAACATAATAGAAAATACAAAAATAAGAGAAGAGAAGAGAAGAGAAGAAGAGAGATCTATGCCTAGAGTCCTAGTTGTTATGGATGTGATCCTCCTCATCCAATGTGTCATGATCTGATGCCTTGATCCTTATTTATAGAAATTGGGAAGTTAGAGTCCCAAACCAACTCAAAATCTGATCTATTTCGGTTTCTTCAGGTCCAAGTAATGCGCGTCACGGCCGTGATGTCCATCACGGCCAGGCCGTGACGATCTCTGTTGCTGGTACTTTTACAAAATCCAGCATTCTCGCGACGCGAAATATCGCTCGCGACGCGAGCCTTCCTTTCATGGCCCGTGATGAATTTCACGGCTGGGCCGTGATGTGCTCTGACTTGTGGTGGTTTTGGGTCACGGCCGTGATGGCTATCACGGCCAGGCCGTGACAGACTCTGACTTCAGCCTTTGTTCTTTTTCAGTTTTGCTCGATCATGGCCGTGATGGGCATCACGGCTAGGCCATGATTGGCTCTGTTTGGCTCATTTTCTTCACTTTTAAAGCCCTATCTTCCCCGGCAACTGCGCCAAAAACTTGATGTGCGCTGCGGCGCGCGCGTGCGACTCCGGCAAGTGTACCGGATTGCCGTCAAGTAATAAAAGATATCGAACCCACAGAGACTGTGTTCTCGAATCGCAATCGGTTTTCGAATCGATTAGATCTGGACTGTATGAAAGGGTTTTGAAAATGGTTTGAATTGAGAGATAAACAAACAGAATCAATTAAAACAGAAAACAAATGTTTTTGGGGTTTTGATCTAAATGAATTCCTAGGGATTTGGGTTACCTTTGAGGCTGTTTATGTTGCTAATCTGATTTACCTTTGTTGATTACCGAAATTGCCTTGAAGGCGAGTTTATCCTTTAATAGCTTAAGCTCCCTCTCGGGTTACAAAAGCCGTGCCCAATTGACCCGACCCCTACTCTCGTGGTAGTCGATCCCAGATTGGACCCTTTGCGTTCCGTGACAACTCGTTGCTCCTCGAGGGACGGCTTGTAACTCTCGTGATTTCAGTCCCAAGTCTGACTTCTATAGGTCCGACACCTAAGTTCACCGCTAGGTTCCTCCTTAGAATGTCTCAGTCATGCAAATAACCTAAGTTCACCGCTAGGTTCCTCCTTGGATCATCCACATCTCACAAACCAGTGGCCGCCGAATTTTACGAGTGAAACACCCTAGAAATCCTAAGTTCACCGCTAGGTTCCTCCTTAGAACGTCTACGTCACGCAAATAAGCGGTTGCCGAATTTATGAGTGGTTAACACACTAGAAATCAGATCTACAACAATAATGAAATCAACAACGATTTTACATCAAATCAACATCATTTACAAACCTCGGGCAGAGCCCCAATCCCTAGAAACTAAGCTACTACTCCAGTCTTGCCATGGAGATGACAAGCTGGGTTGACAACATAATAGAAAATACAAAAATCAGAGAAGATAAGAGAAGAGAAGAAGAGAGATCTATGCCTAGAGTCCTAGTTGTTATGGATGTGATCCTCCTCATCCAATGTGTCATGATCTGATGGCTTGATCCTTATTTATAGAAATTGGGAAGTTAGAGTCCCAAACCAACTCAAAATCTGATCTATTTCGGTTTCTTCAGGTCCAAGTAATGTGCGTCACGGCCGTGATGTCCATCACGGTCAGGCCGTGACGGTCTCTGTTTCTGGTACTTTTACAAAATCCAGCATTCTCGCGACGCGAAATATTGCTCGCGACGCGAGCCTTCCTTTCATGGCCCATGATGAATTTCACGGCTGGGCCGTGATATGCTCTGACTTGTGGTGGTTTTGGGTCTCGGCCGTGATGGCTATCACGGCCAGGCCGTGACAGACTCTGACATCAGCCTTTGTTCTTTTTCAGTTTTGCTCGATCATGGCCGTGATGGGCATCACGACTAGGCCGTAATGGGCTCTGTTTGGCTCATTTTCTTCACTTTTAAAGCCCTATCTTCATCCAAACTTCATCATGGTTGATATTTGAGCATTTTACCCTTGATATCTGCAAAACAACACACGAAAAGCGCCTTACCCGTTCCAAAGGAAAATTAACCTAAAATCTAATAAAAATATGCCTAAACTACATGAAAATGCATGCAAAATGATAGACAAAGATGATGTGGAATCACACTCATCACCTGGCCTTGTGTGCCTGTGTGGATGGGAAGAGGCTGCGTGCCTAGTGGCAGTGTGCCAAGTTAGCCAGAGTGGCTATGGAGCCTGATCAACTCATTATATGTTGGGATATCTCATGAGATTAGGATGAAAATTAGATGATGAATATGAAGTGTCATGCATAATTTTTAAACGATGATGTTGGGGGTGTTGAACCCATTGATAAACTATCAGCTTATAAATGCTTGTGTGATAAACGTATATGTGTTATGTGGTGTCGCGCATTTAGTTATTGTGTTAAATCCATATATTGGCGTCTCACCCTTACAGATATTTCAGGTTTCTTCTGGTTCGCTATTGTACCTTGGGTACTTTAGTAACGATGGTGCAGAGGAGTCTTTCTAAGTCACTCAGAGACTTAGATCTAGTTGCTTGATGAAGTGCTTGATTGTGGAATGATCACGTGAGTTTTCCTCAGGAATAACTTCTAGAATGACCAGCTTAGGATTTGAGACTTAGATTATTTTTGATAAGTATGTATGAGTATGACTCAGAGAGTCTATATTTTAAAAACGAAATGTTTATGACTCGGAGAGCATCTCTTTTGAATGAAAACTTAAACCTTTTCTTTTGGTCATGTATAGCTAATTGATATAACTATCTTTAGCATATTACTGCCTGGTTGTATTTGGTGTAACTGGAATTCTGGAATGAAAATGTAATTATTTTAGCAGGTGTTCTTTTACCTGGGATGTCCGAATTACAGAGGAGACTCTATCGAAATTTTCGTAAAATACTAGCTTTTATTCAAGTATATTCTTTAAATTAAATAGGCTTGCCAGACTATGATAGTAAGTCTGTGTGCCGATCATGGCTTAGGAGTCGTGACAAAATTTTTATACCCAATTTCAGACACTTATGTACTTATATAAATTATTTTCCGAAAGCACCAGCAAATTATCTTTTAATTTAAATTCCGCATGTGTTAAGTAAGTAATGCCCAAGGGGGGGTGTTACACAATAGAACCAAAAGCCTTGAATGGGCATCACTTCATTCTTGTTGCCATTGATTATTTCACAAAGTGGGATGAGGCTGCATAATATGCCAATGTGACGAGGAATGTCGTGGTCAAATTTGTAAAAAGAGAATTAATTTGTCGTTGTGGGTTGCCAAGTGAGATTATCACTGATAATGCGACTAACTTGAAAAACAAGATGATGAAAGAGATGTGTGAAAACTTCAAGATAAAGCATCACAATTCCTCTCCGTATTGCCCAAAGATGAATGGAGCAGTTGAGGCCGCTAATAAAAATATCATGAAGATTGTCCAAAAGATGGTGGTGACATATAAGGATTGGCACGAGATGTTACCTTTTACATTGCACGGCTATTGTACCTTTATTCGCACCTCGACAGTGGCAACTCCGTATTCTTTAGTTTATGGGATGGAAGCAGTACTCCCGATTGATGTAGAGATCCCATCATTAAGGGTATTGAGAGAGGCATAATTAGAAGAAGCCGAATGGGTCGAAGATCGACTCGACCAATTGAACCTTATTGAAGAGAAGAGATTAGCAGCATTGTGTCACGGCTAATTGTACCAGAAAAGGTTGATGAGAGCTTACGAGAAGAAAGTACGGCCCCGACAGTTTCGGGAGGGTGGACCCCGATCTACGATGACCTTACGTTGTGAAAAAGGCCATCTCGGGAGGAGCTTTAATTCTCACCAGGATGGATGGGGAAGATATTCCACTCCCTATAAACTCGGATGCAGTCAAAAAGTATTATGCTTGAACGCACTTCCCAAAAAAAACATCATAAAGAAAGATTGAAAAGAAAAAGAACTGGAAAAGCTCGCTAGACTGAAAATTTGAAAAGACGGTCTAGGCAAAAGTTAGAGCAGCCCGATAGACTGAAAAATTGAAAAAAGGCAGTCTAGGCAAAAGTTACGGTTAAAAGGAAAAACATAACAATGGAAGTGTCGTTAAGACGATGAATTGGGGCAATCAGTGGGCTAGATGCATGAAGACTTGGGCAAGTAGCATTTTCAGATGTTGATTAGTGAGCAGTCGATATGGTATGAGAGATACTAACAATAGTCATGGAAAGAGATGTCACTTGAGGAGATGTGTTTCCACTCCACAACCTTTTTACAATTCCATACTCCATTGTAATATCTGCTTTGTATACCTTTTTAGTCCAAATATAATGACATTGACTCCCAATTCTTTTACCCTTATCTCTTTCTCTTAACTTTTGTCAATTATGTGTGTGCATTCATCATGATAAGTATATACTGAAATGTGAAACATATATTGATGTCTTCAAAAGCATTTAGAATTTATTTGGAAGTCTCAAAAGGCCGTAAAGGACAAGATGTCCTCCCAACAAAGGGTACTGTGGTCTACTGACAGGAGGCATTGGGACAATCATCGCAAAGGAAGCATACCCTTGCAAAAATGATCAACCCTTTGTCTCCACAAAGACATGACTTGTTTTAGTTCATCTCAAAGCTTGCCTGTGATTAACACTTTAAGGGGTCGAGGGTGATAATAAAAACCACATAAACGATGAAAACAAAAAAAAATAGTAATGTATTACATGCTTTCCTTGTGTTGCATTGAAATCATCTGAGGTTTTCATCAAGCATATAGGACATTTCTGGTATCATGCATTATCTCATTGTAAGCTTCAGCCGATAACCGACTCCGCAAGCTTTTAACCTTTTGTTTTCAAGCTTCAGTGGATAACCGACTCCGCATGCTTTTTTATTTTTATCTTTTCAAGCTTCAGCGGACGATTTACTCCGCATGCTTTTAACCTTTTGTTTGCAAGCTTCAGCGGATAATCGACTCCGCAAGTTTTTTTACCTTTCCTCTCAAGCTTCAGCGGACAGCCAACTCCGTAAGCTTTTAACATTCAGGGGATAACCGACTCCACAAGCTTTTTACCTTTTGCCAACCTTCGGTGGATAACGGACTCCAAAAGCTTTTTTACCTTTCTTCTCAAGCTTCAGCAGATAACCGACTCCGCAAGCTTTTAACCTTGGTTCAGCGGATAACCGACTCCACAAGCTTTTAATCCTTTTGATTTCAAGCTTCAGCAGGCCACCGACTCTGTAAGCTTTTAACCTTTATTTTCAGACTTCAGTGGATAACCGACACTGCAAGCTTTCTATATTTGGTAGGTTTCAGCAGATACCCTACTCCGCAAGCTTTTCACCTTTCAAGCTTCAGCGGACAAGCAACTCCACAAGCTTTTTATCTTTATGTTCTAGCTTCTATGGGCAATCCATCCCGTGAGCTGTTTTAATTACGCATCCTTTTACTTGTCAGCGAACCCTGGCCAAAATTGGAGTTCATGTCTTTACTCGTCTCTTATAACGATAATAGGTTAACTACGGTTACACCTACTATCTAATAAGAAACAAGTAAAGAGGGGTAGCTGTGAACGCCTAATTTTGTCCGGATGTTTTTTTTTCTAATTAATTTTTTGAAAAAAAAATAATATTAAATAATAATTAAAACTTTTCAAAAGGAAAAATGTGTTTTTGGCCCATTATAGGCCCATTTTCATATCTGGTTGCAAGTGGCTTGTTGAGCCCATGATCAAAAAAAAAAAAGGAAAGACTTCTGATTTTTATTTTATAAAAATATAAAATTATTTTTTATCTTATTCCATTTGAAGTATAAACCAGCTTTTGTTTTTCTTCTTTCTTTTGTTCTCTTATGCTTTTTTCCAAAACAAGGTGGTACCAACCCTGCATATGCAACAACCAAGCAGGGTGGTGGAGTGATCAGCCTTTGGCTCATCTAGTTTTATGGCTAGTATGACCATGGTTTTGTGATAATTATATTTCGTTTTCGACCAAATTAGACTTGATTGTCCTCAAGCAAGGTTTTGAGTCTCTAAAGTAGTTTTAGGTTAATTTAGCCAGTTTTGAGTCAAATAAAGCACTTATGGCTATTTTATTGTTTTAAGGTTAACTTAGTAGTCAAGGGAATGAAGAAACAAGGGAAATTTCAATCCTGGAAGAATACGCCCCGCGAGATGCTACTCGCCTCGAGAACTTGAGACCAGCTGAACAGTAGAATGTCCTCCTCTCTGTCTCGCCCCGCGAACAACACCTCGCCTCGCGAGCCTGAAGGCTGACTGTTCCAGAAAAATGCAAACCTTTCTGTGTCGCCTCACAAATCATCTTCTCGCCTCGCGAGCCTGGAAGTCAAAAAGCATCACGGTTAGCCCCTGATGCTCATCACGGGCGTAATAAGAAGACTCTTCAATTCCTCGCCTCTCGAGACATTCTTCGCCTCGCGAGAAGTCCAAACGTTTCATATTTCTTCATAAGATTCGCCTCGAGAGTGAGTGTTCGCCTCGCGAGAGGGCGCATATCCTGAATGTTATAATTTGCTGTTCTGGGCAGATTAGGAGACACTTCTGATTATCCATTGTTTTTACATATTTTCTGGTTGTGATACGTTTTTATGGAGAACTAATTTTCTTGGATTAGTCTACTGTAATCGATTTCCACAGCACTTGAGGTTCTATAATTCCTGTTTTGTTTGCTTTTCCCTTTTCAATACTATGCTATATATTTCTGTTTGCTTAATTCAGGAGTGTATAGTGTTTGTGTTGATTTATTTCGGTGATGTTATGTTCCTATATTTAATCGTGTTTGCTTAATTCGCGTGTGTACAATCGTGTTTGCTTAATTCATGAGTGCTTCACCCCGTTTGCTTAATTCGGGAATTAGGAACATATACCTTGAAGTAGTGATTTCTCTTGTTAATTGTTGCTACAACCGAAAGGGGATTAGAATATGCTTAGGCCTTGGAATTTATATGAACTGATGATGGTTGGGAAATCGAGAACAGTAGATTAATCGTCTTCAGCTTATTTGATAATCTCTTAAATTGCTCTGTTTTTTATTGCTCTGTTTTGCTTTGTTTTCCAATTACATTTCAAACCAACGCCCCCCCCAAAAAACTGATTTTTGTGGTGAATAACAATTCAAGAGTCCTTGTGAGACGATACCCGAGTTGTCGCGCTCTACTACAATTTTGTAAACCGCTCGCTTTTTGACCCGTGTGCGATAGCGCATCAAAAAATTGACGCCGTTGCCGGGGACTCTTGTTTGTTAATTTTACAATTTTTTTTCTTTATCGTTTTTATTTTGAATTAGTCTGGCTACTAGGTCTACTTGCCCTGACTTGTGTGATTTTGATCCTGAAATTGAAAGAACACTACACACACACCGTAGAGCAATTCCGGCTAGCACTAGTGGTGATTATAATTCTAAAACTGTTTTTGATAACATGGGTGACCAAAGGACATTAAGTCAGCTTGCTGCCCCTGATGTTAATTTTAATGGCTTGTGTATTGAATATGTTGGTGCTGTTACTCTCTTTGAATTGAAATCTGGTTTAATACACTTGTTGCCAAGGTTTAGTGGTCTTGTAGGTGAGGATCCACATAAGAATCTGAAGGAATTCCAGGTTGTCTGCTCTACACCCTTGAGACCAGAGGGAATAACTAAGGATTACATCAAGCTGAGAGCCTTCCCGTTCTCACTATAGGGCGCTGCAAAGGATTGGCTGTACTATCTTGAGCCAAACTCTGTTACCACCTGGAACGATTTGAAGTATTGGGAGAGATTCAAGCAGTTGGTATCCAGTTGCCCTCAGCATCAGATTTTCGAGCAGCTCCTTATTCAGTATTTTTATGAGGGGTTACTACCGATGGATAGAAATATTTTGGATGCTGCTAGTGGGGGAGCACTTGTTGATAAGACTTCGGCTGCTGCCAAGCAATTGATTGAAAATATGTCACTAAACTCCCAGCAGTTTACAACCAGGAGAAATTCTGTTGAGACAAGGGGTGTGAATGAGGTCCATAGCTCTTCTTCCAACCAGGCCCTTGAGAATAGAATTGATGAGCTCACTTCTTTGGTGAAGCAACTGGCAATGGATAAGGTTCAGCCGGCAAGGTTGTGTAGCATGTGTAGTTCTCCTGAGCACCTGTCAGATGCATGCCCCATTCTGAAAGATGAGTCAGTTACTGATTTGCCTCAAGCTTATGCAGTCAATCCTTACAATCAAGGCAACAATCAGAACCGGTACAACACTCCTGACCTCTCTACAAATAAGTACCACCCCAACTGGAGGAATCATCCAAACCTTCTGTATGGGAACCCATCATCACAACAACAATCGATGGCACCACCACAGAATCCTCCTCAAGTGACCACTTCTGCACCTTCCGGACCTTCACTAGAGGACATGTTCAAGCAAATGACTTCACAAAAACTGCACCAATAAATGCACAAAATCTCCAGTTTCAGTAGCAATTTGGACAGTTACAGCAGCGAACGGATGCTAGCATTAATACTTTGCAAACACAGGTTGGACAGATTGGTCAGTTTCAGCAGCGAACGGATGCTACCATCCACGCCTTGCAGACACATATTGGACAGCTTGCCACTTCAATGAATACCATGCAGCAAACTCAAGGATCAAACCAACTACCTGCACAAACAGTGGTGAATCCCAATGTCTCCAATCCTAATGTGAGTGCCATTTCTTTGAGATCCGGGAAAGTTGTAAAGGCAGCCCATGAAAAAGATGAAGAAACTGTTGAGGTAACTCCTGAGCCTTTTGTAGTTGTTGAAGCTGAGAAAGTGTATGTGCCACCGATCCCCTTCCTGCAAAGAGTGCAGAAAAATAAGAAGATTGATGGGGAAAATAAGGAGAGTAAAATTCTAGATGTGTTCAGAAAGGTGGCGGTGAACATTCCGCTTCTGGATGTGATTAAGCAAGTTCCGAAGTATGCAAAGTTTCTGAAAGATTTGTGCACACACAAGAGGAGGTTGAAAGGCAATGAGAGAATCAATTTGGGGTGAAATGTTTCCGCCCTCATTCAACCTAAACTTGCTCCCGAGAAGGTTACAGTTTCAGCCCCCACTCAAGCACTGCCACAGAAGTGCAAGGATCTGGGCACTTTTGATATTCCATGCACCATTGGGGATAGCAAATTCGACAATTGCATGTTGGATTTGGGAGCCTCCATCAATGTCATGCCCACCTCTGTTTTCAATAACCGTGATCTTGGTCCCTTGCAGCATACAGGTCTCACTATCCAGTTGGCCAACAGGACCAATGCTCGCCCCATGGGAATGGTAGAAGATGTGCTGGTACAAGTTGATGAGTTGATTTTCCCTGCTGACTTTTACATCCTGGACATGGTAGGGGAAACAAATTCAAGTAGATCACCAATCATCCTGGGCAGACCGTTCATGAAGACGACAAAGACAAAGATTGATGTTGATGATGGAACCATGCCCATGGAGTTTGGTGACATTGTTGCAAAGTTTAACATCTTCGATGCTATGAAGCATCCCTTCGAAGAGCACTCTGTTTTCCAAATAGAGTTGCTCTCTGAAATTATTGATGACACCTATGATGACCTGGTTTCTGATTTTCCATTTGTTTCTGGCTTTGATGATATTTATTCATGTACTGACTGTACTAACACTAACCCTTGTGCTGTTTGTGCTGAGTTCATTGATTCTACTTTGCATGGTGATAGTGTGAGTGAAGCTGTCTGTTCAGCTGAAGTTCTTGACATCATGGCTGCTCCAAATATACCATCCATTGAGCAACCACCCTCCTTAGATCTCAAGACACTTCCTGAGAATCTGAAGTATGCTTACTTGGAGAGGAATGAAAAACTTCCAGTTATTATTTCCTCCAACCTTGACTCTGACCAGGAAGCTAAGCTTTTAGAGGTTCTGAAGAAGCACAAGAAAACGATTGGGAGGACCTTGGCTAACATCTCATGAATTAGTCCCTCCAGATGTATGCATAGAATTCTGTTGGAGGATGGGGCTAAACCAAATAGGCAGCCCCAAAGACGGCTCAATCCATTGATTCTGGATGTTGTGAAGAAGGAGGTGACTAAACTTCTGCATGCGGGTATCATATACCCCATCTCTGATAGTACTTGGGTGAGCCCAGTGCAAGTTGTACCCAAGATGTCCGGCCTCACAGTGGTAAGAAATGATAATAATGAGCTTGTCCCCACTAGAGTCCAGAATAGCTGGTGAGTCTGTATTGATTATAGGAGGTTGAACCAGGCCACTCGAAAGGATCATTTTCCTTTGTCGTTCATCGATCAGATGCTCGAGCGGCTGGCTGGTAAATCCCACTACTGTTTTCTTGATGGCTTTTCCGGTTATTTCCAGATCCACATTGCACCAGAGGATCAGGAAAAGACCACTTTCACGTGCCCCTTCGGCACGTTTGCCTACAGGAGGATGCCATTTGGCCTTTGCAATTCTCCTGGCACTTTCCAGAGATGCATGATGAGCATTTTTACTGAGTTTATTGAAAATTGTATGGAAGTGTTCATGGATGATTTCACTGTATATGGCTCCTCATTTGATGCATGCTTGCATAGTCTGAATTTGGTTTTAGAAAGATGCATTGATACTGACCTTGTTTTGAACTATGAAAAGTGTCACTATATGGTTGAACAGGGGATTGTTTTGGGGCATATCATTTCTAAAAAGGGTATCTCAGTAGATCCTGCTAAAATTGATGTGATTTCTACATTACCTTATCCATCTTGCGTTCGCGAGATTCGTTCTTTTCTTGGTCATGCAGGTTTCTACAAGCGCTTCATTAAGGACTTCAGCAAGATAGCTCTTCCTCTGTCAAACTTGCTGAAGAATGATGCCATGTTCAACTTTGATGAGAACTTCAAGAAGGCATTTGACTTCCTGAAAAGGGCATTGACCTCAACCCCCATCATCCAGCCCCCTGACTGGACCCTCCCTTTTGAGCTCATGTGTGATGCTTCTAACTATGCCGTGGGAGCGGTCCTGGAACAAAGGGTGGGCAAGGCTGCCCATGTCATTCATTATGCTTCTAGTACTTTAGATGCTGCACAATCTAATTACACCACCACTGAAAAGGAACTCCTAGCTGTTGTTTTTGCTCTTGATAAAATTAGGTCATATTTACTAGGTTCCAAGGTTATTGTTTTCACTGACCATGCAGCTCTGAAGTACCTGTTGAAGAAACCAGAAGCGAAGCCGAGATTGATTCGGTGGATGCTGTTGCTCCAAGAGTTCAATGTGGAGATAAAAGACAAGAGTGGAGCTGAAAATTTAGTAGCTGATCACTTGAGCAGAATAGCGAGGGATGAGGATCCTTCTCCCATCCAGGATGACTTTCCTAATGAGCAGCTTCTACATCTGCATGGGGTAACTCCTTGGTTTGCTGACATTGTTAACTATCTTGTTGCTGGTGTTTTTCCTGCAGGTGCAACTAGATCACAGATCCACAAACTCAAGAGTGATTCCAAGTACTATGTTTGGGATGATCCGTACCTTTGGAAGTTTGGCAGTGACCAGGTAATTAGGAGGTGTGTCCCCGACTATGAGATTGAGTCTATCTTGTACTTTTCTCATGCCTCTCAAGTAGGGGGACACTTTGGGCCACAGAGGACTGCAAGAAAAGTCCTAGATTCTGGGTTCTACTGGCCCACCATTTTTAGAGATGCTTATGAGGTCTACCGGACTTGTAAGGAGTGTCAGACAGCAGGCACTGCCATCACTCGTAGGAGTGAAATGCCTCAGCAACCCATGCTTTTCTGTGAGGTGTTTGATGTGTGGGGAATCGACTTTATGGGTCATTTCCCTGCATCTTTTGGTTTTCTATACATTCTTTTGGATGTTGACTATGTTTCAAAGTGGGTGGAAGCTATCCCCACTAGGACTAACGATTCTAAAGTTGTTGCCAATTTTGTTAGGTCCAATATTTTTTGCAGGTTATGCATACCTCGTGCCATCATCAGTGACCAGGGCACTCACTTCTGCAATCGCACCATGGAAGCCTTACTCCGGAAGTATGAAGTTGTGCATAGAGTCTCCACTGCTTACCATCCCCAGACCAATGGCCAGGCTGAGATCTCAAACAGGGAGATCAAGCAGATCTTAGAAAAAATGGTGCAGCCGAATAGGAAGGACTGGAGCCGCCGTCTAGAAGACGCACTGTGGGCTTAGAGGACCGCTTTCAAGACACCAATAGGGATGTCCCCCTATAGGCTTGTGTTTGGTAAGGCATGTCATCTCCCTGTGGAAGTTGAGCACCGTGCTTATTGGGCGGTCAAGTGCTGTAATTTGGAAATGAAAAAAACTGGTATTGAAAGGAAACTCCAATTACAGCAGCTTGAGGAGCTTAGGCTAGAAGCCTATGAAAGCTCCCGGATTTATAAAAAGAAAACCAAGCATTTTCATGTTATGATGATTGCTAGGAAAGAATTTTCTGTGGGCCAACAGGTCTTACTGTTTAACTATAGCCTGAAAGTGATGGATGGGAAACTTAGGTCCAAGTGGATTGGCCCATTTGTTGTTACTAACGTTTTTCCTTATGGTGCAGTAGAGATTAAAAGTGCAGGTAGCAACAAGGCCTTCAAGGTTAACGGGCAACGGCTGAAGCTATTCCATGAGAGCTCGGTGCCTGACGATGCTACTGTTGAGGAGCTCTCCTTGGAAGCTCCCACCTACAATGCCACTTGATCAGGGAACACCCTTTCCTTTCCCTCACTCTGATTTTATAGTTATGTTGTTTCATTGAGGACAATGTATGTTTTAAGTGTGGGGGAGGGAACCAATTGTAGCTTTGTTTTGTATTTTATCTTGTTTTTCTTTTAGCTCTTGAATAAATTGTGTGAGTTTTTGGTTGGTGAGCTTGATTGGTTTTGATTGATTTGGCACAGATTTATTGCATGATTATGTGATGATTCACCCTAGGTTGAATTTTTTTTTTTGAAAATTGATCCCCACTTGAAAAATTGAAAACTGAACTTTGAGATATTTTGTTGTGATGGCATTATTTATGATAAGTTTGGGGTGAAGGGAAGCACACACTAGGGATAGAATCTCGGTCAAACAATTTTCAAAAATGTCCAGGTGAGGATTTGAGCCTCCAACATGTTTTTAGCTGTGTGAATCACTTTTGAGCTGCACTTTCCCGAATTTACTTGAATTTCTACTTGGTTTGCATGTTTATGTTCTTGCATCAAATGATTTAGGCAGATTTTATTTGTAAATAACCACTTGGCCTAAATTGAACCATTCCTAATGCATGTTCCGTAGTTAGCCCCTTTGAGCTTAATTAGCCTATCCTTTCTTGATGACCCTATGTTACAAGCCAAAATTCTGAAAAACCATGTTAACCCGATCTTAGGATTAGGAGAGCATGGAAGCTTAGCAAGAGAAAGGGTTGTAAGAAACTAAGTTTGGGGTGGCTACAAGGATATGACATGTCATTCTGGGGTGAGAAAAAGAAAAAAAAAGAATAATAAAAAGGTTGGAGCCAAAGAAAAAAAAAGGAAAAAAAGAAGAAAAAGAAAAAAGGGGAAATAAAAAGAACAAAAATGTAAAAAAAAAAGGTATTGAAAGGAAAAGGCTGTAGTCACTCAAAGCATAAAAAAAATGGAAAAAGGAATCTGAGTGGAAATTCAAAGTGTAAAAATGTTCATGCTCTCTTAGTTCCTAGGGACTTAAGCCTAGTTCCTCTGTATATCCTACCCTTAGCCAAGCCCCATTACAACCTTAAAAAGACCTTTTGATGTTGCATGCATGTTTTCCGTGGGAACCATTTTGAGATGAAGATCAAATTCATGGGAAGTGCTCTTAAAAGTGAAATTGAGTGAAATGTTGATAGCCTAGACAAAAACTGAGCGATTGAGTGAAACACTAAATGCCCTTGTGATGAAGGTGATTGTTTGAATTTGGTGATCTCCCTTTTTGTGTGTAACTTGGATCCCTTGCTTAGATTAATGATTGCTTGAATGAAGTTCTCAAATGTTTAGAGTAAATGCATGTGGGGATTGCTTTGTTTGAAAGGGGGAACATTGAAGGAAAAATTATTTTGATGAATTGCTTGAAATTTGTGCAAAGTTGATTGAATCCTTTAAGCTTGCCTTGTCTTGAGTCTTTTTGAGTTTTTGAGTTTTAGTTTGCTTGGGAACAAGCAAAGTTTAAGTTTGCGGTATTTTGATCAGCATTTGGCTCATCTAGTTTTATGGCTAGTATGACCATGGTTTTGTGCTAATTATATTTCGTTTTCGACCAAATTAGACTTGATTGTCCTCAAGCAAGGTTTTGAGTCTCTAAAGTAGTTTTAGGTTAATTTAGCCAGTTTTGAGTCAAATAAAGCACTTATGACTATTTTATTGTTTTCAGGTTAACTTAGTAGTCAAGGGAATGAAGAAACAAGGGAAATTTCAATCCTGGAAGAATTCGCCCCGCGAGATGCTACTCGCCTCGCGAACCTGAGACCAGCTGAACAGCATAATGTCCTCCTCTCTGTCTCGCCCCGCGAACAACACCTCGCCTCGCGAGCCTGAAGGCTAACTGTTCCAGAAAAATGTAAACCTTTCTGGGTCGCCTCGCGAATCATCTTCTCGCCTCGCGAGCCTGGAAGTCAGAAAGCATAATGGTTAGCCCCTGATGCTCATCACGGGCGTAATAAGAAGACTCTTCAATTCCTCGATCGCCTCGCGAGACATTCTTCGCCTCGCGAGAAGTCCAAACGTTTCAGACTTCTTCATAAGATTCGCCTCACGAATGAGTGTTCGCCTCGTGAGAGGGCACAGATCCTGAATGTTATAAATTGCTGTTCTGGGCAGATTAGGAGACACTTCTGATTATCCATTGTTTTTACATATTTTCTGGTTGTGATACGTTTTTATGGAGAACTAATTTTCTTGGATTAGTCTACTGTAATCGATTTCCACCGCACTTGAGGTTCTATAATTCCTTTTTGTTTGCTTTTCCCTTTTCAATACTATGCTATATATTTCTGTTTGCTTAATTCGGGAGTGTATAGTGTTTGTGTTGATTTATTTCGGTGATGTTATGTTCCTATATTTAATCGTGTTTGCTTAATTCGCGTGTGTACAATCGTGTTTGCTTAATTCACGAGTGCTTCACCCCGTTTGCTTAATTCGGGAATTAGGAACATATATCTTGTAGAAGTGATTTCGCTTGTTAATTGTTGCTACAACCGAAAGGGGATTAGAATCTGCTTAGGGCTTGGAATTTATATGAACTGATGATGGTTGGGAAATCAAGAACAGCAGATTAATCGTCTTCAGCTTATTTGATAATCTCTTAAATTACTCTGTTTTTTATTGCTCTGTTTTGCTTTGTTTTCCAATTAAATTTAAAACCCCCCCCCCCCCCCCCCAAACTGATATTTGTGGTGAATAACAATTCAAGAGTCCTTGTGAGACGATACCCGAGTTGTCACGCTCTACTACAATTTTGTAAACCGCTCGCTTTTTGACCCGTGTGCGATAGCGATTCATGGAGCAAAGGCTGATATGCTCCCCACAAAATGTACCACCCTTTGCATTTTTTTGTCTACATATCAATAACAAATTTTGGCACTATCATTCCCTGTTGTTAATATATAAATAGAAGCATCGTCTAGCAAAGGGGGAGGAACGAAAAATTGGCAACAAAAAAAAAAATCCTAAAAACAGAGAGCAAAGAACATACAAAGAGCCTCTTCCATCTTACCCAGCCCTTATCATCTTCTCTACTCTAAACCACCATTCCATCCAAATCCAAACAAAAAAAAAAACAGAACAAAAATCCAAGAACCTTGGTTCCTTGCTCCGCCACTGCCCAGAGGCCCACCACTCCGGATCCTCACAGCCTTGAACGCGTCCAGTTGCAGCCTCGTCGCCACTCGCGTCCTCCATCACCGTCGCCATTCGCGGATCTGTTTGGGTCGCTGCTGCTTCGAACATGTCGCTCACGGACTACCATTGCCGCCGCCCAGACGTTCACCACGTCAGATCCTCACCGTCGCTCGGGTCCTCCAGCACCGCCGCCGTTCGCAGATCTGCTCGTACCGCTGCTGCTTCGAACACGCCAGCACCATCCACCGCGTAAACCGCCACTCGAACCGCAGATCCACCCCATCATCCCTCGCCGTCCCACCGTGACAGACTCCCGCGGGTCCAGCCGTGCCGTCACCGCCCCGGTGTCTCCGCCCCACATGTTCCTCTTTTTGCTCTCCTCTGTTGGTAACTGAGGAAGATGGAAAACTACATTCACTCTCTGTTTTGTTTTTTTTTCATCTTTTATTATAATTATCATATTATTGTTATTAGGTGGGCTTCTGATTGAGTTTTTTTGGGTTTGTTTCCTTTTTAATTTCCTGAAAAATTTTTAGTCTGTGGGCTTGGCTGTTAGCCCAACTACAATTTTTAATAAAGAAAAATAAAACAATAAAAACAATTCATGGGCCTTCCAGAATTGGGTCCAAGTTGTGTTGTTGTCTCATCAAAATATGTCTTTTCAAATAATAATAATTTTTACAAAAGAATAAAAAATAAAAAAATAAAATCATTTTTAATGAAAAATTTTCTTTTGGGTTCATGCAACAATCTACGATGTTGATGCATGAATTTTCATCCTCAAGTGTCGTATGAATTATAAGGGTTCATCGTATAGCTTTACTATCTTTAACCCTGTGCAAGAGTGAATTCCCTTTTATAAAAAATAATAAATGTTTTTTTTAATTTACACTTTTAACCAATTTTACCCAATTTAATTTTATAAAAATATATTTTGAATTCACGCAACAATCTACGACGTTGATGTATGGACTTATTCATCCTCAAGTATTGTATTAATTGTAAGGGTTTATCGTATAGCACTGCTATCTTGGACTCTGTGCAAAGGTGAATTTATTTTAAAATAAAATCCCCTTTTTTTAACAAAAAAAAAATCAAAAATCAAATCTTTATCAAAAATTAAAATCAACCAACCAATCAAATATTTTCTACAAGAACTACGTGACTTTGAGTTTCCCATCGCACCCGGGAGTACGTAGGAGCAGAATCAATCATTCTGTCAGGCCAAAATTTAATTTTTCATTTTTGTTGCGTTTATATTTGTTTTAAAAAGTGGGGTAAAATAAATATTTTCAAAGGTTATTAAAATTATTATGCACAATTAACTTGAGGTACCGTTTTTAAACGGGCGATGTAGGGTGCTATCACATTCCCTACTCGTAATCGACTCCCGGACTCAAATCTCTATCTTTTTTTAGATCAGTTTCCTTAAAATAAATGGTTTTTCCAATGTTTTTCCCAAATAAAATATTGGTGGCGACTCCTCTGCTTTTACCTTTATTTTCGTGGCTCCCGGACGGGACGGTCACGACAATCTCGTTTTCTAAAGCTGATTCTGTTCTACTATCAAATCAGGATTCAAGATAGAGGAAAACTCCAGTGTAGTTTATCCACACGACTATTGACTTGATGAAGAAATTGGAATTTTCTGCATTGTATGTGGCGATGTGAAAATGAGATATGAGATAAGAGATAAATTATGTACCACCCTTTGTAAGTCAAGTTTAAAATATAATAAGAATCTCCAAGTGCATGTACATGTGTAGTTTCTTTAATGCTCTATTAGAAGCGCTACCCAACTTTAGTTAATTAGAAACTAATTTTATTCACATGCTTGCACACACATAAGATCTACGCTATTTTTCCTGGTTGATTATTACTGGTCATATCTTATTGTTTACAAACCTACCCCTTAAATAGGTGTGAGAGTTTATAATTTCAAACTGCAGTTATGGCACAGTTACAATTATGGTATGTTTACGTAATCACAAATAATTACAGGAAACAGTGTCAATGATACCTCAATTATGACTGGAAATTGCAATGCGATTGCAGTGAATACCAAAATTGCAATATTGTGGCCGTAATTGTGGTTGTGTAAGAAGCATTTTCATAAGTTGAGCTATTCAGTTTTCAATTGTTAAAGCCTTTAATATTGAATGTCATCCCAGCAAGCCTCAAAAAATCATAGAAGTTAGATGGACCCCTCCTAATTGTGGTTGGAATAAGTGCAATATAGATGGCTCTACTAAGGGTTCCCCTGGCCCACCTGCTGCTGGTATTTTTAGGGACTTGGCTGCTTTGCCGCTTTTATTGGTGTGGCCAACTCTTTGTTTTCTGAATTATTAGCTGCAATGATTGCTATTGAAATTGCTTTTGATAAAGGTTGGAACTCTGTTTGGTTGGAATGTGACTCGGTTCTAGTAGTTAAAGCATTTTCATCTAGTAAGTGGTTCCATAGAAACTCATAGAAAGATGGCTGCATTGTCTTAGTATCTCTCATAATACGAGGTTCGTGGTTTCTCATATTTACAGAGAAGGGAATTCTTGTGCTGACGGTTTAGCTAATTATGGGTATTGGCCTAGTCCCCTCGTGTTTCTTTGTTTTTTCTCCTTTTTTTTTGGAATAAAATGTTGGTGTGCTGCAAATGATTAGTGAGGTTTGGGGTGCCAACCTAGTTGGGATTCCTCTCCTCATTGTGATGCCTTTGCATGTCAATCTTGCTTTAAAAAAAAATATAAGTTTAGTTATTCAGTTTAACTATATTTTCCTGATTTGGGTATTTTTTTATAAGTTAAAAACTTTTTGTTCGTATTGGTAGTTGAAAGACTCAATATGGCATTGAGAGGTAAAGTTGTCAATTTAGCCCAACCAACCTCATTTAGCCCCGACCCACATGGGTCAGGGACAAAAAACCGATATCTAGAAAAGCCCATTATGCTAAAAAACTCCCAAAGCACTGTGGGTCAGTGACAATCCATGGGCTTTAAATTTTTGGTTATGATGTTAATAGAGAGACCCAAAATGATAAAGTGCTTGCTTGGTTGAGATTCTGGAAGGTTTAAAATCATGTTTTCTTATAGTAAAAGTGATTTATGGAATCTGAAAGTGTTTGTTTTAAAATTTAGCTTCCAATAAAGTTAATTTTGGGTTAGATATAATTGATTTTAGTGGAAGCCAGAATTTATAGCTTTTCAGTTATGTAGAATTGATTATGGTTGAGACTCACAAAATTCTTTATAGTTACACATCAAAAGTGATTTTACTTAATCAACCAAATATAAATCATCAAAAGTGTTATATTGGCATATGCCTCATGGAAGAAAGCAACCTAAGCAACTAACTTCCAACATCTACAAAAGCTATTGTTTCCTCTTCCTCTTATGTAATAAAAACTACAATTTTGAAAACCAAGTCTCTTCTCTCAATCACCTAAACCCAAGTCCATATTTTCCAAAATAGCAATAGTTTAATTTTGATGCTTTTTTATACTGCGTATCAATCATAGATTGTCATATATATGTGATTTTAAGACAATTATGATAAGAGTCAAACTTTTTAATGTGGTGAGAATTTATAACTTATTTACCAACCAAAAAATAATATTAAAGGATACACAAGAGGTTCTTCAATCCTTATAAGTTACAACATAATCTTAAGTCCGGTTATACATTGATAAATACATTCCAAAGGATCCATACACCACTCCAAAAATAAAAAGTACACACCAACAATTTTTGCTCTAATTCAAATCTAAGAGCCCGTACTAACCAATTCAGCTGCATCTCATCCTTTTGGTCAATACATCTAAAAAAAAAAAAAAAGATTGGACTGGGTTGTCCATAAACAAACTCTTGATGAAGTTGGCTTGATTCTTTTGCTGCAGTTCCTGCTTCAATACATCCTTGACCTTTGCAGATACTCCTGTAAGGCAGCATCATTCTGCAAAGTGTGACAAAGAGTTTGTACCAATAAGCAAGTTAATTACTTAATTTGAAGCCCAGGTCTAAATTAATATTACTTGGAAATAATGTCAAAAAAGGAACCATGATGCAGTTAACTTCAAACACAGATTAAAATATGTAATTCCAAGTGGACTGAGATGACATGTTAGACTATTTCAATAATGCTACATACTTACATTTATACGCACCTCGTAAATCCATCCTAACCTGAGAAATTGAGGAAAATGAAGGATGAAAAAAAAATTGGTATGCACAAAGGGAATCATATCAAATATGGGTTATTAGCATGTTTCCTTCATAGCTTTTCTTATTTTTCTTTATTGTCTCTATGTAAATTGCCTACTCCCGTACCACATTCACATTTAAACTTGCCAACATATAAAAATACCGTCCTCCTCCTAATTAACAAGTACTCCATTATATAAAATTAGGTACAATTATATACAATTGCGACCATAATTGAGGTTGCATCGGCCACATTTTCAAACAATTAACTGCTATTACATAAACAAAAGATAATTTTAATTGTGTCACATTCGCAGTTTAAAATCATTAAACTCTCACATCTATTTAAGGGTAGATTTGTAAATAATAAGATGTGACTAGTAATAATTAATCAGGAAAAATTATGTAGATCTGATATGTGTGCAAGCATGTGAATAACATTATTTCTAAACTTAAAAGGGACTACACATGCACACTTGAAGACTTATTAAGTTTTAAACTTCACTTACAAAGGGTGGAAATACACGTTTTATCTCGATTTTCACATCGCCACATATAATGCAGCAAATTCCAATTTCTTCATACAGTCTATAGTTGTGTGGACAAACTACATTGGATTTTTTCTCTTTCTCGGCAGGAATGACAACGTTTGAATCCTGATTTGATAGTAGAACAGAATCAGCTTTAGAAAACAAGATTAAAAAAATATAGATGTAAAAAAAATGGAAGACATGCATGAAATAAAGAGATGGAGGAAAATCAATTGTTGCACCTTTGTTTCCTCAAGAAGACATGTTGTCATTGCCTCTTCCATTTCTTGCCACAACTTATCCATTTCAGAAAGCTCTTCCTCTTCGACTCTTTGAGATGTTTTTTCTCCTTCATTATTTTGCCCCATGTTGCTTGTTTTCATCCACGGGTCCTTAGTCCTTGCCTCCTCTTCTTGAATCGGTACTTTATTACTATTCTTTAAATATGAATCTATCATTTCTTTATAGGCATTTACATTTAAGTCTCTATCTCTGCGAGCTCTTCCTTCATCATAATTTCTTCTGCTTCTTGATGACGTTGAGCGATATCTTTTCTTCCCATTACTTTTTCTAGAATTTAACCCTCCCAATCTTGGTTCAATATCCATATCATCAGATATATGAAGTGATGTGATGTGACTTCAGATCTACATAGGTATTTTCCAATTGTAGCATATATCTAACATGAAGTCGTTCACACATATTTCTCCAAGCTTGGAAAAGACTGTGACCTTACTTTGATGTCAAAATTCAATGCTTTCTTCCAGGCTATGGAATTGATTAAAAATAATAGGGAAAGAAGATCAACAAAACATTGTTAAACTGCTGCCTTTTCCCCTACAAAACAAACCAACAAAAACATCATCTAATGTTGTATCAGTAAAAAGATGTCTGAGACATTCTAACATCTGAAAAATTCAGAGCTTTGGTTCGTAGCTATATCATATATCGATCATAAAAAAAATTTATTATACCCACTTATGTATATGATTGATTTCAAAAATGAGTTTTCAAAAAGAATTTGAAGTCTTTGTTGCTGTCAAGGTTTAAAATTGCGGATCGTATCATGTGATGCGGTCGCAACATCTCGATTGCGGTGGCCACCGAAACTGTATCGGACCGTGTTACGGACATCATCAACCACAATATGGCCACATCAAAGCGCAACAACCACAACTTTGACACAACCGCAGTTTAAAAACCTTGGTTGCAGCATAACATAATGTGTGAAAAGTTTTCAGCTTTTAGATTTGAAGAGGTGAGGTGATCATTCTCTTAATCAACATAAAATGATGACTTCAAAGTTCACATGCAGATTGAGTGTAACCACCTACCATGGTCATTAATTGATCAATTATTTTCCCAAAAAAAAAACCCCAATAAATATGCATATTTCACAAAGCAAAAAAACCGAAGTGAAGTGGGGTGGGGCCTTACCTGCAAAGTAAAGCAGCTTCAATGGAGGAAGGAAAGGAAAGAGTTAGAAAGAGGGTGGAAGACAAAGGAGAGAAAAGTTACTTTTGAAGTGTTTATCTTGACTATGGAGTGAGTGCAGTACAAAGTGCAGTGAAGACTCAAGGCTTCATGCGGATTTATATGACAGATAATGACCGTTTTGAAGATAATCGTGGTTCATGTGAAGCACTCAGATACAACTGGGCTAAAAAAGCCTGAAACTATGCATCCAATGAAATGGAATACATTTAAATTCAAAAATGTAATACATTTAATACTAAAAATGTATTACTATATTTTCTTAATAAATAATAGAACATTAAGTGACATTTAAGGTTTTAATAATGCATTCAGTGCTTTTTAATTTTTATTTCATTTTTGCAATTTTAAATAATTATTTTTTTAATCAATTTTAAATAATTATAAAAAAATATTTTTTAAAAAGAAATGTAGAATTTTATTCATTTAAAATATAAATTTAATTGATATCTGTGGTCAGTGAATAATTTTTACACTGTCAATCAATCATAAATTGTGTCATCGTTATTTTTTTTACTCTAATCTAATTTCCTAAAGAGTCACACATATGATAATTTACGTTTAATCGACAACATAAAAAAACTTTATAATTACTATATCAAAATTAAAATCTTAAAATATTGTAAATTGAGGAAAAATATAAAGTAGTTGTGTCCCTCTTTCGTTAGCTAAAGTGTATTGACATCACAATATACTTTAATTAACCATAAATGGTAAATATACCTTTACGTTGTCACTTTATATAATTTTGCTCCCTTTAGAAGAATTTTATCCTAAAATATTAGCTAAACCACCACATTATATACTTTGTGAATTTTTGTTATTTGTATCGTCACTAACGTTAGGCTGATGAAACAAGAGAAATATAGTAGCTTTATCTCTATGTTTTTATGAAGAATGCTAACTAATGCCACGAGGGTACTAGTTACAGAATTAATAAAATATTTTTTTATTGAAATTTGATGTATTTAATATTTTAAGGAGTAACATACTTAAATTAATTTTTTTTTTCAGATTCCATAACAAATGTTCCAAGGGCACTGGTTAACAATACATTTTTTATATTACCATACATGACAAGGAAAGTCATTTTCATTAGGATCTTAATCGTGATATTAACGTTAAACGTATACTTATAAAAAGGTCATACAGTACTATAGAAGGAATCCCATCAATAGGATCCCAAATATGTACAAATTGAGAAAGTATAACAAAAATACATCAAAGGACTGAACAGAAAATGCCTCACCAACTCTCAACACCATCGGTCCCCTCTCAAAAGTACATCAAAATCCTACCACACACCTATACATGCCTAACTGGACAGCACTGGCATGTACCATCACATACCGCTACCCTAGCTGTCACCCTTGAGTCGGGACGGTCCCACAACTCCTCTGCTGCTGGTCGAAGAGCTCCTCCCAGAAGGCCTCTAGAACAGTCGTCGGTAAGCTCTACTGTCTCTAGACGACAACCTGTAGGGCATAGAAACAACTGGTCTAACATCTAGCCTCTGTGGCACCTCTAGGGCAAGCATATGATCAATGTCAGGTACAACCTGATCATCCTCCTATGATGGTGCAAGCATAGGTACTGGCGTGGGTGCGGGTGCTGGTGTTGGAGCTGGTGCTGGTACAGGTGCCTCAAAAAGTACCAGAATGGGAAATGGTACCAAATCTGGCATCGGTGGCATAAGAGGTATCGGCACTGTCGGGAATCCAATAAGAAAGGGAAACGTTTGGCCGGCTTGAAAGATCCCAACCAAACCGAATGGAGTTCACTCTCCTAATCTGGTAGTCACCGAGACGGAACCCGTATACACAGCAAATTGGGTGACTGGGTCCACGAGCCACCCCTACTCGTCCACAAACTCAAACTCAAAGGTTCCGTCAGGGGGAACCCCACCGGTTAGGTCATCCAAGGATGATCCCAATGCGCCATCAATGAAGTCCGGGTCTACACGTAACAATATAGAAAACGGAATACAAAAGAAAGAAGAGCTGGGATAAGAATACATCTAATATCAGCATGGAAAGGGTTTAGCAACATCTACTCAATAACAGCACACAAAACATGCATCACCATATATATATATATATATATATATATATATATATATATATATATATGTCAGGGGGAACCCCACTGGCTAGGTCATCCAAGGATGATCCCAATGCGCCATCAATGAAGTCCGGGTCTACACGTAACAATAAAGAAAACGGAATACAAAATAAAGAATAGCTGGGATAAGAATACATCTAATATCAGCATGGAAAGGGTTTAGCAACATCTACTCAATAACAACACACAAAACATGCATCACCATATATATATATATATATATATATATATATATATATATATATATATATATATATATATATCTGTGTGTGTGTGTGTGTGTGTGTGTGTGTGTGTGTGTATGTATGTATGTATGTATGTATACATACATACATACATACATACATACATACATACATATATATATATATATATACAACCATCCTCGAAACATATTATTTTCCTCTACCCTTCACCATGATGTAAATGCAATATGTTTGATAACGTGGCTGCCACCAATATGTCAATCAATAAAACGACGCATCTCCAGAATCCCCGGTGCACATCCTCATCTGCGGTGAGAATGCCCATGCAAAGCAATGGCACTATAGTTGCACAACACACGCCGGTGCACACCTTGGTTCTCTCGCGAGGGTGCTTATGCAATGCATGAAATATAGCTGCAACTCAAATCACTACAAAAAAAAGGTTATTTAGTGACCAAAAATAGTGACCGAATTTGTTGGTTGCTGTTTGCGACCGAAATGGCGACCGATTGTAGGATCTACATGAAACACTGGTTATAGTTGATACTGCAACCGAAATAGCGACCGAAATAAAGCATAGTAGAGTTATCGGTTGCTATTCCGATCGCTAACTAAAGGAAAGTAAAAGTCAAAACTTGCTGACTTTTTAGCAATCGAAATGGCGACCGAGTTAAATGCAACGGTTAAATTTTGTTTATATTTGCGATCGATATTAATCCGGTAGTTAAACGGAGCGTAAAAAAATTAAAATAGAGGGTGTTAGCGATCAATTTTAAATCGTCGCTAAATTTATAAATTCAAATTTCAAATTAACCCATTTAGCGACCGATTTAGCGACTGAATAATTCGGTCGCTAAAAATAAAATCCCTAAATCCAACAGAACCCCATTTCTTCCTCACTTTCGCACCGATCATCTCCTTCTCTCTCACCATTTCTCTCTTCGTCTCCCGAGCTCCGGCCACCACAGGACGCCTTGAGCCACCACCGTCATCCACTCTCCTCCAGTAAGCTCTCATATTCTCTGTCTCTCTCCATCCCCCTCTCTCTATGTCTCATTCTCTCTCTCTCTCTCCCCATTTCTCAGGTTCTCCTTCATCTTCCTCCTCCGACCACCACCACCACCACCCTCCTCTTCCATAGGTAAGCTCTATTCTTCTCTCCTCTATCTCTCTCTATCTCGCGTGCTCTCTCTTGCTCAGTTCTCTCTCTCTGTCCAAGTTTCTCTCTCTTTGTCTCTCTCAGGTGCTGCCACCTCCTCCTCCTCCGACCACCACCATCTCAAGGGGCTCTGTTCATGCGGCCACCACTGATAAGCCTCTGGCTCATCTAGTTTTATAACTAGAAAAAAAAACCATGGTTTTGTGCGAGTTTAATCTCATTTTCGCCCAAATTTGGATTTAATTGTCCTCAAGCAACATTTTGAGTCTCTTAAGTAGTTTTTAGGATATTTTGGATAACTTGGAGTCAAATAAAGCCTTCATTGCTATTTTGTATTTTCAGGTTAAAGAGAAGAGCAAAAAGGCAAGGCCAAACACAGTCAGAAGCCATCACGCCCAGGCCGTGACACTGGTCACGGCCGTGATGAGCCAGTCATGAAGATCAGAAGGCATCACGGCCCAGTCGTGATGTCCATCACGAGCGTGATGAGGACCACCCTGAAGGACAGAGAGCATCACGGGCTAGACGTGACGGAGGTCACGGCCGTGACAGGCCAACCCCTATGGACAAAATTGATCACGGCCTACCCGTGATGAGCATCACGGCCGTGATGCTCTAGAATTTGAAAGCGCGCCTTGGCAGAACACGTCACAGCCTGGCAGTGATGGCCATCACGACCGTGACGCGCACTTAGTCTATAAATACCAGCACATAATAGAGCAGAAACAGAGTGGGGAGACCTGGAGCAGACTTGGAACCCTAGGGGGCGACGGCTAACCCTAAGGGGACGTTCTCTGAACAAGGGGCTGCGGTGATGGCTGTGGAACCTTTCCATGGAGTTCTTCTTCTCCCTTTTCTCTATTGTTTTTCTTTTGGTTTTCTCTGTTATTATGTATAGCTAAATCCCCTCCTTGTTAGGGTTAGATGTAGCTTTTCTGAACTCGGTTGTATTTGATTTGGTTTCAATGCAAGTTTCTATTTCTTTATGAGTGTTTGATTATATGCTTAATGCTTTCCTTAGTTTGATTGCCCTTGGGATGATTTGTTGCTTTGATAGAAAATTGACAGATTGATGTTAAGGCATGCTCATGAATCAAATGCCAAGTAGTTCATGAACCTAGACATAGGTCTTGGGGTGCTTGCAATCTTATAAGTCTTGATTCTTAATGCAAAATCTCAGATTAATCCACCTAAGACATTAGGGTTTAATTTGGGGTTTTAGGCTCAATCCACCTAAGACATTAGGGTTTGAGTATTTAAAAAGGCTTTATTGTCATAATTGAATTAGGACTTGTGTTGATAACCATTTCATTGCAATTAAGGGAGGATTAGTGTAGTCTAACCCTGACAATCTTAACCACATTTCTGTTGCCTCCCAAGTGTTTGATAAAATACCCAAAAGACCAAAAAGATTTTACTGTTTCTTTATTTTATGTTTTGATCCCTTCATACCATAGTTTGGTTTAGATAGTTGTTGAGTTTGTGAATTGGTAATTGGCAACCGATCCCTGAGGACGATATCCGGTCTTACCACCGTATTACTTGAACGACTAGGTACTCTTGCCTATATTAAAAAGTCGTGTCAAGTTTTTGGCGGCGTTGCCGGGGATTGGCTTTGCCAATATCAGTAGTAACAAAGAAGGCAACTAATGTAAACATTTTTATTTTATTTTTCTGTATATATTTGATCTCTTTCTTTTGTTAGTTTTGTATATATTTGAATTTGTGTTTCTTTAATCTTGGGCCTTATTTGTCTGTGAGGTGGAAATTGATTTGACAGGATCATGGACTACAATTGTTATCATCCATCTGATGCAGAAATTGAGATGTCTGAGCTACAGCTGCGGGTAGATATGCTACAATTGGCCTTGGACATCCATCAAGTGAGAAATACGTTGTCAAGGGCCACAGTCTCTCCTCCACCATTGGTAGGCTATTCTGCATGGGGAAATCAATTTCCCAACACTTCCACTCCATGGTGGGGGAATCCTCCAAACAATGCTTGGATTGATCAAGAGGAACATTGGGAATCTTCCGCACCTTCATATCAACAACAACCATCTCAATGGTATGATGAGCCATCACCGTTGGAAGTTTCATGGGAGAACTTCAAATCCGAAATCACAGTCAATTTTGAGCAACCTATTCCAGATGGTCGGTCTCACTTAGAGGATATTTTGGAGAACTTCATGGTAACCACAATGGAAAGTTTAAAAAATCAAGAAGATACCATTCGTAGTCTCGAGGTGCGTATTGAGAAACTCTCTAACCAACTATCCGAATTGCCAATTGGGAACTTGATGGATGATGATGAAGTTAATGCAATACTGTATGATGATGAAGATGATGCCATAATGGATGAAAAGGAAGATGAAGAGGTGGGAGCAACCGAGTCAAGAAGAGAAGAACCTGTTTGTGAGGACATAGTTGCACCATCTCCCATTGAACCCTTGACTGAAGAGATTGAGTGGAAAATGCATTTGGAGGACATCTATTTCACCATGCTTGAGGATGATGAAGAACTTTTGGAATTAAATGATTCTATTGGCTCATATGCATGTGTTGATTGTGATGGGAGAAACACTTGTGTGGTTTGTGCAGAGATTTCTGCATATATGGAAGGTGATGGATTTGGTGATTCGGTGAATGAAGATTGTGTAGAATCCAAAGCAGCACCAGTGATCCTCTCGACTTGTTTGCCACCTCACACTATGAAGCAACCAAGGATAGAGTTCAAGCCTCTACCTGAGAGACTGGAATTTGAATCTTTAAATATGAAGGCACTATGACCAGTCCAAGAGGTTGAACCCCATTTTTATTGGGAAGACTTTGTTGACAAAGAGGTCATCTTTGACCCAATAAGGAGTGAGAAGTTCGCCACACTTGGTGAGGTCACCATGATTGTCAAGCGCTCACTTTCGTATTCATGCTGCATGCCAGGGGATCCGGGAGGATCATGTTACGCTTTGAGCATTCCTTGACCGCTGTATCACAGGCAGTGGGATCCCGGTGGAACCGCCTTCATGAGTTTTTCTAAACCTTTTTTTTTATAATTATCTTTGCTTTGTTTTTCTTTGCTTCGAGTCTTATTTGTGTTGATTGTTGTGTCGGTGAGCTTGATGGATTCTAATTAAATCTAGCATAGATTGACTGCATGATATTTGTTGACTGTTGATGATTTCCCCCTAGGTTTTGAAAATTGAAAATTGATCCCCATGTGAAAATTTTAAAATTAAATGTTGAGATATTTTGTTGTGATTGCATTAATTATAATAAGTTTGGGGTGAAAGGATGCACACACTAGGGATTGAATCTTGGCCAAACAATTTGCGAAAAATGTCCAGGTGAGGAATTTGAGCCTCCAACATGTTTTTAATCGTGTGAATCACTTTTAAGTTTCACTTTCCCGGATTTGCTTGAATCTCTTCATGGTTTGCATGCTTATGTGTTGCATCAAATGATTTAGGCAAGTTTCTTTGAAATAGCTACTTGGCCTATAAAGAACCATCCCTAATGCATGTTCCATAGTTAGCCACATTGAGCCTAATGAGCCTATTGTTTCTTGATGACCTTAAGTGATAAGCCAAAAATCCGTAAAAACCATGTTAACCCAATCTTAGGATTAGGAGAGCATGGATGCCTAGCAAGACAAAGGTAGAAGGAAACTAAGTTGGGGGTGGCTACAAGGGTCTGATATGTTATTTTGGGTTGAGAAAAATAAAATAAAATAAAAGTTATACCCAAAGGCAAAAAGAGAAAAAGAAGAAAAATGAAGAAAAATATGCCAAAATAAAAGGGGCAAAATAAAAGGGTGTCAAAGGAAAAAGGTTGTAGCCACCCAAAGCGTCAAAAAGAAAAATGGAAAAAGGAATTAGAGTGAGAATAATTGTGTACAAAGCTTCATGCCCTCTTAATTCCTAGGGATGTAAAGCCTAGTACCTTTGAATATCCTACCTTTAGTCAGGCCCCATTACAACCTTTAAAATACCTTTTGATGTTGCATGCATGTTTTCGTGGGAACCATTTTTGAGATGAAAATCAAATTCATGGGAAGTGCTCTTGAAATTGAAATTGAGTGAAAGTTGATAACCTAGACACTTGAGCGAATGAGTGAAATACTAAATGCCCTTGTGAGGAAGGCCATTGTTTGAAATTGGTGATCTCCCTTTTGTGTGTAACTTGGATCCTCAACTTAGATTACTGATTGCATGAATGATAAGATTCTCTTTGTTTAAAGTAAATGAATGTGGGGATCACATTGTTGCAAAGGGGAAAACATTGAAGAAAAAAATTGTATTGCTAAAATGGCATGAAGTTTGTGTGAAATTGATTGAATCCGTTAAGCTTGCCAAGTGTTGAGTCTTTTTGAGTTTTAGTTTGCTTGGGGACAAGCAAAGTTTAAGTTTGGGGTATTTTGATAAGCCTCTGGCTCATCTAGTTTTATAACTAGAAAAAACCATGGTTTTGTGCGAATTTAATCTCGTTTTCGCCCAAATTTGGATTTAATTGTCCTCAAGCAACATTTTGAGTCTCTTAAGTAGTTTTTAGGATATTTTGGCTAATTTTGAGTCAAATAAAGCATTCATTGCTATTTTGTATTTTCAGGGTAAAGAGAAGAGCAAAAAGGCAAGGCCAAACACAGTCAGAAGCCATCACGCCCAGGCCGTGACACTGGTCACGGCCGTGATGAGCCAGTCATGAAGATTAGAAGGCATCACGGCCCAGCCGTGATGTCCATCACGAGCGTGATGAGGACCACCCTGAAGGACATCGAGCATCACGACCTAGCCGTGATGGAGGTCACGGCCGTGACAGGCCAACCACTATGGACAGAATTGATCACGACCTGCCCGTGATGAGCATCACGGCCGTGATGCTCCAGAATTTGAAAGCGCGCCTTGGCAGAACACGTCACGGCCTGGCCGTCATGGCCATCACGGCCATGACACGCACTTAGTCTATAAATACCAGCGCAGAATAGAGCAGAAATAGACTGGGGAGACCTGGAGCAGACTTGGAACCCTAGGGGGCGACGACTAACCCTAAGGGGACGTTCTCTGAACAAGGGGCTGCGGTGACGGCTGTGGAACCTTTCCATGGAGTTCTTCTTCTCCCTTTTCTCTATTGTTTTTCTTTTTGTTTTCTCTGTTATTATGTATAGCTAAATCCCCTCCTTGTTAGGGTTAGATGTAGCTTTTCTGAACTTGGTTGTATTTGATTTGGTTTCAATGCAAGTTTCTATTTCTTTATGAGTGTTTGATTTTATGCTTAATGCTTTTCTTGGTTTGATCGCCCTTGGGATGATTTGTTAATTTGATAGACAATTGACAGATTGATGTTAAGGCATGCTCATGAATCAAATGCCAAGTAGTTCATCAACCTAGACATAGGTCTTGGGGTGCTTGCAATCTTATAAGTCTTGATTCTTAATGCAAAATCTTAGATTAATCCACCTAAGACATTAGGGTTTAATTTGGGGTTTTAGGCTCAGTCCACCTAAGACATTAGGCTTTGAGTATTTAAAAAGGCTTGATTGTCATAATTGAATTAGGACTTGTGTTGATAACCATTTCATTGCAATTAAGGGAGGATTAGTGTAGTCTAACCCTGACAATCTTAACCACATTTCCGTTGCCTCCCAAGTGTTTGATAAAATACCCAAAAGACCAAAAAGATTTTACTGTTTCTTTATTTTATGTTTTGATCCCTTCATACCATAGTTTAGTCTAGATAGTTGTTGAGTTTGTGAATTGGTAATTGGAAACCGATCCCTGAGGACGATATCCGGTCTTACCACTGTATTACTTGAACGACTAGGTGCACTTGCCTATATTAAAAAGTCGTGTCAACCACCCCCACAGTCTCCTCTGATCAGTTTTGTCTCAGGTTAGGGTTTAGGGAATGATTGATGATTATGTCTCAAGTAATCAACAATCACACTCTTTGCCAATATTAAACAAGCAGACCATTAATGAAAAGACTTGGTCCATTGATAGTATGAAACATGATTATTGATTGTATGACACTTATACCTTTTCTAGACTATATTGATTGATTTACCTATTCAGGGAACTAGTGATTGGTAAATGCTCTTAAATTGGGGGGTATTTTACTGCTATTGTAAACCCTCTTTGAATGTATTTTTTATTTCATTTTGACTGAAACTCGGTACTGTGAATATAGCTGCTTGAAAATGTACTTGACTGAAACTAAAGAGATAGTGATGCTATTGCGAATGTAGCTAGTGTGCATTTTTTATTTTCATTCGTTTTATTTTATGCAACATAATTGTATTCACTATTGACTAAAAAATGCTCAATTTTCAAGTATTATTATACTGGTCTTGATACTAAAATAAGAGAACTTGTGAAAACTTGTTATGCTTGTTTGTTTAAAAATACTAAATTTTCAAGTATTATTATAGTGGCCTTGATACTAACAAATTAGAGAACTTGTTAAAACTTGTTATGCTTGTGTTTGTGTTGTTTCTTTGTTACACACTTCTCTTTAGCACAAAGCATGCTGAAACTGATATTTTTATATGAGAGCTGGAGGGGGGTAGTAATCACATGGAATCTTGGATAGAACCAATAGAAAACCAAACTTAATCCCTTGTGTGCAGTGACTTGAAAAATAGATTTGCCAACTTTCTAGATTCTTACACGCAATGTAAAGCTCATGCTTTTGAACCATCCCTTGTGTTTGATCTTTATTATGTTTTCCATTTTGTACATGTATTTTATTGGTTAAGGTTTTAATTCAGCATCTAACAATTAATGAAACAACACCAAATATCTGAAAAATGGACTTGTACATTATGAATGCTATATGAAGTTACTCATGTGCCTTCACCTATATAGTTTAAGTTTTGAGAGAGTTATGATTCATGATTTTGAAAAACATCGCAAACAAAACCGATAATTAAGAGAGTGAGTTGAGTCACTAGTGCAATAAGTGCTTTTTACGTAAGTTAAAATTGATTTTATACGTCAGAATATTGTCTGAGGTAAATACAGCTGACGTTAATAGTTAATATTTTAACGTCAGTTGTTTAAACAACTGACGTTAAATATAAAACTATTAACGTCAGTTCTTTAACACAACTGACGTTAAAGGTTTAAATTTTAACGTCAGTTGTTTATTGTAACTGACGTTAAATGTTTTAATTTTAACGTCAGTTGTTTATTGAAACTGACGTTAATAGAGTGTACTGTATATTTTATAAATACTATTAACGTCAGTTGTTTGATACAACTGACGTTAATAGAATTTTTTTTAAATTCAGTTTTAAAATATCACTCCCCTCAGCTATCCCTGCATTCAGTAAATGTCCCAGTAACACAGAATATCACACACATTACAGAATTGCAAACACTACCCTAAAATTTCAATATTAACAAAAAGAAAAGAAATATACAAAGGAAAAATGGGGGGACTTAAAACCAAAACCCATGTATAGGAAAAACATAACTATCTACAATTATATATATATATATATATATATATATATATATATATATAAATATATTAGTCTCTAATGTCTACAAACAAAACTACCAATCTAAGTATATATATATATAAATGTTATTAATTAGTTTCTAAAGTCTAACAAAAAAACTATTCATCTAAGTATTGCGGAGGTATCTTGTCAATTCCTTTTTCAGCCGCATACTTGAAGAAGAATTCTGCCAAGCGCATCCTCAAGTCTCTAAACTCATCTTTTTGAAGAGGCGATTGGTTGTTAAATGCCTACACACGTTCAAATAATAACAAAACATTAACGCAAGTCATCACCAAAACTATAATATATAATTTAACAAGTTGTTTAAATATTACCATCCTCCATCCATCCGTAGGCGCTTACGGGTCCTGCGAAGGCCCCATAGTGTCCTCTCGTGCATGTGGGCCATCCGACTGATCCATATGTATGCCTGTTCAGAAATAATATATATTTATTAACATAGGTTATAACTAAAAATAAATACAGAAGTATAAATAAAAATAAATGTATACTAAGTTTAAACTACCTATATCAATATCCCTTCGTGATGATCATCACGAGTGGCATGTACATCGTCCACCTGTGTCACCTCGATTATAGTAGGCATGTTTGTTGAAAAAGAAGGAGTCTCAAGAATATCAAGATTTGAATCTTGTTTTTCATCACTACCATTATACATGCTTTTTCCTTGGAGAACCACGGACAACCTTTTGTTAGAAGGATCAGTGATGTAGAACACTTGTTTTGCTGGGGAAGCCATTATGAAAGCCTCATTTATATGCCCTAACTTGTTGAGGTCAACCAATGTGAACCCCAATTCATCGGTTTGTACACCACCGTTACTATCAACCCACTTACATTTAAAAACCAGCACCGTAAGCTTAGTGTAATCGAGCACCCAAATATCTTCAATATAACCAAAGTAAGGTGTCGGTGCTATAACGGGTTTTGTGTCCTTTGTACTAGAGAAGTGCATTGCTTTGGCCATGATCATAACCCCACTATTTTGCATGGTACTCTTGTTATCTTGTTCCTTTGTATAAAAGTAAAAGTTATTGATGTCATTGATCCGCTGTCGTACACGGGTCCAAAAGGAGTGAGTACAAAAAAGTGTAGTTAGGGCACGACAACTCGAGTATCGTATCTCAAGGACTCTTGTATTATTATTAACCTATTTGTCGATTTGGGGGGGGGGGGGGGGGGGGTAGATTCAATGAGAGAAGAATTGATTAAGAAAACAGTGTAATTAAGTGATTATCAATAAGTTGAAACGATTAATCTGCTGTTTTAGTTTCCCAACTATCATTGATTCACATAAATTCCATGCCCTAAGCGGATTATAATCTCTTTTCGATTGTAGCAGCAATTAGACAAGCGCAGTTGACACTACGAGATATATGTTCCTAATTTCCGAATTAAGCAAACGGAGTGAAGCTCTCGTGAATTAAGCAAACACGACAAACACACGCGAATTAAGCAAACGCGATCAAGGTATAGGAACATAGAATCATCGAAATTAATCAATACTTACTCTATACAACTTGAATTAAGCAAACAAGGTATACAGCATAATATTGAAAGAGATAAGCAAACTGATCGAGAATTATGGAACCTCAAGTGTCGGTGGAAACCGATTACAACAGACTAATCCCTGATGATTAGTTCTCCATCAAAAACATAACAAAGACGTTGAAATCAATTGTAAACAGTGAAAATTTTGTCTGATTTGCGTCTGCCCTGGTGCCTTTTATAAATCAGGATTCGCGTCACGGCCGTGACCAATTCTGCCAAGGGCGCACATTCAAATTCTGGTCTGTCACGACCGTGATGCCCATCACGGCCAGGCCGTGATCAATTCTGTCCATGGGTGCTGATCTGTCACGGTCGTGGCCTCCATCACGGCTAGGTCGTGATCAATTCTGACTTTCAGGGTCTCCTCATCATGCTCGTGATGGTTATCACGGCTGGGCCGTGATGATTTCTGGTCTTCAGGGACTTCTCATCACGCCCGTGATGGGTATCACGGCCGGGTCGTGATGCTTTTTAACTTTCATGGGCAGCTCATCACGGCCGTGACCAGTGTCACGGCCTGGGCGTGATGGCTTCTCCTTCAAGTGTCCTTCCCTTTTTGCTCTTCTTATTAACCTGAAAATATGAAATAGCAGTAAATGCTTTATTGGACTCAAAATTAACTAAAATATCCTAAAACTACTTAAGAGACTCAAAATGTTGCTTGAGGACAATTAAATCCAAATTTGGGCGAAAACGAGGTTAAACTCGAGTAATTAGTACAAAAGCCATGGTCTTACTAGTTATAAAACTAGTCGAGCCAGTGTTGGACGAAAATCTGGGCAAGTATACCCAGTCGTGCAAGTAATACGGTGGTGAGACCGATATCATTCCCACAAGGATTGGATGTCAATTACCAATCCACAAATTCAGCAACTATCTAGACTATTTAGAGAATTCAAAACAAACAAAACAAAACGAATAAAATCTTTTTGTATTTTTATCGAATACTTGGAATGCGAAAAGGGTATGTTGGGATTAAACTTCACCAAACCTCTGCCTCATGCACTACCAGGACTAGATACCTCCCATTCATGCTTCAAATATTAAAATCAATCCACTAAATTACTCAAGCCCCGATTCCTCGGATGACAATATCTTCTGGCCTTAGTGATTGCTTGAGGACAAGCAATTGAATAAGCTTGGGGTGATTTGATAGTGTGATTCCACATCATAATTCCTGTACATTTTCTCATGCATTTCTCATATAGTTTAGGCATATTTGATTTGATTTTATTAGTTTTTACCTTGGATCGGGTGAGGCGGTTTCTTGGTGTTGTTTTGCAGGAATTTAATAAAAAATGCTCAAGATTGGCCATCATAGAGCTTGGATGAAGACAGAGCTTGAAAAGTGAAGAAAATGACCCAGGCAGAGCACATCACGGCCTGACCGTGATGGGCATCACTGCCGTGATCGAGCAATAATTGAGAAGAAAGAAGGCAAAAGTTAGAAGCTGTCACGGCCTGGCCGTGATACCCATCACGGTCGTGACATGTTAATGGAGCCAGACCCCCTCTTGGCAGAATTTGTCATGGCCAAGCCGTGACGTCCATCACGGTCGTGACAGATCATTTGGTGAAGGCAGAAGCTATCACGACCTTCCCGTGATGAGCATCACGGCCGTGATACTCCAATATTTGAAAGCGCGCCAAGGCAGAAAGCGTCACGGCCTGGCCATGATGGCCATCACGGCCGTGACGCGAATCCTGATCTATAATGGAGCCGTGATGAGCATCATGTTAATGGAGCCAGACCCCCTCTTGGCAGAATTTGTCATGGCCAAGCCGTGACGTCCATCACGGCCGTGACAGATCATTTGGTGAAGGCAGAAGCTATCACGACTTTCCCGTGATGAGCATCACGGCCGTGATACTCCAATATTTGAAAGTGCGCCAAGGTAGAAAGCGTCACGGCCTGGCCTTGATGGCCATCACGGCCGTGATGCGAATCCTGATCTATAAAGGAGCACGAGCAGAACAAAAGAAAAACAGTTTTTGAACCCTAAAATACTCTCTCTGAACCAGGGGCAGTGGCACAAGGATTCCATGGAGTTTCTCTTTCTTCTCACCTCTATTTCTTTTGTAATGGCTATGATCATGAGTAGCTAAACCTCCATTGTTGGGGTTAGGTGTATCTATTTCTGAATTCTCATGTATCTGACTTGATCTTGTAATACAGTTTTTACTTCTTTATTGAGTGATTGATTTCTATGCTTAATGCTTGTTGTGGATAGCACCCCCATGACTTGATTAGTGTTTTGATATGCAATTGGAAAATTCGTATTAGAACCGGAACTGAGATCAACCACCTAGTAACCCTTGCGTCTAGGAATAGAGTTTGGTTTACTAGTAGTCGCGTAATCCCTAATCCTAATGTAAATTCATTAATCTAGGCCATCTAAGGAATTAGGGTCTATTAGTGGATGGCTCTTGTCATCCGAGGAATCGGGGCTTGAGTAGTTTAGTGGATTGATTGTCATAATTGAAGTAGAAACTGTTTATTAGTCATGTCATTGCATGGGGATGAAGTTTAGTGAACCTAATCCCAGCATTGTTCACATATTTGAAGAATCCTTTTAACTGCCTCCCCAGTGTTCGAAAAAATCCCACAAAGAACTTTTCTCTTTATTTTGTTATTTTAGGTTTAGATCTTATTTGGGCTTGGTATTTATTATCGAGCTCCCTTCAATCCAAATATCCGCTTAGATAGTAATTGATTCGGTACGTGTTAGTACTTGTCACAGCCCTCGTGGGAACGATAAACGGTCTCACCACCGTATTACTTGCACGACTGGGTATACTTGCCCAGATCCGTCAACAGGTAGTCCGAACAAAACTCAATAGCTTCTCCTGCAACATACCTTTGAACAATAGATGCTTCCGGACGATGAGGATTCTTCACGTACCCTTTCAAGATCTTCTTGTAGTGCTCAACTGGGTACATCCATCTGTTGAGTCACCTGCAAGTGTACCGGATCGTCGCAAGTAATAAAACACGGTAAGTAATTACCGAGGTCGAACACAAGGATTGGGCTACCAATTCTACCAATTCGCAAGAAATCCGATAAGTTTGGCCAAGTAACAGCAAGCGGTTGTGGAGAGAGATAAAATAGGATCGCAATTCAAATTAACAAATCAAATAGAGAAATAGTCTTAAAATCTGGAATTAAAACATCTAAGGTCACAAATCCACCTACCCAATCATGCATAGTACCCAAGTGATGATGATCTCTCCCTAAGTTCAATTACAAAGTCAACCAGGACCCCCAAATTCTCCTATTGACACTGCCGTGCTCAATAGGACGTATTCAACAATTGAATTAATTACTTACTAAGTCTCATAACCCAATCGCCAAACTCTATTAAATCTGGTTCCTATAAGGTTGCACCGATCTCCTATTAACTCTCGTGCAATATTCAATCAATGATCCCAATTCAAGTTCTAAACGCGAATTGCCTACTAAGCCTCATCAATGTTAACAAGTCAATCAGGCATGCATATGATCAACGCAATAAATTCATAATTGGAAAACAATAATTGAGACAAAGGAGAGAAACATGCATCACATTGAATCTACACCGTCATGGGTGGTTTCATTGATCCCTTCGACAAGGGGATTAGCTCCTCATGCTTGTAACAACACACAAGCAATCGGAATTCATTATGATTGTATAAAAGAAAAAGAAAACTGGGAGACGCAGCTCCAGAAAGACAAGGATTCGTCCAAAACGCTCTAAAACAAGTGGGTAACAAAAAGTTATTTCCATCTGCCCTAAAACAGCAATTTGTAGATTTCAGATTCTGTGCACGCTCGCGAGACGAGTAGCCTCTCGCGACGCGAATATTAAGTTTTAGCTCCATCTGGATTTGAATGCTCGCGAGGCGAGGTGGTGTTTCGCGAGGTGAGACAGAGAAGATGACATTTCTGGCACAATCAGACCTTCAGACTCGCGTGGCGAGATGGTGATTCGTGGGGCGAGACAGAGAGGGTGACATTTGCTGTTCAGGCTGGTCTTCAGGCTCGCGTGGTGATTTCCTGTTTCGCGAGGAGAAACCTCCAGAATTGTTTTTCCACTATTTTATTCATTTTCCTTGACTCTAAGAGCTTCACTTTTAACCTGAAACAATAAAAAGAAACAAAAACCGTAATTCTACTCAAAATAGACTAAAAACTACTAAAAAATACATAAAACGAGTCAAATTCTAACTTAGGAACAAAACGAGGCCAATTTGGGAGATTAGCGAGGTTGATTCTCCCAATTAGGCACAAAATCTACCCCTTTTTTAGCTGGAAACTAGATGAGCCAGAGGCTCATCACCATCTCAGAAAAACCGGCCCACATAATCTAATCTCCCTCACCAAATGAACAATTAAGTGAACCATTATGTCGAAAAAGGAAGGAGGAAAATACATCTCCAATTGGCACAAGATTGTAGCAGCCTCAACTTCCAAGTAATCCAACATACATGGGTCAACGACTTTGCCACATATAGAATTGAAGAATGAGCACAATCGAGTAATGGCATGTCTCACATTTTTTGGAGCAATACCACGAATAGCAACGGGCAGAAGTTGTTGCATCAAGATGTGACAATCATGAGACTTTAAGCCAACTAATTTAAGATCACTAGAGACAAGCCTCTTCATATTTGAAGAGTAACCATGTGGAACTTTGATGCCCTGAAGACACCCGCAAAAACTTTATCTCTCTTTTTTTGACAAAGTATGACATGCTGGCGGCAAATAAGTCCGCTTACCATCCTCAACAACGGGAGCTAATTGCTCTCGTATACCTATAGCAACGAGGTCGAGACGAGCATTCACACCATCCTTTGTCTTGCCCTGAATGTTGAGAAGCGTCTCGATCACACTATCACACACATTTTTCTCCACATGCATCACATCAATGCAGTGTCTAACATCAAGCTTACGCCAGTATGGAAGATCAAAGAATATCGACCTCTTCTTCCATATGTTTTTCTCAACTGCTTTACTTTTCTTTTTGGACTTGCCGAATATAACATCGATTCCCTTTACCCTCTGATAAACCTGCTCTCCAATTAAGGTCGCCGGAGCTTCTTCTGTCTCTTGGCATCCATTAAAAGCTTTTTTCATCTTACGATATGGGTGATCACGTCTAAGAAATCTCCGATGCCCAAGGTAAACCGTCTTCTTTCCATGATGCAACTGAGTGTAGCATGTGCCTTCTTCACATATAGGGCATGCTTTATGCCCCTTGACACTGTACCCGGACAAGTTAGCGTATGCTGGAAAGTCGTTGATGGTGCAAAATAACATGGCACGAAGCTTGAAAGTCTCATGAGAATACCCATCAACTACATCAACACCTTCCACCCACAGCATTTTCAAGTCTTCAATCAAGGGACTTAGATAAACATCTAAGTCATTTCCGTTGCTTTTGGGCCCAAAATCATCATAGACAACATCATGTATTTGCGCTTCATGCACAACCAAGGGGGCAGGTTGTAAATTATCAACAGAACAAGCCATGAACTATGAATACTACTCATGTTACCATAAGGATTCATTCCATCCGTAGCAAGTCCAAGCCTTAGGTTTCTTGGCTCATCGGCGAAATCCAGAAACATAGTATCAATATTCTTCCATTGCATAGAATCGGCAGGATAACGAACCTTTCCATCACGTTTCCTCTCATCATTATGCCATATAAGATTCTTCGCATCTTTCGCATTGGAAAACAATCGCTTGAACCTTGGAATTATTGGAAGATACCACAACACCTTCGCAGGAGGACCCTTTTTTCTCACATCATCAAGATCATCATCATCATCACCACCCTTCACTTTGTATCGTGATAACCCACATTTGGGGCAATCGTGATTGTCTTCATGAACACCGGTGTACAATATGAAATCATTGGGGCATGCATGTATCTTCTTATAGTCCATACCCATCGGACACAATACCTTCTTGGCCTCATAGTTACGGTCAGGCAATGTGTTGTCCTCTGGAAGCAAGTCTTTCAACACTTCAAGCAATTCCGTGAAGCTTTTATCGGTCCAACCATTTCTCGCCTTCACACAAACCAATTTTAGCACCGCTGACAACCGTGTATGAGTAGTACACCCTAGATAAAAAGGCTTATCTGCATCACCGCACAACCTATCATACATATGAGCTCGATGAAAAGATTCTTGTCCAATATCACGGATCATGTCCTCTACTCGATCATCCTCCATATCTATGTCAACGTCCTCACTTTGGGTGACACTTGCCGTACTACTCAACAACACATCACCATGCCATATCCATCTTGTATAACTCAAGCAAATCCCATCACAAATCAAATGAGTACGTATATCCTTCACCATACATTTTCTCGTATTCAAACACTTGACACAAGGACAACAGAACATTCCATTACTATTAGGAACATTCCTTTGAGCAAATTCTAGAAATTCTCCCACCCCCTTCAAATACTCAGTACTAGTGCGCTTACAAACCATCCAACTACGATCCATAACTAGATAGGTTCTGTAGATATACAAAACATATATCCAAGGCGTTTAAAAATAATTTCAAATTTACACAATTTTCAGGTTTCTTAAGACAAAAGAAATAAGCAGATAAAGATAAATTAACAAAACAGAATTCCAATGAGCAATATATTGTTGATGTCACATGCAACAAGCAACTCTAAATTTCTTCCCATTTTGAAATAGGTCATGATAGCAGAAGATAAACAAGAGAAAACACAAAACCCACGACCAGAAATAGAAACATTCCAAACAACTCAAACTCACAGTTTCAAGTTTCAACTACAGAGACTACAATTTCAACATACACTCAAAACCAAAAATAAAAAAATGTTCCCTAAAGACTCACCAGAAATAGGTGCTCGCGTGGTGGCCAACGTTCGATGTGGTTACTGAGAGCAGATGGACAAGGAGAGTTAGTGCGCGGGAAGGGGAAGAGAGATGTCAAGTTATTGCAAAGAATGAGTGGGAAAGACAGAGTTAGGGTTAAGAGTGTAACTCACAGTGGTGGCGAAGAAGCCCTCGCGGTGGTTGCGGTGGAGATGAGCTCGCGATTAGGGCAGAGTGAGAGTGAGAGTGAGAGTTGAGAGTGATAGTGAGAGTGAACGTGATGAAAAGAGAAGAACAGAGACGTACAGAGCGAAGTGAAGAAGACGCGCGGGTGTAAACGTTATAATCAAAAACCAAAAATAAAACAACATTTTACGTCAGTTGTTTGTAACAACTGACGTTAAAGGTCATTGATTTAACGTCAGTTGTATTAAACAACTGACATTAAAAATAAATATTTTTTATTTATAAACACTTTTAACGTCAGTTGTTGAAGACAACTGACGTTAAAAGTGTATCTGCAAAAACATTCATTTCTTTGACTACCGTGCTACTTACCCATGACTACTATGCTACTTTCCCATCCACATTGTAACTTAATCCTCTTAATGAGCTTTAAGTTTATAGATCAGTTTTCAAGAAAATCAGCTAGTCTCTCTTCTCTATATAAAGAACCATTCTTCTGTATCAGTATGTATTACACCCCCTCTTTTTTCCTCTATATTTCGTGTGTTTTCTATTCCTTCTCAATATGGCTCTATCATATTTGAGATTTTGTTATTTCTTCCTATACCTAGACTTAAAGGTCTCTGTCTTAATGGTCAAAAAACTTCTGAGGTTGAGTAAATCACGTAACATGGATGGTAAGGTTGGGTGAATCACGTAATGTGATTCCCTCACTTTATTTCATCCCCATCATCCCTTTCACTCTGCTTTGGCAGCAAGTGACTGTGGATTCGAGATGATGCATCAAGGAATTCAAGTGAGGGAGGAGATGCATCCATTGGAGTTTCTGAGGACGGGATTGAGAAGAAAATGATGTTGAAGCAGAAACTTTTTTATATTTTAGGGCTATGTTGCAGAAATTTTTTATCTTTTAATCTTGTAATTGTAACTTATGAATCGCTTCAATGAGATACGATTTGATTATACATATATAACTTGTTTTATGTTAAGTGTTTATTTATTTTAATTTACACAAAAATTTGTTTACTAATTCAAGCTAATTAATTAAGATTGAAAATAAACTTTTTTAAAAAAAGTTTAGAAATAAACTGCACTATATGGAGTGACCTGCGTTAAGAGTGACAAAAGGGCATTTCAGATAAGGATATAGGATTATTTTCGTTCACTATTTATTTAATCAAGTAAAAATCACACTTTTAACGACAGTTTTATAAACAAGTGACGTTAAAAATAAATATTTTTTTTATTTTAAAAACAATTTATATATCAGTTGTTGAAGACAACTGACGTTAAAAGTGTATAAGTTTCTACAAAAAAACATTCATTCCTTTGACTACTGTGCTACTTACCCATGCACCTTGTAACTTAATCCTCTTAATGAGCATTAAGTTTATAGATCAGTTTTCAAGAAAATCAGCTAGTCTCTCTTCTCTATATAAAGTACCATTCTTCTGTATCAGTATGTAATATAGCCTCTTCTTTTCCTCTATATTTCGTGCGTTTTCTATTCCTTCACAATATGGCTCTATCATATTTGAGACTTTTGTTATTTCTTCCTATACCTAGACTTAAAGGTCTCTGTCTTAATGGTCAAAAAACTTCTGAGGTTGAGTAAATCACGTAACATGGATGGTAAGGTTGGGTGAATCACGTAATGTGATTCCCTCACCTTATTTCATCCCATTTGTCCCCTTCACTCTGCTTTGCCAGCAAGTGACTGTGGATTCAGATGGAGCATCAAGGAATTCAAGTGAGGGAGGAGATGCATCCATTGGAGTTTCTGAGGACACTGAGAAGAAAATGACGTTGAAGCAGAAACTTTTTTATATTTTAGGGCTATGTTGCAGAAATTTTTTATCTTTTAATCATGTAATTGTAACTTATGAATCGTCTCAATGAGATACGATTTGATTATACATATAACTTGTTTTATGTTAAGTGTTTATTTATTTTAATTTGCACAAGAATTTGTTTACTAATTCAAGCTAATTCATTAAGATTAAAAATAAACTTAATTAAAAAAAGAAGTTTACAAATAAACTGTACTATATGGAGTGATTTGCGTTAAGAGTTACAACAGGGAGATGACAACGAAAGAAAGATAGGAATGAGTAATACAATTATTTACGTCAGTTATATATTTAATTGATGTAAAAATCACACTTTTAACGTCACTTGTATAAACAACTGACGTTAAAAGTGTTAACAATTATTGCAAATCACTTTTAACGTCAGTTCATTACACAACTGACGCAAATAGTGATTTATTATTTATAAAACTGGCACCGCCTTATTTTTAACATCAAACATATGGTCAACTGACGTAAAATGTTCCCGTATATTACATTATTTCCACTAGTGAGTGGTTCAAGATTCATGAGTACATTGAATTAGTTGCAAAGTGACAATATATGAGAGCCTTAAATGTTAGTTTCTTAAATGTTAGTATTTGACAGGATTAATTTTATTTATGCATTATAGGTCATTGATCTATTTCTCGTGAGTTGACACCGAGTTCCTTCGTCCCCTCTCCATCTCCACAGGTAATCAATTGGTCGTAATGGCAATTTGCTGAAATTTTATATTACTAACTTCAATACAATTAAGTTGGCTCTAAGGATATTAATTTGCTTTCATATTGTCTTATTATATTTATCAGATCCTGATCTTCTTGTCTGCGGCTCCTCCCCTTATCCTTACTTGTTTTTGCATTTTGTCGCACAGGTAAGTTCTCTCAATACTCTCTTTTAAGGTTCTGCTTTGTCTAAAAGGTTCTGTGAGACACCCCGATGTGCCCCATCGTATTATTACATTAAAACCTTAAGATTTATTTACTTAATCGCGCGCTTACTGTTGAAAATACGTAAAAATTAAAACTTAATTAATAATCATATAACTTCTACAAAAATAAAACACACCAAAGTTGTAATATATAATTACACACATGTTTATTTATTACAAAACCAAAACACTGTTAAGGGTACCCTCTCAGTAGGATCCCTCACAGGTATAGACTTCACTACTGAACGCACTGTCGCGCACGCGCTAAAAAGCGAGCGGTTTGTAAAAATGTAGTTTAGGGAGCGACAACTCGAGTATCGTCTCACAAGGACTCTTGGGTTGCTATTATCAGAAAAGTCAGTTTTTGGGGGGTTGGTTTGAAATTAAATAAAGAAAACAAAGCAGAAACAGAGCAATAAAAACAAAGCAGTTTAAATGATTACCAAATAAACTAAAGCGATTAACCTACCGTTATCGGTTTCCCACTATCATCGGTTCATGTAAATTCCAAGCCCTAAGCAGATTCTAATCCCCTTTCGGTTGTAGCAACAATTAACAAACGAAATCGCTACTACGAGATATATGTTCCTATTCCCGAATTAAACAAACGGGGTTAAGCCCTCATGAACTAAGCGAACATGAACAAACACACGCGAATTAAACAAACGCGATTCAATATAGGAACATAACATCACCGAAATAAATCAACACAACACTATACACTCCTGAATTAAACAAACAGAAATATATAGCATAGTTTTGAAAACGGAAAAGCAAATAAAACAGGAATTACAAAACCTCAAGTGTGACTGGAACCCAATCACAGTAGATTAATCCAAGGAGACTAGTTCTCCATTACAAAGGAAAAACAAAGCACTAAATCTAATTCTACTGCTGCAGCCACAACTGTGAAAAGAAAAGAAAAAGAGAAGATCATCCCCCTCTCTCTTGCTCGTCCCTAAAACAGACTTAAATACAACTTTCTGGATTCCGCGGGCTCGCGAGGCGAGCACACCTTCGCGAGGCGAATAATATGAACAGTCTTTAGTGTTTGGCTCTCTCGCGAGGCGAGACTCTTCAAATTCCAAATCACACAGCCATGACCTTCAACATGGGTAAGCCGTGATGGTTTCTGGTCTTCCAGGGGTTGGATTACTCATGAGGCGAGTCAAGTATTCGCGGGCGAGATAGAGAGGATTGCATTTTCACGACACGATCACGCTTCGGGTTCGCGGGCGAAAGACTCAGAACTGCTTCTTTTTATTACACGAAAACAAGAAATAGCGAAGTAAGTGCTTTATTTGACTCTAAATCAACTAAATTAACTTAAAAATACTCTAGATACTCAAAATGCTGCTTGACGACAATCAAGTCTAATTTGGGTGAAGATGAGATATAATTAGCACAAAACCACGGTCATACTAGCCATAAAACTAGAAGAGCCAGAGGCTGATCACTACAGACATACTTAGAGGAAATATAAATACTCCTTAGACACACTGGCCATAATATCTATACTCTAATCGCCATGAATCACAACTCGACCACCAGCATCGGGTTCGTAAGGAGTTCCATCTAACTCCTCAGTAATTGGTTCCTCCATCGGATCTTCTCGTACGATCACATCAGAAATAAAATACAACACGTAGAAAGATATAGGGAATAAGAAACAGTTATATCATCAAAAAGCGGAAAAGAGTAATAGTAAATTATAAAATAACTGTCACAGACAATCAACATACATAACTATCAAATCATCCTCAATTCACTATATCCTCCTCTACCATCAGCCCATGCAACTAAAACTTTATACTGATGTGGCCATCTTCACTCCTGTCACATTAGTCAGTAGTCCAGAACGGTCCAGTACCAATAAATTTCGAACGCATCAAAGACTAAACCAATATTAGTCTAAAATGGTCCAGTGCCAATAACATACGAACTCGTCAAGGAGTATCAATCCAGAACGGTCCAGTGCCAAGAACATACGAACTCGTCAAGGAATATCATTCCATAACGGTCCAATGCATGCGAACTCGTCGAGGAATATCATTCCATAACGGTCCAGTGCCAAGAACATGCAATCACGTCAAGAACTAAAGAGTATTACAATAGTCTACCTCGGCATCCACATCCGTAAGGCACTCACCCGCAATATCCGATATCCCAAAATAGGATATCCTGACCTCATGTGTTCCACTCACACGACTGTGAATAACAATTCCTCGATAAATGAATCTCCCTAAATTACATCAATAACAACCTAGTGCCTCAACCTTCCATCAAAGTCTCAACACCTTTTTTCTCATAGATAAAACCACTTAATTAGGCTAGGCACCTCTAAATCACCTTTATTCTCTCACCCAAACAATTATACCTTCGAGCAATATATATCTTTCCTTAGCATCATCTAAGCATAGCATTAAACCTAGGCAGATCATGCATAACACATTAATCAACAGAATATTCCAACATCTCAATATCATATAAGGCAATTTATCACAACCAACTCGTAATAATCAAACCAAATAAATAACAAAGCCAGACTCTGTCACGGCCTGACCATGATAGCCATCACAGCCGTGACACACAACAAACATCCTCAATATCATAAATATTCAAACACCGCAATAATACGTCACATGCAGATGGAATATCTCAACCAGCGTATCATAGTAAATTTGATAACATAAAATCAAACATCCTCAAATACTTAAAATCAACTTAATGTCGATAAACCTACAATCCCCGAATCACCATTGGTTTTACAGAAAAGGTTTCCAATGGGATTTTGGTCTTGTCGATTACTCGACTACTAGTAGGGTTTAGGTCGCTGGTCGCGCTGTCGTGCACGCGCCAAAAAGGACGAGCGGGTTTAAAACTGTAGTATAGTGCGACAACTCGGATGTCGTCTCTAAGGACTCTGAGAATATTACTTTTCACAAAAATAAGTTTTTGGGGGGGGTTTGGATTGGAATGCAATTAAGAAACACACAAAACAGAGCAATCAAAAACAAGGCAGTTGAAAAGGGATTATCAATAGTCAAAAACAGATTAATCTATTGCTCTTGATTTCCCACTATCATAGGTTCATACAATTTCCATGCCCTAAGCAAATTCTTATCCCCTCCCGGTTGTAGCAACAATTTACAAACGAAACTACTCACTGAGATACATGTCCCTATTCCCGAATTAAACAAACGGGGTTAAGCCCTCATGAACTAAACGAACATGAACGTACACACGCGAATTAAACAAACGCGATTGATTATAGGAACATGATATCATCGGAAATAAATCAATACAATGCATTATACTCTGAATTAAACAAACAGAAATACAAGGCATGGCATTGAAGAGGGAAAAGCATACAAAACAGGAAAGTATAAGAATCTCAAGTATGTGGAAATCAATTACAATAGATCAATCCTAAGAATTTAGTTCTCCATAACACAAACGAAATCACAGAGAAAAGTGTAAAAAGAAAATGGAGAAGCAAGAGTCTTTACAAAATGTTCGAAACAGACCTTTTATACAAATTCAGAATCCAGATGGCTCGCGAGGCGAGCACCCTTTCGCGAGGCGAATTTCATGAAGAGTCAGCAACCTTTGGCATTCTCGCGAGGCGAAGTGACTCTCGCGAGGCGAGGATATGAAGAGTTTTCTCCTTACGCCCGTTATGGCCATCAGGGCCTAACCGTGATGATCTCCGACTTCCGGTTCGCGAGGCGAAGGAATACTCGCGAGGCGAGACGCTTAGACTTCAAAACTGCCACGGCCATGACCTTCAACACGGGCAAGCCGTGATCGTCTCCCGACTTTTTCAGGTTTGCAAGGCTCGCGTGGCGAGACCTTCTTCGCGAGGCGACCCGGAGACTTAGCAATTTCTTGGAACAATCGAGGCTTCGGGTCGCGTGGCGGCGTGTCCTTCGCGGGCGAGACCTCTGTTCTTTATTTTTCTAGCTTCTACTTACCTGAAAACAAGGAAGTAAGCATTAGTGTATTATTTTGACTTAAAACTAGCTAAATTAACTTAAAACTACTCTAGAGACTCAAAACCTTGCTTGAGGACAATCTAATCTAATTTGGGTGAAAACACGATATAATTCGCACAAAACCCTGGTCATACTAGCTATAAAACTAGATGAGCCGGAGGCTTATCAAAATACCCCAAACTTAAACTTTGCTTGTCCCCAAGCAAACTAAGACTCAAAAATCAAAAAGTCTCAAGACCTGGCAAGCTCAAAAGATTCAATCAACATTGCACACATTCAAGCAACTTCAAAGACAATTTTTCTTCATTGTTTCCCCCTTTTCAAACAGAGCAATCCCCACATTCATTGATTCCAAACAATTGAGAGTTTCATCATGAAAACAATCAGAAATCTAAGCAGGGAATCTAAGTCACACACAAGAGGGAGATCACCAAATCCAAACAACTGCCTTCCTCACAAGGGCATTATTTGTTCACTCAGTCACTCAGTTTATGTCAGGCTAACAACTTGCACTCAGTTTCACTTTTCAAGTACACTTCCCAAAGATTTGCTTTTCATCTCAAAATGGCTCCCACAGAAAACAAGCAAGCAACATCAGAAGGTCTTTATTGGGTTGTAATGGGGCCTGGCTAAGGGTAGGATATACAAAAGGAACTAAGCTGAAGACCCTAGGAACTAAGAGAGCATGAACTATATTTACACATAGAAGTTCACTCAAGCTCCTTTCTTTATTTTTCATTTTGCTTTGGGTGACTACAACCTTTTTATTTCTTTTTGGCATTTTTTTTTTCACTTTTATTTTTTTTTCTGTTTTTTTTTTCTTTTTCTATTTATTTTTTTTTTCTTTTCTTTTCACAAATTTTTTTTTTTTTTTCACAATTTTTTTTTTTACATAAATTTTTTCTCAATCCCAAACAACATGTTACACCTTGCAGCCACCCCAAACTTAGTTTCTTGCACCCATTCTAAGATTACATGCTCTCCTAATCCTAAGATCGGGTTAACATAGTTTTCCAGATTTTTGGGCTTATAACATTAGGTTATCAAGAACTAATAGGCTAATAGGCTCAAAAGGGCTAACTAGGGAACATGCAATAGGAATTAGTTTATTCAGGCCAAGTAGCTATTTACAAAAAAAAACTGCCTAAATCATTTGCTACTCACATATAATCATGCAAACCAAAAAGAGATTCAATCAAATCCAGGGAAGTGCAACTTGAAAGTGATTTTCACACATTTTAAAACATGTTGGAGGCTCAAAACCTCACCTGGACATTCATGCAATTTGTTTGAAAGAGATACTATCCCTAGTGTGTGCTCCCTATCACCCCAAACTTATCATTCATCATGCTATCATAACAAAATCCCAAAGTTCAGTTTTCAATTTCACATGGGAATCACAATTTTTTTTTTTTTTTTTTTCAGCCTAGGGGGAATCATCACTTATCAATCATGCAAGCAATCTGTGCAACATCAATCAAAATCTAACAAACTTGCCAACTAAAAACTCAACACAAAAATGCTCCTGAGCTTCTCAAATTATTCAGGAGCTTTATTCAAAGAAAAGAAAAACTACAACTAGTTCCCTCCCCCACACTTTAAACATGCATTGTCCTCAATGAACAACAAAATTATACAATCAGAGTGAGGGAAAGGAAAAGAAACTCCCTGATCAAGCATCAGTGTAGGTTGGAGCATCCAAAGATAGCTCCTCAACATTAGCATCCGAAGGGTCAGCAGCCTCCACACCATGGAATGGCTTCAACCTTTGTCCATTAACCTTGAAGGTTTTGTTGGTACCTGCATCCTTTATCTCAACTGCACCATATGGAAACACATTAGTAACAACAAATGGTCCTATCCACCTGGACCTAAGTTTCCCAGCCATCAATCTTAGGCGGGAATTAAACAATAAGACTTTCTGACCCACTAAAAATTCTTTCCTAACAATCATTCTATCATGAACAAGTTTTGTTTTCTCTTTATACATCCTGGAGCTCTCATAGGCTTCAAGCCTAAGCTCCTCAAGTTCTTCTGCTGCAATTTTCTCTCAACACCGGATTTCTTCATGTCCATGTTGCAACATTTTATTGCCCAATATGCTCTATGCTCAACTTCCACCGGGGAGGTGACATGCCTTGCCAAAAACTAGCCGGAAGGGGGACATCCCTATAGGTGTCTTAAAAGCAGTCCTCTCGAGCCCACACGGTCGTCTTCCGGAGCGGCTCCATTCCCTCTCGTTTGGCTGCACCATCTTCTCTAGAACTTGCTTAATCTCCCTGTTTGATATTTCTGCCTGGCCATTTGTTTGGGGATGGTAAGCAGTAGACACTCTATGTACAACCCCATATTTTCTGAGTAAGGCCTCCAAGGTTCTGTTGCAAAAATGTGTGCCCTGGTCACTGATGATGGCCTTGGGTATGCCAAACCTGCAAAAAATGTTGGACCTAACAAATTTTGAAACAATCTGAGCATCGTTAGTTCTAGTGGGGATTGCTTCCACCCACTTTGAAACATAATCTACAGCTAACAAAATATATACAAAACCAAAAGAAGGGGGAAAAGGACCCATGAAGTCCATCCCCCACACATCAAAGACCTCACAATAAAGCATTGGCTGCTGGGGCATCTCACTCCTACGAGTGATTGCCGGGCCTGTTATTTGACATTCCTTACAACTCTTATACACCTCATATGAATCCCTGAAAATTGTGGGCCAGTAGAATCCGGAGTCCAAGACTTTTCTTGCTGTCCTTTGAGGTCCAAAGTGTCCTCCAACTGGAGATGCATGTGAGAACTGCAGGATGGACTCTGTCTCATGCTCGGGTACACACCTCCGAATGACTTGGTCACTGCAAAACTTCCACAGATAGGGGTCATCCCACACATAATACTTTGCATCGCTCTTCAGCTTGTGGAACTTTTGTCTACTTGTACCTGCAGGAACAACACCAGCAACTAGAAAATTTACAATGTCAGCAAACCAGGGGGTTACCCCATACATATGTAACAATCGCTCATCAGGGAAATCATCTTGGATGGGAAATGTATCCTCATCCCTTGCTATCCTACTCAAATGATCTGCTACCAGATTTTCAGCTCCACTTTTATCCTTTATCTCCACATTGAATTCCTGAAGCAAAAGCATCCACCTGATCAGTCTGGGCTTAGCTTCTGGCTTCTTCAGCAGATATTTCAAAGCTGCATGGTCAGTAAAAAAAGTCACCGTAGAACCTAGCAAATAAGACCTAAACTTGTCAAGTGCAAATACAATAGCTAGCAGCTCTTTCTCGGTGGTGGTGTAATTTGCTCGAGCGGCATCTAGGGTCCTAGAAGCATAGTGAATTACATGGGCAACCTTGCCCACCCTTTGTGCCGAACTGCCCCCACAAAGAAAATTTGAGGCATCACACATTAGTTCAAAAGGTAGTGTCCAATCTGGGGGCTGGATGACAGGGGTAGAAGTCAACGCCTTCTTCAGATAGTCAAATGACTCTTTGCACTTTTCATCAAACTGGAACAGGGCATCATTTTTCAGCAGATTTGACAGTGGTAGTGCTATCTTGCTGAAGTCCTTTATAAAGCGCCTGTAGAAACCTGCATGTCCAAGAAAGGAACGTATCTCGCGTACGCAAGATGGGTAAGGCAATGAAGCAATTACATTTATTTTTGCAGGATCCACAGAAATACCCTCTTTGGAAATTACATGACCCAATACTATCCCCTGTTCTACCATGAAATGACATTTCTCATAATTCAGAATCAAATCAGTATCAATGCATCTCTGAAGAACTAGATCTAGACTATGTAAACAACCATCAAAAGAGGAGCCATACACAGTAAAATCATCCATAAACACCTCTATGCAGTTTTCAATAAAAATAGAGAAAATACTAAGCATGCATCTTTGAAAGGTGCCAGGAGCATTACAGAGGCCAAATGGCATCCTCCTATAAGCAAACGTACCGAAGGGGCACGTGAAGGTGGTCTTTTCCTGATCCTCAGGGGCAATATGAATCTGGAAATACCCGGAAAAGCCATCTAGAAAACAATAATGGGACTGACCAGCCAGCCGATCTAGCATCTGATCTATGAACGGCAAAGGAAAATGATCCTTACGGGTGGCCTGGTTCAGCTTCCTATAGTCTATACAAACTCTCCAGCTATTCTGGACTCTAGTAGGCACAAGTTCATTATTCTCATTCCTAACTACTGTCAAACCAGATTTCTTTGGTACAACTTGAACCGGACTTACCCAAGAACTATCAGAAATGGGATAAATAATACCTGCCTGTAGAAGCTTGGTCACCTCTTTCTTTACCACATCCAGAATCAGTGGGTTAAGTCGCCTTTGGGCCTGTCTGACTGGCTTAGCCCCATCCTCCAAAGAAAATTCTGTGCATGCATCCGGGAGGGGCTAATTCTGGAATATCGGCCAATGTCCACCCAATGGCCTTCTTGTTCTTCCTCGAGAACTTCTAAAAGCTTGTCTTCCCGATCGGAGTTGAGGCTGGAGGAAATGATGATCGGCAATGTTGCATCCCTCCCCAAGTAGGCATACTTTAAGTTCTCAGGAAGTGGTTTGAGTTCCAAAGAAGGTGGCTGCTCAACAGATGGTGCATTGGGAGCAGCCATAGGGTCAAGGATTTCTGCTGAGTAAACAGCTTCACTCTCATTATCACTTTCACTATCATCCTCACCCTGCAATGTTAAATCCAAAAACTCAGAGCAAACAGAACATGGGTTAGTGTTAGTGCAGTTAGTACAGGTATATACATCATCAAAACCAGAAATAACAGGAAAATCAGAAATAAGGTCATCATGAGTGTCCTCAATGAGCTCAGTCAGCAACTCTAGGTGGAATACAGAGTGCTCCTCTACTGGGTGCTTCATAGCATCAAAAATCTTGAATTTGGCCACAATACCACCAAACTCCATCGACATAGTCCCATCATAAACATCAATCTTGGTCTTGGATGTCATCATGAACGGTCTCCCCAAGATGATGGGTGATCTACTGGACTGAGTCTCTCCTGCCATATCTAGGATATAGAAATCCGCAGGGAATATCAAATCATCAACTTGCACTAGGACATCCTCCACCATCCCCATGGGTCGGGCACTGGTCCTGTTAGCCAACTGAATGGTAAGACCTGTGTACTGCAATGGCCCCAGATCAAGGTTATTAAAGATGGAGGTAGGCATGACATTGATTGATGCTCCCAAGTCCAACATACAGTTCTCAAACTTCTTATCCCCAATAGTGCATGGGATAGTGAAGGTGCCTGGATCCTTGCACTTTTGTGGCAGTACTTGATTAGGGCCTATAGAAGCAACTCTCTCTATCTTTGACTGGATAAGTGCTGAGACATTCATTCCCAAGTCAACCCTCTCATTAGTCTTCATCTTCCTCTTGTTAGTGCATAGGTCCTTCAGAAATTTAGCATATCTGGGTACTTGCTTGATCACATCCAACAGTGGGATGTTAACAGCTACTTTTCTGAAAACATCAAGAATCTCCTTCTCTTTATTCTCACCACCCATCTTCAAATTTTTCTGAATTCTGTGTGGGAATGGAATGGGTGGTCTATACACTCTCTCAGTTTCAACTTCAACCACAGGCTCAGGAGTAGCCTTAACAGTTTCTTCATCCTTTCCAGAAGTGGCCTCAACAACCTTTCCAGATCTCAGAGAGATGACACTCACATTAGGGTTGGAGGCATTAGGATTGATCACTGGCTGTGCAGGCAGCTGGTTTGTCCCTTGACCTTGTTGAATATTATTCATGGATGTAGCCAACTGTCCAATCTGAGTCTGCAATGCCTGAATACTCGCATCCGTTCTCTGCTGAAACTGTACACTAGATGCAGCCATTTGCTTCACCAAGTCTTCTAATGATGGTCCAGAAGGTGCAGAAGTGGTCACTGGAGGATGATTCTGAGGTGCCATCGGCTGTTGTTGGGAAGAATTCCCATATCGCAGATTAGGGTGATTTCTCCAGCTAGGATGGTACCTATTAGTAGAGAGGTCTGGAATGCTTTGTACCGATTCTCGACGCCTCCTTGATTATAGGGGTTCACCGCATAAGCCTCGAGGTACTTCACTGACAAACTCTTCTCTCTCTGGATCGGGCATGGATCAAATGGATGCTCAGGTGCATTGCACATGCTACATAACTTTGCCGGCTGAACCTTGTCTATTGCCAATTGTCTCACAAATGAAGTCAGCTCATCCAATCTATTCTCAAGGGCGGCCTGGTTAGAAGATGAACTATGAATCTCATGCACACCTCTTGGCTCAACTGAATTCCTTCTTGTAGAGAACTGCTGGGAGTTCAACGACATATTCTCAATAAGTTGCTTAGCAGCAGCTGGGGTCTTATCAACTAATGCTCCCCCACTAGCAGCATCCAACAGATTCCTATCCATAGGCAACAATCCTTCATAAAAGTATTGGACCAGGAGTTGTTCAGAAATTTGATGCTGGGGGCAGCTAGATACCAAATGTTTGAACCTTTCCCAGTATTCAGCTAGTGACTCGTTCCCTTGCCTTATGCCACATATCTCTTTCCTTATTGAAGCAGCTCTTGAAGCAGGAAAATACCTTTCTAAGAACACCCTCTTCAAATCATTCCAAGTGGTGATGGAGTTAGGCTCAAGGTACAAAAGCCAATCCTTTGCAGCTCCTTGGAGTGAAAATGGAAAAGCCTTCAGCTTGATACTGTCCTCAGTGACTCCCTCTGCTCTCGAGGTTGTGGAGCACACAACTTGGAATTCTTTTAAGTGCTTGTGTGGATCCTCACCTGCAAGACCATTAAACTTGGGCAACAGGTGAATAAACCAGATTTTAGTTCAAACGGGGTGTCAGCACCAGGATAAGAAATACATAATCCATTATAGTTGACATCAGGGGCAGCAAGCTGCCTTAATGTCCTCTGGTCTCCCATGTTTTCAAAAGCAGTTTTAAAATTGGAATTACTACTAGTGCTAGCCCGAAATTCCCTACGGAGTGTGTGCAATGTTCTTTCAATTTCCGGGTCAAAATCACACAGTTCAGGGCAATGAGACCTAGTAGCCAGACCAATTCAAAACAAAACAGAAAATAAAAGAAATAAAATAAAATAAAATAAAAAAACAAATTGAGAAAAATAACAACTCAGAGTCCCCGGCAACGGCGCCAATTTTTGTCACTGTGTGCATCGCACGCGCGCCAAAAAGGACGAGCGGGTTTAAAACTGTAGTATAGTGCGACAACTCGGATGTCGTCTCTAAGGACTCGAGAATATTACTTTTAACAAAAATACGTTTTTGGGGGGGTTTGGATTGGAATGCAATTAAGAAACACACAAAACAGAGCAATCAAAAACAAGGCGGGTTGAAAAGGGATTATCAATAGTCAAAAACAGATTAATCTATTGCTCTTGATTTCCCACTATCATAGGTTCATACAATTTCCATGCCCTAAGCAAATTCTTATCCCCTCCCGGTTGTAGCAACAATTTACAAACGAAACTACTCGCTTCTGAGATACATGTCCCTATTCCCGAATTAAACAAACGGGGTTAAGCCCTCATGAACTAAACGAACATGAACGTATTACACGCGAATTAAACAAACGCGATTGATTATAGGAACATGATATCACCGGAAATAAATCAATACAATGCATTATACTCCTGAATTAAACAAACAGAAATACAAGGCATGGCATTGAAGAGGGAAAAGCATACAAAACAGGAAAGTATAAGAATCTCAAGTATGTGGAAATCAATTACAATAGATCAATCCTAAGAATTTAGTTCTCCATAACACAAACGAAATCACAGAGAAAAGTGTAAAAAGAAAATGGAGAAGCAAGAGTCTTTACAAAATGTTCAGAACAGCCTTTTATACAAATTCAGAATCCAGATGGCTCGCGAGGCGAGCACCCTTTCGCGAGGCGAATTTCATGAAGAGTCAGCAACCTTTGGCATTCTCGCGAGGCGAAGTGACTCTCGCGAGGCGAGGATATGAAGAGTTTTCTCCTTACGCCCGTTATGGCCATCAGGGCCTAACCGTGATGCTCTCTGACTTCCAGATTCGCGAGGCGAAGGAATACTCGCGAGGCGAGACGCTTCAGCTTCAAAACTGCCACGGCCATGACCTTCAACACGGGCAAGCCGTGATCGTCTCTGACTTTTTCAGGTTTGCAAGGCTCGCGTGGCGAGACCTTCTTCGCGAGGCGACCCAGAGACTTAGCAATTTCTTGGAACAGTCAGGCTTCGGGGTCGCGTGGCGAGCGTGTCCTTCGCGGGGCGAGACCTCTGTTCTTTATTTTTCTAGCTTCTACTTACCTGAAAACAAGGAAGTAAGCATTAGTGTATTATTTTGACTTAAAACTAGCTAAATTAACTTAAAACTACTCTAGAGACTCAAAACCTTGCTTGAGGACAATCTAATCTAATTTGGGTGAAAACACGATATAATTCGCACAAAACCCTGGTCATACTAGCTATAAAACTAGATGAGCCGGAGGCTTATCAGTCGCCCTACACAATTATCATATTATATACTACTTATCGATTCCGACGATGGGTTGATTCTTTTCCCCACCTGAGTTATCACCGGAAACACGTACACGACGATCCTCGTTATCCCGCCACGAGTTAACACAACCACCTTCATCCAAACAACATAACTATAATTAATCAAATAACAACCATCTATGACACTTTAGGACTAGGTTCGGCCAAGACTTAGAACATAGGTTTAGGGTTATCTTATTAAAGCCATCTTTTGGATCCTAGTTACTAGAGTCTTAACTAACATAGATTACTTATTACAAGACTAAATTTTGAAACAAAATCCTCTAACCTTTAAGGTTAGGGTTTCGGCCAAGGACTGACTTTTAGGGTTCAAAATCCTTAAAATTTCTAATCATGATTAAATCGTGGATTAATGATCCTTGATTAACCTAAATCATGGATTAGTAACTAAACAACTAAAGTTGAAACTCAAAACATCCTAACTCTTTTATACAAGGATTCGGCCTCAACATGTTCATAGGGTTAGGGTTCTTATTTTAATAAACCAACTTGGATTTATTAAGCATATATACTAATAGCTTGATTAACAAGATCATTAATGAAAACTATGAACAAAAACTCTACCAAACCTATTCTAATAGATTCGGCCAAGGCTAGGTTTTTAGGAAAGAAATTTTTATTACATCATGCTCTTAGATTTAGATAATATGCATGATATCAAGAAGATAGAAAGTAGTTTCATCATCATAAGATTTTTCTAGAATTTATCATGATTTTTCAAAGTTCAAGACTTAGAAACTTGAAAATGATGAACACCTATGAAACAAACTTTGAATCAAGAAACTTGCTAAAGAACATAGGCATGATTAAGGAAGAAGATTAGGATTTACCTCTTGAAGATCAATGACAAAGGAAATCCATGAACTTGCTTCACAAATCTAACACTAAAGGACTTATGAATTATAGGGTTTTTTCAACCCAAAGGCAATAGCTAGAAACTAAGTGAAAAGTGAGAGAAGGTATTTATAGAGATGGGCGGCGCCATCTTGGAAGGATCTAGAGATGATGAGTTGTCTTGTTTAAAGGTTTGAAATGCAAATAATTCCTAAGGACCAATTTGCAAAGATTCCAAAAGTATAAGGACTAGTTTGCAATTTGCCAATAAATTGTCATGATGACTCTTTGCCACATTTAATGTGAGCTTATCTTGATTAACTTTGGGCTGATTTTTGTCGTACATATTTTAGGAAAACCCTAGAATGTTGAAGAAGATTTGAGAATGTTGTAGAATAATGTGGAAGATTGTAGAACATTCTAGAACATTCTTGATTCATCCAAAATTTATGAGGGCATCCCCTTCTCCCTCATGGGCTTGCGCATGGGCCTAATATATTTGGGCTTGGATTCATTTTTTTGTGTGGGGCCCACTTAAAGATTTAAACTTAAGCATGACATAGGAAACTTGTATAGTTTCCAAATGGGCTTTATGTAATCAATCCATGGACAAGAAATTTGGGCTTCGTAGTCACGGTCCAATAAGGGTTTGGGAACAAAGATTATGGCCCCAAATCACTTAAAAAAAACTTAGAAACTAACTTAGGAACAAAAGGGTAATTAACCGAAAGTACAGGGACTTAAGCGTAAAATTCCAAAATTTTCACTTTAACCCTGTAGAACCTTCTAGACTTAAAAATATGATTCATCCCCTTGAATCATCTCAAAATCCTAAGATAAACCCTCTATCGGCTCTTAGAAACTTCAAAATCCCCTCCGTCGTCTACCCGATTACGTGTTTCACCCGAAAAATATAAATTATTTTATTTTTTCATAATTATTCTAAAAATACAGACTTGTAGGAAATAAAATAATAATCTTAAGTCTTTCATTCACGAATTAAAATCAGTTCTTTTGAGCAGTATTATTATATTGTCAATGGAATTTGTGGGCCGGGTTTCACCTGACTTTCTAACCTAAATTTTAATCGTAGCTTCCTACATCCAAGTAGGATTGAGTAGTAAACTCTGTTTATTTAAAATAATTTTCTAAAACTCAAATAAATTTATAAACATATTTATATGTACTACTGTTATTTAAAACAGTGAAATACAGGGTGTTACATTACTACCCCTCTTAGAAAAAAATTCCCGTCCTCTGAATTTCTTAACTCAACACTAGACATCATCTTGTAATCTTATCTTAATCTAAAGCTCCAACAATATATTTCTCATCGCTGTTTTTCCCCTAGGTGACAAGGTAGAACTTCATAATGTAATTCATGCTTATATCATTCTATTTATCCTCGAACTTATCCATCACTATATTCTATTCATTGTCCTTAACTTTGCCAACTTGATCTAACATCCTTAAAGGACATAATTAAAACTTAATCCTTCGAACTTATCCTATTATTCCAATTTATATCAAAATCATACATACCGTGTATGAGATCTGCAGCGTGAGGGGGTTCAACTCCTCTTATGGTAAACACTCTCCTAGCAGCTTGAGGTCTAACCATCTGCTGACCGGTTGCAGAAACTCCTCCCTGGGTTCCACCTCTATAACCTCCAGCTTCCCTATTCCCAGCTACCGGTTGCGGCATACCTTTTTGTCTACAATCACGAACATAATGACCTGGTTTCCCACAGTTGAAACAACCAGATCCCTCCTTACAATTCCTAACATGGTGAGGTTCTCCGCATCTGAAACAAACTAGGCCTTGTTGTTGCTGGCTTGTTCCGACCACTTGTGTGGTAGCTACTGGTGTTGGTGCCACTGTCTGCAATTATCTGGCATATGGTCCTTGCCTCTATTGAGAAACCCTATATTCTCTTCGTTGGAGACCTGATCGAATAGGACCTCCACTCCTCTGCTGCCTCTGCTCAGCAGTTTGCCTCGGATCTATGCTTTCTATGGCACTGCATCTCTCCACTAGCTCCATAAAACTTTGGATATCGAGAGATACTATTGCCCTGTGTAGTTCATGTCGGAGTCCTTCCTCAAAACTTCTACATTGCCAATCTTCATCTGTGAATCTCTGATAAAATTATGAATACTTAATCAAAGCCTCAAAACGTGATTCATAATCACCAACCATCCGGTTGCCTTGTTTAAGACTCATGAATTCACTTTCCTTCTCACGTCGAACTAGACGCGGAAAATATTTTTCAAAGAAACAGTTGCTAAACAACTGCCAAGTGATCATTCTGCCCTCAGCATCCAGCAGTCTTCGCTTGCCTTTCCACCAAGACTCTGCTCCTCCAGTTAGCATGAAGGCAACATACATCACTTTCCTATCCTCTCTGCAGTGCATGGTATCGAATATCTTCTCGATCTCTTGTATCCATCATTCTGCTTTCTCTGGATCATAATCTCCTCGGAATTGGGGTGGCTTCCCTTTCAGGAAAGTAGTCATTCCGGCATCTTCAGCTGCTGCAGCTCTCCTTTGGTTTTGTTGTTCTTGCTGCTCTTTGTTTATTTGTAGCAACTTCGTATTCTGCTGTGTTTGTAATAGAGAGGCAGCAGCTATCGTTTCCATGATATTGGGAGTCGCAGATGACTCTCCTCCATTTCCATTAGGATTAACCTCACCATTGTCAGCTCCAATGGTTCCCTCAGGAGATCTATCGCCACTAATAATCGAACTTCTTCTTCCATGAGCCATGATTTTGTAACAGAAATCATCCTCTCTCATCAGTATGAGATATAATACTACATAGACAGGTATATAAATACCATATGCCATACTAATGCTAATTATCACATCGGGTTCGGACACACTACCCAACTTCTAAGCATAGTTAAAATCCGATGTGGACTCAACTAGACACGGCCAGTAACAACATCCTAGACCTCAGTCCGATTAGAATCGAACTGCTCTGATACCACCAAATGAGACACCCAGATGTGCCCCATCGTATTATTACATTAAAACCTTAAGATTTATTTACTTAATCGCGCGCTTACTGTTGAAAATACTTAAAAATTAAAACTTAATTAATAATCATATAACTTCTACAAATATAAAACACACCAAAGTTGTAATATATAATTACACGCATGTTTATTTATTACAAAACCAAAACACTGTTAAGGGTACCCTCTCAGTAGGATCCCTCACAGGTATAGACTTCACTACGAGACATACTTAGCGGAAATATAAATACTCCTTAGACACACTGGCCATAATATCTATACTCTAATCGCCATGAATCACAGCTCGACCACCAGCATCTGGTTCGTAAGGAGTTCCATCTAACTCCTCAACAATTGGTTCCTCCATCGGCTCTTCTCGTACGATCACATCAGAAATAAAATACAACACGTAGAAAGATATAGGGAATAAGAAACAGTTCTATCATCAAAAAGCAGAAAAGAGTAATAGTAAATTATACAATAACTGTCACAGACAATCAACATACATAACTATCAAATCATCCTCAATTCAGTATATCCTCCTCTACCCTCAGCCCATGCAACTAAAACTTTATACTGATGTGGCCATCTTCACTCCTGTCACATTAGTCAGTAGTCCAGAAAGGTCCAGTACCAATAACTGTCGAACGCATCAAAGACTAAACCAATATTAGTCTAAAATGGTCCAGTGCCAATAACATACGAACTCGTCAAGAAGTATCAATCCAGAACGGTCCAATGCCAAGAACATATGAACTGGTCAAGGAATATCATTCCATAACGGTCTAGTGCGAACATGCGAACTCGTCAAGGAATATCATTCCATAACGGTCCAGTGCCAAGAACATGCGAACGCGTCAAGAACTAAAGAGTATTACGGTAGTCTACCTCGGCATCCACATCCGTAGGGCACTCACCCGCAATATCCGATATCCCAAAATAGGATATCCTGACCTCGTGTGTTCCACTCACACGGCTGTGAATAACAATACCTAGATAAATGAATCTCCCTAAATTACATCAATAACAACCTAGTGCCTCAACCTTCCATCAAAGTCTCAACACCTTTTTCCTCATAGATAAAACCACTTAATTAGGCTAGGCACCTCTAAATCACCTTTATTCTCTCACCCAAACAATTATACCTCCGAGCAATATATATCCTTCCTTAGCATCATCTAAGCATAGCATTAAACCCAGGCAGATCATGCATAACACAATAATCAACAGAATATTCCAACATCTCAATGTCATATAAGGCAATTTATCACAACCAACTCATAATAATCAAACCAAATAAATAACAAAGTCGGACTCACACGCCTGGCCGTGATAGCCATCACAGCCGTGACGGATAACAAACATCCTCAATATCATAAATATTCAAACACCGTAATAATACGTCACATGCAGATGGAATACCTCAACCAGATATATCACATTAAATTTGATAACATAAAATCAAACATCCTCAAATACTTAAAATCAACTTAATGTTTATAAACCTACAATCCCCGAATCACCATTGGTTTTGCAGAAAAGGTTTCCAATGGGATTTTGGTCTTGTCGATTACTCGACTAATAGTAGGGTTTAGGTCGCCCTACACAATTATCATATAATCTACTACTTATCGATTCCGACGATAGGTTGATTCTTTTCCCCACCCGAGTTATCACCGGAAACACGTACACGACGATCCTCGTTATCCAGCCACGAGTTAACACAACCAACTTCATCCAAACAACATAACTATAATTAATCAAATAACAACCATCTATGACACTTTAGGACTAGGTTCGGCCAAGACTTAGAACATAGGTTTAGGGTTATCTTCTTAATGCCATCTTTTGGATCCTAGTTACTAGAGTCTTAACTAACATAGATTACTTATTACAAATACTAAAATTTGAAACAAAATCCTCTAACCTTTAGGGTTAGGGTTTCGGCCAAGGGCTGACTTTTAGGGTTCAAAATCCTTAAAATTTCTAATCATGATTAATTCATGGATTAATGATCCTTGATTAACCTAAATCGTGGATTAGTGACTAAACAACTAAAGTTGAAACTCAAAACTTCCTAACTCATTTATACAAGGATTCGGCCTCAACATGTTCATAGGGTTAGGGTTCTTAGTTTAATAAACCAACTTGGATTTATTAAGCATATATACTAATAGCTTGATTAACAAGATCATTAATGAAAACTATGAACAAAAACTCTACCAAACCTATTCTAATAGATTCGGCCAAGGATAGGTTTTTAGGAAAGAAATTTTTGATTACATCATGCTCTTAGATTTAGATAATACGCATGATATCAAGAAGATAGAAAGTAGTTTCATCATCATAAGATTTTTATAGAATTTATTATGATTTTTCAAAGTTCAAGACTTAGAAACTTGAAAATGATGAACACCTATGAAACAAACTTTGAATCAAGAAACTTGCTAAAGAACATAGGCATGATTAAGGAAGAAGATTAGGATTTACCTCTTGAAGATCAATGACAAAGGAAATCCAAGAACTTGCTTCACAAATCTAACACTAAAGGACTTATGAATTTTAGGGTTTTTCAACACAAAGGCAATAGAAACTAAGTGAAAAGTGAGAGAAGGTATTTATATAGATGGGCGGTGCCATCTTAGAAGGATCTAGAGATGATGAGTTGTCTTGTTTAAAGGATTGAAATGCAAATAATTCCTAAGGACCAATTTGCAAAGATTCCAAAAGTATAAGGACTAGTTTACAATTTGCCAATAAATTGTCATGATGACTCTTTGCCAAATTTAATGTGAGCTTATCTTGACTAACTTTGGGCTGATTTTTGTCATAGATATTTTAGGAAAACCCTAGAATGTTGAAGAAGATTTGAGAATGTTGTAGAATAATGTGGAAGAATGTAGAACATTCTAGAACATTCTTGATTCATCCAAAATTTATGAGGGCAGCCCCTTCTCCCTCATGGGCTTGCGCATGGGCCTAATATATTTCGGCTTGGATTCATTTTTTTTTTGTGTGGGGCCCACTTAAAGATTTAAACTTAAGCATGACATAGGAAACTTGTATAGTTTCCAAATGGGCTTTAGGGAATTAATCCATGGACAAGAAATTTGGGCTTCATAGCCACGGTCCAATAAGGGTTTGGGAACAAAGATTATGGCCCCAAATCACTTAAAAAAAACTTAGAAACTAACTTAGGAACAAAAGGGTAATTAACAGAAAGTTCAGGGGCTTAAGCGTAAAATTCCAAAGTTTTCACTTTCACCCTGTAGAACCTTCTAGACTTAAAAATATGATTCATCCCCTTGAATCATCTCAAAATCCTAAGATAAACCCTCTATCGGCTCTTAGAAACTCCAAAATCCCCTCCGTCGTCTACCCGATTACGTGTTTTGCCCTAAAAACATAAATTATTTTATTTTTTCCAAAATAATTCTAAAAATACAGAATTGTAGGAAATAAAATAATTATCTTAAGTCTTTCGTTCATGAATTAAAATTAGGTCTTTTGAGCATTATTATTATACCGTCAATGGAATTCGCGGGTTGGGTTTCGCCTGACTTTCCAACCTAAATTTTAATCGTAGCTTCCTACATTCAAGTATGATTGAGTAGTAAACTCTGTTTATTTAAAATAATTTTCTAAAACTCAAATAAATTTATAAACATATTTATATGTACTATTGTTACATTCTGATTGTGTGGTCCTTGTAATGTGTTATGTGAATTATATATCTTGTTGTTTGTTAGTGGAGAGCTGAGCTCAATAGGAAGGTATCCTGCTTGAAAGGCAAGATGCTGATTGTGTGCTGATAATTTAATATTTATGCATGTATTTGCAATTATGTGTTGTTTGTTAGTGGAGAGCAGAGCTCAATAGGATGTGATCCTGTCAAAAAGGCGGGATGCTTGTTGTGTGTTGCTAATTTAGAAGTTATGCATGTGTTTGACAATTATGTGTTACTTGTTAGTGGAGAGCGAAGCTCAATAGGAAGGTATCCTGCCTGAAAGGCAAGATGCTGATTCTGTGCTGATAATTTAATATTTATGCATGTGTTTGCAATTATGTGTTGTTTGTTAGTGGAGAGCAGAGCTCAATAGGATGTGATCCTGTCAAGAAGGCGGGATGCTTATTGTGTGTTGCTAATTTAGAAGTTATGCATGTGTTTGACAATTATGTGTTACTTGTTAGTGGAGAGCGGAGCTCAATAGGATGTTTGCTACTATATTTTATCTAAGTTTGTATTGAATTATGCTTCAATATATATTTGTTGAAGTATGCTGCAATCTTTATAAGTCAATGGTTTTATTTTCTACTAGAGTTAATTATTAAGTTATGAAAGCCTTAGTTTCTTATTTGAGATTCAATATTAATGAGCATGCATACCTTCTCAGGGTATGCATGCTCATTGTATTGAATCTTGAATTGTCCAAGTGGGACAGTTTGGGAAAAAACCTTTTTCACACTCGTACAATAGTCATTTCCATGTTCAAATGCCTTATATACTTGTTGAAATCTCGGTCTGATGCATTTCCTTTTGTTCTCCTGGTGCATACTTGATCGTGGTGATTTTCACCGTGCTCGAGTCGTGTACTTGGAGACCGATGGGAAATGCTGCTGAAATTTTGTTAAGTATAAGGTATTTGAATAAGGGAATAACTATTATTAGCCGAGTGTGGTAAAGGTTTCTTCTCGAATGGGATAGGTTCACCTTGTCATAAGAACGAGATTGATGGAGTTATTGGAATGCATCGTGATATATAAGTGTTATTGTAGGGTTGTTCAGGCTATTTAATTGCCAGCAATGGATATTCCGGAGAATCGGAGATGGATGCATCGTAGGTTGGATCAGAATAAACGTCTTAGGGAATAGTATAGAGTTGGAGTGGGTGAGTTTATAGAGTTTTTTGTTATCTAGGAGATATTTATACGGTTGGGCGGTGATCATTTGAGGTGTCCTTGCAAAAGATGCAAGTGTCAATCTTTCAAAAGCGTGGATGGAGTTGTAGCCCATCTTTATGAGAAGGGCTTCATGCCGGATTATTATTGGTAGAGTAAACATGGTGAGACGTTACCTAATTTAAACCCGGTTGTGTTTGAAGGTTCGTACTATGGAAGTGGTGACCGGAGGGAAGAATTTAATCCATACGAGCAGATGATAATGGATCATGATGGACCATCGGTTGGTCTTGTACTAGAAGAAGATGTGGAAGAAGATGGTGGAATGGGTTCCCAATACATAGAGGATAATCCGAATCCCAAAGCTCAAAGATTCTATGATATGCTGAGTGTTGCACGATCTCCATTGTGGGAAGCGTGTCGGGAGTACACGGAGTTGTCGATGTGCATTGAATGGTTGAATATCAAATATGACTACAATATGCAAGAAGGATGTTTTAATCGCCTTACCAGGTCAGTGTCCAAGGTGTTGCCAGAAGACAATCGGATGCCTACTAGTTTTTATCATGCTAAGAAGTTTGTGGAAATTTTGGGTCTGGGGTGTTTGAAAATTGATTGTTGCCCGAATGGATGTATGTTGTACTATAAGGATGATTCAGCGGAGAGCATAACATGTTGTCAATTTTGTGGTGCGGATCGGTATAAGACAACCACTAGGATGGGCATTGAGAAGAAGAGGTCGCTAAAAAAGATGTGGTACTTTTCGCTCGTGCCAAGACTTACAAGATTGTAGTCTTCGATGGCCACTGCAGCTCACATGAGGTGGCATAGTGACCATGAGGGGGAGCAAGATGTCTTGTGTCATCCATCTGATGGAGAAGCTTGGAAGCATTTTGATAGGGTTCATATGGCATTTTTGCAAGACCCTCGGAACATCTGATTGGGGTTATCTACTGATGGATTTAATCCTTTCGGGCAGTCTGGAAAAGCATACTCTTGTTGGTCGGTTATCCTGACTCCGTATAATCTTCCCCAGGGGATGTGCATGAAGCGGGAGTTTATGTTCCTAACAGTCATAATTCCGGGTCCATCTAATCCAAAAGGTAAGATTGATGTGTACTTGCAGCTGCTGATAGATGAGTTGACGATGCTGTGGAATGATGGTGTGTTGACATATGACGTATCTTTGAGGCATAATTTCATGATGAAAGCAGCTTTGATGTGGACTATCAACGACTTTCCCGCCTATGGGATGATGTCGGGTTGGATGACCGCGGGGAAGCTTGGTTGCCCAATATGTATGGAGCAATCGAAGGCATTCACGCTTAAAAACAGTCGAAAGATCTCATATTTTGATTGTCATCGTCAATTCCTTCCAGAAGATCATCCTTATAGGTGGAAGAAGAATGCATTCAAGAAGCGTTGTGCAGAGACAACACCGCCTCCACCACGTTTGTCTGGTCCTAATGTATGACAGAGAGTACAATACTTACCGCTCGTCCATGAATCCCAAGGAGAACATATTCCTGGTTATGGCGTCAACCATAATTCGACAAAACAAAGTATATTTTGGAGGTTGCCGTATTGGAGGACGCAGCTACTCCGTCACAACATTGATGTCATACATACTGAGAGGAATGTGTTTTTGAATGTGTTTGACACGGTAATGGACATCAAGGGGAGGACAAAGGATACAAATAAAGCCCGATTGGATCTGGCTGAAATTTGTAATCGGAAGGAGCTTGAGTTGCAGGACGGTGGTCGTGGCAGACTTATCAAACCGAAGGCAAGTTATATAGTAAGCAAAACACAGAAAGTGGTTAAATAACTAAAGTTACCAGATGGGTATGCATCCAATCTGGGTAGATGTGTTGAAATTAAGGAAGCAAAGTTACATGGAATGAAGAGTCATGATTTCCACGTGTTCATGCAACGGTTGCTTCCAATTGTGTTCGATGCATTACCAAAGCAAATTTAGAACCCACTTGTTGAGCTCAGCCACATTTTCAAGGAGCTTACATCGACAACACTAAATGTGAATCAATTAAAGGATATGAAAGTCAAGATGCCCGTTTTGTTATATAAGCTGGAGCAAATCTTTCCACCGAGTTTCTTTGATTCTATGGAACACCTTCCAGTTCATCTACCTTACGAAGCAAGAGTTGGTGACCCTGTCCAATACCGATGGATGTATCCATTTGAGAGGTAAACAACATCAACTATTTTACTTAATACATATGAAATTCATGAACACGAAATCGTAGTTTAGATTTCCCTAAAACTAGTAATTATTTGTATGTATCCCTCTTTAATAGGTTCCTGCATTCCCTCAAACACAAAGTCAAGAACAAGGCACGAGTTGAGGGTTCCATTTGTGAAGCATACTTAGTAGAGGAGACTTCCACTTTTTTCCTCTTATTACTATCCGGACGAAGTTAACACGAGAAGGACAAGGATGTCTAGAAACGTTGATTCGGGCGAAGGAAGTTCAACAAGTCCTCCTATATCAATATCAACTATCCGGGCATATTTATTGGCAAATCAAAAGGATATTTCTTGGAGCAGCATGACATTAATGCTGCTCATCTATATTCCTTCAAAATTGTGAAGAGGTGGTGCCATATATTTAGAGTAAGTTTCTACAATGTCTTTTATAAGTTCAATTGACATTTATGATTATTAATCGTCCTGCTGTTAATCTCCTATATGTAGGATGTACATCAATTTTCTAAGGGATCTCCAACATGACATTTCAAATGATTAGGTTAATTGATCGAGAAATTACTTCTCACTTTGCTACGTGGTTCAGTAAATATGTAGGTTAAGCATCTTCATTTGTTGCAATACATTTTATCTCCTTAAATATATAGCATGTATAAGAATAATATAATATTTGATTTTTTAGGTACTAGATCCAGAAAACAATGTTCAAAATCCATTGTTGACAAATTTGGCATGGGGGCCTAACAGATGGGTTACATCATGGAATACTTACATTGTAAATGGATATAAATTTAACACAAAAACATGGAATGGAGGAATGCAGTGGTGTAACTATGGTGTTTGTGTGCGAGCCACTGATGGCAATATAGAGGATGATTTCTATGGGGTTCTAACTGACATCCTTGAACTCGATTATACCGGTTTCCCCGTGATGAAGTTAGTTATCTTCAAGTGTGATTGGTTGGATCTTACTCTTGACGTAGGGACAAAAATCGATAAAAAATATGGTATTGTTCAAGTTAGGCTGTCTCGTAGGTATAATAAGGCGTACGACCCATTCATTTTTTCATAACAGGCAGATCAGGTTTATTACTCGCCATATCCCGAATGACGTCAAGGCTGGTTGGGTGATATTAAGATAAAGGCTCGTAGTATAATTTCTGATAATGTAATCAACCAGCCTGAAAAAGATGCTTCGTACCAAGATGATGAGTTTTCAAGATCCCATGTGCTGTTGCAAATTACACCGGACATTATTGTTAATTCTCTGGTAGACATTTCCGAAAATGGGGAAGAAGTTGAAAGAGAGTTAATGGATCAACCCGAGTTGGACGTATCTATCAAAGGCACATTCTGATCAAGTGAGACTGATGAGAGTGAGGGTGAATTTAGTGATAGAGATTCTACTTAGGTAATTTATTTATGTCATAATTCATTGTGTAAATGTCATTCTAATTAGGTAATTTATTTTTGTATTATTTACACTGTTGTGTAATCATCTTTTCATTTTTTACACAGATGGTAGATTCCTCTAGAGGTAGGGGTTGTCGTGGAGGTCGTGGCAGGGGTCGTTCTGCGAGAGTCCCTCCACCGGCCGACCCACAGCCTTCAGATCGAGACCACCCTACCAGCACATGTGGACGGGACACCTCAGGGTGATGGAGTTGCACCCCCTACCCAGCCTCATGTGGTCGGGACACAGGCTGTACCGTCATCATCCACACTATGACAGGACCATCATCATCATCGGGACAGGAGAGCCGTGGTCCATCCAACAGGAGGATTCTTCATATCACCAGGGGGGATAACAAGTAAGCTAATTTAATTTTTTAATATATATAAAGTATCGTTAATTTCTATTTGCTTGTTTTTTTTTATTTATTTATAACATTTATTAATGCTATAATTTTGTTGCAGCTTTCTGCCCACGAAGGGCCCTTCTGATTCGATATCGAAGATCCTGCGATGCAAGTTTGATGGTCCATGGCCTACATGGAAGGCCATCCCAGGGGGCCATAGGGATCAGTTGTTTAAAGAGTTTAAGGTAACAATTTATTAAGTTATTTAAATTAAATTTACATTATATATATATACACACGAATTTCCTAACAACTATAAGTTGCAGAAAGAGTATAGGTGGGACGTAGCTTTAGAGGGTCTCGTCAGGGACATATTTAAGCATAAAGGCTCACTGGTCATGAAGAATCTGACGAACAAGCTGAGAAAGTGTAAGAATAAGGGGAAGTGGGTGGATCCTGAGATCAGGAGGCAGATGGACCAATATTGGGCTACTGGGAAGTTCCGGGAGATCCAGGCCACAGCTCGGCGTAATCAAGCTTTTGATGGTGGCACGTGTGCTTGGACCGGCGGGTCTAAATCAGCCGGCGCCCACTACGACGAGCTGGTAATACATTAAACTTTTGGCTTAATATACTATTTAATGAGTTTTCATTTTTAAATATTCTTATGAATTCAAGATTATATTTTTCTGTGTAGAAAGGACAGAAACAACGGGCCCCCACTGCTATGGAGTTGGTGGAGAAGACGAAGAAGTTGAAGTCGGGGACATGGGTCAACGACAAGGCCCGTAACTATGCTGTAAGCAAAAAAACAATTTAGTGTTTACTTGTAATTTATTATAAATGATTTGTTAATATTGATTATAATTTTAACTAAATCTCTTCATCTATACTTTGTAGGTGGGCTTCCACGAGAAGAAGGACGATGCCATATCACGTGCCTCACAGTCACAAGATGAGGCCTTGACTGGTGACGGGCCCAGCTCTCCTATCTCCGTCGATGATAATGCCATTTATTTGGAGGTCGTCTGGGGCAGGAATAATAAGGGGCACATGTATGGCCTCGGACACCTGGGAGGCGAGTTTATCGCTTCATCATCCGGCATGCCTGCTCCTTCCTATGCCGATATCGTCCCTTAGGAGCAGTTCAACCAAATGCAGGACACCATCACGTAGCTGAACGCGGAGCTTCGGAAGAATAGTGAGAGAGAGCAGCAAATGGCGACCAGATTGCACTGTTGACACAGGCACACCAGCAGCTGATGCAGACGAGCATCGAGCAGGGCCAGACATTGCGGCTGGTGTTGGAGCATATGAGGATCCAGACTCCAGTTGCTCAGGGTGATGCTCTGACGGTTGTGCCGTCTGCTGCCGCTCCTCCAATTCCGCCGCCAGTTACTGATGCTGCTACTGCAGGGGACGATCAGATAGCAGACGTCGGCGGTACAAACACTGAGGATGATTGGGACCCTCCACCTCCCCCTATCATGACTGATTTTTTTTTCATTTTTTTGACTTTAAAAGATTCTTGTACGACACTTTGGATTATTTTATATATATATATATATATATATATATATATATATTCATTATTTCTTATGATTGTATATTTAATTAGTAATTTGGTGTGTTTTATTAGTAATTTTGCTAAACTTTAAAGAAAAACAAAAAAAAATATATTATTTTAAAAATTAAACTTTCTTAAAAAGTTAATAAAATCCAGTTTAGCGACCGAATTAGAAACCAATAATTCGGTCTCTAAACTTTAGTTAACATTAAAAGATTGTGGTCTAGGGACCGAAAATTGGTCGCTAATATATGTTAACAGTAACCAACATTAGCGACCGAACTAGCAACTGATTATCGGTCGCTAAAAATGGTTGCCCAAACAATGCGACCAACTGTGTAGCGACCGTTTTTTATTATTTAGCGACCGAATTAATGTTTCGGTCTCTAAAATCTTAGCGACCCGGTTATCATCCACCACCATTAATCGGTCGCTAAATTAAATAGCGACCGAATTTGAAAGTTTAGCGACCGAATATGCCGGTCGCTAAACATTTGATTTTTTGTAGTGAATAATAATAATAATCTGGGACGGTCCTGCAAGTACTCTGAATCTCGGGAATACACCCCGTGCATATGAATAATATCACGAACCATCTCTTAGGTCATCTCCTAGTGCCTTAACATCTCATCGCTATATCATAGATAACCTCAACAATCATATATCATCAGTCTCATCATAATATCAAAATAAATGTCTAGATTAGGCACTTCTGAAAATAAGTATCATGTACCCCCCCCCCCCCCCCCACCCCACCCCACCCCACCCCACCCCATATACATCTCCATAAATCATCAAGTATTAACCTTTAGAATTTCTAAGCACAAAATGACCATCCTAACTATCATCATTTTCCAATGATCTCCACATATTAAAATAATATATAAATAACTAAATAATCAAATAATCACAATCATTCCAGGCAATCCAACATATATCAAATAGCACATCATGAACAGTCAAACAGACACACCATGCAACCTCGAGTACAATATTTTTAACCTAACATCGATAAGCCTACAATTCCAATATCATCATTGGTACCACTAGGTAGTCCCCAATGTGATATTGATACAGTCCGTTACTCGCTCCCTAGTAGGGTTTAGGTCGCCCTACGACATTATTGAAATAAATGTCACTTCGTCGTTTTCGACGTTAGATGACTTCTTTCCCCCACTGAGATGTCGTACAATAACTTGAACATCACAAATCGAACACTCCTCAACTCCTCTCAACTCTGCCACGCACAATACTAGGGTCCCCTGGCCTCCGAAAACTCACCTAAACACCACATTACGAACCGTACGTTACAAGGAACCCCAATATGAAGTCAAAATTGGAAACCGATAACTGAAACCAAAGTTAAGCCGAATAACATCATCAACGGCAATTCGACATAAAAAAGGTAAGAATTACCTTCACTAGAGAAGAAAAGAAAGGTAGGATAGTGAAGACGCCGTTGCCAAGATCACAACGACGTACTCGGAATTGCGTATGGACGATCGATCGAGTCGTAAACCAAGCCGGGACTCCTTCTCTCTCTAACCTTCTCACTCTATCTCTCTCTACACTCTCCTTTCTGTCTTCTATGCTCTCTGCCTTCGGTTCTCACTCTCTGGACTTAAGTGAACTTGGTTTACCTAAGTCCTTTTATTTTTGCCGATTCACACTCCAACACTTGAGCGTAGAAACAACTATGCTTGAGCATTCCAACGCTTGAGCGCTGGATCCACCATGCTTGAGCGTTGGATGTAGGTATCACCACCGCGCATGCAACCAATCAGATGGTGCCACGTAGGTTAGCTTGTGCCACGTGGAGTCAACGCCAGAGCTGGTCTGGTGAATATGCGTAGAATGTGCAAGTGAACACAGTCTTACAAGTAATAAAGTGTGAAAAAAGATCGTCCCCATGAGGATTTAAATGAGTTAAATACAAATTCTATTTTTAACTTTTCTAGGTAGCCTAATAAAAGAAGGATCATTTGTTAACAATAAAGTAAAAGAAAGTAAATCAGTTTCGAGCAGTAATAGTAAATTGCAAAGTTGTAAAGCAATAAAATAGGGTTTTCAAATGAGATGGTAACGGCTAGGAAAACTAATCCTTTGTAATTTAAACTGCAGGGTAACTTATGCTTCAGGATGCTACACAATATTTAGTCCAGGCAATTAAATTTGCTTTCCAATAGTAAAGACTGAGTTTCATTAAAAGCTTCTTATTCCTAAGTTCAAATTAAAGTCACTCGAATCTGATTAAGTTGGTCCAGCTACTTAAAGACTTGAAGGCTATTCCTAGCTCATTCAACAGCAATTAATTTTCCAATTATTTACTTTATCTCTATCCTATAAACAAATCCACTAGTTAAGTTTTTCCAAACTTAACTAGCTAGTATTTTACTTTTGTTGCTCAATCCAAAGCAAAATGGGCTTTAACACAGAAAAGGAAAATGAATAACATCCATTGCATAAATCACCATTAAGTATCAATTACAAAGTCATAGTATCCTAGCTAAAGGAAATTATCTCATAATGAGCATAATGACAAAAAAAATTAATAAAATGGTAAATGAAGACATAAAGCATAAAACGCAATTACAGAGAAGACAAAGATAAAAATGGAGGCTACTGTACCATTTACCAACTAACACCAAAAAGGAGGCTAACCTATCACTATTTGTACTAGTGCTCCCCAAGTAGGGTTTGTACATTCTCTCTCATGCCTCACTTTTTGGGCTTTACACAAATTCAAATATTAAGATACACCCTGGCCCAATTCCCAAGTACACTCAGCTGAGGGTTGAATTTCTCTTTCCAAGTTGTGGGACGTGCTGTAGGTTCTTTCTCCTATAGTGAAGGTGCGCTGAGCTGGCAACTCTTTTGTCTTGTAGTGATTCTATCTTCAGAAGCTGTAGCATTCTATAGCATTACTAGAGCAACTCCACTCAACTTGAATATCATATTTTCCTTCTCAAAACTTCAAACATCTTTTCAGTTATATAATTCCAAAGTTTATCATTCTATCCAGTAATTAAACACTTTAAGCTCAAAGACTCAATTTCTTGTTAAAACTCCACTTTATTTTACCAAATGACTCGGAACAAGGACAATGATTTAGTTAAAAAGATAGTAATACGTATTATTTATAAGAGTTATCAGTTAGTTTGTGCCACGTGGGGTCAACACCAGAGCTGGTCTGGTTGACCCCCATGCTTGAGCGTTAGGTACGCCACGCTCGAGCATTGGCCATTGACCAGGGAACATTCTTTCACGTTTCGTCGCGTTCTGAGCCCGTCCGACTTTCGATTGATCCCAAATTTGAGATATAGGCTCATCAATACCTAATAAACAACCTCAAACCCTCAAAATTGCCTAATCTCTTTCTTAAATCCAAATTTCTTATTTCACACACTTAAGCCTTTTAAACAATATACGGGACACCATAGGATATTCTCACGTTCAATTTCACTCCAGATAATTGCGTACTTTCAATTCAAAGGTTCCTAACTCTTAATCAACATATTAACCAAATAATACAAGTATTAAACCTAATCATCATACGTATAACAATTCATAAAAATGCGGCTAGTACATTTCTGTCCCCTTAAAAGAAATTATGTCCTTAGAATTCACGTACCTGAAAATAAATGTGGATAATGCTTTTTGCATGTCCGCCTCACGCTCCCAAGTATCATCTCTAGTAATAACATCCCATATGACTTTAACCAAAGGGATATGTTTACCACGAAGTTCTTTAATCCTTCTATCTACAATCTTAATCGGTAAAGCCTCATATTCTAGATTCTCTCGGAGTTGTATGGACTCAAGCTCAATTACACGAGAAGGATCTGGATAATATTTCCTCGACTGAGAGATGTGAAAGACGTCGTGAAGGCTAGAAAGGTTTGGTGGTAAGGCTATATGGTAAGCTCTTTGGAGCAATCCATCGAAGAATATGAAAAAGTCCAATAAATCTGGGAGTAAGCTTTCTAGACTTTATAGCTCTGCCAATTCCAGTCTTCGGAGTGACTCTCAAGAACACGTGATCACCTTCCTGGAACTCTAAGGGTCTCCCCCTCTTGTTACTATAGCTCTTCTTCCTGTCCTGTGCTTCCTTCATTTTCTCTCTTATCTTCCTGACTTGTTCTGTTGTCTATTGTACTATATCAGGACCCAACACCTCTCACCAGTCTCATACCAACACAACAGAGTCCTAGACTTTCTCCTTTATAAAGCCACATACTAAGCCATTCCTATACTGTTGTGGAAACGATTATTATAAGTGAACTCAATCAAAGGTAGGAACTCATCCCAACTACCAGTATGTTCCAACACACAGGCTCTTAAAAGATACTCCAATGAATGAATTGGTCTATCTGATTGTCCACCCGTCTGAGGATGATAAGCTGAATTCATCCTTACCTTTGTTCCCAAAGCATTGTGTAACTATATCCAAAATCTATATGTAAGACTAGGATCTTGGTCGGAGACAATACTTGACGGCACATCGTGCAACCTTACAACTTCTTTGATATAGATCAGGGTCAACCTCTCTAAACTATAACTCTTACCAATATGTAAGAAGTGAGCACACTTTGTTAACCTATCAATTATAACAAAAATCGCATCATACCTCTTTGAAGGTCGTGGTAATCCAATCATAAAGTCCATAGCTATACTATCCCACTTCCATTTTGGGATATCTAAAGATTGCAATAACATAGCAGGATTCTGATGCTCTATCTTAGCTTTCTAACAAACTAAACAAGATAAAACATATTCCCCCACCTCCTTCTTCATCTTTGGCCACCAAAACATCTTCTTCAAGTCTTGGTACATCTTGGTGTCTCTTGGGTGAACACTCAACTTACTCTTATATGCCTCTTCCAATATCATTTTCCTAAGCTCTAAATCCTCTGGCACACATATCGTGTCTCTAAACCTCAACACACCATCCTTACTTCTAATGAAATCAGAAAACTTACCTTCATCTATGCCTCGACTCACCTATTGCAGATATTCATCCTGAACCTTTTTAACCTTAAGATCTCTCAGGAATTCACTACCAATGGTGATCATCCCTACACATATTCTATCCTCAGTTAAATCCATACCTAGGTTCATATCTCTAAACTTTTCAATCAATTCCATTTCCTTCACCGTCATTGCGGACACATGCAAAGATTTCTTACTCGGTACATCTGCCACTACATTCTCCTTCCCAGGATAGTATTGAAGATCAAATTCACAATCCTTAATAAATTTAATTCATCTACGCTGCCTCATGTTCAACTCTTTCTGATCAAACAAATACTTTAAACTCTTATATTCGTTGAACACAATGAACTAGGCTCCATAGAGATAGTGTCGCCATATTTTCAATGCAAACACTATAGCTGCCAACTCTAGATCATGAATCGGATAATTATTTTCATGAATCCTCAACTGTCGGAAAGCATAAGCCACAACTCTTCCCTCTTGTATCAAAACACAACCCAATCATTGATATGACACATCACAGTACACGTCAAACTATCCTAAAGGATCTGGTACTGTTAGCACTGGAAATGTAGTCAACTTCTCCTTTAACTTCTGAAAACTCTCTTCACACTTCTCCGTCCAAACAAATGTCGTACCCTTTCTCGTTAACCGTGTCATCGGCAACGTAATCTTCGAGAAACCTTCAATAAACCTCCTATAATATGTAGCTAAACCTAGAAAACTTCTCACCTCGCTTACTGAATTAGGTCTCTCCCATCTAATCACAGACTCCACTTTAGCTGGATCAACTGATATCCCTTCCTTATTGATTATATGACCTAAAAACCGAACCTCCTCTAACTAAAATTCACACTTAGACAGCTTCATGTATAACTGCCTATCTTTCAACACCTGCAACACAACTCTCAGATGTTCCTCATATTCTTCCCGTGAATGGGAATAGATAAGGATATCATCTATGAACACCACCACAAACTTGTCGAGGAACGGTCTAAATATCCTATTCATGTAATCCATGAACATTGTCGGAGCATTAGTCATACCAAAAGGCATAACTAAATACGCATAGTGTCCGTACCTCGTCCTGAAAGCTGTCTTAGGTATATCCTCCTTCTTTACCCTGATCTGATGGTATCCGGATCTTAAGTCAATCTTAGAAAACACCAAATCTCCCTTCAACCGATCCATCAGATCATCTATCCTTGGCAACATATACTTATTCTTGATTGGCACCTTATTCAATTGCTTGTAATCCGTACATAGCCTAGAACTTTCATCCTTCTTCTTTACAAACAACACTGGTGCTCCCCACGGTGAAACACTAGACCTGATGAATTCCTTCTTCATCATATCACCCAACTGTTTCTTTAATTCAGTCAACTCTACAGGTGACATCTGATAAGGAGCTATTGAAATAGGTCATGTCCCTGGTATGAAATCTATTGTGAATTCAACTTCCCTCTCTGGTGGCAAACCTACAACATCAGGAGGGAAAACCTCAGGAAACTATCTCACGATAGGCATAGAATCTATACTCGGAGTCTCCTTGGTTTCCACTGAGAAAAGCATCACATATTGCCGAGAATCATCACTCCTCATAGATACTCTTTCATTGGCAGATACTATGCTAGAAAGCTGAAGAAAAGATAGGGTCTTTCTGGAACAGTCTAACACTACATGGTTAGCCGAAAGCCAATCTATACCAAGAATAAGATCTATCTATTGCATAGGCAAATAGATAAGATCCACCAGGAATGTCCAATTTTCAACAATTATAGGACACTTTAAGCAAACAGTCATAATAATCAAAGAATCATTGGCCGGGGTAGATACTGTAAGAGTATAAGGTAACTGGGAAACATGCAATGTAAATGATCTACACACTCATACAAAACAAAAGAATGTGTAGAACCTGAGTCAAACAACACAGACGAGTGTCTGCTAGATATTAAACACATACCTTGAATAAGATTTGCAGATTGAGAGGATTCAGCCCCTCTCACGGTACTGAGGTCTGGCCGTTTGTCGTCCTGCTGCTGGAACTCCTCTCCCAGCTCCACCTCTGTAAGTCCCGGCTCCTCTGCCTGCATCTGTCTGCTGCCGTGTTCCTCTCTACCTACACTCCCAAGCAAAGTGACCTGATTTACCATAGATTAAACAACCAGGCCTCTCCTGACACTCTCTGATATAATATGGTCCTTCGCATATGAAACAGACTGGGCCTATCTGCTGCTGGCCCTCTCTAACAACTGGTGTTGCTGTAACTAGTACTGGTGTAGATGTTTGAGCACTATGCGCTAGTCCTGTATAGGGCCCTCTCCTCCACTGAGAACCACTACCTCCTCTCCTAAGATAACCTGCTCTCATAGGTCCTCCACTCAGCTGCTGCCTCTACTCTGCAGCCTGCCTCTGATCTATACTCTCAATGGCACTACATCTCTCCACTAGCTCTAGAAAACTAAAATTATCTAAGGGCATTATAGCTCTCTTCAGCTCATACCGTAACCTCTCCTCAAATATCCGGCACTGCCAATCCTTGTCCGAAAACCTCTGATAGAACTCATAAACTGTATCAATGCCTCAAATCTGGTCGCATAGTCACCAACACTCATGTCACTCTGTCGGAGACTCATGAGCTCCATCTCCTTCTCGCGTCTGACCAACCGCGAGAAGTACTTCTCGAAAAAGCAATCTCTAAACAACTCCCAACTGATCATTCTACCCTCTGCCTCTAGCAACCTCCTCTTGCCTCTCTATCATGACTCTGTTCCTCCCGTCAACATGAAAGCAGCATAAGTCACCTTCCTGTCATCTTAGTGCCTCATGGTATCAGATATCTTTTCCAACTCCTGAATCCACCACCCATCTTGCTCTGGATCATAATCACCTCTGAACTGGAGTGGCTTCCCATTTAGGAAGGTAGTCATCCCTACATCCTCAGCCTCGGTAGCTCTCCTCCTGTCCTGCTGTTTGTGTAACTCTGTATCTCTCTGCATCCTCTGAGCATTCTGTTGCGCCAACTGCAACAGTATGGATGCCAACTCGAGAATAGTCTGTAGAGTCTCAGATGACTCTCCTCCACCTCCACCTCCTCCCTCGGGTTGAGAAGTCTCACCATCCACTCTCTCTGGGGTCCTACCACCCCTTCGTCCCCTACGTCCTTGTCCTCTACCTCGAGCCATGATCCTATTAAAAGAAATCATTGGCCCACATTAATATGACATATAATACTAAATAAAACTGGAATATGAATACTATACGTCACATCAATGTTAATTATCGTGTCCGAACTTACTACCCAACTTCTAAACATACTTGTTATCCTATGTGGATTCAACTAAAATGGCAGTAATCCCTAACCTCACGGTCTGATCAGAATCAAACTGCTATAATACCACCAGACAAGACACCCCGATGTCCCATTAAAAGAATCATATTTAATTTACTTCCTTATCGTGATACTAACGTTAAACGTATACTTATAAAACAGTGGAAATAAAAACTTAAATATAGAACAACCGTCACATTCGTGTATATATATATATATATATATATATATATATATATATATATATATATATATATATATATATATATATATATATATATATATATATATATATATATATATAGACATGCATACATCCAAAAATCACATCAAATAAGTACGGTCATACAGTACTATAGAAGGAATCCCATCAGTAGGATCCCAAATATGTACAAACTAAGAAAGTATAACAAAAATACATCAAATGGCTGAACAGAAAATGCCTCACCGACTCTCAACACCCCCAGTCCCCTCTCAAAAGTAGATCAAAATCTTCACACACACCTATACACGCCTAACTGGATAGCACTGGCCTGTACCATCACATACTGCTACCCTCACTGTCACCCCTGAGTCTGGACGGACCCATAACTTCTCTGTTGCTGCTCGAAGACCTCCTCCTAGAGGGCCTCTGGAACAGTTGTCATTAAGCTCTGCTGTCTCTGGACGACAACCAGGAGGACACAAAAACAACTGGTCTAACATCTGGCCTCTGTGGAACCTCTGGGGCAAGCATATGATCTATGTCAGGTACAACCTGATCATCCTCCAGGGCTGGTGCAAGCATAGGTACTGGAGCGGGTGCAGGTACTGGTATTGGTACAGGTACCTCAAAAGGTACTGGAATGGGAAATGGTACCAAATCTGGCAGAGGCGGTATCGGCACTGTCGGGAATCCAATAGGAAAGGGAAATTTTTAGCCGGCCCGAAAGGTCCCAACCAAACCGAATGGAGCTCCCTCTCCTAATCTGGTAGTCACCGAGACGGGACCCATATACATAGCAAAGTGGGTGACTGGGTCCACGAGCCACCCCTGCTCGTCCACAAACTCAAACTCAAACGTTCCCGTCAGGGGGAATCCTGCCGGCTGCATCATCCAAGGATGATCCCAGTGCGCCATCAATGAAGTTCGAGTCTACACGTAACAATAAAGAAAATGAAATACAAAAGAAAGAAGAACGAGGATAAGAATACATCTAATATCAACATCGAAAGGGTTTAGCAACATCTACTCAATAAAAACACACAAAATAGGTATCACCACATATCTCTGTATATATATACCATCCTTGAAGCATTATTTTACTCTACCCTTCAGCATGATGCAAATGCAATGTGTATGATAACATGGTTTCCACCAATATCTCAATCAATCGAACGACGCGTCTCCAGAATCCCCGATGCACTTCCTCATCCACGGAGAGAATGCCCATGCAAAGCACTATTATTGCACAACACACGCCAGTGCATACACTAGTTCTCTCAAGAGGGTTCTAATGCAATGCATGAACTATAGCTGCAACTCAAATAATAATAATAATCTGGGACAGTCCTGCAAGTACTCTGAATCTCGGGAATACACCCTATGCATATGAATAATATCACCAACCATCTCTCGGGTCATTCACTAGTGCCTTAACCTCTCATCGCTATCTCATAGATAACCTCGACAATCATATATCATCAGTCTCACAATAATATCAAAATAAATACCTAGATTAGGCACTTCTGAAAATAGGTATCATGTACCCCCACATACATCTCCATAAATCATCAAGTATTAACCCTTAGAATTTCTAAGCACAAAATGATCATCCTACATGTCATCATTTTCTAATCATCCCCACATATTAAAATAATATATAAATAACTAAATAATCAAATAATCACAATCGATGGCAATTCGACATAAAAAGGGTAAGAATTACCTTCACTAGAGAAGAAAAGAAAGGTAGGATAGTGAAGACGTCGTTGCCAAGATCACAACGATGTACTCGGAATTGCGTTTGGACAATCGATCGAGTAGTAAACTGAGTCGAGACTCCTTCTCTCTCTAACCTTTTCACTTTATCTCTCTCTACACTCACCTTTCTGTCTTCTATGTTCTCTGCCTTCAGTTCTTACTCTCTGGACTTAAGTGAACTTGGTTTACCTAAGTCCTTTTATTTTTTCTGATTCACGCTCCAATGCTTGAGCATGGAAACAACCACACTTGAGCGTTCCAATGCTTGAGCGTTGGATCTTCCATGCTTGAGCATTGGATGTAGGTAGCACCACCGCGCATGCAACCAATCAGATGGTTCCATATAGGTCAGCTTGTACCACGTGGAGTCAACGCCAGAGCTGGTCTGGTTGACCCCCACACTTGAGCATTCGGTATGCCACGCTTGAGAGTTGACCATTGACCAGGAAACATTCTTTCATGTTTCGTCGCGTTCTGAGCCCGTCCGACTTTCGATTGATCCCAAATTTGAGATATAGGCTCATCAATACCTAATAAACAACCTCAAACCCTCAAAATCTCCTAATCTCTTCCTTAAATCCAAATTTCTTATTTCACACGCTTAAGCCTTTTAAACGATATACGGGAGACCCTAGGATATGCTCACGTTCAATTTCACTCCAGTTGATTGCGTACTTTCCATGCAAAGGTTCCTAACCCTTAATTAACATATTAACCATATAATATAAGTCTTAAACCTAATCATCATGCGTATAACAATTCATAAAAATGCGACTGTTACATACATGTACACCTATAATAACTAAAGAATCTTGATTGATCAAGTGGGAAGGTTTCGGATCCTTTAAGAATGTGGTCTTCAATGAGATTCTAGAACTCATGTGTATGACACAATATTAGTAGGAAAAATCTCGATGTATGCGTCCGATAATATTCAAGAGATCTGTCTCACACCTCTAAACCCAATTAGATGTTGACCCTTTATTTAGTTAACTTAATTATAAATGTATTGGTATTCAAGACAATAATTTATTAAATAATATGACAATATATTATTAAATGATTTTAATTGGCATGCCCCATCGGTGTAAAGTTTTTATACCGTCAACCAATTAGAGCCAAATTAAATATAGAGATAAGTGTAAAAAAAAGTTGAAGTGACAAAATCAAATTCTTATCTTAATATACATTTTAAGTGTTACACCGCGGGATAAGATACAACCATATTAGGCCAGCTCATAATTAAATATAATGCAATAACGCCCATCTCGTATGATATGGACAACTATAGTAGGTGATTAGGCTGGAAAGATGAACACAAAAAGTTCACTCAAGATCAGGGTGACTTCATTAAGTTTTCAAAATAATATTTTTTTTTACAAATCAAAATTATATTTGTGAGAGCGCTAGGGGTACTCAACCCAAATACATCACCCACAAACTACAAAGTCTATATTTACAAATTTATTATAACCTTGGTGATCACCAAAATAATCTAAATGTAAGATTATAAGCTAAGTATAGGACACCCCGAAACCCAAACATATGAACTGGAAGCCAAATTAACAAAACAACCCGTGACAACAAAACAAAAAAAGTGTTAAGAACCTAGCTGTTAACCAAGCACCAACAGAGAGCAAATTAGCAATAGTTTAATTTTAATGTGTTTTTATACCGCGAAACAATAATAGATTATCATATATATGTGATTTTAAGACAATTATGATAAGAGTCAAACTTTTTAATGCGGTGACAATTTATAACTTTTTTTACCAACCAAAAAATAATATTAAAGGGTACACAGGAGGTTCTTCAATCCTTATAAGTTACAACATAATCTTAAGTCCGGTTATACATTGATAAATACATTCCAATGGATCCATATACCACAACAAAAATAAAAAGTACACACCAACAATTTTTGCTCTAGTTCAAATCCAAGAGCTAGTACTAACCAATTCAACTGCGTCTCATTCTTTTGGTCAATACATCTAAAAAGTAAAAACAGATTGGACTGGGTTGTCCATAAACAAGCTCTTCAACAAGTTGGCTTGATTCTTTTGCTGCAGTTCCTCCTTCAATACATCCTTGACCTTTGCAGATACTCCTGTAAGGCAGCATCATTATACAAAGGGTGACAAAGTGTTTGTCCCAATAAGCAAGTTAATTACTTAATTTGAAGCCCATATCTAAATTAATATTACTTGGAAATAATGTCAAAAAAGGAAACATATTGTAATTAACTTCAAACACAGATTAAAATAATTAATTCCAAGTGGACTGAGATGGCATGTTGGACTATTTCAACAATGCTACATACTTACATTTATATGCACCTCATAAATCCATCTTAACCAGGGAAATTGATAAAAATGAAGGATGAAAAAAAATTGGTATGCACAAAGGGAATCATATGGGTTATTAGCCTGTTATCTTCATAGATTTTCTTATTTTTATTTGATGTCTCTACGTAAATTGCCTACTTCTGCACCACATTCACAATTAAACTTTCCTACATATAAAAAATACCATCCTCCTCCTAATTAACAAATACTCCATTATATACAATTAGGTACAATTATATACAATTGCGACCATAATTGAGGTTGTATCGGCCACATTTTCCAACAATTAGCTGCTTTTACATAAACATAAGATGATTTTAATTGTGTCACATTAGCAGTTTAAAATCATAAAACTCTCACATCTATTTAAGGGTAGATTTGTAAATAATAAGATGTGACTAGTAATAATCAATCAGGAAAAATTATGTAGATCTGATATGTGTGCAAGCATGTGAATAACATTATTTCTTAACTTAAAAGAGGCTACACATGCACACTTGGATACTTTTATGAAGTTTTAAACTTCACTTACAAAGGGTGGAAATACATGTTTTATCTCGATTTTCACATCACCACAAATAATTCAGTAAATTCCAATTTCTTCATCCAGTCTATAGTTTTGTGGACAAACTACATTGGATTTTTTCTCTTTCTCGGCAGGAACGACAACGTTTGAATCCTGATTTGATAGTAGAACAGAATCATGTTTAGAAAATAAGATTAAAACAAAACATACATGTAAAAAAAATTCAAGACATGCATGAAATAAAGAGATGGAGGAAAATCAATTGTTGTACCTTTGTTTCCTCAAGAAGACATGTTGTCATTGCCTCTTCCATTTCTTGCCACATCTTATCCATTTCAGAAAGCTCTTCCTCTTCGACTCTTTGAGATGTTTTTTCTGCTTCATTATTTTGCCCCATGTTGCTTGTTTTCATCCACGGGTCCTTAGTCCTTGACTCCTCTACTTGAATCGGTACTTTATTACTATTCTTTAAATATGAATTTATCATTTCTTTATAGGCATTTGCATTTAAGGCTCTATCTCTATGAGCTCTTTCTTTATCGTAATTTCTTCTGCTTCTTGATGATTGACGCGCTGTCGCGCACGCGTCAAAAGATGAGCGGTTAGTAAAATGTAGTTTAGTGTACGACAACTCGGGTATCGTATCACAAGGACTCTTGTAGTGCTATTATCGCAGAAAATCAGTTTTCTTGGGGGGGTGTTTGGTTTGAAATTGATTGGAAAACAGAATGAAAACAGAGCATAAAAACAGAGCAAATTACGTGATTATCAAATAAGACTAAGACGATCAATCTGCTGTTTCGTTTCCCACTATCATCGGTTCATGTAATTCCATGCCCTAAGCGGATTCTAATCCCTTTTCGATTGTAGCATCGATTAACAAGCGAAACCGACGCTACGGGACATATATTCCTAATTCCGAATTAAGCAAACGGATGAAGCCCTTCGTGAATTAAGCAAACACGAATTGAACGCACGCGAATTAAGCAAACGCGATTAAGTTTAGGAATATAAAATCATCGAAAATAAATCAACACTAATTCGAAGCAAACTGAATTAAGCAAACAGAGAATAACGAATAGCATTGAAAGAGAAAAGAGAATTAAATCAGGAATTACAAGACCTCAAGTGTTGGCGGAAGCAGATTACAGCAGATCAACCTAGGGAGATTAGTTCTCCATCAAAAACGCAATACAACCAGAGAAATTCGAAAACAAGGATTAGCAAAAAGATCATTCTGTTCTGCCCTAAACAGCTATTTATAACTTTCAGAAACTGCGCATTCTCGCGAGGTGAGTGGCCACTCGCGAGGCGAATATTAAAATGGCGCCTTCTTGAATTTGTATTCTCGCGAGGCGAGTCTTCAAAACCTGGGTTGTCACAGCCGTGATGCCTATCACGGCCTGGCCGTGATGGTCTCTGTCTTCGGGTGCTTATCTGTCATGGCCGTGACCTTCATCACGGCCAGGCCGTGATGGTCTCTGTCTTCCAGGGGTTTCTCTTCACGCCCGTGATGGGTGTCACGGGATGACCGTGATGCTTGCTGACTTCAGGCTCGCGAGGCGAGCTATAGCTCGCGGGGCGAGGCAGAGAACATGACTTTTCTAGCACAGGCTGGCCCTCACTCTCGCGGGGCGAGTATCTGCTCGCGTGGCGAGTGTTTCCAGATTGCAATTTCCATTGTTTCCTTCATTCCTTGGACTCTAAGTCAACCTGAAAACATGAAAAAGCCATAAGTGCTTTATTTGACTCGAAAACTGGCTAAATAACCCTAAATCTACTTAAGGGACTCTAAACCTTGCTTGAGGACAATCAAGCCTAATTTGGGTGAAAATGAGATATAATTGGCACAAAACCACGGTCATACTAGTCATAAAACTAGATGAGCCAAAGGCTTATCAAAATACCCCAAACTTGAACTTTGCTTGTCCCCAAGCAAACTAAAACTCAAAACGACTCAAGACTTGGCAAGCTAGAAGGATTTCAACCAATTCCGCACAAATTTCAAGCAATTCATCAAAACAATTTTCCTTCAATGTTCCCCCCTTTTCAACAATGTAATCCCCACAATCATTTATTCTGAACATCTGAGAATTTCATCAATCAAACAATCATTAATCTAAGTAGGGGATCTAAGTTACACACAAGAGGGAGATCACCAAATTCAAACAATCGCCTTCCTCACAAAGGGGTTTAGTGTTCACTCAATCTCTCAGTTTGTCTAGGCTAACAACATTTCACTCAGTTTCACTTTTAAGAGCACTTCCCATGAATTTGATTTTCATCTCAAAATGGTTCCCACAGAAAACATGCATGCAACATCAAAAGGTCTTTCGAGGTTGTAATGGGGCCTGGCTAAGGGAAGGATATACAAAGGTACTGGGATGGAGTCCCTAGGAACTAAGAGAGCATGAAGCTGTTTACACATTGAATTCCCTACTCAAGTTCCTATTCTTATTCTTCTTTTTGCCTTGGGTGGCTACAGCCCTTTTCTTCTAATACCCTTCTTGACATTTTGCATTTTTTTTTGAAAGATTTATTTTTGCCCTTTGTCTCCAACCTTTATGTTTTTTTCTTTTTCTCAATCCCCCAACAACACATCATATCCCTGTAGCCACCCCAAACTTAGTTTCTTGCAACCATTCTCTTACTAAGCTTCCATGCTCTCCTAATCCTAAGATCGGGTTAACATGGTTTTTCCATATTCAGGCTCATAACATAAGGTCATCATGAAACAATAGGCTAATTAGGTTCAAAGGGGCTAACTAGGGAACATGCATTAGGGCTAGTTCAATTTAGGCCAAGTAGTTAATTCAAAGAAAATTGCCTAAATCATTTGATACAAACACATAGACATGCAAACCATGAAGAGATTCAAGCAAATTCGGGAAAGTGCAACTTGAAAGTGATTCACACAATCAAAAACATGTTGGAGGCTCAAATCCTCACTCGGACATTCATGCAAATTGTTTGACCGAGATTCTATCCCTAGTGTGTGCACCCTATCACCCCAAACTTATCATAAATCATGCCCTCACAACAAAATACTTCAAAGTTCAGTTTTCAATTTTTCAAATGGGGATCACAATTTCCAAATTTCAAAAACCTAGGGGGAATCATCAACATAAATCATGCCATCAATCTGTGCTAAATCAACCAAAACCTACCAAGCTTGCCGACACAAGACACACATGCACTTGAGCTTCTCAAATTATTCAAGAGCGAAAAGAAAACACAACAAAACACAAAACACAACAAAACAAACAGTTCCCTCCCCCACACTTAAAACATACATTGTCCTCAATGAACAACACAAATATCAAAACAGAGTGAGGGAAAGGAAAGGGTGCTCCCTGATCAGGTTGCAGTGTAGGTGGGCTCCCGCAAAGAGAGCTCCTCAACAGTAGCATCCACAGGTCCCGAGCTCTCATGAAATAGCTTCAGCCGCTGCCCGTTAACCTTGAATGCCTTGTTGCTACCTGCACTTTTAATCTCTACTGCACCATGAGGAAAAACATTAGTAACAACAAATGGTCCAATCCACCGGGACCGAAGTTTCCCAGCCATCAATTTCAGGCGGGAGTTAAACAGTAAAACCCGCTGACCCACAGAGAATTCCTTCCTAGCAATCAACCTATCATGAAAGTGCTTGGTTTTCTCCTTATAAATCCGAGAGCTCTCATAGGCTTCTAGCCTAAGCTCTTCAAGCTCTTTATGAATCGGAGTTTCCTTTCAATACCAGATTTTTGCATTTCCAGATTACAGCACTTGACCGCCCAATAAGCACGGTGCTCAACTTCCACAGGGAGATGGAATGCCTTGCCGAATACAAGCCTAAAGGGGGACATCCCTATCGGCGTCTTGAAAGCGGTCCTCTGAGCCCAAAGCGCGTCTTCTAGACGGCGGCTCCAGTCCTTCCTATTCGGCTGCACAACTTTCTCTAGGATTTGTTTGATCTCCCTGTTGGAGATCTCAGCCTGGCCATTGGTCTGAGGATGGTAAGCAGTGGAGACTCTGTGCACAACCCCATACTTCCGGAGTAGAGCCTCCATGGTGCGGTTGCAGAAATGAGTGCCCTGGTCACTGATGATGGCACGAGGTATGCCGAACCTGCAAAAAATATTGGACCTAACAAAATTTGCAACAACTTTAGAATCGTTAGTCCTAGTGGGGATAGCTTCCACCCACTTTGAAACATAGTCAACAGCCAAGAGAATGTAAACAAAGCCAAAAGATGCAGGGAAAGGACCCATAAAGTCAATCCCCCACACATCAAACACCTCACAGAAGAGCATGGGTTGCTGTGGCATTTCACTCTTGCGAGTGATGGCTGTACCTGCTGTCTGACACTCCTTACAAGTCCGATACACCTCATAAGCATCTCTAAAGATGGTGGGCCAATAAAAACCAGAATCTAGGACCTTTCTCGCAGTCCTCTGTGGCCCAAAGTGTCCCCCTACTTGAGAGGCATGAGAAAAGTGCAAAATAGACTCAATCTCATAGTCGGGGACACATCGCCTAATCACCTGATCACTACAAAACTTCCAAAGAAATGGATCGTCCCAAACATAATACTTGGCGTCGCTCTTTAGTTTGTGGATTTGTGACCTAGTTGCTCCTGTCGGAAAGACACCAGCAACTAGGTAATTCACAAGGTCGGCAAACCAAGGGGTAACGCCATGCAACTGTAAAAGCTGCTCATCAGGAAAGTCATCCTGAATGGGGGAAGGATCCTCGTCCCTCTCTATCCTACTCAAGTGATCAGCCACTAAATTTTCAGCTCCACTCTTGTCCTTTATCTCTACATTAAAATCTTGGAGCAACAACATCCACCGAATCAACCTCGGCTTTGCTTCAGGCTTCTTCAACAAGTATTTCAGAGCTGCTTGGTCAGTGAAAACAATAACCTTGGAACCTAGCAAATATGATCTAAACTTATCGAGAGCAAAAACAACAGCTAGGAGTTCCTTTTCAGTGGTGGTGTAATTACATTGTGCAGCATCTAAAGTCCTAGAAGCATAGTAAATGACATGTGCAGACTTGCCTACCCTTTGTGCCAGGACCGCCCCCACAGCATAGTTAGAAGCATCACACATGAGCTCAAAAGGGAGGGTCCAGTCATGGGGCTGGATGATGGGGGTAGAGGTCAATGCCTTTTTCAAGAAGTCGAACGCCTTCTTGCAGTTATCACCAAAGCTGAATATGGCATCATTCTTCAGCAAGTTCGACAGAGGGAGAGCTATCTTGCTGAAGTCCTTAATAAAGCGCCTGTAGAAACCTGCATGACCAAGAAAAGAACGAATCTCGCGAACGCAAGATGGGTAAGGCAATGTAGAAATCACATCAATTTTAGCAGGATCTACTGAGATACCCTCTTTAGAAATAACATGCCCCAAGACAATCCCTTGTTCAACCATAAAATGACACTTTTCATAGTTCAACACAAGATCAGTTTCAATACATCTTTCTAAAACCAAATTCAGACTATGCAAGCATGCATCAAATGAGGAGCCATATACTGTGAAATCATCCATGAATACTTCCATGCAATTTTCAATAAATTCAGTAAAAATGCTAATCATGCATCTCTGGAAAGTGCCTGGAGCATTGCAAAGGCCAAATGGCATCCTCCTATAGGCAAACGTGCCGAAGGGGCACGTGAAAATGGTCTTCTCCCGATCCTCCGGTGCAATGTGGATCTGGAAGTATCCGGAGAAGCCATCAAGAAAACAGTAGTGGGATTTACCGGCCAGCCGTTCGAGCATCTGATCGATGAACGGCAAAGGAAAGTGATCCTTTCGAGTGGCCTGGTTCAACCTCCTATAGTCAATACAGACTCTCCCTGGACTCTAGTGGGGACAAGCTCATTGTTCTCATTTCTTACCACTGTGAGGCCAGATTTCTTCTGCACAACTTGCACTGGGCTCACCCAAGTACTATCAGAGATGGGGTATATGATACCCGCATGCAGGAGTTTTGTTACCTCCTTCTTTACCACATCCAGAATCAATGGATTTAGCCGCCTCTGCGGCTGCCTAACTGGTTTAGCCCCATCCTCCAATAGAATTCTATGCATATATCTAGAGGGGTTGATTCCTGGAATGTCAGCCAAGGTCCATCCAATTGCTCTCTTGTGCTTCTTCAAAACCTCCAATAGTTTAGCTTCCTGGTCAGAGTCAAGGTTGGAGGAAATGATAACTGGGAGTTTTTCATTCCTCTCCAAGTAAGCATACTTCAGATTGCCAGGAAGTGGCTTAAGCTCCAAGGAGGGTGGCTGCTCCACAGATGGTATGTTTGGGGCAGCCGGGCTGTCAAGAATTCCAGTCGAACAGACAGCTTCACTTACACTATCACCCTGCAAAGTAGAATCAATCTCAGCACAAACAACACAAGGGTTAGCGTTAGTACAGTCAGTACATGAATAAACATCATTAAAATCAGAAATGGATGGAAAATCAGCAACCAAATCATCATAGGTGTCATCAACAATCTCGGAGAGCAACTCTATTTGGAAAACAGAGTGCTCTTCCAATGGATGCTTCATAGCATCAAAAATGTTGAACCTTGCAATAATGTCACCGAACTCCATGGACATGGTTCCATCATCAACATCTATCTTCGTCTTTGTCGTCTTCATGAACGACCTGCCCAGGATGATTGGTGATCTACTTGAATTGGTTTCCCCTGCCATGTCCAGGATGTAAAAGTCGGCAGGGAAAATCAAATCATCAACTCGTACCAACACATCTTCTACCACTCCCATGGGGCGAGCATTGGTCCTTTTGGCCAACTGTATGGTAAGTCCTGTATGTTGCAAAGGGCCCAGATCAAGGTTGTTGAAAATGGAGGTGGGCATGACATTTATGGAGGCTCCTAAATCCAACATGCAATAGTCGAATTTACTGTCCCTAATGGTGCATGGAATAGTGAAAGTGCCCGGATCCTTGCACTTCTGTGGCAGTGCCTGAGTGAGGGCTGAAACTGTAACCTTCTCAGGGGTAAGTTTGGGCTGAATGAGGGCTGAAACATTTCGCCCTAAGTTAACTCTCTCATTACCCTTCATCCTCCTCTTGTGGGTACACAAATCCTTCAGAAACTTTGCATACCTTGGAACTTGCTTAATCACATCTAGGAGTGGAATGTTTACCACCACCTTTCTGAACACATCTAAGATCTCCCTCTCCTTGTCTTCCCCATCAACCTTCTTATTTTTCTGCACTCTTTGTGGGAAGGGAATCGGGGGCACATACACTCTCTCAGCTTCAACAACAACAGAGGGCTCAGGAATGGCCTCAACAGTTTCTTCATCTTTCTCAGGGGCTCCCTCTACTACTTTCCCGGATCTCAAAGAAATGGCACTCACATTGGGATTGGGGCTATTGGGATTCACCACTGTCTGTGCAGGTAGTTGGTTCGATCCCTGAGCTTGCTGTAAGTTGTTTATGGATGTGGCAAGCTGTCCAATCTGTGTCCTCAAATCTTGAATGCTAGCATCTGTTCGCTGCTGAGACTGTCCAACTTGATGCTGAAATTGGAGATTTTGTGCAGCCATTTGTTTGACCAAGTCTTCTAATGAAGGTCCGGAAGGTGCAGAAGTGGTCACTTGAGGAGGATTCGGTGGTGGTGCCACCGGTTGTTGTTGGGATGAGTTCCCATATCGCAGATTAGGGTGATTCCTCCAGTTGGGATGGTACCTATTTGTGGAGAGGTCAGGAGTGCCGTACCGGTTCTGATTATTGCCTTGATTGTAGAGATTAGCTGCATAAGCTTGAGGCATATCAGTGATTGACCCATCCTTCAGAATAGGGCACGTGTCGGTCAGATGCTCAGGAGAACTACACATGCCACACAACCTCGCCGGCTGAACCTTTTCCATTGCCAGTTGCTTCACCAAACAAGTGAGCTCATCAATTCTGGTTTCGAGTGCCTTGTTGGAAGATGAACCTTGGATCTCATTTACACCCCTTGTCTCGACAGAGTTGCTCCTGGTTGTGAACTGCTGGGAGTTTAATGACATATTCTCAATCAATTGCTTGGCAGCAGCTGGAGTTTTATCGACGAGTGCTCCTCCACTAGCGGCATCCAAAATATTTCTGTCCATTGGGAGCAATCCCTCATAAAAATACTGAATAAGGAGCTGCTCAGAAATCTGGTGTTGAGGGCAGCTAGATACCAACTTCTTGAACCTCTCCCAGTACTCAGCCAATGACTCATTGCTTTGCCTGATGCCACATATCTCCTTTCTGATGGAAGCAGCTCTGGAGGCAGGGAAGTATCTTTCCAGGAAAACCTTCTTCAGATCATTCCAAGTTGTAACAGAATTTGGCTCCAAATAATATAGCCAATCCTTTGCAGTGCCTTCAAGGGAGAATGGGAAGGCTCGCAATTTGATATGGCCTTCAGTAATGCCTTCCGGCCTCAAGGGTGTAGAGCAGACCACCTGGAATTCCTTCAAATGCTTATGTGGATCCTCACCTGCAAGACCACTAAATCTTGGCAACAAGTGTATTAAACCAGATTTAAGTTCAAAAGGAACAACCACACCAGCATACTCAATACACAACCCATTGTAGTTAACATCAGGGGCAGCAAGCTGCCTCAATGTCCTTTGGTCACCCATGTTATCAAAAACAGGTTCGAAATCAGAATTACCACTAGTGCTTGCCCGAATTGCCCTACGACGTGTGTGCAGTGTTCTTTCAATTTCAGGATCAAAATCACACAAGTCAGGACAAGTAGACCTAGTGGCCAGTCTAATTCAAAACAAAAACGAAAAAAAAAGAAAGCGAGAACAACAAACAAGAGTCCCCGGCAACGGCGCCAATTTGACGCGCTGTCGCGCAAGAGAAATAAGATGAGCGGTTAGTAAAATGTAGTTTAGTGTGCGACAACTCGGGTATCGTATCACAAGGACTCTTGTAGTGCTATTATCGCAGAAAATCAGTTTTCTTGGGGGGGTGTTTGGTTTGAAATTGATTGGAAAACAGAATGAAAACAGAGCATAAAAACAGAGCAAATTACGTGATTATCAAATAAGACTAAGACGATCAATCTGCTGTTTCGTTTCCCACTATCATCGGTTCATGTAATTCCATGCCCTAAGCGGATTCTAATCCCTTTTCGATTGTAGCATCGATTAACAAGCGAAACCGATGCTACGGGACACATATTCCTAATTCCGAATTAAGCAAACGGATGAAGCCCTTCGTGAATTAAGCAAACACGAATTGAACGCACGCGAATTAAGCAAACACGATTAAGTTTAGGAATATAAAATCATCGAAAATAAATCAACACTAATTCGATGCAAACTGAATTAAGCAAACAGAGAATAACGAATAACATTGAAAGAGAAAAGAGAATTAAATCAGGAATTACAAGACCTCAAGTGTTGGCGGAAGCCGATTACAGCAGATCAACCTAGGGAGATTAGTTCTCCATCAAAAACGCAATACAACCAGAGAAATTTGAAAACAAGGATTAGCAAAAAGATCATTCTGTTCTGCCCTAAACAGCTATTTATAACTTTCAGAAACTGCGCATTCTCGCGAGGCGAGTGGCCACTCGCGAGGCGAATATTAAAATGGCGCCTTCTTGAATTTGTATTCTCGTGAGGCGAGTGTAATTCTCGCGAGGCGAGTCTTCAAAACCTGGGTTGTCACAGCCGTGATGCCTATCACGGCCTGGCCGTGATGGTCTCTGTCTTCGGGTGCTTATCTGTCATGGTCGTGACCTTCATCACGGCCAGGCCGTGATGGTCTCTGTCTTCCAGGGGTTTCTCTTCACGCCCGTGATGGGTGTGACGGGATGACCGTGATGCTTGCTGACTTCAGGCTCGCGAGGCGAGCTATAGCTCGCGGGGCGAGGCAGAGAACATGACTTTTCTGGCACAGGCTGGCCCTCACTCTCGAGGGGCAAGTATCTGCTTGCGTGGCGAGTGTTTCTAGATTGCAATTTCCATTGTTTCCTTCATTCCTTGGACTCTAAGTCAACCTGAAAACATGAAAAAGCCATAAGTGCTTTATTTGACTCGAAAACTGGCTAAATAACCCTAAATCTACTTAAGGGACTCTAAACCTTGCTTGAGGACAATCAAGCCTAATTTGGGTGAAAATGAGATATAATTGGCACAAAACCACGGTCATACTAGTCATAAAACTAGATGAGCCAGAGGCTTATCAATGATGTTGAGCGATATCTTTTCTCCCCATTTCTTTTTCTAGAATTTTACCCTCCCAATCTTGGTTCAATATCCATATCATTAGATATATGATGTGATGTGATGTGACTTCAGATCTACATTAGTATTTTCCAATTGTAGAATATATCTAACATGAGGTCATTCACACATATTTCTCCAAGCTCGAAAAAGATCGTGACCTTACTTTGATGTCAAAATTCAATGCTTTCTTCCAGGCTATGGAATTGATTAGAAATAATCGAGAAAGAAGATCAACAAAACATTGTTCAACTGATGTCTTTTCCCCTACAAAACAAACCAACAAAAACATCATCTAATGTTGTATCAATAAAAAGATGTCTAAGACATTCTAACTGTAACACCCCGACTTTTCGCTACTTTCGAATATCGGAAATTATATGTATACGGTGAAATTTTAAGTTTAAAATTCAGATGTAAACCGATCTGTGTTTTTACTGACAGTATAATTGTATACCGGCAGAAAACCCTAATTTGACCCGAAACTGAAATTTGTAGTTTTTTTTATATCTTGTCCTTGAAGAATTCTACTTTCCAAATTTCTGATCAGAAATAAAATATTATGTTTAATCGGACAAATTTTGGTTAAAGTTCAGACGAAAAACAGTCAATGTTTTCACTGACAGTAAGATTTCAATGATCAAAAACCCTAATTTTTACTCATGAACAAAATGGATTTTGTGTAAAACATATTTCCAACGAGTTTGGTTATTTTGAGAATTTTCGATCGAAAAACAGATAGAAACCCTAATCGGGTAATCGACGGAGTCGAGAACGGATGTGCAGAAATAAAATCTGACATTAAAGACTCACAAGGGGTGAGTCATATAGGTGACTCACCTTAGTAATGATGACATTTTAGGGAATTTTACAATTATGTCCTTAAGGTTGGTTTTAACTACAAGTTTGCCATTGTACAAGATTACTATTTTACCCCTCAAAAATTGTGCTTTAGACCCAAACACTCCTCAAACCCCACGGCCCAAGAACCCCGAGGAGCCCATTCTCACTTCTATTTAAGGTCATGGTCATCTTCTTCACAAAGCTTTCACCATTTTTCCAAAAACTCTTAAGATCCATAAGATTATTTTGTGAAGCAACTTAGTGATTATTACACTTTCTTTCAATTCCAAGAGGTAACCCATGATCCTCATCATCATTTAACTATATGTTCTTCATATATTTTCATGATTCAATGCCTTATTCATTTTTTTTCAATTCTTAGATCTAGAAGTTTGATAATTCATAGAAAATCATAGAAAAATCCTAAAAAAATGTGAAACCAATTTCTATGAGTTAGTTATCATCTCTACTATCATAATCCAAGAGTTTGTATAAACAAAGTTTCCCCCCATATTTTCCTAGTGATGGCCGAACCTATGCTCTAGGAAGCTAGGATGAACTTTGTTTCAATTTTGGAAAGTAACACTTGATTTGATCTCTCTAGTACTTCTACTTGTTAAACCCAAGAGCTTGATGAATTATAAAATCCCTAGCCTATTTTCTATGTGAAGGCAGAATCCATATTCTTGAGGACTTGGATGATTTTGTTTTGGCATTCAACTTATGATCATTGCTCTTAACTCTATACTACTATAAGGTCATGGATCTAAGAGTATGTGAAATTTTGAGATCCCTAGCTAATTTTGATAATCAAGACAGAAACCCTAACTATGTTGGTTAGGTGAATTTCATTCAAAATCCTTGTCAAATAATCATGGTTTATGTCTTAGTCTTGCTTAAGGATCATTAATCCATGAGTTGAGAAAAATTGAACATACCTAGCCTAATGCTTTAGTGAGGGTCGAACCCTAACCCTAACCCTAACTCAAACATTCCTTGTACGTGTATCCACGATTTTTGGATTTCGTGTCAAAGTTTTAATCGAAAGCTTTAATCTTCAAGAGGTAAGAGGGGTTTGCCTGAGGGATTTATCCAATGGCTACGTGCTATATGTGGTTGTTGAGATGTGAGAAGCTTGACAGTGGTCAGTGCCCAATTAATTAATCAGATAAAAACTTTAAGAAGCTTTAAAAAATTATATTTAATGTTTAATGGAGAAATATTGGAATATAATATTGATGGAAAATTTTATTTGGGAAAAATAAGAAATTTTAAGGAATATTATTATTTTAATAATTTATTAGTGTAAAAGCAATTTATGAGTCATAGTGAGGACGTAACCGTGAAAATATTTTTGCACTACTAGTTTATACGTAAGAAATTTCTAAATATTAGAAAATGTTATTTTAAGAAAATAAGTTTCAAAAATAATTTTATTTTGGTGTTGGAAAAATTATTTTACTAGAAAAGTAATACTTGGACTTAAAACGTTTTTAAAACATCAAATGTCGGACAATTTCGATAATATTTACGGTAGAATTACTAAAAACGGTAATATTAGTTAAAATAGAGAATTTGTATCAAAGCAATATGGTGTTGCAATGCACCGACATACTTGACTAGACACTACGTGTTTTCTGGTAGTGTAGGATGTTCCCGAAAAAGTCTATGACGTGCACGCCCTCTTCTATTGACGCATTCTTTATTACCCAAGGCTGGTACCTCCGGAACAATCCTTCGAACCACTCTCTCCGACTATTCGTAAAACCATGGTATAGGAATTCAGAGGTCATTCCTCAAGTCTTAGATGTCTTTTATCTAGGAAAACGTAGTGTTGTGGTCATGTTTCTGTGAAACACTATTGTTTTGTTATGAGTGTATATATGATTGATGATTGTTAATTGTACGTACCTGAGAGTCGTACCGCTGCATGTCTGCCTTATGTGAAAGATAAATAGAAATCTCACCTCCTTATTTTTATATTGTCTATGTCGGCTGGCTATGTGCCTTCTGTATTCTTTTGAGCAGATTGAGACGTCAAGATGTGGCTTGGCTAACGCATCGTAGAGTATGGGATTCGAGCATGCGGACGATATGGTGGAGTTTCTAGTGAACATCTTTCATACTGTCGATGGTTCATAGACCATGTTTTTCATCTTGGAAGAGGAAAGGGCTTAGTTCGAGAGTTACTATTGTAGTAGCTCTAGTAGTGCCTTTTGTGACGACGTCAGTAGTGGACTCAAATAGAGTTTCCACTAGATCTCGTCAGTTGGGTTTGTCTTTATCACGATGTATGAGAAAGTATTGTCTTTTCTATTTTAGTTTGGCCAACTGGGTATGTTTGAAAGTTAATGTAACTGTCTATGGAGCTGTGACTCCAAGTATCTTATATTTTAGGAGTTGCGTCTCCACATCTTTATGTTGAGTCTGTACATTCTATGATTTCTGTTTATGAGTCGGGTTGGGTATTATGTAAATGATTTTTCAAATCATGGCCCTAATTGTGGTAATGGAATATTTTATTATCCATTCATTTAAAACAAAGTAGTTATACTTACGACTTACGAAAAGAAAAAAAAATTACCCCATTATTTTATTGCCAATTTTAATTAACTTAATTTTCGGCCTTAAAGTGTCACTTACGATGTAGCACCCTAGAAGGGTGATACATTATTGGTATTAGAGCTGGCCGAGTCTTTTGGGCTTCGGGGTTATGGTCCGTTGTCGTTTTTATTGTGTTTTCTCTAGTTGTGTCTTGTGTTGTTTTGTGTTTTTGGTTCAATGAAGAACCAATGTTTGTAAGGATAATGTCTTTAGTCTATCCTTGGCTGAGTTTATGTTCCTCTTGACGTTGCTCCGAAAGGATACAACATTGTTTGCTGATCTTTTCATTATTGTTCCTATGGAGGAATAATATTGAATAGATTATGATGTATTGTTTTCTTCCTTGTTCTGATTACCGTGCTATTATAGAAAATCATGGTTAGTCCGAGAATGAGTAGATCTGATTCTGCAATCAAGGATTCTGGAGATATGGTTGTAGTTGTACAAGTCTTGCGGGGGCTAACATGAACCGTGGCATGTCATAACAAGGAAATTGCTAAGAGGCGAGGACTAGTTGAGTTTTGGTGTAGTAATCCACCTCGATTTGATGGTGAACTTAACCCGGAGAAAGCTGAGTTTTGGATTACGAAAATAGAAAGGAACTTACAAACTATGGAATATCCTGATCATTGGAAGGTAGCTTGTGCGACATTTCTGTTGATAGGAGATGCTGGATTTTGGTGGAGAGAAACTTGCCAACTGCTAGTGGCAAGACAAGAAGCGATCACCTGGAATGTGTTTCAAAGCGAATTTCTAGAGAAGTATGCTTCCACTAAAGTGAGTCGTGCAGAGGAGATTGAGTTTCTGCAGAACGGACAAGAGGACTTGACTATTAGTGAGTATGCAGCTGAGTTGGAAGAGTTGATTAAGTTCAAGGAGTTGTATTTAAAGAATTACGAGGAAGTACGAACGTGTAAGAAATTAGAGGAAATTTTGAAGGATGAAATGAGGAAGACAATTCTGTCATTGAAACTATTGCAGTTTTCGATCTTGATGGAAGAGTGTCGAGTTCCTCGAGATCTAGAAGTGAGTAAAGGTAGAAAGAGAAGCTTTGGATCTTTCCAAGAGAAACTGTACGCAAGGCCCACGTGGCCACCACAAAAAGGGAAGTGCATTAGTAGTAGTAGTAGTAAAGGTTATGGATCGTCTAGGAAGTCTTTACGGAAGTGCATGAAGTGTGGCATGAGTCATGCTACAAAGAACTGCAAGATTCGGGGCATCATTTGTTTTAAATGTGGACAACCTGGACATCTCGCTAGAGTCTGCGGAAAGCCTAAGGATGTACCTTCTGGAGACAACATGTGAGCCGAGAGACCACGGACAAGGATTCGATTAAAGAACACCGTGGAAGAGGAGGTAGTCCACCAATATTTAAAGTTTGAATATGTGGGTAGTTGTTAACGGGTAGAATCTTCACAACAAGTAGGACTGAAGTATAACAATCAAATAAATATCTTTAAGTGAAGTGTGTCATAGAAAGTAGACTTTTGACAATACTTATAATTTAGCAGAGAATCATTCTTGATTTTCTATGAATGTGTCAAATACTCTGTATTTATCTATGTCTTACTTATGTTGTCGCCAACATGTTTCTGAGTTGGTTTAGTTTCATGTCGCAACTTTTGTTGTCTAAGTTCTATGCGGAACAATCAGAATTGCATTCCTATATTATTGCTTAATGCAATTACCTTTATAATTTCTTGATAACACATACTGGTTGGGAAAATCTGTTCAGATATTTCCTTGTTGTTGAGAATTGAGTTTGTAAACTTGACCATTTACTTTTTCGGCAAATGAGTGCAATTTAAAATAGAATGATCTTTTGGCGGATCATATCTTGTTACCCTTGTGGGTGAAAAGTTATAAATTTTATGGCATATGGAATTTTGACAATTCACATCAAATTCTTTTTTTATGCCAAACGAATGAGAGTTACCTCGAGTGAGGGAATTCACAAAAAATTATTGTTGCTCTCTTAAAGACCAAGATAATTTTTGGTTTAAAATCTAAACTCTTGGAAATTAAGAAAATTATCATCTTCAAATTTTGTCTTTTGAAGGAAGTTTCTATTGAGGAAGGAACTTTATTAGGGTCACGTTTGTAAATATGTGGCTGTACAAACGCATTTTTACATTCAGGAACCTATTAAAGAGACTTTTTGTATAAAGAATATCCATTGCTTTTCTATTCATTTTAGTTTATTCTGATGAGAGAGTAAAGTCTAGAGATTATTTTCTCTTCTTGAAAATTCTTTGTTCAAATTTTAAGTTCTTATTTACCATCGGTGTGTTAGAATTGCCATAGTAAATGGGAGTCAAAGTTTTGAATCATTCAAATTTCCAAATCTATCAAAAATTCGTGTATTTCATTCTATTGACATTCAAATTATTCAAGTGTGATTTGAGTCTTGAGAGTTTTAAAAGGGATTTTCCTGATTTGTTTTATCAGGTGGTTTAGTGAATGCAGTATAAGTCAGAGCGACAGTCTAATCTATGAAATAATTCACGTCACGTTCCGAGAAACGTGAATGTTACGCAGTTGGAGCACGTGATAGAAGATTGATATTGGTGTTTGTTTTCCTTAGACGAGTTAATTTTGCAAACGAAATTCTTTTTAGAGGGGTAGTATTGTAACACCCCGATTTTTAGTGTTCTTTAATATCGGTAAATATATACATATATTTGTTTATATTTGTATCCGAGACCTAGAAAATGATTTTGAATAAAACAAAATTGTATTTATACTCTACTTTATCATAGAGAGTTACGGTAAAAATTTAGATTTAAAATTCAGACGAAACCCGGTCTGCGTTTTAACTGACAATAAGATTTTACTGAGCAGAAAACCTAATTTGGACCCCGAGAATGAAACCGTGTAGATTTTTATTTTATTTCCAACCATAGTGGTTATTTTGAAAATTTTCAAAATAAATAGGTTATTATATGATAATCAGGCAAGTACTCGACTTTCAGGGATCGACGGAATCGAGAACGGAGGTGCAGAGACAAAACCTGATGTCGGGTGGATGAGCACAATGAGTCATCTAAGATGACTCATGTAACACCCCCCTTGGGCATTACTTCCTAATCACATGCGGAAATAAATTAAAAGAAAGTTTACTGGTTGCTTTCGGGGGGGAAAAAACTTTTATTATCTTCATACGTCTGAAAATATGGGGGTAAAAATTTTCTTTTCTATGATTCACCTCAGAAAATGATTCATGCATCACTTAAAATGAAATCACAGTGTATTTTACTAACACAAAAAGACTAAGTTTATTTATATATCATAGAACCTCAGCATATACATTTCATGAAATAATCTTTTCTTGAAGTTACAAAATTGCACAAGGTTTTTCAGAACTGCCTATATCGACTTCTCTAAAATGCACACAACCCAAAGGAAACATCCTAAACTGGTCGTTCTAATATACACTTGTTGGAAAGAACTCGGTAGTTCTTACCATTGGAATAATCATCCACCTCTTCAAAGATCAGATCAGAATTAATATCCCCAAGTGAGGTCAGGAGCTTCTCGGCATTGCATGAAGGTACAACAACAAAGAACCAGGAAAACCTGATATATTATAAGGGTGAGATACCAATATATGGATAATTATGATAAACTACATACTTGCAACACAAATAGCATACACAACAGATATCATCATAGTTACAACACGTGAAATAATAAACTAAATATAATATCACACCAATTCATCAATCAACTTTAAAAAACAATGATGTTCATGAAAAACTAAACTTTGATTCAAGACTCCAGAGTTTTCAACATTCTTTTAAAATGAGCTGATTAGGCTCGGTTACCATAAAGGCACAACGTGAATTTCCACTACACTGTCCAAACTCCTGGCACAGTGTGCAACATGCGTAGAATGTCCATAGCATACTGTCCAACACAAGGCACAGTAGTCCTGGCTAATTGACTTCATTGTCCATCAAGACACAATGAAACACCGTAGCATGAAATACCTGGCGCTTCCAGATATTCACACAAAACAACGTAGCATGAAATACCCGATCTTTACAGATATTCATACAAAAACAACGTGGGCATGACTTTTCATAGAGGCTCAAAGCTCATGACTTTTCAACGTTTTTAATATCTTGCAAATTTTATGATCAACACAGGACTTTCACATCCGAGTGTCTAATCACAACAGTCTCATACTTATGCATCAGTCTTTAGACTTTGTGGTCGTAGAAAACAATTTTCACCTTTTTATTATTTTCACCAAGTTTCAACCCAACGTATATGGAGTAGCAGTCCATCGCAACATACACTGGAACATAGTCCATAACAACATAACACGGATCATGGATCAACGTGCTTTTAAAATACTAGTATCCCAACGTCTCGATTACTATGTTCAACTTTTCAACTTTTCTTCTTTTTCGCCCGGTGAAAATACAAAACCTAAAAACAAAACTTCTGTAACTCATCCAAGTTATCGGATACTTTATTCCAATAAAACCTTCTTTTGAAAAACATTTTTCCTTTGAAATTCATTTTAAAAAAATTATAATAAAACTCCAACAGTCCATATTTAAAAAGAAAGTCCTCTTTTAAGAATGGAGATTTTTTTTTGAAGAAACTTAGTGTAAAATATGAGAACTAAAATATTTTTGGCAAAGAACCAAGAATTTAATTTGTTTTTAAATAATTTCTTTATCATAAATGGTCTCCAAAAATTTAAGACTTTTATAGAAAATATCCTTCAAATCTTCTAAAATGATCTCTTTTCACCTTCTGTGAATAAAATCTTTATCTTCAATCTCTTGAATTTTTCACCTAGAGAAATATTTGCCTTCTCTAAAAATATGTTTCAACTTAAAACATTTATTTTTCAACTTCTGTAAAGTTTTCTTAAGGCTTTTATCTTTCTTTAAGAGTTGGGCTCTAACCAATGGTTAGGCTACTATTCAACAATCAATACAACTTCAAGCACTTACAACATAATTAACATAATTCGTTTTAAGCACTTATTTAAATTCAACATGTCATCATATAAATTCATCTAATTCTAAAACATCCATATTAACAACAACTTCATAAACTAGCGCGCGCGCACACACACACACACATATATATATATAGCAAATCAACCTTTCACATATTAAACAACAACATCAATAAAATCAAATAATCCAAAAATACAAGTACATAGTTACCATAATGTTAATATCCCTCAAGCTTTCTCCCCTTACCTAATTCGACGGATAGACAAAGTCTTTGTTTCCGCCTTGCCTAGAGCAAACTTCTTTTGTCCGCAGCGTGCCGCAAGTCTAATAATCAAGCAAACGACTTAAATTAAAACAACAAAGCCACCTTATCTTCCTATGTTTAGATTTTTGACCATGGCTAGAAAATTGATGCTAGAGATTTTCAAATCTCCTAATTCTTGGATTTACATTTGATACAAGACTTACATATGTATACATAACATACACACACACACACACACACACACACACACACACACACACACACACACACACACACACATATATATATATATATATATATTCTTTATCTCATATTCTTATTACCTTTATATTAACACTTGTTTATAGTCCATTTTATATCAAAAATCTTTAATTGATCATTTTAAAACATATTATTTTCAAGATCATATTTTCCATTCAAAAATTTGAGTGAATTTTTTCATAAAATCATTTTCAGAACAACAGTGGGTTTAAATTGTGAATGATCATTCAAATGACCTTCAAAATCCTTGAAAATTTAATTGAAGGTACACAACTCACATACAAACATATTGTAGTTGGTCCCATGTAAAAAGTTGAAGGCATTAATTTATTAAAAATCCCACGCTACCTCTATTTGTACAGAATTTTCCAGAATTCCAAGTTCACGAACATGTAATTTTTTTTGAAATTGTCTCTCTCTCTCTCTCTCTCTCTCTCTCTATATATATATATATATATATATATATATATATATAAATATCAAAAATTCAACAAAACTTTAGTCCTACTTTAGTAATTACCCAGAAAATTTTATAAAAGTTTTTAACTTTCAAAATCATATTTAAAATCATCATGCAACCAACTATGTTCTTATTTTCGCAGTCAGGATTTGATTCTACTTTGAGAGGTGTTTCAACCCAGAAAATCTTATCCAAATATCTACATATTATATATCAAATTAAATCCCCAGAAGTCTTATTTCCAACTATGAATTTAGATTTCATAAACATGTTTTGTATAAAAAGTTATGGTCTTACGAATAAGTATATGTCATGCTGCCAGATTTATATTTTACATATATTCATCCACACCAAGTTATTATCTTCACTCTAGCATCATTTACAAGCCACAAAACCAACATACAAGAGTCCTAGACCCTTAAAATCATACATGCAAACATACATCAACTAAAATTAGTAACCATTATTATCAAATAATGGTTCAAACAAAAAGTTGAAAAAAATCTTTAAATCAAATATGAGAAATTTTGGATAAACACCAACTTTCCTTTACATGTGATTTTTGGCCATCATAAAAAATTTGACTAGGAAGATTTCTTTGCCACATGAAATCCATAGAAATAAAAGTAAAGATGGTGATGAGTTCGAAAATTCACTTCCTGTCCAAAACATAAACATGAAATCACTATTCACATCAAATAAAATCTTTGCCAAATATGGAAAAAAATCTGAATTAAATAAATTCGGCTCGTTCCGGTACCAATTGTTACGTAACGATAAAAAACGATCGTATTTTTATTCGCAAAATTTCACTCGAAAAATTCATATAAAAATAAATAATTTCTAAAATCATAAAAATAAATATAACTGGGTTACAAAAATAAAAATTTTTTTTTTCGAAATTTTAAAATTATTTTCGAGTCAGTAGAGCTTAATTGACAGCGAAAACTCAAACCGTAAACGTCTGGCATTTTCTACCAAAAATTCAATTGTACATTTATAATATAAAATAAATAAAAATTGACTTAATTTGGTCTATCAAAATAATTCATCACCATTTATGAAAATAAAATCTTAAATATTCATATAATCACAATTTACAGACAAGCAGAAAAATCAGGATGTTACAAACTGCACTTTTAATAAAATAAATTATGAGCGTGAAATTTGGTTTGTTAAAATAATTCTTCAGAAATTATAAAAATAAACACTCAATTATTTACAAAATCACCTATCTCTTTATGACGCTCGTATCACTTGCACCCTTACACTTGGCACACATGCACTTGGTGTTGGTGACACCCTTACACTTGGAACACATGCACCCTTACACTTTGCACACTTGCACTCTTACACTTGGCACACATGCACCTTCACACTTTGCACACGTGCACCCTATTATCTTTGAACCGGTTTTAAGTAAATTCGAACGAGCAAAAGGTTCCATCATATGATCTTCAACTTGAGATGATAAAACCCTTTCAACCTCTTTATACTTAATTAATTAGTTAATTAATTACAGTGTCCCCTTACTGTAATTTTTTTGGGGCATGACAACTCACGGGGTGAGTCATATGGGTTAGTCATCTTGCATTAAATTCAAGTAATGATGGTTATATGTAAAAAGACCAAAATGCCCTTGATCTTTAAGTAAAATTCCAAGAGTGTCCCTAAGTGAATTTTAACCAAAATACCCTCTAGATCTACTTAATTTCGTGCAGCCCCTCCACTAAACCAAACTCATTTCATTTTGATTTCATTTCATCATCTTTTCCTCAAAAACCCTAATCGGGTAAACAACGAAACCAAACACAAATGTGCAGAGATATACCGGGAGAACAGAACGACGAGTCGTCCATGATGAATCAAGAGGAATGAGTCACCATAATGACCCACCATAGCCATTATTGTGCATTTATGACAAGTAAATGTGAAAAGACTAAAATACCCCTAACATAACCTATGTCTAGTTAACTCCAACCAAGGTTAGCCAACCATGATTTGTAACTAAAAATATCTTCTTCCTTATTGTGGTCCAAACTTAGCCACATCACCGTAAGAGTACCTCCACCATATATTCATTTCATAGCATAATGATTACCTATATGTGAAAAGTACAAAATACCCTTAATCTTTCCTTGTAACTCCAAGTTTGCGTTGACAACATTTTTGACCCTTTGGTCCCTTGAAGCCACGGCTTCCCCTCTATAAAAGGTTATCTCCATTTCATTTTGCTCCTTCACAAGTGTTTCATCTTCTTCATGAAGGTTGTTCGTCATTTTCTCTAAGAACACATAAAGACTTCAATGATGCTCATACTCATCCGAAACTGTACCAAAATTATGACCCTTTTCTGTTCTGAAACTCGGAAAAGTTTCTACATGAAAGTTGTTTCTCTTCATCTCTTACTTCCAACGAGCTAAAGATCACCAAAAACGGATAAGTATATTGGGAGATATACCCAAATTACCAAAACAGCTCAAAATCCTTAGCATCCCAAGAAAATAGTGGAAAGAAGGCTCTTTACGTCCCTTTTCTCATCTGAATCAAACAAAACCTGAAAAATAAAAGTTGTGCCTCTCCTTCTTACCTTTCTAAAAAGCCACTGTTTGTAATTTTTAGATGAGTAAATCGTGAGATATGCTCATAACACCACCACACCCTCAAAGTTGTCAAATAAGCTTGTTTTGATCATTACACTTCATCAAGAGGTAACCTCTCTTCTACATGATCAATCATGTCTTGTTTCTCATTCATTTCATGATTTTCATGCCATGATCATCATTTAAAATTCTTAGATCTAGAACTTTGAAAATTCCTAGAAAATCATAGAAAAATCATTTTAATGTGAGACCAATTTCTATGATCTCCATATGACTTCTATTTTCATTATCCAAGAGCTTGAAAAATTTAGATTTCCCTAGCTATTTCTTCTTGACTTGGCCGAACCGATGTTCAAGTGGGCTAGGATGATTTTCTTCAATCTTTAACTTGATTTCTTGTTGGTTGTTCATGGCTAGGTTTTTTTGGTTCAAAACCTTGTGATTTAGGTGAACAACATCATTATACTACTTGACTTTCAAGTGATCTACAAGTGGTAACGGGGGAGATTACTGATCCGAGGCCGTACAAAGGTCAAAATAATAGTAATTAAAAACTGTAGTACAAGGCGAAACAACCTTGGTCGTCTCACAAGGATCTTTAAAATTATTAGCCAATCAAGAATGTTAGAGAAACGGGGTTTTCAAAATTCGTTGAGAGAAAACAAATTGAAATTAAAAAAAGAAATTCAATCAATTAAAAACATCAATCCAAGACGTCAAGTTCTTTGGTAGAATTCGTCATCGTTCCAAAAGATAAAAATTTGTTTGCTCTCCTCCACTGTTAATTTAAAATCTACTACATAATCATGTAGGGTTTAAACAACAAAATTGGAGTCACAATCATAATCCCTAATAATGTTGATTTATGCACAAATTCAATTAATCTAGGTTACCAATCGGTTCCCTAATCTCTATTAGATTTTTCAGATTGATCAATCCTAATTTCTAATTCCAATTCAATCATGAAAACTGAATCTACATCTAATCAGACATAAATCAAATGCAATCACACTCACAACACAAATCATAATTGAAGGGAGAGAAGAGGGGAGGAAGGAACTGAAATACAATTAAGAGTAGGGAACTCAGAATTCAAACCAAATTACTTGAATGTCTAGGATTGAAAAAAGATTTAACCTTCCATAGTCATAAACATTGGAGAACCCATAACAAACATTAACAAAGTGCAGAAAACTCAAAAGAACAGAAGAGAAGAAAAGAGAAGAGAATTCCAAAACTTGCAAAAATACAAGGATTATCAAAAGTGGTCTAATTTCGTATCTGATTTGTGCGGCACTAAACTGCTAATTATAATCATTAATCCTAATCTAACCCAAGCCCAAATTAATGCCCTCTGAATAAGCTTTCCAACAAGGTATCATATTCCTTAATTGGGCTTAAGATGAGTAAGTTATGCCCATTTAAGTGAGGGAACATCATGGACTGCGAACTGATCCGCGTCAGAGATTTCGGGACCCAGTTTGGCCTTGATTTTGGCCTAATTTGACAATTCTTGTGACACCTGAAATTGTAGGTCTCTACCTTATCTTTCTAGGGACAGTAAAATCACCAAAATACGATAGGTAGCTTTATTTATGCTCTGCGCAAGACAACAAGGTCAGGATGAGTGAAAAATCTGAAAATTAACAATGTTTAGCAATTAAGCTCAATAATGCAAAACTCAGTCAAATCACCAATATTAAACACATATAGAAATTAATTAGGCCAAATATACAACACTAAAAGGTGACTCAAAAATGATTTATTGTTGACGGTTCTGGGCAAGTATACCCAGTCGTACAAGTAATACGGTGGTGAGACCGGTTATCGTATCCACAGGGATTGGATGTCAATTACCAATTCACAAATTCAGCAACTATCTAGACTAAACTATAGTGCGAAGAGAATTCAAAATAAACAAAACAGAAGGAATAAAATATTTTTTGTCTTTTTGGGAACTTTTAACAAACACGTGGAGTGCAGAAAGAGGTGTTGGGATCAGATTTCACCAAACCTCTGCCTCATGTACTACCAGGATTAGATACCTCTCATTCATGCTTCAAATATTAAAATCAATCCACTAAATTACTCAAGCCCCGATTCCTCGGATGGCAAGAGCCTAAATCCACTAATAGACCCTAATTCCTTAGGTGGCCTAGATTAATTAATTTGCACTAGGATTAGGGATTACGCGATTACTAGTAAACCAAACTCCATTCCTAGATGCAAGGGTTACTAGGCGATTAAATTCAATTCCGGTTCTAATACGAATTTCCCAATTGCATACCAAAACACTAATCGAGTCATGGGGGTGCTAGCCACAACAAGCATTGAGCATGGAAAATCAATCACTAATACGAAGGCATGAACACAGAATAATCAGTCAAGGCAAATACATAATGATCAGTTTGATTACATCTAATCCCAACAACCAAGATTTAGCTACTCATAGAGAAAGCCAAAACTAAATCAGTAGGGACAAAGGAAAGAAGAAGGGAAAGAAGAAACTCCATTGGAAGCTTTTCCCCAGTCGTCGGCCTCCTTTGATTCTAGTGTTCCAGTCCTCCTCAACCGCATCCTCCAAAGTGATCCTAGGGTAAAAGTCCCTGTTTTTCTGATGGTTTCTGGTCTCCACTAGGGTTCCCAGCACCCCTGTTTTTGTCTGCTGCGCTTCTATATATAGATCTGCTGCGCGTCACGACCGTGATGGCCATCACGGCCAGACTGTGACGTGTTCTGGAGTGGGCACGCTTTCAAATTTGGAGCATCACGGTCGCGAGCCTCATCACGGCTAGGCCGTGATCGGTTCTGCTTGGCCTGTCACGGCCGTGATGGTTATCACGGTTAGGCCGTGACAGCTTCTGACTTTTGCCTTCAATCTTCTCAGTTTTCTTGATCATGGTTGTGATGGCCATCACGGCTAGGCCGTGATCGGCTCTGCTTGGCTCATTTTCTTCACTTTTCAAGCTCTATCTCATCCAAGCTCCATCAAGGCTAATTCTGAGCATTTTTCCTTAAATTCCTGCAAAATAACACCAAGAAACCGCTTCACCCGTTCCAAGGGAAAAACTAACTAAAATCAAATAAAGAATGCCTATTCTATATGAAAAATGCATGCAAAAGTGTACAGGAAATATGATGTAAAATCACACTATCAAATCACCCCAAGCTTATTCAATTGCTTGTCCTCAAGCAATCACTAAAGCCAGAAGAGATGAATAATCAAAGCGTTGATAGTAAACCAAGAACTTGAGTAAATGATCCAAGTAACAGGCATTTCAAATAATTCAGCAAGAGACAATAAATTCAAGTCCAATTAGAAGCTTAGGTTTCTTAGACTCATATTCTCACTGATTCGGGCACTCTTGCTCTTCTGAAGATCACCCCAAGCTTGTTCATTTGTTTGGCTCCCTCTCTCACCTCACTCAAGTGTTAGGGACATAAGACAATTCGCTCCATTTTCCTCAAGGAATGAATTCTACCATAGGCTTGACTATCAACCAAATCTCTACTCTATTAATGAAAACAATTCAGAATCAAGAGGTCTTTTGCTTTGGTTGTAACGTGGCCATGGTATTAATCGTTAGGTGGGGAAATCAATAAAAGGACATTTCAAAAAAGCATGACACCTTCTAAAATACCCTTTTTGGGTTTTGATTCACTTTCGCCACCTTTCTTTCTTTCTTTTCATTTCATTTCTCATTTCTTTTTGTCATCCCCTTCTCTATATTTTTGTTTTCTTTTTCTTTTCTATTTCTTTTATTTGGAGAAGGGGAGATTTTTCGACTCAAGAGAAATATTTTTCTGATTCTTTCATCCCATACTTTTTCAACTACCTTTTTACCCTTTTGTACAATACTTTAGAAGGTATCCTATCAATTGTCATTCATCAAAATGTTTCAGGGTACCAATAAAAGTATTTATTTCTTTCAGGCTCAAAATTGGGCAACTAAGGGGTAGCATTTAGTCATTCAAAGCTCAGAAGGCTGGAAAAATACCTAGTGCCTCAATCATTTTCAAAAATGTTTTCAAAAATTTTTAAGCTTCAAAATGGTTTCAAGTCAAGTTCTAGAGAATATAATCCAAGAGGAATATCACTCCAACACAAACAATGGGGTAGATTTAGTGAGTACCCCTTTTGGCTCAAAATCTCACATTTTAGTAATTCAAAAATCAATGAGAAACACAAATCTACGGAACCATATGCTAATTATCAACTATCCAAGATTATCTTAAGCATTTTCATTTGCAGCCTTATCACAAGAATTAAAAAATTGGGTTCAAAAATTCACTATCACAATTTAATTGGCACTTAGTTCTCACAATTGGATGCAAAATCTAAGCAAGGGCAATCGAATCATGTGATCATGCAAACTATCATGCAAAACTATATGAATGCAACATGAACAATGCAAATGCAAAATACCCCTACCCCAAGATTAAGAATTTACATTGTCCCCAATGTAAACAATCAAGTTGGAGAGAGAAGAAAAATGGAACGACTTACCGAGGCGGTAGCGGGTGTTGGCTCTCATTCCAGTCAGAAACTTGTTGGGAAATGCATCACGGTCGTGACCCTTATCACGGGCTGGCTGTGATCAATTCTGGTCCACGGGTGTTGGCCTGTCACGGCCGTGAACCCCATCACGGCTAGGCCGTGACACTCTCTGCTCTTCAGGGTCTTCTCATCACGCCCGTGATGTGGATCACGGTTGGGCCGTTATCCTTTCTGGTCTTCATGATTAGCTTATCACGACCGTGACCAGTGTCACGGCCTGGGCGTGATGGTTACTGCCTTTGATCTTTTCCTTGTCTTCTTGCTCTCCCTTCCTTCTTCCCCTGAAATCACTTGGCAAATCTCAATTTATTATTTTTCCTCTTGATCTTATCAAATTATTCAAGAGTTAAAATCCAAAAACAAAAACTAACTAAAGAGAAGGGTTAAGAAAAGTTGGGTTGCCTCCCAATAAGCGCTTCTTTAACGTCACTTGCTTGACTCATTAAGAAGCATCTGCCTGGATCCCATAACCTGTGGTATAAAGACCAAGGGGTGCTCAAGATATGAGATCCTCCACCCGGATCCCATGATTTATGGAGTGGCGACTGCAGCAGTAATATAACTCTGGCCACAATCCCACCTAGCCAGTGTGTGAAAACTCCATTGACCTCTTTAACTGTAATGATGAACTCACTTCCTCTCGAGTCAAATGGAATTTTCAAGAGGAGGGTTGACAAACAAGTGGAAGGGGCTAGCTTTGCAGCGTCCACACATGCATGTAAGCCGACATATTTGTCCAATGCAGAAAATTCAGATTGCTCAGCAAGCATGGTAGAATCCGCTCCCACTTCATCTTCATTTTGAACTATCCCCAAAACCAGATTCTGCTCAAATTGTGTTGCATGTGACTCTTGTACTAGCTGTTTGCAAATCTCCTCAACTCGTGTTTTGAAATTCTGCATCACAGTTTCGATACTGTCACAATTGGTTCTGATTTTGGTCTCAGAGATGGATAGCTCTTGGGAATATTTTCTAGATCAACCTTCAGAGGTGGTTGCTCGTTCCATTCCAACTCCTCAATTTCCCAAGGACTTGTGAAAGGTACTTCCTCTTCTTGTGGCTCGTCCACCATCACCACTTCATCTTCAATTTGATCCATTCCCACAACCAGATTCTGTTCAACTTCTGCTTCATGTGGCTCTATGGGAATCACAATACACGGTGGTGGAGGTGGTAAATATGACCAAAAGGTTTCCCAATCTTCCTTGGTGTATATATATACAAGCTCACCAGTCATAGGATCGACTCGTGATGGAATATTATGAGATAAAGAAAACTCCATAAAGAATTTTCCCAAATCGAAATCGTCTTCCCAACACAAGTTATCCTCCAAAATATGACTAGAAGCTTCCTCATCAGGTGGATAATAATAATTTTCCATGAATTTCGTCCACCCTACAAAAACAAAACTCAAATATATACAGAAAAAAGAGATCAGATATATACAGAAAAATGAAAATATATAAGAATGACTAAATTAGGTGCCTCCTTTGTTACTAATGATATTGGTAAAACCAATCCCCGGCAACGGCGCCAAAAACTTGTTGACGGTTCTGGGCAAGTATACTCAGTCGTGCAAGTAATACGGTGGTGAGACCGGTTATCGTATCCACAGGGATTGGATGTCAATTACCAATTCACAAATTCAGCAACTGTCTAGACTAAACTATAGTGCGAAGAGAATTCAAAATAAACAAAACAGAAGGAATAAAATATTTTTTGTCTTTTTGGGAACTTTTAACAAACACGTGGAGTGCAGAAAGAGGTGTTGGGATCAGATTTCACCAAACCTCTGCCTCATGTACTACCAAGATTAGATACCTCCCATTCATGCTTCAAATATTAAAATCAAAACACTAAATTACTCAAGCCTCTATTCCTCGGATGGCAAGAGCCTAAATCCACTAATGGACCCGAATTCCTTAGATGGCCTAGATTAATGAATTTGCATTACGATTTGGGATTACGCGATTACTAGTAAACCAAACTCCATTCCTAGATGCAAGGGTTACTAGGTGATTAAATTCAGTTTCGGTTCTAATACGAATTTCCCAATTGCATACCAAAACACTAATCGAGTCATAGGGGTGCAAGCCACAACAAGCATTGAGCATGGAAAATCAATCACTAATACGAAGGCATGAACACAGAATAATCAGTCAAGGCAAATACATAATGATCAGTTTGATTACATCTAATCCCAACAACCGGGATTTAGCTACTCATAGAGAAAGCCAAAACTAAATCAGTAGGAACAAAGGAAAGAAGAAGGGAAAGAGGAAACTCCATTGGAAGCTTTTCCCCAGCCGTCGGCCTCCTTTGATTCCAGGGTTCCAGTCCTCCTCAACCGCAGCCTCCAAAGTGCTCCTAGGGTAAAAGTCCCTGTTTTTCTGATGGTTTCTGGTCTCCACTAGGGTTCCCAGCACCCCTGTTTCTGTCTGATGCGCTTCTATATATAGATCTGTTGCACGTCACGGCCGTGATGGCCATCACGGCCAGGCGGTGACGTGTTCTGGAGTGGCCGCGCTTTCAAATTTGGCGCATCACGGTCGTGAGCCTCATCATGGCTAGGCCGTGATCGGTTCTGCTTGGCCTGTCACGGCCGTGACAGCTTCTGACTTTTGCCTTCAATCTTCTCAGTTTTCTTGATCATGGCCGTGATGGCCATCACGACTAGGCCGTGATCGGCTCTGCTTGGCTCATTTTCTTCACTTTTCAAGCTCTATCTCATCCAAGCTCCATCAAGGCTAATTCTGAGCATTTTTCCTTAAATTCCTGCAAAACAACACCAAGAAACCGCATCACCCGTTCCAAGGGAAAAACTAACTAAAATCAAATAAAGAATGCCTAATCTATATGAAAAATGCATGTAAAAGTGTACAGTAAATATGATGTAAAATCACACTATCATTTATCAATTACTACTACCCTACCTTAACGTAGATATGTATGTGGTTTAAAGTATTTGTATGTTGTCTTGTAAATCCTAAGTGTTAGAATTATGTATTATTGATTTATATGTGTGTGATCCTCTTGGAGGATTTGATTTGATGTTTGGTTGTGGTTTGATATGTCATATGGTTGTTTTGATTCCAATGACCTTAAGTTGGAATCAAGATTGTTGTTTGCTTGACTTAGTAAGAAAAATGCCTAATATATTTATTTAAGGCCATTCGGTCATACGTGATTAATGGGGTTTCAAGTTGAGTTAATTTGTCTAATTAATTTTTATAAGGATTGAGTGACTATATAAGAATACAGAAATTGGTTTGGAATGATTTGGATGTGTATATTGAAAGATATGATTTTATGAGTCCTTAGGGACTAAAATGCAATTTCTGAGAATTTCAGTGAATGTACTGAAATTCAGATTATTATGTGTTAAGATTGTAGTCCTTGATGAGACAAAACAATAGAAATTGGTTTGGTGTTAATTGGATTAATACATAAAAAGTTATAAGCTTTTTTTGTAAAAAAGGACTTTTTTGCAAATACTGTAAAATATTTGGGGGCAGAATTGTAATTTAAGGAAATATGAGGGTAAGTGAAAAATATTTCTAAAGAAGTTGGTTTGGTGTGATTTGAAGTTATAAATAATAGAGGTTTTTTTGGGGGAAGAATTTTCAAGTAAATGTATATTTAGAAACTGTTTTTCATACCTATTAAACTGTTCTAAAACTCCAAAATGAGTTTGGGACTATTAGAGTGTAAAATGGTTGAAAAGGGATTTACGCGATTTACAAAATTAACGACGTTCGGTCAAATTCTTAGACATTTTGTATAAATGAAGATTTAAATGTAAAATCAGTGTTTCAACATGTTCATATGAGTAATATAACCTAGGAGGGTAATACATTTGAGGTGAAGAACCATGTTTTAAAAAATATGACTTTTGGGCCTAAATTCAGTAAAAAGCGGCGAAAACGTCGTTAAACGTTTTTAAGGATTTTCGAGAAAATGTTTTGAGAAACCTATGTATCTTTAACGGAAATTATTCTTGAAAATTTATTTGGTTTTATCTAAAGGTTTTGGTTTTAAGCCAAAATGATTTTAGTCTTCAAAGATGAGTTTTTACAGTAAAATGCAAAAACCTAAGTCAAGAACGACTTAGTGAAAATACGAACGTAATAATTTATGATGTTGGGTAGAACACGACCTTATGTCATAAAGTATGGATAATTCATTATCCATATTCCATAAAATTTAATGGACACGGAGTGGTTTGTTTTCTTGGAAGCCAAAGAAAAAGGCTCAATTAGAAAAGTACAGAGAAATAAATAATTGGACTTATGTTCCAATCTCATAATGTGTTAGGACTTTTAGTCAATTGTTTTAAGATATCTCTACACAAAGATGAAAGATTACTTGAGAACTTCCGCTCGATGTTCAGAACATCTAGCATCTGAGAAAGCACGTTGAAAGAATTCTGATGGAATCAAGATGTCATCCGATGAAAAGACAAGAAGAATGTATTTTCTGGTAATTTTACCTAAACACATAGTGAAACTATGTTCTGTAAGGTCGTTGTTCCTAGGAGAAGAGCTAACACTTTAATGCGTGTACGAATTCCATAGTGGTGAATCCTGCTTATTATAGGGGGTGTCGGGGTATGAAATATTCACATAGGCCCAGTTGGTAGCTCCTCTGTGGGGTGGTGATCTTGTATTGCACTGACATACTCGACTAGACATTACGTGTTTTCTGGTAGTGTAGGTTGTTTCCGAAAAATCCTATGACGTGCACGCCCTCTTCTATTGACGCATTCTTTATTACCCAAGGCTGGTAGCTCCGGAACAATCCTCCGAACCACTCTCTCCAACTGTTCGTAAAACCATGGTATAGGAATTTAGAGGTCATTCCTCAAGTCTTAGATGTCTTTTATCTAGGAACACCCGGTGCGGTGGTCATGTTTCTTTGAAACATTATTGTTTTGTTATGAGTGTAGTTATGATTGATGATTGTTAATTGTACGTACCTGAGAGTCGTACCACTGCATGTCTGCCTTATGTGTAAGATAAATAGAAATCTCACCTCCTTATTTTTATATTGCCTATGTCGGCTGGCTATGTACCTTCTGTATTCTTTTGAGCAGATTGAGACGTCAAGATGTCGTTTGGATGACGCATCGTAGAGGATGGGATTCGAGCATGCGGACCATATGGTGGAGTTTCTAGTGGGCGTCTTTCATATTGTCGATGGTTCGTAGACCATGTTTTTCCTCTTGGAAGAAGAAATGGCTTAGTTCAAGAGTTATTATTGTAGTAGCTCTAGTAGTGTCTTTTGTGACGACGTCAGTAGTGGACTCAAATAGAGTTTCCACTAGATCTCGTCAGCTGGGTTTGTTTTTCTCACGATGTATGAGAAATGATTGTCTTTTCTATTTTAGTTTGGCCAGCTGGGTATGTTTGGAAGTTAATGTAACTGTCTATGGAGCTGTGACTCCAAGTATCTTATATTTTAGGAGCTGTGTCTCTACATCTTTATGTTGAGTCTGCACATTCTATGATTTATGTTTATGAGTCGGGTTGGGTATTATGTAAATGATTTTCGAACTCATGACCCCAATTGTGATAATGGACTATTTTACTATCCATTCATGTAAAACAAAGTAGTTATATTTACGACTCACGAAAAAGAAAAAAAAATTACCCCATTCTTTTATTGTCAATTTTAATTAACTTACATTTCGGCCTTAAAATGTCACTTACGATGTAGCGCCCGAGAAAGGTGTTACATTATGGTTTATCACCCACGTTAATGGTGTTCCATAGGTCTTTCAAATTACAACTTTTAATTGGAACCGAATCTGGGTAGTTTGAATATTGGGAATCAAAACATGAAAAGGATGAAGAGAATGGGAAACTAAGTATAAAAGGAGCTAGGTTTTGCTACATTGAACCCTTGATGATCCATCACCACCATTAGAACTAACCATAGACTCAAGCCATGGATATTCTTGTTGACCCACCATTTCCTTGTATGTAGAATTCACCATCTCTGTTGTTTGAGTATGATATTACAACCGCTAAGTTTATACTCAATTCTTCAACTTCCTCACAAGAACCAATGGGGCGATCAGGTTGAGGTGCGCCCCTCGATCGGTTGATCTTTTTCCTTTTTTTAGTTTTATAATTTTAATTTTACATAAAAGTGATTTTTATATGCTAGTTTTTGCCATGTCACGCATCACTGAGGGGGTTAACGGCCACGTCACTAGTTTTTAAAAGAATTTGGATGGGAGATGTTAAATGCTCTTATTTTCATTGTCCTTTCCTGAATTTTGATTTTTTTTGCAGGCTGCATATGTAATAAATGGGAATTGCAAGAATGTCATGAACATGTCTCAACCTGATCAAGTGGAGCTTTGGCGCTCTATTTATAATGGTATGTGTAAAGGGATGTTTTTCTCTCTGTCATTTGTTCATCAAGATGAAGGAAAATATATACATGAATGGGAAGCAACTCCAAATAACTCCTAACAACTCCTAATAATGTTACAACAACTATCAAGGGATACAAATCAAATGTGATAGCCACAAAATCTGCTATAATAACTCCTAATAATGTTACAGCAACTATCAAGGGATACAAATCAAATGTGATTGTTGTTATCTGATATTATGCGAGACTAATAAAGGCTATTAAAGCTAATAATGGCTAATACCCCACCTCAAGGTGGTGCATGCAAGTTTCGAATGCCCATCTTGTCAAGGAGGAACTGAAACTGTTGTTTTCCTAATGCCTTTGTGAAAATATCCGCAAGATGACTTGTAGTGGGAACATAGGTTGGTCGAATATTCCCTTTGAGAATCTCATCTCGGACAAAGTGCAATCTACTTCAATATGCTTGGTGCATTCATGAAACACAGGGTTTTTGGCAATATGTAACGCTGCCTAGCTATCACAGTGAAGAGTCATGGGTTTGTTGTGAGAAATATCTAGGTCGGAGAGAATCCCCTTTAACCATTTTAACTCACATGCAACAGTTGCCATGGACCTGTATTCAGCTTCAGCAGAGGAACGAGATACAGTGTGTTGCTTCTTTGTTTTCCAGGATATAGGGGAGCCACCAAGGAGGACTAACCAGCCAGTAACAGAACGTCTGGTTAAAGGACAACTGGCCCAGTCGGAGTCGCACCAACCATGAAGCTGGAGGTCACATGTACTATCCAGAATAATTCCTTGTCCTGGATTCCCTTTCAGAAATCGGACTACTCGAAGTGCAGCTTCCCAATGCTCGGTTGTGGGATGTTGCATAAATTGAGACAGCATGTGGACACTATATGATAATTCAGGTTGAGTGAAACACAAGTAAATCAGATGCCCAACCAAGCGCCTATACTGCTCGGGATTAGGGAATAGCTGATCCGAAGCCAGTGCCAAGCGGTGGTTTTGCTCTAATGGAGTGGCAGCAGGTTTAGCACCAAGGAGACTAGATTCAGATATAATATCAAGGGCATATTTACGCCGACAAAGAAAGATCCCTTTAGGATTTCTGGCAACTTCAATGCCCAAAAAATACTTCAATACACCAAGGTCTTTCATATGGAAACACATGCTCAAGTAGAGTTTAAAGCGCTGGATGGCAGAAGAAGTGTTTTCAGCAATAATCAAGTCATCAACGTATACTAGGACCACAAGGTGAGTGTCTTGTTTTTACAAAGTGAACAAAGAATAGTCAAGAGATGATTTTTGGAACCCATAAGCTTTGAGGGCAGTAGAGAGCTTGGCAAACCAGTAACGTGGGGCTTGCTTTAGCCCATTAAGTGATTTGCGGAGCTTACACACCATATCTGGTTGCGGTGCGGCAAAGCCAGGAGGCATTTTTATAAAAACTTCTTCGTGAATATCACCATGCAAAAATTCATTGTGCACATCCATTTGATGAAGTTCGCAAGCTTTTGCTGCTGCCACAGCTAGGACAGTGCGTACTGTGACCATTTTGGTAACTGGTGCGAATGTTTCGGTGTAATTGATACCTTCCACTTGATGATTTCCAAGCACAACCAATCTGGCTTTAAAATGTTCAATCGTTCCATCAGAGTGATATTTAATGCGATAGACCCATTTGCATCCCAGATCTTTCTTGCCAGGTGGTAAGCGCTGCATGGTCCAGGTGCTGTTACGTTCAAGGGCTTCAATCTCGGCTTGCATGGCTTCTCTCCACCGAACATCTTTCATTGCTTCATGGAAGTATAGTGGTTCCTTTTCTGCAGTAATTGCTGCAAGAAATTGTCTATGTGGCAGAGAAAATTTATCACAGTTTACATAATATGTTATAGGATAGGGTGTACCTGAAGAATGCGATGGAGTTAGTGAACGAGTGGGAGGACTCAACTTTTGAACAGTGTTCGGGACGTAACCTTCCAACCTGGTAGATGGACGTTTAACACGACAACCTCGTCCCAGTGGCCTAGAATCATCGGAAGGATTTGTCGTGACACCAGTGTCTTCTACATCAGCTTCGATAGTATGGGGCATTTCTGGCGGGTTCAGTATGACAGTAGTGTCTTCTACATTCACCTCAACAGTATGGGTGCCCCCTATCGTTAAGACTTGCTTCTGTTGCTGATTCTAATGTGTCTAGACAAGAATCATCCACTTCACCCGCTGCTTCCCTATGATTCGCTGAGTTTGATGTAGATTCACTGTGTTGGAAGGGAAATTGTGTTTCAAAGAAGAATACATCTCTTGACACAAAAAAAATTATGGGTATCAAGGTCATAAACTCGCCATCCTTTTTGCCCATAAGGATACCCAACAAAAACACACTGACGATTGCGACTTGCAAACTTATCTCCTTTAGTGCCTTGGTTGCGAGCATAGCACAGAGAGCCGAATATGCGCAGATGAGTGTAGGAGGGTGGCTGGCCGTGCAGGACTTCATATGGAGTTTTTCCATTCAAAGTTGGGGTTGGAGTGCGATTAATCAAGTAACCTGCCATCAAGATGCACTCGCCCCAGAAATTAAGGGGAAAACTTCCTTGAAACCGTAAAGCTCTTGCAACATTGAGGATGTGACGGTGTTTTCTTTCGACCCTTCCATTTTGATGCGGTGTCCCTACACAAGATGTTTGAAAAACAATTCCATGTTCCAGGAAATAATTTTTCATTCAAACAAATTCTTTTCCATTATCACTTCTAATAGCTTTAACCCTTTTATTATATTGTCTTTCCACCATCGCAAAGAAATTTACCAAAATCCGTGACACTTCTTTCTTATCAATTAACAAATAAATCCACATTGCACGCGAGCAATCATCCACAACAGTAAGAACATATGAAGCGCCACAAGAAGATGGAGTTCTGTAAGCTCCCCAAAAATCACAATGTATCAAATCAAATGTATTAGAAGCATGATAATTACTCAATGGAAATGTTTCTCTAGTTTGCTTAGCTCTTTGACAAGTGTCACAAGCTTTATTTAGTAAATTACTATCTTTCCCACCGCTGTCTTTAGAAATCAACTGAGTAATCTTCCAAGATGGATGTCCCAAGCGTTTATGCCACAATGCTAGTTGGTTCATCCCTTCAGATCTGCAAGCCTTCATTCTTGGAATTTCTCGGAAGAAGTAGAGTCCATCCCTCCGTTCACCCGCTCCAATCAGCATCTTCGAAGTTTGGTCCTGTATAACACACATGTTATTAGTAAATTGAACAATACAACGGGATTCATATATCAGTTGTGGTATAGAAATTAAGTTGAAATTTAATTGAGGAACATAAAGCATGTTCTCGAGTTTTAAACCCCCAGCAAGCCTTATTGTCCCTTCCTTAGTGGCCATTACAGATTTTCCATTAGGAAGTCCAACAAGACATCCAGGCACTTCACGTACATCAGCAAAGTATTGAAGGCTTCCTGACATATGGTTGGATGCCCCGCTATCTAGGATCCATATATTGGGTTTAGTCTTACCAGTCATGCACTCATTTGGAGTGACCTTAGATGTATTGAGCATTTGCAACAAAGTTTCCCATTGCTCATTGCTTAACCCTGCCATGGCACTCGTCGGGTATAAGAATTCTAACCTGATGCTCTGATACCATGTAAAGGAATGTTTTTCTCTCTGTCGTTTATTCATCAAGATGAAGGAAAATATATACATGAATGGGCAGCAACTCCTAATAACTCCTAATAACTCCTAACAATGTTACAACAACTATCAAGGGATACAAATCAAATGCGATAGCCACAAAATCTGCTATAATAACACCTAATAATGTTACAACAACTATCAAGGGATACAAATCAAATGTGATTGTTGTTATCTGATATTATGCGAGACTAATAAAGGCTATTAAAGCTAATAATGGCTAATAGTATGTTTGATGAATGCTTGATATTAAACCTGATACTTTACTTTATAGTTTTTTATTTTGTTTTTCTTTGAGATGCCCTTAGTAATATCATATTCTACAAGTGTAAAGCCCTCGTTCAGGTGGTGGGAGGATAGGATTTTTACATGATTTCAATTCAATTAAGTATATATAGTGTAACTATTTCTTTAATGGAGTGACGTTCCTAACCCCAGTGTCAAAAAATGACGCATAAAATCAATAAGACATGTATGTGATAGCTTTCCTAAGCTAACTCAAGAATTTGACAGAACTTGGTTTAGTTTGTGTATAATATATAGGTTTTAGAAGTCAGTAACCATGAAATATTGATATTCCCCGGATTATATATAATAAAGAATAAGCATTTAAGGGCGGGATAAAAGAGCTTTTACTTGATTATTTTTTGTGAGAACATATTCTTATGCCTGTTAAGTACTGAAGTTAGCTTTACTTGTTATTCTAAATTAGGGAGAAAAAGTTTGGGGGACTTTACATTCCTGCACTTTTTAAGTAACATGTTTCAATAACACTTGAGTTTTAGGAGGTTAATATCCCATGCTTAATTAGTTGGTTATTTCAAGTTATCAATTGTTGGTACTTGGTAGTATTTCATTATTTCAGGTCCTTTTTCTCTTCAGGGCCTTTCTACGAGACTAGCCATTAGCAGTTGATGTGTCCACTACCATTTTGGAGTTGGCATTGAATGGAGATTTACAAAGGATCCATGACAAATGGGTTTTGAGCAGAGCTTGCCTATTACAAGGTGCAAAGCTTGAAGTGGACAGACTCAATCTTAAAAGCTTTTGGGGCCTCTATGTAGTATGTGGATTAGCCTGTTTACTTGTTGTGAGAGATTTTCAAAATCCTTATTAAAAGGTTGCTTGGTAACGGTTAAATTAATATAATGGTGTATAGTTGATATACAAAATTTGATTGATAGAGTAGTTGAGTCCCTTCATTGTAAACTGTGCGGTCCAGGTTCAAGTCTTAGTGCATGCGGATTTTAAATTTTTATGTTAGTTATGTAACTGACCAAATTTTTAATAAAAAGATACATTGGCAGGACTTGAACACAGTACCTAAAAATTGATAGGGCGCATCCATTGACCGCTATGCCTATTGATATCTTGTGTCAGTTAATGAACGTTAATACTACTTATGTATCGAATTTGACCGTTTGTGGAACTTTTGAAGAGTTGTTTTCTTTCACCAAGTGACATGAGTTGGTCTATAAATAGAACCATCTGCATGTAGTAATCGACACGAAAAACTCAGAATCTCTCAACCATTCTTCACTCCAGATCACCTTATTTTCTCCCTTATGCGCAAAGAGAGTTAAGAAGACTATTGTTATGTAAACTGCCATTGTCGATACGCTTGGTTTAGGGTGTGCAAACCAAACCAAAGTTCTCCATTGTATCCTGAAGGGGATTCGCCAGTTACACCTGTTGCATCCAATCTACGAGGAGATATTGGTGGGGGCGAATCGAACCTAAAGCCTAGTGTCCTCACACGCCTTGGAGATTTTGCGTTACCATTATTTTTTTCTTCTTTGTTGCAGATCCATACCCCATTTTCTAACAATCTTTAGGTTCGATTTTTTGTAACAATGGTTGCAACGTTGAAGGAGATGACTTCTGACTTTATGAAACTTGAGAAGTTCGAAGGTGGAAACTTTCATCGTTGGCAAAAGAAGATGCACTTCCTTCTTACAACATTAAAGGTGGCATATGTGTTGAACACACCAAGACCAGAGGAAAGAGAAGATGAGACCATCAATGAAAATCGTGAGAGGAACAAATGGGTTAATGATGACGACATTTGCATGGGGCATATTTTGAATGGCATGATCGACTCATTGTTCGATGTGTATCAAAATGCGGGATCCTCCAAAGAACTATAGGAGAAACTTGAGGCAAGATACATGATGGAGGACGCAACAAGTAAGAAATTTCTTGTTAGTCATTTTAATAATTATAAAATGTTGATGGTATGCCTATCATGGAACAAATTCATGAAATTGAACGTATTCTCAATAACTACAAACAACATAATATGCACATGGATGAAACCATCATTGTCTCCTCAATCATTGACAAACTTCCTCCTTCATGGAAAGACTTTAAAAGAAGTCTTAAACATCGGAAAGATGACATTTCTCTTGGACAATTGGGTAATCACCTTCGTTTAGAATAAGAGTATCGTAAACAAGATGATACTAAAGAACATTCTGTTCATGAGAAGGTGCATGTAGTAGAGGAAGGGAAATCTGGTAAGTCCTCTAAAAAGAGGAATCAAGATTTTGGAAAATCTCATGAAAACAACAATAAGAATGACTACAAGAAAAATAAAAATAAAAATGGTTGTTTCTATTGTGGAAAACCGGGACATTTCAAGAGGAATTGTCGTCTCCTGAAAAAGAAAAAAAGAAGGAATCTAGTGCAACAAAGGACAATCTTGTTGCGGTTATTTCCGAAATCAACATGATAGAAGATGTTGGATCATGGTGGATTGACTCCGGTGCAACTCGCCATGTGTGTAAGAACAAGGATCTCTTCAAGACAATTAATGAAGAAGATGGAACCGTTCTATATATGGGAAATGCATCAACTGTCCAAGTTAAAGGCAAAGGGACGGTGGAACTAGAATTCACTTCGAGAAAAATAGTCACTCTTATAGATGTTTATTATGTACCAGATGTTAGGAAGAATTTAATTTCTGTACCGTTACTTAATAAGTACGGGTTCAAATGTGTATTTGATGGAGACAAGTTTATTCTATCTAAGGGAGGAATGTTTGTAGGAAAGGGATACCTTTATGAGAATATGTTCAAAGTCAATATTATTAATGATAATGGATTTATTTATGCTTATATTTTTTAGTCTTGTAATTTATGGCATTCTCGTTTAGGACATGTTAATTTTAGGAAAATGGATGAAATGATGAATTCATGTTTAATTCCTAAAACAAGTATGATTTCAGATGCATGTACAACTTGTATGCTAACTAAGATAACTAGATTTCCTTTTCCCAGAGTTGAAAGAAGTTCTAAAGTGTTAGATTTAATTCCTTCTGATGTATGTGATTTACATGGTTGGCCCACTATATGTGGTAAAAAATATTTTGTGACATTCTTAGATGATTGTACTAGATATTGCTATGTATATTTAATGCATTCAAAGGATGAAGTGTTAGATAAATTTAAGATATTTAAAACAGAAGTAGATCTTCAACATGAAACATTTATTAAATGTTTTAGGAGTGATAGAGGAGGAGAGTTATATAACCCTAGTTACTTTGAGTCTACTAGAATAATTCATCAAACAACCGCACCTTATTCCCCACAACAAAACGGCATAGCTGAAAAGAAAAATAGGGTATTTGAAGAAATGGTAAATGCAATGTTATCATATTCTGGTCTAGCAAAGGGTTATTTGGGAGAAGCCTTGTTGACGGCTTGTTATATCTTGAATAGAGTTTCAAACAAAAGGAACAAAATAACCCCATATGAACTTTAGAAAATAGAAATCCCAACCTTGACTATTTCAAAGTTTGGGGTTGTAGGGAAATAGTAAAAGTTCCTGAACCAAAAAGAATGAAATTTGGTGAAAGGGGAATTGAATGTGTTTTCCCGATGATTGTGATTTCACCTCATTTTTCATGTACATCTTGCATGCATTTTCGTATAGTTTAGGCATATTTAATTTGATTTTTAGTTAGTTTTTATCTTGGAACAGGTGAGGCGGTTTTGTGTGTTGTTTTGCAGGAATTTATGATTAAATGCCCAAGATTTAGCCATGATGTAGCTAGGATGAAGATAGAGCCTGAAAAGAGAAGAAATTGAGCCAAGAAGAGCCCATCACGGCCGTGATGGAGCAATAACTGAAGAGAAAGAAGCCAAAAGTCAGAAGCTGTCACGGCCTAGCCGTGATGGCTATCACGGTCATGACAGGCCAGTTGAACCAGATCCCCAAAAGTCAGAATTGGTCACGGCCTAGCCGTGATGCCCATCACGGCAGTGACCTGCTAGATGAACCAAACAGAACCGATCACGGCCTGCCTGTGATGAGTGTCATGGCTGTGACAGATCAAAATTTGAAGGCGCGCCAAGGCAGAACACGTCACGGCCTGGTCGTGATGGCCATCACGGCTGTGACGCGCACCTTTTCGATAAAAAGACCTCTGGGCAGAACAAAGAGGGGAGGCTGAACCCTAAAACATACTCTCCAGCTACTGTGGCTGCTGTGGATCCTTCCATGGAGTTCTTTCCTTCCCTCATATCTATTTCTTTTCTTTTGTTTTTCTCTGTGATTATGTGTAGCTAAACACCCTTTTGTTGGGGTTAGATGATTGCTTCTCTGAAATTGGTTGTAACATGATTTGATTGTAATACAATTTCCTCTTTCTTTATGAGTATTTGATTCCATGCTTAATGCTTTCCTTTGCCTGATCATCCTAGGAATGATTTATTGCCTTGATAGACAATTGAAAGATTGATGTTAGGGCATGTTCATGAATCAAATGCCAAGTAGTTCATAAACCTAGACATAGGTCTCGGGATACCTGCAATCTTATAAATCTTGTCTCTTCATGCAAAATCTCATGTTAATCCACCTAAGACATTAGGGTTTAACTTGGGGTTTTAGGCTCATTTCACCTAAGACATTAGGGTTTGAGTATTTCAGAAGATTTGATTGTCATAAATGAATTAGGAATTGTGTTATCAACCATTTCATTGTAATCAAGGGAGGATTAGTATAGTCTAACCCTGACAATTCTATCTATTTGTTAGTCACATCCCTGTTTGCATTCTAAGTGTTTGTTAAAATACCTAAAAGACCAAAAACATTTTATTCTTGTCTGTTTTGTTTTATTTACTTTTGCTGGTCTTAGTACTTAGTATTGATCTCCCTTCCATCCAAACAATCGTCTAGATAGTAGTCCAATTTGCGAAGTGGTACTTGTACACGATCCCTGAGAACGATATCCGGTCTTACCACCGTATTACTTGTACGTCTAGGTATACTTGCCTAGAAAAATCGTATCAAGTTTTTGGCGCCGTTGTCGGGGATCGGTGTGCCAATATCACAAGTACCAAAGGGGACTCCTAATTTAGACATTTTTTTCCTGTTTTCGTACTGTTGTTTTTTGTTTGTTTCTGTTTTTCTGTTTCTGTTTTCCTTGTAACTGCATAACTGTCCACTTTTATCTTGACTTGTGCTTGCTATATTTGTTGCTGTTCTACTCTGTTTGTTCCTTGTATGCGAGGTACAATTGGCCCATGTGAACTTCAATTCGACCCTGAGATCGAGAGACTTTGTAGAAGGAATCGAAAGGAAGCCAAGGCAAGAGAGAACATAGGAGAAGCATCTTCTAGAGTACAAGAACCACAAGTCGAGTTAACAAGTGTGCAAGAACTGCAAGTTGCAGTAGCAATTGTCACCATGACTGACAATAATGAACAAAGGAGGACAATGGGGGACTATACTTCCCCTAGAGTCGATAGATGTGGAACTCCAATTGTTAGACCTGCAGTGGCCTGTAACAACTTTGAGATAAAGGCATCACTTCTCAATCTTGTGCTGCAAAATCAGTTTGGAGGTTTAGAGAATGAAGACCCTCATTCTCACATTGGCACATTTATTGAGCTATGTGATACTATCAAGCTAAATGGAGCTTCCGATGAGGCTATTCGTTTAAGGTTTTTCTCTTTCTCTTTGAGGGATAGGGCTAAGTCATGGCTTCAATCCCATCCTCATGGGAGCATCATTACTTGGAACGATTTAGTGAGCACGTTCTTATCACGTTTCTTCCCTCCATCAAGAATGATCAAGTTGAGATCGGAGATCAATGCTTTTGCACAAAGGGATGGTGAATCACTTTATGAAGCATGGGAGAGGTTCAAATCTTTGCTTACCGCTTGTCCAAATCACGAGTTGGAAACGTGGCAGCAAGTTGCAACCTTTGTCAATGGGCTAAACCGAAATTCCAGAAGTATGATTGAAGCGGTTGCAGGTGGAACATTGAGTCAAAAGACACCCGATGAAGCAAAGGACTTGATTGAAACTATGGCTAATAATGATTATCAAATGCCTAGTTCACGATCATTGGTCAAGCGGGGTGTTTTGGAGCTTGATGAAATTGGTGCTCTTAAGGCGCAAATGGCCATTCTTACCAAGCAATTGGGGTCCGTTCAACTACAAAATTCTCAATTACAAGCGGTCCAAGTTCAAGCTGCCTCAGTATGCGACTTCTGTGGAGGTAACCATGCGGACGACAATTGTGAGGTTAATGTGGTTGGAGGTTCTGGGTTAGAAGAAGTGAACTACATGGGAAACCAAGGGCCTAAGCATGATCCTTTCTCTAACACCTATAATCCGGGGTGGCGTAGCCATCCTAACTTTGGTTGGAGACAAGGGCAAGGCTCAAGTTCTCAAGCAAAGCCTCCTCAAGAGAATTCAAGCAATTTAGAGAATATGCTAGCCCAATTCATGCAAGCAACTCAAGATAATATAAATAATCAAAATGCCTCCATCAAGAATCTAGAACACCAAATAGGCCAATTGGCAAAGCAAATGATGGAGAGACCTCAAGGACAATTGTCGGGAGATACTGAGAAGAATCCAAGGGAGGATTGCAAGGCAATTACTACAAGAAGTGGGAAAGTGTTAGTTCCACATGAAAAATAGAGGGAAGAAAAGAGAATTGGTGAAGGAGTTGATGAGGTGATCATAGAAGATGTAACCAATGAAGAACCAGAGACTTCCCAAGCCAGTACCTCTAGTCCTATTGTTGTTGAAGCTGAAAAACCACAGAGGGAAAAATTGGTGGATGAAGAGTTTGCAAGAAAGAAGACTAAAAGGCAAAATCTTGAAGAAGTTGACAATCCTAAGGAGTTGCCACCGTATTTCAAGATACCTTATCCTCAAAGGTTGAACAAGGAGGTAAAGGATCAACACTTCTCTAAGTTCTTGGATGTGTTCAAAAAGTTTCAAATTAACATCCCTTTTGCCGAAGCTCTTCAACAAATGCCTTCCTATGCCAAATTTATGAATGAAATTCTTACTAACAAGAGGAAGTGGAAGGAGGAGATGTCATTCTCACGGAAGAATGTAGTGCCATACTCCAAAGGAAGCTACCGGTGAAGATGAAGGATCCGGGTAGCTTTACTATCCCATGTACTATTGGTCATTTGAACATTGGAAGAGCCTTGTGTGATCTTGGTGCGAGTATCAACCTTATGCCTCTCTCCATTTTCAAGAAGTTGGGAATTGTTGAAGTCAAGCCAACCGGGATTTCTCTCCAATTGGAAGATCGTTCCATTACTTATCCTTATGGTGTAGTGGAGGATTTACTGGTAAAAGTAGACAAATTCATCTTTCCGGCAGACTTTGTGGTGTTGGATATAGCGGAAGATAGTGAGACTCCATTGATTCTTGGAAGACCATTCCTAGTCACGGGTAGGTCTTTGATCGATGTAAATCAAGGGGAGTTGGTGCTTAGAGTCCAAGATGAAAAGGTCACCTTCAATGTTTTTGAAGCAATGAGACATCCAAGCGACAAAGATACATGTATGAGTGTGGACCTTGTTGATTCATTGACTGACAAGAGTGTGCAACAAACTTTTGAAGTTTCTTTGGAAGCGGCTCTTATGGTTGAGAATGTAGAAGAAGAGGTATGTGAGGAAGAAGTTGAGTTCATGGTTAAATCCCTTGAGGCTTGTCTAGTTGTGAATAATGATGAAGACAAAGTTGTGGAGGATGTGCGGATTGAAGACAAGGGTGAGACACCCAGGCTAGAGTTGAAGGAACTTCCGTCCCATCTCCGTTATGCTTTCCTTGGAGTGAATTCTTCATTCCCGGTGATCATTAGTAGCGGGTTGAACTCTTTAGAGGAAGAGAAGCTGTTAAGGGTGCTTAGAGAGCACAAATCTGCAATTGGGTGGTCTATGTCCGACTTGAAAGGGATAAGTCCCTCATTATGCATGCACAAAATCCTTTTGGAGGAAAACTTCAAGCCAGTCAGACAACCCCAAAGAAGACTCAACCCAAACATGAAAGAATTTGTAAGGAATGAGGTTGTGAAGCTTTTGGATGTGGGTATAATCTATCCAATATCCAATAGTCCATGGGTGAGTCCGGTCCAAGTTGTTCCTAAGAAAGGGGGGATGATGGTGGTTGCAAATGATTGAAATGAACTCATCCCCTCAAGGACCGTTTCCGGATGGAGGGTGTGTATTGATTACAGAAGATTGAATGAGGCCACCAGAAAAGATCATTTCACCTTGCCGTTCATTGATCAAATGCTAGAGAGGTTGGCAGGCCATGCCTTTTATTGCTTCCTTGATGGATACTCAGGGTATAACCAGATTGTGGTTGACCCAAACGACCAAGAGAAGACTGCTTTTACTTGTCCTTATGGCGTCTATGCCTATCGGAGGATGCCATTCGGGTTGTGTAATTCACCCGCCACTTTTCAAAGGTGCATGATTTCCATATTCTCTGATATGACTGAGAAATTCATTGAGGTATTTATGGATGATTTTTCCGTATTTGGTAATTCTTTTGATGATTGTTTGAAAAATCTGGCATGTGTTTTGAAAAGATGCCAAGAAACTAACCTTGTCCTAAATTGGGAAAAATGTCATTTCATGGTTAGGGAAGGTATAGTTCTTGGTCATAAGATTTCATCATGGGGGATAGAAGTTGATAAGTCAAAAATTGAAGTAATCGAAAAACTTCCTAGGGCATGTGAGTTTCTATCGTGTGAAAGGTGTTAGAAGCTTCTTAGGGCATGCGGGTTTCTATCGGAGATTTATAAAAGACTTTTCAAAGATTTTGAAACCCTTGTGCAAACTTTTGGTAGTTGATACTCCTTTTGTGTTTGATGATGACTGCATGCATGCTTTCCAACTTTTAAAAGAAAAACTCACCATCGCACCGGTCATTGCACCTCCAGATTGGAGTTTGCCATTTGAGTTAATGTGTGATGCAAGCGACTATACGGTGGGAGCCATTCTGGGTCAGAGGAAAAATAAAGTGTTGAATGATGCTCTGGAGTCTTTGATCGTCAAGCAGTCTCCATCCCTCTTACAACACCCCCATAGAGGACTGTAGCCCATCAAGCTAGTGACGTTAAAGAAGCGCTTATTGGGAGGCAAACCAAGTTTCCTTTTCCTTTTCTTGTTGTTTTTGATTTTACCTCTTGAATAATTTGAGAAGATCGAGAGTAAATAATCATAAATTAATAGATTTTGTTAAGTGTTTTCAGGGAAAGAAGAAAGGCAAAGCAAAAGGGGCAGGGAGAAACAAAGTCAGCAACCATCACTCCCAGGTCGTGACACTGGTCACGATCGTGATGAGCTTAATGTGAAGACCAAAGAGGATCACGGCCTGCCCGTGATCAGCATCATGGGCGTGATGAGAGCACCTTGAGGAACAGAGAGCATCACGGCCTAGCCGTGATGGAGGTCACGGCCTAGCCGTGATCGAGGTCATGACCGTGACAAGCCACCCCTATGTACCAGAATGCATCACGGCCTTCCCGTGATAAGCATCACGGCCGTGACACAATTTTCAACCTATCTTTGCAAATTGGGGACAATTTGCAACCTAGACTTGTGAGACAGTGCCCGCTACCGCCTTGGTGAGTTGTTCCAATTTTTCTCCTCTCTCTGACTTAATTATTTACATTGGGGACAATGTAAGTTTTTAAGCTTGGGGTAGGGGTATTTTTGCAAATTTATGATTTTTTTTTGAATTTTTGCATTTTGCATGTTGCATTCATATAGGCATAGTTTTGCATGATCACATGATTCGATTGCCCCTTGCTTAGATTTTGCATCCAAGTGCGAGAACTGAGTGCAAAATAAGTTGAGATAGTGAATTGTTGAACCCTATTTTGGTTATTCTTGTGATAAGGCTACAAATAAAAATTCTTGAGATGATCTTTGATAGTTGATAATTAGCACATGGTTTCGTAGATTTGTGTTTCTTACTGATTTTTTTGAACTACTAAAATGTGAGAATTTGAGCCAAAAGGGGTACTCACTAAATCTACCCCATTCTTTGTGATAGTGTTATTCCTCTTGGATTGTATTTCTCTAGAACTTGACTTGAAACCGTTTTGAAGCTTAAAAATTTTTGAAAACATTTTTGAAAATGATTGAGGCACTAGGTATTTTTCCGGCCTTTTGAGCTTCGATTGACTAAATGCTACCCCTTAGTTGCCCAACTTTGAGCCTGAAAGAATAAATACTTTTCTTGGCATCTTAAATTACTTTGATGAATATGATTGGTATGGCACCTTGTAAAGTATTACAAAAAGGGTAAAAGGTAGTTGAAAAAGTTTGGGATGAGAAAAATCAGAAAATTATTTCCCTTGAATTAAAAAACTCCCCTTCTTTAAAAAGAAAAAAGAAAATAAAAGAAGAAAATAAAATAAAAGAGAGAATATAGAGAAGGGGTTGACAAAAAGAAAGTTAGAAATAAAGTGAAAGGGAAGAAAGAAAGATGGAAAAGTGAATCAAAACCCAAAAAGGTATTTTAGAAGGTGTCATGCTTTGCAATGCGTGATATTTTGTAACGATTAATCACATGGCCCCGTTACAACCAAAGTAAAAGACCTCTTGATTCTTAATTGTTTTCATTAATAAAGTAGAGATTCGGTTAATAGTCAAGCTTATGGTAGAATTCATTCCTTGAGGAACTTGAGCGAATTGCTATATGTCCTTAAACACTAGAGTGAGGTGAGAAAGAGTGCCCAAATCAGTGAGAATGTGAGTCTAGGAAACCTAAGCGTCTAATTGGACTTGAAATCGATCGTCTCTTGATGAATTATTTGAAAATGCCTGTTACTTGGATCAATTGTTACTCGGGTTCTTAGTACGCTATCCATGCTCTGTGTTTGTTTCTTCTGGCCTTGGTTTTTGTTTGAGGACAAGCAAAGTCTTAAGCTTGGGGTGATTTGATGAGTGTGATTTCACCTCATTTTTCATGTACATCTTGCATGCATTTTCGTATAGTTTACGCATATTTAATTTGATTTTTAGTTAGTTTTTATCTTGGAACAGGTGAGGCGGTTTTGTGTGTTGTTTTGCAGGAATTTATGATTAAATGCCCAAGATTTAGCCATGATGTAGCTAGGATGAAGATAGAGCCTGAAAAGAGAAGAAATTGAGCCAAGCAAGGCCCATCACGGCCTAGCCGTGATTACCATCACGGCCGTGATGGAGCAATAACTGAGGAGAAAGAACCCAAAAGTCAGAAGCTGTCACAGCCTAGCCGTGATGGCTATCACGGTCGTGACAGGCCAGTTGAACCAGATCCCCAAAAGTCAGAATTGGTCACGGCCTAGCCGTGATGCCCACCACGGCCGTGACCTGCTAGATGAACCAAACAGAACCGATCACGGCCTGCCCGTGATGAGTGTCATGGCTGTGACAGATCAAAATTTGAAGGGGCGCCAAGGCAGAACACGTCACGGCCTGGCCGTGATGGCCATCACGGCTGTGACGCGCACCTATTCGATAAAAAGACCTCTGGGCAGAACAAAGAGGGGAGGCTGAACCCTAAAACATACTCTCCAGCTGCTGTGGCTGCTGTGGATCCTTCCATGGAGTTCTTTCATTCCCTCATATCTATTTCTTTTCTTTTGTTTTTCTCTGTGATTATGTGTAGCTAAACACCCTTTTGTTGGGGTTAGATGATTGCTTCTCTGAACTTGGTTGTAACATGATTTGATTGTAATACAATTTCCTCTTTCTTTATGAGTATTTGATTCCATGCTTAATGCTTTCCTTTGCCTGATCATCCTAGGAATGATTTGTTGCCTTGATAGACAATTGAAAGATTGATGTTAGGGCATGTTCATAAATCAAATGCCAAGTAGTTCATGAACCTAGACATAGGCCTTGGGATACTCGCAATCTTATAAATCTTGTCTCTTCATGCAAAATCTCATGTTAATCCACCTAAGACATTAGGTTTTAATTTGGGGTTTTAGGCTCATTCCACCTAAGACATTATGGTTTGAGTATTTCAGAAGATTTGATTGTCATAAATGAATTAGGAATTGTGTTATCAACCATTTCATTGCAATCAAGGGAGGATTAGTATAGTCTAACCCTGACAATTCTATCTATTTGTTAGTCACATCCCTGTTTGCATTCTAAGTGTTTGTTAAAATACCTAAAAGACCAAAAATATTTTATTCTTGTCTGTTTTGTTTTATTTACTTTTGCTGGGCTTAGTACTTAGTATTGAGCTCCCTTCCATCCAAACAATCGTCTAGATAGTAGTCCAATTTGCGAAGTGGTACTTGTCCATGATCCCTGAGAACGATATCCGGTCTCACCACCGTATTACTTGTACGACTAGGTATACTTGCCTATAAAAATTGTATCAGTTCCTGGGCTATGCTAAAAATAGCAAAGCATATAGATTCATGGTTATAGAATCTAATGACTCGTATCCTGTAAATACAGTAATTGAGTCCAGGGATGCTATCTTTCAAGAAGCTAGGTTTAACTCAATTCCAAGTCACAAAAATGATGTTCAGAGTAATGCACATAATCTAGAAACCAATGTATTTAATAATGATACTTTAGAGAGTTCAAAACTTACAAGTCAGAGAGCTAGGAAAGAGAAAACGTATGGACCAGACTTTTTCATGTTCCTTGTTGAAGGAACAAGAGATTCCATAGACAGTTATGGACCAATATGTTATAATACAGAAAGTGATCCAAAAACATTCGAAAATAAAGTTTCAAGATGCTGCTTTCTGGAAGGAAGCTATACAAGAGGAAATAGACTCAATAACAGGGAATAAAACGTGGAAATTAGTAGACCTCCCACCTGGTTCCAAACCTATAGGTTGTAAATGGATTTTCAAAAGAAAAATGAAGGTAGATGGAACCATAGATAAGTTTAAGGCAAGACTAGTTACTAAAGGATTTACGCAAAAAGAGGGCATTGACTATTTTAATACACATGCACCTGTGGCAAGAATTGCCTCAATTAGAGTGCTATTGGCACTTGCATCCATCTATAAGTTTGTCATTCATCAAATGGATGTGAAAACAACATTTCTTAATGGGGAGTTAGATGAAGAGGTGTATATGTCACAACCTGAAGGGTTTGTGGTTAATGGTCAAGAAAAGAAGGCATGTACGTAAATTGAATAAGGCATTGTATGGACTAAAACAAGCTCCTAAACAATGGCATCAAAAGTTTGATCAAGTTATGCTAGCTAATGGATATAAAATAAATGAATCTGACAAGTGTATTTATAGTAAATTCCATAATGGAAAAGGTGTTATGATTTGTTTATATGTTGATGATATGTTAATATATAGTACTGATCTAGATGAGGTGGAAAAAACTAAGAGTTTCCTCTCTAGTAATTTTGATATGAAAGACTTAGGGGAAGCCGATGTGATACTAGGGATTAGAATAATAAGAGATGGTGAGAATATAGGTTTGTCCCAATCTCACTATAAAGAAAAGGTGTTAAAGAAATTTAATGAATTTGATTGTCAATCTGTTGTTACTCCCTTTGATCACAACACTAATTTAGTACCAAATAAAGGTTGTCTAGTAGCACAACTTGAATACCCAAAAGTGATTGGATGCTTAATGTATGCCATGACATGTACTAGACCAGACATTGCATATCCTGTAGGGAGACTAAGTAGGTATACAAGTAATCTAAGCAAAGACCATTGTCATGCTGTCCGAAGAGTATTGAAATACTTGAAGGGGACAATGAATTATAGTTTGAACTATATTGGATATCCTTCATTATTAGAAGGTTATACGGATGCCAGTTGGGTGTCTTATACAGAAGATCATGATTCAACAAGCGGTTGGGTGTTCACACTTGGTGGGGGTGCTATTTCTTGGGGATCCAATAAACAAACTTGCATTCCTGACTCCACCATGGCTGCAGAATTCATATCATTGGCAGTAGGAAGCAAAGAAGCTGAATGGATTAGAAATTTGATGTATGAGATACCAATTTGGCCAAAGCCAATAGCACCAATATCCATACATTGTGATAGTCAATCAACACTATCAAAGGCATATAGCCAGGTTTATAATGGAAAGTCCAGGCACATTGGGCTAAGACATAGCTATGTAAAAGATTTGATTACAAATGGAGTAATATCCATAGTCTTTGTGAAAACAGAGAGGAATCTTGCAGATCCTTTGACGAAAGGACTGACAAGGGATATGGTGTTGAAAACATCATTAGGGATAGGACTCAAGCCCATATCTACATGATCACCAATGGTGGAAACCCGACTCAAACTTGAGTAGCATCAAGTCTTGAGTTCAATGGGCAAAAGTACACTATGAGAGTGATTGCAAGTACTTTAGAAATAGATACATCCCAAGGTTTAAAAGTACTTGAAAACCATAAGGACATAAAAGAAAAGGGTGAGCTTTTTCTCTTAATGGACCTATAGCATATATGTGTTGAGGTGCCCAACTTATGGGGGTGCTTCTGGTAAAGTCCACCTATGTGAGAGTGAAGTGTGGCGGCTTCTTAGAGTTGGGCTTGACTCTGTAAGCTCTCGTGAAAAGGATACACAACACAAGGCCTTACCAAATGTGTCACACTACCACGTCGTTCAATGGTACCGAGATTTCATGTGTAAGTCATGCACACTTGTTCTAATGAATATTTGGTTCAAAGCTTGTCTACCATTTTATTTGGGGATGAGTGAAACCCATGGCTTACTAAGCAAAGGTTCAAATCTCCAAGATACCTTTGTCTGAAAGCATGCGATTTCTGGAATAATGAGATTTGGATTCATTTTGAAAATTGTGGGGGATTGTGAGAGATTTTCAAAATCCTTATTAAAAGGTTGCTTGGTAACGGTTAAATTAATATAATGGTGTATAGTTGATATAAAAATGTTGATTGGTAGGGTGGTTGAGTCCCTTCATTGTAAACTATGCGGTCTAGGTTCAAGTCCTAGCGCATGCAGATTTTGAATTTTTATGTTAGTTATGTAACTGACCAAATTTTTAATAAAAAGAGACAATGGCAGGACTTGAACACGGTACCTGAAGGTTGATGGGACGCATCCGTTGACCGCTAGGCCAATTGATGTCTTGTGTCAGTTAATGAACGTTAATACTACTTATGTATCGAATTTGACCGTTTGTGGAACTTTTGAAGAGTTGTTTTCTTTCACCAAGTGACATGAGTTGGTCTATAAATAGAACCATCTGCATGTAGTAATTGACACGAAAAACTCATAATATCTCAACCATTCTTCACTCCAAATCACTTTCTTTTCTCCCTTATGCGCAAAGAGAGTTAAGGAGACTATTGTTCTGTAAACTGCCATTGTTGATACGCTTGGTTTAGGGTGTCCAAACCAAACCAAAGTTCTCCATTGTATCCTGAAGGGGATTCGCCAGTTACACTTGTTGCATCCAATATACGAGAAGAGATTGGTGGGGGCGAATCGAACCTAAAGCCTAGTGTCCTCACACGTCTTGGATATTGCGCGTTACCATTATTTTCTTCTTCTTTGTTACAGATCCATACCCCATTTTCTAACACTTGCTCTCTTCATATATCTTATTCATACCTTGAGGCAGTACATCAAGCACCGCTCGGAGGAACCTGAGTCTTCTGGCCATAGCTCAAGATCTTCACATTTGCGGACTTTCCTTTCATTTGTAGATGAAAGAGAAGAGATAGTTAAGAGAAGGCAAATAGAGAGGATACCATACAGAAGCACAAGTGAGGTTGGATCTTCCATCAGCTACGATTAAGAACATTATCAGTCATCTTCAAATCGAATTGATTGTACTAATGAATTCTAACTAACTATTGCATATTTTCCCCTTTATGGTCTTGGTTCGCCATTTTGCATCATCCTCAAAATACGTAGCAACTCTGAACCCAAAGAGACATTATATGTTATCTATATGAGATGGGGATAGCACATAATTTACTGAGCTAACGTGCAAAAGCATCACTGTAGGAAAAGTGATCCCAACTAGGTTGGCACCAAAGAACCTACCAATCATTTGCAGCACATCTAAAATAAAAGAAAGAAAAAATCACAAAAGAGCATGGGGGGACTAAACCAAAACCCATGAGGAAATCTATTTGAATCTATAGTTAGGCAAACCTAACTTATTCCTAAAAAAATCATCTCTAATAAAATTTGGTGTTAAATCCCACCAATGAGAACCCTGATTATCGATACCAAATTTGGCTAATCTATCAGCACAAACATTCCCTTCTCTGAAAATATGGGAAACCACAAAACTCATCTATGACAAGAGGAGTTTGCAATTATCCGATTTATTCTTTAAGCTCCAAGAAACAATGTGGTCATATTTAAAAGCTTGAACTACTAGAAGAGAGTCACACTCAAGCCAAAGCCTCTTCCATCCTCTTTGAAAGGCTAACTCAATTGCAATCATGGCTGCCAACAATTGAGCATATGATTCTCCTATAGAATAAGAAAAATAGCCAGCAATTTCACCTCTAGAACCACGAAAAATATCCCACTAGCAACCAGGCCAGGAGCTCATTTTACTGAACCGTCACTACAACAGATTAGACTTTTAATAACGCACCTTTTATAGCATTTCCGTGTGGAAATGCTATTAAAAGTGATGGGGGGACTTTTAATAGCGTTTCCTTTAGAAAACGCTATCTTAGGTATCACCTAAGATAGCGTTTCCGTGCGGAACCGCTATTAAAAGTGCCACTTAGGAAAAGATAGCGGTTCCACACGGAAACACTATCTTAGGTGATACCTAAGATAGCGTTTCCTAAAGGAAACACTATCTTAGGTATCCCTTTTCTTCAGAAGAGCAAATTAAACGCGCGCGGGACTGGTTTCCTTCCCTCTTTTTCTTGCTCTCTTCATTCTAATGTAGCTCCTCGTTGCCATCTCTTTTTTCTTCCCTCACCTTCGTTGCTCGCCGCCGCTGCTGTTGTTGACCATCCTGCAGCCGTCACCGCCCGTTCAAGCCCTTCCCTCTTCCACCGCATTTTCCTCTTCGCTGATTGGTAAGTCCCATTGTTTCTCTTTTTTCTCCCTTGTCGGAAAGGATGCTTATTATGACATTACTAAGATTTTCTCATCACCATCGATTAGGGCACGCAAGTTTCCAAATTGAAGAAGAAGAAGTAACAAACAAATATACGACCTTGCTCAACTCAGACACTTACTTCTGCTCCTTCAAGGTATTTGCTTTACATGCTTCCTCTAAATTTCGATGCAACGAACTATGTTTCGTTTTTCCGGGTTCTCCTTCTTCTGCTATGATCCCGCATGAAACCCTAGTTGTCGTATCAGAAATTACAATAATTTTTTTTAGGGTGATTATTTTGTATATAATTTGATAATCAAGAACTATTGGCTAAATAAGTGGATAGAATTTTTGTGATATAAAATAAATGCTCATTACTTTATTAAAGTAAAAAAAAATATCACTATTGTCTCAGTTAGTGGTGCTGTATCAGCTGCACTGTGATTTGGCATTATGTATGAGGAGGCAATTAGGGTTGTTGATTTTGAATCCCATACTGATTTATTGGGGGTCCTCAAAGTGTATCTTATAAAACTGAAGTTTTGTCTTGTTCCTAGGTGAGCTTACATTTGAAAGCTTCTCCAATGCTGTGAAACTCCGGTCCACGAAATCAAAATGTATCCATTTCAAAGGTAACTCTATCTGTTGGAATCGTTCACTATATATGCAGAAGATTTTTATTGAGTTAATGAAGGCATCTGTTAATGAAGATAAATGTCTCGTGTAGATAAAATGTAGATTTTATTAATGTTAATTATTCATTATCTCAAGTATCCAGTTATGTTGGGATTGTTAAGTGCTGTTGGATAATAGCAACAACTATTGCATGCTGAGCTCTTTTGTTGCACATGACTTAAGGTTTTTTGTAGCTTTTTCTCGTGTGTTATTTCCTCGAGATCATTGAGGATTTTGAAGTTTGCACTTAGTACTAAGACTTTGATATCAAATTAGGGTACAGACCACAAGCTGATAGATCTAATTGTTGAGGAAACTACATATGTTAATTAGAACCTGGTTTATGTTATAAATAAATCAAGTAATGAAAACAAGATAAATTCCATTTACTCTGAATCCAGTATTTCCATGAGGTTTGTGCTCCCATTAGTTGGTATTCTAAATTTTTCTTTAATACCATTAGTAACTTCAACAGTCTTAATTTACCTTTGGTTCAAATGGTTTCAGACTTCCCTTCACCTGCCCCAGCTCGTTCAACCTATCTAGTAGCTGCCTTGCCATTGGATGCCAAGATTGAAATCGAGTGCATAGCTGCACTATAAGCACCGGTTGGTTCCTTCAGCAAACTCATGTTAATAATGAACATGGAAACTTAACCTAGTATTGGAGTTTAATTTTGGTTTGTCCTCCTTGAATCATGATGCTCTTGTCATTACTATTATTGCTCTAGTATCCTGATAGGAAGGAATTTAATCATCGGATTCTCTCTCAAGATTATGTGCCCCATTAAAAGGGAAAGAAACTAAGTCAGCGACAATGTGTTTTGTTTGCAGCTTTTGTAATGATCTAGTATGAATTCTGATTGTTCCAAACAGGATCTTTGTCTAAACTTCAAAGAAACCTCGTTTAACTATGGATATTGTTCCGTAAATACTTTGAGACAAGATTTTCAAGGAAATCCCTGTCTCTTTCTTTTATATTAGGAAAGGCAGATAAGGTTGGAAAACTGACATTTCCTATACCAGTACTTTGATATAGATCCTTAAAGAAATCTGAAACTAAGTTCTGTAATTGCAATAGTTTTCTTCTTGTTTCACAATCCTCTCCTTGAACATAAAAGATACAACAGGTTCTTCAAGGGACCTGAAACTGCTACACTGATCCTTTCCTTTACCCAACTGAATACCCCCGCTCTCTCCCATCTTTCCCTTATGATGCTTCCCCACTAATACACAGCCCCTGTCCACACTCAATTTGCCATGCGGAAAAATGGTAAAAGTTTTCATTCCATTCATTCCTTTAATCTGTATACATTGCATGTAGACCTCAACCACTCTAAACTCAAAGTAAATATGTTTAATGGAAGGCGAGTTTAGATTGTATACATTGCATGTCCTTGTTTGGATTGTTGTTATGCAAGGCGAGTTAGTGCAGCCGATTTGGAAGAACATTTAGTGTGTAATGGAATCGATCAAAGTTATACATGTTGGACAAAACATGGTGAGACAAGAGCTGAGTCTAGTGAAATGAGGAATCGTGTGAGATATTCATCATACGATACCGACACAAATACTTATGAGGGTGATCGTTTTGAAGACATTGCAAATGCTGTTGAAGAGGACCTTCGGGATTGTCCTCAAATGTTTGGGAGGTTGGACTGGAGGAGGATTCCAACAAACTTGCAGAATTTTTGGAGCTTTGCTGACTTTGCCGTTAATATTGAACATCTTCAAAATTTTAAAATCCTCAATTGAATTTGAGGTTGTTCCTTTGGAATGAGTTACTGTGAGATTTGTAGCTGCTGTAATACAACTAAGAACACTTGACAATGAAGTTTTAGAGTTGTGAAATCTGCTCTGGTTCCTACTATGCCAAATCCAATAAAAAACATTTATAATGGCAGATTTGATCACATCAGAAACTTCGCTACTCCATTTCCCGTCTAATATCAAAAAACAGTCCCAAAGGATGAAATATCAAGCTGACTACCAAAGCAATTACTCAACCAGGACCAAATATCTTGAGCAAAACTGCAAAAAAGGAACAAATGCTCAGCTGTCTCATCAGTCTGCATACAAAGATCACATCTAGAAACAACAATACAGCCCTTGGATTTTAGGCATTCATCTGTGGGCATCCTATTGTGCACTAATCTCCAAGTAACAAAGGACTTGGATGGGGTAATGGAAGGGTTCCAAATCAGTTTGAACAACTTATTAGCTGCCTCATGAGGATTAAGATACTCAAAAGCATCCTTTAAACTCAAGGAATCAGTATCTGAGTGAGACCAAATTAAGTGATCCCCTGCATCAGTAGAGATTGGAATTACTATATTTCTGATTTCCGCAGCCACGTTGGGAGCCATCTCACAAAGGCTTTGAGGCAAAGACCAAGTATTGTCACTTATAAAGTCTCTTACTTTAGCTTGAAGGTGAACCTGTTGATCAGATGGAATGTTTAACATCTCCACTATTGGAATACTAAGTGTTGAGACCACGACAAGTGTACCGGATCCTTGCAAGTAATAAATCAGTAAAAACCGATATCATTCACAGGGATTAGTTACCAAGTACCAATTCACAAGTTAAACAACTATTTAGACTTAATTTTGATACAAAGCTCAAAATAAATAAAATAAAATAAAATAAAAGAGCAATAAAATATTTTTAGAATTTTTGTTGTGATAAAATAAAAATAAAAGTATTAGGGATCTGATTTCATCTAATTATGAATCCGGATTCCTCATAGACAAGGAACTGTGAATTATCGACACTCTAATTATCCTAATCTCAATTGACATGTTGAAGGACAAATTCCCATAATTAATTGAAGCCTAATTTCTTAGTGAATCAATTCTATCAAACCTCACTAACTATCCTAATTCCTTAGGTCTAATTTACAAGGCATGATGATAAAAGCTCTATGAAATTGTGAAATGCCCACATTAATCAAATTATATATTCCTAGATTAACCCAATTAACAGTGATGATTACAAGAGGCATGTCCAGATATCACTATTCCTAGCATATAAATGAACCCTTAAAACACAGGAATGGTAGCTAAGCATTCAAATGCCAGTAAGCAAAATAAGCATCACATCAACAAAACCAAATGTTCAAAAGATAATCAGATAGTCAATTAAACATCATCACGAAAGGAATACACCAAAACCCCAGCAAAAAGAAATTTAGCTAGACATGCTAAACCCTAAAATAATTGAGAGAAAGAGAGAAAGAGAAACTCTATGAAATTGATAGCAAGAGAACAAAACACTGTTGGATTCCTCATGCAATGTTGCCCCTGTGCCTATCACACTCTATCTGACTCCTCAGAGTCTGTTACACGCAGCAGCTGGTGTGCCTCCCCTTCTATATTTTTCGTTGCTGCCCTCTTTATTTTCCACCCGTCCATTACTTTCCTTTCTTTCCAATTAAAAGCTGGAGGGAGCTACCCGTTATGGCCTTAAAGGCCCCTCTTCTTTCTTTTAGTTGCTCTTTCTTCTTCTAATCACATAGGCCCATGGTCCATTGATTTCACCCGAGAATGCCTTGGTCCTGAGTGATCTTCCAAATTGATTTTGCCATTCTTACACGCGGGCACCACATGACAATTCCAAAAGCAATTCATCTATCATGGTTTAGTGAACTCACGTGGGCTTCACCAATTAGTCAAGTCCAAATCCATTTGCTTAGTCTTTTTTCATATTTTCCTATTTAATAAAACAAATGAAAATATTATTAAATTAGCTATAAAAATATAGAAAATTAACTAAAATATATAAAACATTATTAAAGGCTAAATTACCTAAACTTAGGGACAAAACTTAATCAATTAGCATGATTAGGAGTAAAAGTCCACCCAATAAGCACATAAAAATATCATAATCTAGAAGATTATCACTCCCCCGAACCTAAGACTTTGCTTGTCCCCAAGCAAAAGTAACCCAAACTAGAACACAAAACACTAAGGACAACAAGTCAAGCTCTTATATGATTTGGGAAAATTGAAAGAGAGCACAATTAAACAAAATCACTATAAGGCAAAATTGCACAAGGCTAATTCCTGAAATAGAAGCATCAATCGGTAGAAAGCTCAATTCCAAAAATGGCAGGAAGCAAAAATCATAATAAATTTGTAATCTCCATATTCTTAAAAGTTAAGAATCATGGGAATTTGACAAGAGAAGAACCATAGAACCTTGGTCCTCACAGGATGCACACTCATCAAATAATCACTCAAGTGTATGGATAGTATGGGGTGAAGTGTTTCCCTCAAAGCACACATTAGAGTCATGGAACCACAGATTTGCTTTTCATCTAATTCCAAAAATAAAAATAAAAAATCACAAACCACTAGCATGCACAAATCAAAGGGACTTTATTTTAGGTTGTAACTTGGCTAAAGTGGAAAACGAGTGAGGAGAGAAATAATCAAAAGATGACCAAGAGAATATGAGAGCAATTACAACAACTCAATTGTTTCACTGCAAAGCACAAAAATCCAAATTTCTATAATTGAATTTTTTTTTCATTTCTCCTTTCCCTTCTTTGGATTTTTTCCTCAACCTTATTTCCATAAAAGAGTACAATTTTTTTTTAACCTTTTATTTATTTATTAATTTTTTTTTCTTGTGGGCACCCTTTTTTTTTTTCATTTCTCCTTTCCCTTCTTTGGAGTTTTTCCTCAACCTTATTCACATAAAAAATTACAATTTTTTCCTTTTTTTTTTAATTTTCTATTTTTTTTTCTTGTGGGCACCCTTTTTTTTCTTTTCTTTTCCTTTTTCATGCCTCCTCACATTTTTTCCTTCTTCAAAGCGTCTCACATAATTCCATTACCCTCTCCCCCAAACCAATGTCTTTGCTTGTCCACAAGCAATTCACCAATGATCTCCTATCCTCAAGTTGGAATAAACATGTTCATTATAATTCAAGAATAAATTGTGAGAATAAAATTAATCAAAATAAGTTCAAGGGGGTAAGCAAATGAATTTTTCATGCAAGGTTGGCTTTTTTTTGGCTCGAGTGGTTTATGAAAAAAATGCCCAAATCATTTTTATGCAACACATGCAATTCATGAACCTTAGATAAAAGAATCAAGCAAATCTCAGCACATCAACTCAATGATGCACACTTAAAGAATTAACATCCAAACCCAATATCTCACCAATGTTAAATTAAACTAAGATTCCAAAATATCATTCCAAGCCTCATTGCCATGAATTTAATGGAAAAGAAACAAAAATATGCAAAGAGGTTATGAAAAATGCTATGAACAATTTTGAAAAATTGACTAAACTACAAGAAGAACTTCTAAAGAAAGGAAAATAGCCCGACAAAATGCACAAAATAATGATAATGCTAAAAGTGACTTCTCAAAACAACATCCTAAACCTTTAAGTGCTTGGCCTATTTTTATTCTAACAAAACAAAATAAAACATGTGAAACACAAAACTAACAAGAAAACGAAAATAAACTAAAGTGAAGGCTTAAGAAAAACTCATTGAGAAGCTTCCACCCAGATCCCATTGCTTGTAGCATAAGGGCCAAGAGATGCTCAACATGTAAGATCCTCCTCCCGGATCCCATGGCTTGAAGAATGGCAATTGCAGCAGCAATATGAACCTATCCACAATTCCTCCTGGCAAGTATGTGGAAACTCCATTGACCTCTTTAAGTACAATAATGAACTCGCCTCCTCCTGGGTCAATTGGTATTTTCACAAAGGAATATGATAGACAAGTGGAAGGGGCCAACTTTGCAACATCCACACATGCATGTAACCCAGCATATTTATCCAATGCAACAATTTCATCTTTCTTGGCAAGCATGGTGAAAGATATTCCCTCCTGCGACTCATCTACCACCACCACTTCATCTTCATTCAAGGCCATATTCGCAATCGCATTATCCTCAATTTGATTCTCCTGCAGCTTTCCTGCTAGCAATTTTGAATATTCACTAGATTGCTCTTCTAACTTCTGAAAGTTATCACTTAGCATCACCGCTATCGATTGAGAATGTTCCCTATGCATTTTAAACCTTTGAATCATGGCACTTATTTCTTCCTTGTTACGCTCTATGCTCTGGATCACAAGTTGGGTATCTATCTCCCAAAGTGATTCCAGCACCTCGGGGTCCAGCATAAGGTGTGGTGGTGGTTGTAAGGATGACAAATAGGATTTCCATTCCTGCTTTGAGTATATCTTCACATGCTTATCAATAATACAATCAAGCACGACCCAATCAATTTGATATTCTCGGTTTGGATAGTAATGACGGTCCATGTGTTGCATCTACCTAGCACAAACAATTCTCAAAAGAAAAGATAAAATATATAAAAAAATTAAAAATGTCTAAATTAGTTGTCTCCTTTGTTACTAATGATATTGACAAAACTAATCCCTGGCATTGGTGCCAAAAATTTGTTGAGACCACGGCAAGTGTACCGGATCGTTGCAAGTAATAAATCGGTAAAAACCAGATATCATCCATAGGGATTAGTTACCAAGCACCAATTCACAAGTTAAACAACTATTTAGACTTAATTTTGATACGAAGCTCAAAATAAATAAAATAAAATAAAATAAAAGAGCAATAAATTATTTTTAGAATTTTTGTTATGATAAAATAGAAATAAAAGCACTAGGGATTTGATTTCATCCAATTATGAATCCGGATTCCTCATAGACAAGGAATCCTGTGAATTACCAACACTCTAATTATCCTAATCTCAATTGACATGTTGAAGGACAAATTCCCATAATTAATTGAAGCCTAATTCCTTAGTGAATCCATTCTATCAAACCTCACTAACTATCCTAATTCCTTAGTTCTAATTTACAAGGCATGATGATAAAAGCTCTATGGAATTTGTGAAATGCCCACATTAATCAAGTTATATATTCCGAGATTAACCCAATTAACAGTGATAATTACAAGAGGCATGTCCTGATATCACTATTCCTAGCATATAAATGAACCCTCAAAACACAGGAATGGTAGCTAAGCATTCAAATGCCAGTAAGCAAAATAAGCATCACATCAACAAAACCAAATGTTCATAAGATAATCAGATAGTCAATTAAACATCATCATGAAAGAAATACACCAAAACCCCATCAAAAAGAAATTTAGCTAGACATGCTAAACCCTAAAATAATTGAGAGAAAGAGAGAAAGAGAAACTCCATGAAATTGATAGCAAGAGAACACAACACTGTTGGATTCCTCATGGAATGTTGCCCCTGTGCCTATCACACTCTGTCCGGCTCCTCAGAGTCTGTTACATGCAGCAGCTGGTGCGCCTCCCCTTCTATATTTTTCATTGCTGCCCTCTTTATTTTCCACCCATCCGTTACTTTCCTTTCTTTCCAATTACTCCCCGTCCGTTATGGCCTTAAAGGCCCCTTTTCTTTCTTTTACTTGATCTTTCTTCTTCTAATCACATGGGCCCATGGTCCATTAATTTCACCGGATAATGCCTTGGTCCTGAGTGATCTTCCAAATTGATTTTGCCATTCTTTCACGCGGGCATCACATGCAATTCCAAAAACAATTCATCTATCATGGTGTAACCATATTGATAAGAGAAGAGATTAAATTTTGATTTTGTTTTTCAAGTGTGGTGGACTCTGATGAAATTTTAAGGATAATACGGATATGTAGAAATGACATAAGAATGAATTGTGTTATAGAATAAGAGGAATGAAGTGCTGTGAAGGACAAGGTAAAATCTTATGGTTAAGATGGGATTACAAAATTTTGTTTAAGTTTCGAGTGACGAAATTTCGAGGACGAATTTTTTTTTAGTGGGGTAGTAATGTAACACCCCGATTTTCGTTGTTTCGTAATATCGGTAATAAATATATAAACATATATTTTTATCCGAGATTTAGAAAATGATTTTGGTTAAACCAAAGTCATTTCCTTGTTATACTTATTTTTATAAGGTTACGGGGAAGTTTTTGGTTGAAAACTTAGAGCGGAAGCCGGTTTCTTTGTTTTTACGTGTTTTCACTGACAGTAAAAGTTTACTGCTCAGAAGACCTAATTTTGAGTCGTGAACGAGATGAAAAATGTTTTTATCATACTTACTACGATACTGGAAGTTTTGAAAATTTTGGAAAAAAAAAATTAAAATATTATGTTTGTTGCGGGCCTATACGTCGAGATGTCTCTAGGCAGAGCCTGAGTCAGATGAATCGGTAAGTCGGCAATGTAGCAGAGACATTGGATTGATCGACTTGGCGAGCATTTATGACGAGTTTATCCTATCATAAATGGCCATAATGACACATTTATAGCAACATTAAATTTTCTTATGAAATGACCAAAAAGCCCTTGTCTTTTTATGACAATTTCTAACAATTGCCATTGGACAAGTTGACCAAACCATACCCAAAACCCACGGCTCCCAATTCTTCTTCACCAAGCATTGATTTCTTCTTAACCACACCAAGTTTTGATTTCTTCTTCACCAAGTTTTGATTTCTTCTTCATTAAGTTGGTTTCTTCTTCATTTAAATAGGTTGTCTTTTTCCTTAAGCCATTTTTCCATTTTCATGTTCTTTGCTCCAAAGAGTTCATAACTCGTCCGATTTTGCATAGCAATTCTGATCAGTTTCTATTTTGAATCTCGGAAAACTTTCAACATGAAAGTTGTTCATCTTTCTCTCTTCTTTCCAACGACATAAATATCATCCAAAACGGATAAGTATGTTGAGAGATACACAGAAAATACTAAAACTGTTCTAAAACCCTAACTATGTTCATCTTCTTCCTTAAGTTTCTCAAGAACATCATGAAAAATTTGTGAAGAGCATCATCCAAATCATCATTTTCTTTGATCATCAAGAGGTGGTCTCTCTTAATCTTGCTATTTTAAGCTTTTCTCTTCACAAGATTTTTGAGTTTATGCCTTTGATCAACATGTTCTTCATTTGTTTAAAGTTCTTGAAGCTAGATTCAAAAATTCATAACTAATTCTAGAAAAATCCTTTTGACATGAAACCAATTGATATGATCTTATAATCATCTCTATTTTCATCATCTAGAAGCATAAGATCATGAGAAATTTCTTTCCCTAATTTCTGGACTGGGCCGAATCTAGGTCAATATGGTGTTCTTAGGTTTTGTTTCAATTTCATGTCTTGATTCATGATTATATATTAATAGTTCTTGTATTCAAGTATATAGAAGATCAAAAATCAAACTTGAGCCTATTTGATTCTTCAAAAACCGAAACCCTAGGTATGAGCACTTGTTGGTTTTATGATTCAAAAGTTGTTTGTAACACTTGAAACTAACTCTAGGTTTTGTATGTTGATTAAATCCAAGAGTTTAGAAATTTTAGAGATTTCTAACTCCAAACTCAGCCCTTGGCCGAAACCCTAGTTCTTGGAACTAGATGAGTTTTAATTTATGTTCTTGGTTCATAATCATGGTTAAAGTGATTAATCATGCTTAAGTAACTTATGGATCATTAATCCCTAAGTTAATCAAATTTTAAGTTTCCTAACCTAGAAAATTTGGTGAAGCCAAACCCTACCCCCATTGATTTAAGTGTGTTGTTGTTTGATTTTGATTTATTTTGGTTGCAATTCGTTATGAAGGAATCGATCGAGTTGGTTTGACCTAAAGCCGACGGAGGAAACCGGATCAAATCAGGAGATTATTTGAAACCTTTAGTTCGAGTCTTCAACAGGTAAGGGGAGTTACCTAGGGATATTCAATAACTATATGCATGTGTGTATGTGTGTAATTGAGTGCTGTGAATATTATTGTGATGTTTAGCCAATACTTGAATAACTTGTTTATTTGAACCATTGTGGTTATTACTTGGAGTTGAACATTTGTTGCTCTAAAGTGTTATGAATTATATGTATGTGATTAATTGTGATATATATGAATTATATATACATGATTAACTGTGATATTATTGTTGTTGATTGAAGTTTGAGAAGCCAGACTTGAGTCTGTGCCCAATAATGATAAGGATTAAAAGCCTTAATAAGCCTTGAATAGAACTTTAAAAGTTTTGGGTTCACTTATAAAAGTTCCTTGTATAAGGTGCTTACTTCAGAAGAATAAGATTCTTTTGTTTTAGAAAAAATTTTAAAGTGATTTTGAGTTGAAGGAAACTATATTTTTATGATAAAAAGTTTTGTACGTGAGAAAACCTTTTCGAACGGTGTGCTTTATGAAGGAAAGACCCTTTGAAAATATTTATTATGAAGGAAAGACCTTTTGAAAATATTTAACTTTATTCCATCAATGAATTTCAAATACAAATGAATTTCCTAGATGTTTTAGAAAAGATTTTTGCAAAGGAAAAGGATTTTCTCCCAAATAATTTTGGAAATGTTCCGGTTACTTGGATAAGTGACCGAGGTTTTGTTTTGGTTTTGATTTTCACTAAGCGAAATGTTTTACAAGTCGATAAAGGAGCCTAGAAACCGAGACGTCGGGGTTCTAGTGTTGTATGGACACGTAGATCAAGGATCTGTGTCAGGGGACGAAGTGTCCTGTAAAGTTTTGTTTTTGGACTGTGTGTCCTAAGTTGATGTGGACAGTGTGAGTTCCATATCCGCGAGCCTAAAACTGGTGCATCGGTTTAAGGGCCTCGTGATTGAGCATTCGGACTGTGTGTCCTGTGTTGAGATTAAAAGATTTGGACTGTGTGTCCTGTATTTGTTTAAAGTGAAAAGTCTTAATAAGACATTGAGCATGGTCGTTAAGCTTTGTGCTTCGACAGGGAAAGATTATTACGACAAAGAAAACAAAACGAGAATAAAAGTTTTTCTCATGCATTCAATGGCAATTGTGTCATGTGATTATGGGCATTGAATCCAGAGTGGATCAATGTATATGGCAGACGTGCCAGGAGATGATGATCATTGTGTTCTGTGGAGACCAATGAGTTACCCTGTATATGACTACAACAATGGTTGGATAATTGTCATAAGGGGCCGTATGACTGAGCTGCAATAGCTGTTTAAGTGGCTAGCATACGAGGTCGGATAATATTGGTGCATAGCTACAATAGCTGTTTGAGTGGTTATAGCACAAGTGACCCTGTACATAACTGCAATAGCTGTTTGAGTGGTTATGTATCTCTGTACAACTGCAATAGCTGTTTGAGTGGTTGTCACAGAGGAGTCGTGTGAACAATTGCAATAGCTGTTTGAGCATTGGTCACATGTGATTGAGGTGGATTATCCGACAGTGTATCTGTGTACAACTGCAATAGCTGTTTGAGTGGTTGTCACAGAGTTGTCATGTGAACAGTTGCAATAGCTGTTTGAGCACTGGTCACATGAGTTTGAGATTTCTTGGGCATTGTTTTGTTCGTTTTTACAATGCACCATGTGCGAGCCTGATCAGCTTGAAACGAAACACAAAGTTGTGGGATCTCCGGAGATTAGGTATCAAGATAGAGTTGAATATTGAAGTGCCATGCATTCTCTTTATAACACCGATTGTTCGGGTTTGAGACCCTTTGTTATAACACTGTTATGTTATGTATATGCAGGATTTAAAATGCTTATATGATTATGTGATGCATGTATCATGTGTATGGTTGTTGTGTGATATATCCATTTGTCGGTATCTCACCCTTACAAACATTTCAGGATTCTTCTAGTTCGATATTGTACCCTGGGTACTCTAACACAGATGGTGCAGATGAGTCTTTCTAAGTCACTCAGAGACTTAGATGTAGTTGCTTGATGAGGTATTACTTGCGGAATAACTTTTAGAACGACCAGCTTAGGGTTGAGACTTAGATTATTTTGATAGTATGTACGAGTTTGGCTCATAGAGCCTTTATTTTAAAATGGAATGTCTATAGCTCGGAGAGCATGTCTTTTGAATGAAAATCTAAGCTATTTCTTTTGGTCTTGTAAAACTTATGGCTATAACTATTATTTTTATGTATTGATGCCTGTTTGAATTTGGGGTATCTGGAATTCTGGAGTGAAAATGTAATTATTTTAACAGGTGTTATTTTACTTTGGGATGTCCGAATTACAGAGGAGACTCTGTCGAAATTTTTGTAAAACTACTATTTTGTATTTGAGTATATGCTTTAAATTAAACAGGCTTGTCAAACTATGAAAGTAAGTTTGTGTGTCGATTAATTAAGGCTTAGGTATGGAGTCGTGACAAAAAAAAATTTCACCCAATTTCAGACACTTATGTACTTATATAAGTTATTTTCCGAAAGCACCAGCAAATTATCTTTTAATTTTTATTTTCGCACGTGTTACGTAGTAATGCCCAAGGGAGGGTGTTACACTCACGAACCTATTAAAGAATCTTTTTACATATTGGACACTTGTATCTTTCATATTGATCAAATTATTCTTTGTGCTTTCTTGTGAAAGCAAAATCAAGAAATTTCTTGTCTTGAAAATCTCTTTTCAGATTATTGGAAGTAGGTTGATGAAGTCGACATCTTTTCACTGCTTAGGTCCACGGTGTAATGGAAAAACCAGCAAAGGCGTGTATCAGAGGACTGATCCAACATGATAAAGAATCTTTCAACATCGTTTTGAGTAAAGCCCGAAAAACTTACTTCGAGTGTTGGGTAAAGTTTACATCAAGCGTTAAGATCCAAGTTGAAGTTAATGTTCAGTTTATCATCCTAAGTTAGATGGATAAAGAAGAATGGAATTGATCCTTATAAGGTTAGCTGAGAGTAAGTGTAATACCTAAGCATGACAAGAGGTGAATGGATTTTATGGAGGTGTAGATGTGATTAGTGATCTGAAAATTTTCAGAAGTAAGATCAGTAAGTAAGATGATTTCGGTATATTTGTTATGATCGAGGTAGAGTTTACTAAAGGAATTAGGATAATGATAAATGATCATCGTTAAGATTTAATAGTATGATTGGAAGAAATTACAGAAAGATGTCTATGGTAGTTTTACCTAAGTTGAATGTGAATGGAAAATAGAAGTTCTTGAGTAAAATTTAGTTGATAGATAAGTTCGAAAGTTAAGAGTTAGATAATTCTATTCTATATAATCCCTTTTGGTTTGATTGCATTAAGATATGCAATGAAGTTATTTTGAGGATAAGTGTGTGAGGTGATATCAAATTTGGGGTGGTGAATTTTAATGAAGAGAAATTAAGACTATGATTAAATATTTTGAGTAAGGAATTGATACGTGGTGCTGTGTAGATATTGTTGGTATTAGCGATAATATTCAGAGTGAGATGATTTGAATAAAGGTTTCTGGTGGAACCATGTTGATAAGAGAAGTGATTAAGTTTTGATTTTGTTTTTCGAGTGTGATAGACTCTGATGAAATTTTGAGGATAGTACGGATATATAGAAATAACATAAGAATGAATTGTGTTATGGAATATAGAATAAGAGGAAAGAAGTGATGTGGAGGACAACGTAAAATCTTAAGGTTAAGAGGAGATTACAAAATCCTGTTTGGTTTCGAGTGACGAAATTTTGAGGACGAAATTTTTTTTAGTGGGGTAGTAATGTAACACCCCGATTTTCGCTGCTTTATAATATCGGTAATAAATATATAAATATATATTTTTATCCGAGACTTAGAAAATGATTTTGGATAAACCAAGGTCATTTCCTTGTTATACTTATTTTCATAAGGTTACGGGAAAGTTTTTGGTTGAAAACTCGGACGGAAGCCGGTCTGCGATTTTCTATGTTTTCACTGACAGTAAAAGTTTACTGCTCAGAAGACCTAATTTTGAGTCGTGAACGAGATGAAAAATATTTTTATCGTATTTACTACGATACTGGAAGTTTTGAAAATTTTGGTAAAAAAATTAAAATATTATATTTGTTGCGGGCGTATACGTCGAGATGTCTCTAGGAAGAGCTTGAGCTAGATGAATCGGGAAGTCGGCAACGTAGCAGAGATGTTGGATTGACCGACTTGACGAGCATTTATGACGAGTTTATCCGTATCATAAATGGTCATAATGGCACATTTATGGCAAAATTGAATTTTCCTATGAAATGACCAAATTGCCCTTGTATTTTTATGACAATTTCAAACAAATGCCATTGGAAAAAGTTGACCAACTCTTGCCCAAAACCCACGACTCCAATGCCTTCTTCATTAAGTTTGGTTTCTATTTCATTTAAATAGGTTGTCTTCTTCATTAAGCCATTTTTCCATTTTCATGTTCTTTTACTCCAAAGAGTTCATAATTCATCAGATTTTGATTGGAAATTATGACCATTTTCTATTCTGAATCTCGAAAAACTTTAAACATGAAAGTTGTTCATATTTCTCTCTTCTTTCCAACGACATAAATATCATCCAAAACGGATAAGTATGTTGAGAGATCTACCCAAAATACTAAAACTGTTCTAAAACCCTAACTATGTTCATCTTCTTCTTTAAGTTTCTCAAGAACACCATAAGAAACCTTGAAGAACATCATCCAAATCTTGATTTCCTTGAATCATCAAGAGGTAAAAACTTCTTCTCTTGACATTTGAATCATTTCTCTTCACAACTTTTGCAGATTCATGGCTAAGATTCATATGTTCTTCATTTGTTCAAAGTTCATGAAACTATATTCAAAAATTCATAACTAATTCTAGAAAAATCCTTTTGACATGAAACCAATTGCTATGATCTTATAATCATCTCTATTTTCATCATCTAGAAGCACAAGATCATGTGAAATTAATTTCCCTAATTTCTGGTCATGGCCGAATCTAGGTCAAATTTGTATTCTTAGGTTTTGTTTCATTTTCATGACTTGATTCATGATTCAATCCTTTGGTATCTTGCTAGTTCTTGTATTCAAGTATATATAAGATCAAAAAAATCAAACTTTAACCTATTAATCTCATCAAAACCGAAACCCTAGATTTGTGTACTTAAGGGTTTTGTGATTCAAAAGTTGTTTGTAACACTTGAATCAAACTCTAATCTTTGTATGTTAATTAAATCCAAGAGTTGATGAGATTTTAAAATTTCTAGCCTAAAATTCTTGAGAAAACCGAACCTTAGTTCTTAGAAGTAGATGAGTTTTAGTTCATGTTCTTGATTCATAATCATGGTTTAAGTGTTTAATCATGCTTAAGTAACTTATCGATCATTAATCCTTAAGTTAACCAAATTTTAATTTTCCTAACCAAGAAAATTGGTTAAAGCCGAAACCTAACCTCCATGAGCCAAGTGTATTGTTGTTTGATTTGATTTATTTTGGTTGCGATTCGTTTGAAGGAAACAACTGAGTTAGCTGATTTACGCTGATGGAGAGAAATCGGATCGAGATCAGGAGATTAACAGAAACTATAGTGTAGTCTTCAAGAGGTAAGGGGGGTATGCCTGAGGAGTTTAAGATAATCTCATGTTTGTTTGTGGAGTCATTTATTAATTTTCTGTATAAAATATTTTATTATATTGTACTGTTTACTATTAATTGTTAGATTGATGTGATGTTTATCTGAGTAATTGAATTGATGTGATGTGTGAATTTACATGATTATAATTATTTGTTTATATTATATTTGTGATGCATGTCATGAATTGATATATGTCATGCTATTATGTGATTGGAATTTATCTGCCTTTGAGTGTTGGACTGAGTAACCTGACATTGGTCTGTGTTAAAATTTTTAATTAAGGATAAAAACCTTAATAAGTTTGGATAATTAATCAGAGGGATTAATTTGGGAGATTTTGAGAAAAATGAAAAAAATTATTATTTTAATAATATTTTGTGGAAACAGTGTAAATAAGCCATAGTAAGGGCGAAACCGTGAAATTTTTTCACAGGCTCTAATTTTTATATAATAAATTCAATTTTATTATAAAATGTTATTTAAAGTGATTAAGTTCCGAAAATAATATTTATAGCAGTCAGAACAATTACTTCTGATGGAAAAGTGATACAAGTCATTTAATGTTATTTATTTAATATTATTAAATATTAAATATTTAATTATTTAAATTTTCGAAATTTATTTATTAAATTTTTGTTTTGTTGACCTTTATTGAAAATTAATTTCTGAAGTGAAACAATTTATAAATGAAAGGAATTTATCAATTATTTTCAAGATTTATCAACGTTTTAACAGAAAAAGGATTTCTGTAAAAATATTTTATTCAGTGAAGTTATTCCGTTAAACTTGGATAAGTTTTCGGAGCTGTTGTTTTGTATTTGATTTTCACTGAGCGAAACGTTTTACAAGCAGATAAATAAGCCTAGAAACCGAGACGTCGGGATTCTAGTGTGGTATGGACACGTAGATCAAGGATCTTTGTCATGGGACGGAGTGTCCTGCAAAGTGGTTGTTTTTGGACAGTGTGTCCTAAGTTGATGTGGACAGTGTGAGTTCCATATCCGCGAGCCTAAAACTGGTGCATCGGTTTAAGGGCATCGTGATTGAGCATTCAGACTATGTGTCTTGTGTTGAGATTAAAAGATTTGGACTGTGTGTCCGGTATTTGTTTAAAGTGAAAAGTCTTAATAAGAAATTAAGCATGGTCGTTAAGCTTTGTGCTTCGAGAAGGAAAGATTATTACGACAAAGAAAACAAAACGAGAATAAAAGTTTTTCTCATGCATTTAATGGCAATTGTGTCATGTGATTATGGGCATTGAATCCAGAGTGGATCAATGTATATGGCAGACGTGTCAGGAGATGATGATCATTGTGTTCTGTATGGACCAATGAGTTACCATGTGTATGACTACAACAATGGTTGGAGAGTTGTCACAAGGGGCCGTATGACTAAGCTGCAATAGCTGTTTGAGTGGCTATCATACGAGGTCGGATAATATTTGTGCATAGCTGCAATAGCTGTTTGAGTGGTTATAGCACAAGTGACTCTGCATATAAATCGCAATAGCTGTTTGAGTGGTTATGTATCTCTGTACAACTGCAATAGCTGTTTGAGTGGTTGTCACAGAAGGGTCGTGTGAACAATTGCAAAAGCTGTTTGAGCATTGGTCACATGTGATTGAGATGGATTATCCGACAGTGTATCTGTGTACAAATCGCAATAGTTTGTTTGAGTGGTTGTCACAGAGGTGTCATGTGAACAGTTGCAATAGCTGTTTGAGCACTGGTCACATGAATGTGCCGCTATTTCCTAACTGGAATGGGGGAATAGTGTCATTGCTTTGCATGAGCATCCTAACGGGAATGGGGATGTGCACAATTGTGTCATTGCTTTGCATGAGCATCCTAACGGGAATGGGGATGTGCACAATTGTGTTAGGTGCTGGCATGAACATCCTATCGGGAATGGGGATGTGCACCATTGATTTTCTTGGGCATTGTTTTGTTCGTTTTTACAATGCGCCATGTGCGAGCGTGATCAGCTTGAAACAAAACAGAAAGTTGTGGGATCTCCGGAGATTAGGTATCAAAATAGGGTTGAATATTGAAGTGTGTTGCATTTTTATAAAATGACGATGACTGTCGGGTATGATACCCTGTGAAATAAATCATTCTGTTATTTTAAGTTAATTTTATTATGTTGTGAATATTTGGTATTTGCTATTTAAGAGTCGTGCATGGGGTTGTCTTATTAAAACTCATATATTGGAAACTCACCCTTACAAACATATCAGGTTTATGTTAGACTAAGGTAGTACTTCGGTACACTAGTACGGATGAAGCAAAGGAATTCACTTAGTCGTTCGAGGAATTAACTACTAGATGCTTGAAGAGGTATGCGTCGGTGGAAATGTCACGAGGATAATAATTCAGGATCTACATCAAGTACGTACCAGACTTTGATCGTGGAGACATCTTTATCGCCTCTCTGATTTCTTACCGATTTTATGGTAAATTAGGAGTTTGTATGTTTTGATACTTCCATAGTTCCAGAAGTAGAGGTATCCTCACCGGATATTTCGATAGGTTGGGAAAAAACTATGGTGGTCTTCCCAACAGTGATTATTAGTACTGACCAGCTATAGGACTTTTGTTATCTTATAAAGTAGTGGTACTTGGTTAGTCTGGACATTTGACTATTGAAAGTCATTCTTTTGAGTTGTAATTCCAGATTACCACTACGTTACAATTACATCTTTATTTTCTTATGTTAAGTCTTGTGGAGATGACCTGTTATGTGAAGGTCTAAGTGTAAAATTCTCATGATACCTATTTATATTATGTTAATGGTGTTGGATTATATATATGGAGTAAAAGAAAAAGAAAAAAAATTTATCACTAATTTTGAAAGGGATTAATAACTAGAAAATTATATTTTCCGAAAGCAACCAGCAAAACTATTTTATTGAATGTATTTCCGCAATAAGTTACGTAAATGTGATAACCTGAAAATGGGGTGTCACAAAAATTACAAAGGATTAGTTTTCCTAGCCGTTACCATCTCATTTGAAAACCCTATTTTATTGCTTTACTACTTTGCAATTTACTATTACTGCTCGAAACTGATTTACTTTCTTTTACTTTATTGTTAACAAATGATCCTTCTTTTATTAGGCTACCTAGAAATGTTAAAAATAGAATTTGTATTTAACTCATTTAAATCCTCATGGGAACGACCTTTATTCACACTTTATTACTTGTAAGACTGTGAACACTTGTACATTCTACGCATATTCACCAGACCAGCTCTGGCATTGACTCCACGTGGCACAAGCTAACCTACGTGGCACCATCTGATTGGTTGCATGCGCGGTGGTGCTACCTACCTCCAGCGCTCAAGCATGGAGGATCCAGCGCTCAAGCATTGGAACGCTCAAGCATATTTGTTTCCACGCTCAAGTGTTGGAGCGTGAATCAACAAAAATAAAAGGACTTACGTAAATCAAGTTCACTTAAGTCCAGAGAGTGAAAACTGAAGGCAGAGATCATAGAAGACAGAAAGGAGAGTGTAGAGAAAGATAGAGTGAGAAGGTTAGAGAGAGAAGGAGTCTCGACTCGGTGTACGACTCGATCGATCGTCCAGACGCAATTCCGAGTACATCGTTGTGATTTTGGCAACGACGTCTTGACTATCCTACCTTTTTTATATATAAGTAGCATGCTAGAGCATCACAATGAAAAAGGACATCCCAACTATGTTGGCACCACCCATTTCAACAATCATTTGCTGCATGCTACGCATTTATTGATGAATCAAAAGAAATCAAAGAACAAAAGAAGCATGGGGGGACATAAGGCCAAAACCCATGAGAAAAAAGGACAACTAAGAAAACCTGTAACCAGGAAACCCTAGCCTATTTCGACAAAATTCATCCTTAATAAAATGGGGGATTGTGTCCCACGAACTAAAGCTTGGATGATGAATTCCATAGCTTACTAGTTTATCCGCACACACATTGCCTTCCCTATATGTGTGAGTGACTTGGAAGGTAAGGCCGTTGACTATATGCAAGCAGTTTTTCCATCTAGCAAGCAGCCTCCATGGCACAATTTCCAAGTTCTTGAATGCAGAAACCACAAGCATCGAGTCTATCTCTAACCAAAGGTTCCTCCAGCCTTTAGTGTTAGCAATCTCTTTGGCAAGAATATCACCAGAAATCTTAGCGAAAATGGCAGAAGCATATCCTAAGCTGCATGAAAAACAACCAAGAGCAGCTGAGTTATAACCTCTGAAAATACCTCCACAAGCTGAAACACCCGAGTAGCCATGGGCAGCCCCATCAATATTACACTTAGTCCAATTGCAGGGTGGGGACAACCAGACCACTTCTTTAATTCTTGGAGCCCTGCGAGCATGACCATCAATACTGAAGTTTTTTAGAATGACAAACTCGTCAATTGAGTTAAACATTGTGCCAGTGGACATGTTGCCCGAAAGTGAGGTAGCAGAGATAACCATTGTTTTAGCATAGGCCAGACTGGTATTTTTGTGCAGGAATATACATTGATTCCTAGCAAATCATATCACCCATATGGTATTGATAATGGCAGCCATGATCACATCCTTCAGTTGAGGACTATGGCAATGGTGATGGAAAGCAAACAGAGATTCAAAAGAGGAGAGATGGTTTACTAGGAATGGAGTTTGGTTTACTAGTAATCGCGTAATCCCTAATCCTAATGCGAATTCATTAATCTAGGCCACCTAAGGAATTAGGGTCTATTAGTGGATTTAGGCTCTTGCCATCTGAGGAATCGGGGCTTGAGTAATTTAGTGGATTGATTTTAATATGTGAAGCATGAATGGGAGGTATCTAGTCCTGGTAGTACATGAGATAGAGGTTTGGTGAAGTCTAGTCCCAACATATCCTTTCTCGCACTCCAAGTGTTTGTTAAAAGTCCCCAAAAAGCCAAAAATATTTTATTTATTTTCTTTTGTTTATTTTGAATTCTTTGTTTAGTCTAGATAGTTGCTGAGTTTGTGAACTGGTAATTGACATCCAATCCCCGTGGATACAATAACCGGTCTCACCACCGTATTACTTGCACGACTGGGTATACTTGCCCAGAACCGTCAACAGGGACTCGGTTTCAACTCACGAGAAATAGAGCAATGACCTATAATACATAAATAAAATTAATCCTGTCAAATACTAATATTTAAGAAACTAACATTTAAGGCTCTCATATATTGTCACTTTGCAACTAATTCGATGTACTCATGAATCTTGAACCACTCAACTCACTCTCTTAATTATCGGTTTTGTTTGCGATGTTTTTCAAAATCATGAATCAACTCTCTCAAAACTTAAACTATATAGGTGAAGGCACATGAGTAACTTCATGTAGCATTCATAATGTACAAGTCCATTTTTCAAATATTTTCTGTTGTTTCATTAATTGTTAGATGCTGAATAAAAACCTTAACCAATAAAATACATGTACAAAATGGAAAACATAATAAAGATCAAACACAAGGGATTGTTTAAAAGCATGAGCTTTACATTGCCTATGAGAATCTGGAAAGTTGGGAAATCTATTTTTCAAGTCACCGCACACAAGGGATTAAGTTTGGTTTTCTATTGGTTCTATCCAAGATTCCATGTGATTACTACCCCCCTCCAGCTCTCATATAAAAATATCAGTTTCAGCATGCTTTGTGCTAAAGAGAAGTGTGTAACAAAGAAACAACACAAACACAAGCATAACAAGTTTTAACAAGTTCTCTAATTTGTTAGTATCAAGGCCAGTATAATAATACTTGAAAATTCAGCATTTTTAAACAAACAAGCATAACAAGTTTTCACAAGTTCTCTTATTTTTTAGTATCAACACCAGTATAATAATACTTTAAAATTGAGCATTTTTTAGTCAATAGTGAATACAATTATGTTGCATAAAATAAAAAGAATGAAAATAAAAAATGCACACTAGCTACATTCACAGTAGCATCACCATCTCTTTAGTTTCAATCAAGTACATTTTCAAGCAGCTATATTCACAGTACCGAGTTTCAGTCAAAATAAATTTAAAAATACATTCAAAGAGGGTTTACAATAGCAGTAAAATACCCCCAATTTAAGAGAATTTACCAATCACTAGTTCCCTGAATAGGTAAATCAATCAATATAGTCTAGAAAAGCTATGAAGTGTCATACAATCAATAAATCAATAAATAATCATGTTTCATACTATCAATGGACCAAGTCTTTTCATTAATGGTCTGCTTGTTTAAGATTGGCAGAGAGTGGGATTGTTGATTACTTGAGACATAATCATTAATCATTCCCTAAACCCTAACCTGAGACAAAACTGATCAGAGGAGACTGTGGGGGTAGTGGCCGCATGAACAGAGCCCCTTGAGATGGTGGTCGTGGTCGAAGGAGGAGGTGGCAGCACCTGAGAGAGACATAGAGAGAGAGAACCGAGCAAGAGAGAGCGCGCGATACAGAGAGAGATAGAGGAGAGAAGAAGAGAGCTTACCTATGGAAGAGGAGGGTGGTGGTGGTCGGAGGAGGAGGATGAAAGAGAACCTGAGAAATGGAGAGAGGGATAGAGAGAGACAAAATGAGACAGAGAGAGAGGGGGATGGAGAGAAACGGAGAAGATGAGAGCTTACCAGAGGAGTGGGGATGACGGTGGTGGCTCGAGGCGTCCTGTGGTGGCCGGAGCTCGTGAGACGAAGAGAGAAACAATGAGAGAGAAGGAGAGGATCGGTGCGAAATTGAGGAAGAAAGGGGGTTCTGTTGGATTTAGGGATTTTATTTTTAGCGACCGAATAATTCGGTCGCTAAATCGGTCGCTAAATGGGTTAATTTGAAATTTGAATTCATAAATTTAGCGACGATTTAAAATCGATCGCTAACACCCTCTATTTTAATTACTTTACACGTCATTTAACGACCGAATTAATATCGGTCATAAATATAAACAAAATTGAACCGTTGCATTTACCTCGGTCACCATTTCGGTCGCTAAAAAGTCAGCAAGTTTTGACTTTTACTTTCCTTTAGTTAGCGACCGGAATAGCGACCGATAACTCTACTACACTCTATTTCGGTCGCTATTTCGGTTACAGTATCAATAACAACCAATGTTTCATATAGATCCTACAATCGGTCGCCATTTCGGTCGCGAAACAGCAACCAACAAATTCGGTCACTAAATAACCTTTTTGTAGTGATTTGAGTTGCAGCTATATTTCATGCATTGCATGAGCACCCTCGCTGAGAGAACCAGGGTGTGCATCGGCGTGTGTTGTGCAACTATAGTGCCATTACTTTGCATGGGCATTCTCACTGCGGATGAGGATGTGCACCGGGGATTACGGAGATGCGTCGTTTTATTGATTGACATATTGGTGGCAGCCACGTTATCATACATATTGCATTTACATCATGGTGAATGGTAGAGGAAAATAATATGTTTCGAGGATGGTTGTATATATATACATATACATACATACATACATACATATATATATATATATATATATATATATATATATATATATATATATATATATATATATACATACATACATATATATGTGGTGATGCATGTTTTGTGTGCTGTTATTGAGTAGATGTTGCTAAACCCTTTCCATGCTGATATTAGATGTAATCTTATCCCCGCTCTTCTTTCTTTTGTATTCCGTTTTCTTTATTGTTACGTGTAGACCCGAACTTCATTGATGGCGCACTGGGATCATCCTTGGATGACGTAGTCGGTGGGGTTCCCCCTGATGGGAACCTTTGAGTTTGAGTTTGTGGACGAGTAAGGGTGGCTTGTGGACCCAGTCACCCAATTTGCTGTGTATACGGGTTCCATCTCAGTGACTACCAGATTAAGAGAGGGAACTCCATTCAGTTTGGTTGGGATCTTTCGGGATGGCCAAACGTTTCCCTTTCCTATTGGATTCCCGGCAGCGCCGATACCTTCTATGCCGCCGATGCCAGATTTGGTACCATTTCCCATTCCAGTACCTTTTGAGCCACCTGTACTAGCACCAGCACCCGCACCCACGCCAGTACCTATGCTTGCACCAGCACAGGACGATGATCAGGTTGTACCAGACATTGACCATATGATTGCCCTAGAGGTTCCACAGAGGCTGGATGTTAGACCAGTTGTTTCTGTGCCCTCCAGGTTGTCGTCCAGAGACAACAGAACTTACCGATGACTGTTCCAGAGGCCTTCTGGGAGGAGCTCTTCGACCAACGGCAGAGGAGTTGTGGGACTGTCTAGACTCAGGGGTGACAACTAGGGTAGCGGTATGTGATGGTACATGCCAGTGCTATCCAGTTAGGCGTGTATAGGTGTGTGGTAGGATTTTGATGTACTTTTGAGAGGGGACTGAGGGTGTTGAGAATCGGTGAGGCATTTTCTGTTCAGTCCTTTGATGTATTTTTGTTATACTTTCTCAGTTTGTACATATTTGGGATCATATTGATGGGATTCCTTCTATAGTACTGTATGACCGTTTTATAAGTATACGTTTAACGCTAATATCACGATTAGGAAGTAAATTAAATATGATTCTTTTAATGGGACATCGGGGTGTCTCAATGTACATGTGATCTAATGAAAATGACTTTCCTTGTCATGTATGGTAATATAAAAAATGTATTGTTAACCAGTGCCCTTGGAACATTTGTTATGGAATCTGAATATATATATATATATATATATATATATATATATATATATATATATATATATATATATATATATATATTAAAAATTTAAGTATGTCACTCCTTAAAATATTAAATACATCAAATTTCAATAAAAATTATTTTATTAATTCTGTCACTAGTACCCTCATGGCATTAGTTAGCATTCTTCATAAAAAAATAGAGATAAAGCTACTATATTTCTCTTGTTTCATCAGCCCAACGTTAGTGACGATACAAATAACAAAAATTCACAAAGTATATAATGTGGTGGGTTAGCTAATATTTTAGGATAAAATTCCTCTAAAGGGAGCGAAATTATATAAAGTGAAAATGTAAAAGTATATTTACCATTTATGATTAATTAAAGTATATTGTGATGTCAATACACTTTAGCTAACGAAAGAGAGACACAACTACTTTATATTTTTCCTCAATTTACAATATTTTAAGATTTTAATTTTGATATAGTAATTATAAAGTTTTTTTATGTTGTCAATTAAACATAAATTATCATATGTGTGACTCTTTAGGAAATTAGATTCGAGTAAAAAAAAAAAAAATTAACGATGACACAATTTATGATTGATTGACAGTGTAAAAAATATTCACTGACCACAGATATCAATTAAATTTATATTTTAAATGAATAAAATTCTACATTTCTTTTTAAAAAAAATCATTTTTATAATTATTAAAAATTGCTTAAAAAATAATTATTTAAAATTGCAAAAATGAAATTAAAATTAAAAAGCACTGAATGCATTATTAAAACCTTAAATGTCATTTAATATTCTATTATTTATTAAGAAAATATAGTAATAAATTTTTAGTATTAAATGTATTGCATTGTTGAATTTAAATGTATTCCATTTAATTGGATGCATAGTTTCAGGCTTTTTTAGCCTAGTTGTATCTGAGTGCTTCACATGAACCACGATTATCTTCAAAACGGTCATTATCTGTCATATAAATTCGCATGAAGCCTTGAGTCTTCATTGCACTTTGTACTGCACTCACTCCATAGTCAAGATAAATGCTTCAAAAGTACTTTTTCTCTCCTTTGTCTTCCACCCTCTTTCTAACTCTTTCCTTTCCTTCCTCCATTGAAGTTGCTTTACTTTGCAGGTAAGGCCCCACCCCACTTCACTTCGGTTTTTTGCTTTGTGAAATATGAATATTTATTGGGTTTTTTTTAGAAAATAATTGATCGATGACCATGGTAGGTGGTTACACTCAATCTGCATGTGAACTTTGAAGTCATCATTTTATGTTGATTAAGAGAATGATCACCTCACCTCTTCAAATCTAAAAGCTGGAAACTTTTCACACATTGTGTTAGGCTGCAACCAAGGTTTTTAAACTACGGTTGCGGTCACAGATTTTGGTTGTTGCGCTCCGATGCGGTCATATTGTGGTCAATGATGTCCGTAATCACAGTCCGATCCAGTTTCGGTGGCCACCTCAATCGAGATGTTGCGGCCGCATCACATGATACGATCCGTAATTTAAAACCTTGGCAGCAACAAAGACTTCAAATTCTTTTTGAAAACTCATTTTTGAAATCAATCATATACATAAGTGGGTATAATAACTTTTTTTTGTGATCGATATATGATATAGCTACGAACTGAAGCTCCGAATTTTTAACATGTTAGAATGTCTCAGACATCTTTTTACTGATACAACATTAGATGATGTTTTTGTTGGTTTGTTTTGTAGGGGAAAAGGCAACAGTTTAACAATGTTTTGTTGATCTTCTTTCCCGATTATTTTTAATCAATTCCATAGCCTGGAAGAAAGCATTGAATTTTGACATCAAAGTAAGGTCACGGTCTTTTCCAAGCATGGAGAAATATGTGTGAACGACTTCATGTTAGATATATGCTACAATTGGAAAATACCTATGTAGATCTGAAGTGACATCACATCACTTCATATATCTGATGATATGGATATTGAACCAAGATTGGGAGGGTTAAATTCTAGAAAAAGCAATGGGAAGAAAAGATATCGCTCAACATCATCAAGAAGCAGAAGAAATTATGATGAAGGAAGAGCTCGTAGAGATAGAGCCTTAAATGCAAATGCCTATAAAGAAATGATAGATTCATATTTAAAGAATAGTAATAAAGTACCGATTCAAGAAGAGGAGGCAAGGACTAAGAACCCGTGGATGAAAACAAGTAACATAGGGCAAAATAATGAAGGAGAAAAAACATCTCAAAGAGTCGAAGAGGAAGAGCTTTCTGAAATGGATAAGTTGTGGCAAGAAATGGAAGAGGCAATGACAACATGTCTTCTTGAGGAAACAAAGGTGCAACAATTGATTTTCCTCCATCTCTTTATTTCATGCATGTCTTGCATTTTTTTACATGTATATTTTGTTTTAATCTTGTTTTCTAAAGCTGATTATGTTCTACTATCAAATCAGTATTCAAACGTTGTCGTTCCTGCCAAGAAAGAGAAAAAATCCAATGTAGTTTGTCCACACAACTATAGACTGGATGAAGAAATTGGAATTTGCTGCATTATATGTGGCGATGTGAAAATCGAGATAAAACATGTATTTCCACCCTTTGTAAGTGAAGTTTAAAACTTAATAAAAGTAAGTGTGCATGTGTAGTCTCTTTTAAGTTTAGAAATAATGTTATTCACATGCTTGCACACATATCAGATCTACATAATTTTTCCTGACTGATTATTACTAGTCACATCTTATTATTTACAAATCTACCCTTAAACAGATGTGAGAGTTTAATGATTTTAAACTGCGAATATGACACAATTAAAATTATCTTTTGTTTATGTAATAGCAGTTAATTGTGGAAAATGTGGCCGATGCAACCTCAATTATGGTCGCAATTGTATATAATAGTACCTAATTTTATATAATGGAGTACTTTTTAATTAGGAGGAGGACGGTATTTTTATATGTTGGCAAGTTTAATTGTGAATGTGGTGCAGGAGTAGGCAATTTACGCAGAGACAATAAAGAAAAATAAGAAAAGCTATGAAGGAAACATGCTAATAACCCATATTTGATATGATTCCCTTTGTGCATACCAATTTTTTTTCATCCTTCATTTTTCTCAATTTCTCAGGTTAGGATGGATTTACAAGGTGCGTATAAATGTAAGTATGTAGCATTATTGAAATAGTCCAACATGTCATCTCAGTCCACTTGGAATTACAAATTTTAATCTGTGTTTGAAGTTAACTGCATCATGGTTCCTTTTTTGACATTATTTCCAAGTAATATTAATTTAGACCTGGGCTTCAAATTAAGTAATTAACTTGCTTATTGGTACAAACTCTTTGTCACACTTTGCATAATGATGCTGCCTTACAGGAGTATCTGCAAAGGTCAAGGATGTATTGAAGCAGGAACTGTAGCAAAAGAATCAAGCCAACTTCTTCAAGAGTTTGTTTTTGGACAACCCAGTCCAATCTTTTTTTTCTTTTTAGATGTATTGACCAAAAGGATGAGATGCAGTTGAATTGGTTAGTACGGGCTCTTGGGTTTGAATTAGAACAAAAATTGTTGGTGTGTACTTTTTATTTTTTGGAGTGGTGTGGATCCATTGGAATGTATTTATCAATGTATAACCGGACTTAAGATTATGTTGTAACTTATAAGGATTGAAGAACCTCTTGTGTATCCTTTAATATTATTTTTTGGTTGGTAAAAAAGTTATAAATTGTCACCACATTAAAAAGTTTGACTCTTATCATAATTGTCTTAAAATCACATATATATGATAATCTATGATTGATTCGCAGTATAAAAAAGCACCAAAATTAAACTATTTCTAATTTGGAAAGTATGGACTTGGGTTTAGGTGATTGAGAGAAGAGACTTGGTTTTCAAAATTGTAGTTTTTATTAGATAAGAGGAAGAGGAAACAATAGCTTTTGTAGATGATGGAAGTTAGTTGCTTAGGTTGCTTTCATCCACGAGGCATATGCCAATATAACACTTTTGATGATTTATATTATGATTAAGTAAAATCACTTTTGATGTGTAACTATAAAGAATTTTTTGAGTCTCAACCATAATCCATTCTACACAACTGAAAAGCCTTAAATTCTGGCTTCCACTAAAATCAATTATACGTAACCCAAAATTAACTTTATTGGAAGCTAAATTTTAAAACAAACACTTTCAGATTCCATAAATCACTTTTACTATAAGAAAACATGATTTTAAACCTTCCAGAATCTCAACCAAGCAAGCACTTTATCATTTTGGGTCTCTATTAACATCATAACCAAAAATTTAAAAAATTTAAAGCCCATGGATTGTCACTGACCCACAGTGCTTTGGGAGTTTTTTTTATCATAATGGGCTTTTCTAGATATGGGTTTTTTTGTCCCTGACCCATGTGGTTGGTTGGTCTAAATTGACAACTTTACCTCTCGGTGCCATATAGAGTCTTTCAACTACCAATATGAACAAAAGGTTTTTAACTTATAAAAAAAAACCCAAATCAGGAAAATATAGTTAAAATGAATAACTAAACTTATATTTTTTTAAAAGCAAGATTGGCATGCAAAGGCATGCATCACAATGAGGAGAGAAATCCCAACTATGTTGGCACCCCAAACCTCACTAATCATTTGCAGCACACCAACATTTTATTCCAAAAAAAAAGGAGAAAAAATAAAGAAACATGAGGGGACTAGGCCAATACCCATGAAAGAAAAGAGGACAATTTATCTAAATATGTAATTAGGTAGACTATATCTATCATGATAAAAGCCTACACTAATAAAATTTGGAACTAAATCCCACCAACTAAAACATTGAGATACAACCCCATAATTAGCTAAACCATCAGCACAAGAATTCCCTTCTCTGTAAATATGAGAAACCACGAACCTCATATTATGAGAGATACTAAGACAATGCAGCCATCTTGCTATGAGTTTCTATGGAACCACTCACTATATGAAAAGGCTTTAACTACTAGAACCGAGTCACGTTCCAACCAAATAGAGTTCCAACCTTTATCAAAAGCAATTTCAATGGCAATCATTGCAGCTAATAATTCAGCAAACAATGAGTTGGCCACACCAATAAAAGCGGCAAAGCATCCAAGTCCCTAAAAATACCAGCAGCAGGTGGGCCAGGGGAACCCTTAGTAGAGCCATCTATATTGCACTTATTCCAACCACAATTAGGAGGGGTCCATCTAACTTCTATGATTTTTGGAGCCTTCTTTAGGATGACAATCAATATTAAAGGCTTTAAGAATTGAAAACTGAATAACTCAACTTATGAAAATGCTTCTTACACAACCACAATTACGGCCACAATATTGCAATTTTGGTATTCACTGCAATCACATTGCAATTTCCAGTCATAATTGAGGTCACATTGACACTGTTTCCTGTAATTATTTGTGATTACGTAAACATACCATAATTGTAACTGTGCCATAACTGCAGTTTGAAATTATAAACTCTCATATCTATTTAAGGGGTAGGTTTGTAAACAATAAGATATGACCAATAATAATCAACCAGGAAAAAAAATGTAGATCTTATGTGTGTGCAAGCATGTGAATAACATTAGTTTCTAATTAACTAAAGTTGGGTAGCGCTTCTAATAGAGCATTAAAGAAACTACACATGCACAGGCACTTGGAGATTCTTATTATATTTTAAACGTGACTTACAAAGGGTGGTACGTAAGATTTTCACATCGCCACATACAATGTAGAAAATTCCAATTTCTTCATCAAGTCTATAGTCATGTGGATAAACTACACTGGAGTTTTCCTCTGTCTCAGCATTTGAATCCTGATTTGATAGTAGAACAGAATCATCTTTAGAAAACAAGATCAAAACATAAGATACAAGTTTAAAAAAAAAAATACAAGATCAATTGTTATACCTTTGTTTCCTCGAGAAGATACAGAAATGAGCATTTTATGTGATACGAGATTACAATATAAGATACAGAAATGGACATTTTATGTGATGTCATATTAACATCTGAATTAGTGGGGAAAAATACTTTATTATATTTTATATAAATTTTTAATTTTATTATTATAATAATTTTACTTTTGTCTTTTTTACTATCTTCTCACCTAATTAATTTATTGAATATTTATTTTGTTTGAACATATATAAATTTTCGGGTTATTTAATTTATATCTAATTACATTACATTACATTAACGTCAATTTAAATTCGTGTATTTTTTTTTTATATTTATGTGGAGAGACATAAACTCCCCAGTGTTCTCGGTCAAATCTTCCATGGGAGAATGATCTTTGGTCTTCTATTAGTAATCAAGCTCACTTCATAATTAATACTCTTGCAAATCCTCTGCTCTCTAGGGATCCTCACTATCAGACGAGCCCCACCTCTTGGTCGAAACCTCCGGACACTTGGTTCAAGCTTAATGTCGATGGAACTCACGGATCTGGAGGGAGAAGCTCTGCATGCAGCAGATTGATGATAAGAAATGTGGTTGGGCAACTCATAAAGGGTTTCTATTGCAAGGTTACCACTATCAATGTTTTGTGGGCAGAGCTATGGGGAATTCTCGCAAGATTGAAGATGGCCCGCGACCTGACTATCCCAAAGTTGATTGTTAAAGCTAACTCGAAGGTATAGCAATTGATATCATTCACAAAGGAAGAGCTAGGAACCCATCGATTCAGTTCATTCTGGAAGAGATCCTCATGCTTTTGAGAAGGACCGACTGGGAGGTGACTGTGAATCATATACCTAGGATAGCAAATACATGCGCGGATGTCTTAGCAAGAAAAGGCTACTTAGGGTCCTTTGAGTTAACCACTATTGTAAACCCATGTCTTGTTTTGGCGTTACTTTTAAAAGAGGATGTTAGGGGTGATTCACCTTCAAATTCCTTTTTTAATCAAACTAAATAAATTTAAAATATTAAATCTTGACTGTTTTGAGGCAACTCATAATTTCTTTCTTACACTTTATTATAAACTCAACATTTTTTGTAAATTATTATTTTTGTAACATACCGGTTTTGCATAAGTCACATGTACCGATGTAGTTAAATTTTTTTTTCCTTCTTTTTTGGGTAATTAAAGATGTAAGAGAAGAAGAAGTTATCTTATTTTTGGTCATATATCACAACCCTTAACAAGTTCTATTTTACCAATTAAGGCAAAATTTGGTGGCATGAGTAGAACATTTGTTGATTGAAAATTTGCGAGGAGTTATAACATTCTTGGATGAGCTACCTATCCTACTTTGAGAGGTGTCAATCTATAAAGTTTTGGGACATTTATGCAATCATGATATTTTCTTTAATGTATTTTTGGACAATCAATATGTTAGAAAATGGGGTATGGATCTGCAACAAAGAAGAAGAAAATAATGGTAATGCGCAATCTCCAAGGCATGTGAGGACACTAGGCTTTAAGTTCGATTCGCCCCCACCAATCTCTCCTCGTAGATTGGATGCAACAGGTGTAACTGGAGAATCCACTTCAGGATACAATGGAGAACCTTGGTTTGGTTTGCACACCCTAAACCAAGCGTATCGACAATGGCAGTTTACAGAACAATAGTCTCCTTAACTCTCTTTGCACATAAGGGAGAAAAGAAGGTGATTTGGAGTGAACAATGGTTGAGAGATTCTGAGTTTTTCGTGTCAATTATTGCAAGCATATGGTTCTATTTATAGACCAACTCATGTCACTTGGTGAAAGAAAACAACTCTTCAAAAGTTCCACAAACGGTCAAATTCGATACATAAGTAGTATTAACGTTCATTAACTAACACAAGACATTAGTTGGCCTAGTGGTCAATGGATGCGTCCCATCAATCTTCAGGTACCGTGTTCAAGTCCTGCCAACGTCTCATTTTATTAAAAAATTGGTCAGTTACATAACTAACATAAAAATTCAAAATATGCATGTGCTAGGACTTGAACCTGGACCAGATAATTTACAATAAAGGGACTCAACCACTATACCAATCAACATTTGTATGGCAATTATACACCATTATATTAATTTAACCTTTACCAAGTAACCTTTTAATAAGGATTTTGAAAATCTTTCATAATCCCCCACCATTTTCAAAATGAATCCAAATCCCATTATTTCGGAAATCGCATGCTTTCAGACAAAGGTATCTCGGAGATTTGAACCTTTGCTTAGTAATCCATGGGTTTCACTCATCCCCGAATAAAATGGTAGACAAGCTTTGAACTAAATATTCATTAGAACAAGCGTGCATGACTTACACATGAAATCTCGGTACCATTGAACGACGTGATAGTGTGACACATTTGGTAAGGCCTTGTGTCGTGTATCCTTTTCACGAGAGCTTACAGAGTCAAGCCCAACTCTAAGAAGCGGCCACACTTCACTCTCACATAGGTGTTCAAGTCCTTTCCTCTCTGTTTTCACAAAGACTATGGATATTACTCCATTTGTAATCAAATCTTTTACATAGCTATGTCTTAGCCCAATGTGCCTGGACTTTCCATTATAAACCAGTGTATATGCCTTTGATAGTGTTGATTGACTATCACAATGTATGGATATTGGTGCTATTGGCTTTGGCCAAATTGGTATCTCATACATCAAATTTCTAAGCCATTCAGCTTCTTTGCTTCCTGCCGCCAATGCTATGAATTCTGCAGCCATGGTGGAGTCAGTAATGCAAGTTTGTTTCTTGGATCCCCAAGAAATAGCACCCCCACCAAGTGTGAAGACCCAACCGCTTGTTGAAGCATGATCTTCTGTATAAGTCACCCAACAGGCATCCGTATAACCTTCTAATACTGAAGGATATCCATTATAGTTCAAACTATAATTCATTCTCCCCTTCAAGTATTTCAATACTCTTTGGATAGCATGCTAATGGTCTTTGCTTGGATTACTTGTATACCTACTCAGTCTCCCTACAGCATATGCAATGTCTGGTCTAGTACATGTCTCATGGCATACATTAAGCATCCAATTACTTTTGAGTATTCAAGTTGTGCTACTGGACAACCTTTATTTGGTACTAAATTAGTTTTGTTATCAAAGGGAGTAACAACAGATTGACAATCAAATTCATTAAATTTATTTAACACCTTTTCTATATAGTGAAATTGGGACAAACCTATGTTCTCACCATCTCTTATTATTCGAATCCCTAGCATCACATCGGCTTCCCCTAAGTCTTTCATATCAAAATTACTAGAGAGGAAACTCTTAGTTTTTTTCCACATCATCTAGATCAGTACCAAATATTAACATATCAACATATAAACAAATCATAACACCTTTTCCATTACGGAATTTACTATAAATACACTTGTCATATTCATTTATTTTATATCCATTAGCTAGCATAACTTGATCAAACTTTTGATGCCATTGTTTAGGAGCTTGTTTTAGTCCATACAATGCCTTATTCAATTTACACACCTTCTTTTCTTGACCATTAACCACAAACCCTTTAGGTTGTGACATATACACCTCTTCATCTAACTCCCCATTAATAAATGTTGTTTTCACATCCATTTGATGAATGACAAACTTATAGATGGATGCAAGTGCCAATAGAACTCTAATTGAGGCAATTCTTGCCACAGGTGCATATGTATCAAAATAGTCAATGCCCTATTTTTGTGTAAATCCCTTAGCAACTAGTCTTGCCTTAAACTTATCTATGGTTCCATCTACCTTCATTTTCCTTTTGAAAATCCATTTACAAACTATAGGTTTGGAACCAAGTGGGAGGTCTAATAATTTCCACGTTTTATTCCCCATTATTGAGTCTATTTCCTCTTGTATAGCTTCCTTCCAGAAAGCGACATCTTGAGACTTTATTGCCTCTTCGAATGTTTCTGGATCACTTTCTGTATTATAACATATTAGTCCATAACTGTCTATGGACTCTCTTGTTCCTTCAACAAGGAACATGAAAAAGTATGGTCCATACGTTTTCTCTTTCCTAGCTCTTTGACTTCTTCTAAGTTCTGAACTCTCTAAAGTATCATTATTAAATACATTGGTCTCAAGATTATGTGCATTACTATGAACAACATTTTTGTGACTTGGAATTGAGTTAAACCTATCTTCTTGAAAGATAGCATCCTTGGACTCAATTACTGTATTTACAGGATATGAGTCATTAGATTCTATAACCATGAATCTATATGCTTTGCTATTTTTAGCATAGCCCAGGAACACACATTCAATTCCCCTTTCACCTAATTTCTTTCTTTTTGGTTCAGGAAATTTTACTATTGCCCTACAACTACAAACTTTGAAATAGTCAAGGTTGGGCTTTCTATTTTTCCAAAGTTCAGATAGGGTTATTTTGTTCCTTTTGTTTGGAACTCTATTCAAGATATAACAATCCGTCAATAAGACTTCTCCCCAATAACCCTTTGCTAGATCAGAATATGATAACATTGCATTTACCATTTCTTCTAATACCCTATTTTTCCTTTAAGCTATGTCGTTTTGTTGTGGGGAATAAGGTGCGGTTGTTTGATGAATTATTCAAGTAGACTCAAAGTAACTAGGGTCATAGAACTCTCCTCTTCTATCACTCCTAAAAAAATTTAATAAATGTTTCATGTTGAAGTTCTACTTCTTTTTAAATATCTTAAATTTATCTAACACTTCATCCTTTGAATGCATTAAATATACATAGCAATATCTAGTACAATCATCTATGAATGTCACAAAATATTTTTACCACCTATAGTTGGCCAACCATGTAAATCACATACATCGAATGAATTAAATCTAACACTTTAGAACTTCTTTCAACTCTAGGAAAAGGAAATCTAGTTATCTTAGTTAGCATACAAGTTGTACATGCATCCGAAATCCTACTTGTTTTAGGAATTAAACATGAATTCATCATTTCATCCATTTTCCTAAAATTAACATGTCCTAAACGAGAATGCCATAAATTACAAGACTCGACAATATAAGCATAAATAAATCCATTATCATCAATAATATTGAGTTTGAACATATTCTCACAAAGGTATCCCTTTCCTACAAACATTCCTTCCTTAGAGAGAATAAACTTGTCTCCCTCAAATACACATTTGAACCCGTACTTATTAAGTAACAGTACATAAATTAAATTCTTCCTAACATCTGGTACATAATAAACATCTGTAAGAGTGACTATTTTTCCCGAAGTGAATTTTAGGTCCACCGTCTCTTTGCCTTTAACTTGGACAGTTGATGCATTTCCCATATATAGAACAGTTCCATCTTCTTCATTAATTGTCTTGAAGAGATCCTTGTTCTTACACACATGGCGAGTTGCACCGGAGTCAATCCACCATGATCCAACATCTTCTATCATGTTGATTTCGGAAATGACCGCAACAAGATTGTCCTTTGTTGCACTAGATTCCTTCTCTTTTTCCTTTTTCAGGAGACGACAATTCCTCTTGAAATGTCCCGGTTTTCCACAATATAAACAACCAATTTTCTTTTTCTTTTTCTTGTAGTCATTCTCATTGTTGTTTTCATGAGATTTTCCCAAATCTCGATTCCTCTTTTGAGAGGACTTACCAGATTTCCCTTCCTCTACTACATGCACCTTCTCATGAACAAAATGTTCTTTAGCATCATCTTGTTTACGATACTCTTCTTCTAAGCGAAGGTGATTACCCAATTGTTTAAGAGAAATATCATCTTTCCGATGTTTAAGACTTCTTTTAAAGTCTTTCCATGAAGGAGGAAGTTTGTCAATGATTGAGGAGACAATGATGGTTTCATCCATGTGCATATTATGTTGTTTATAGTTATTGAGAATATGTTCAATTTCATGCATTTGTTCCATGATAGGCATACCATCAACCATTTTATAATTATTAAAACGACTAACAAGAAATTTCTTACTTGTTGCGTCCTCCATCATGTATCTTGCCTCAAGTTTCTCCCATAGTTCTTTGGAGGATCTCGCATTTTGATACACATCAAACAATGAGTCAGTCATGCCATTCAAAATATGCCCCATGCAAATGTAGTCATCATTAACCCACTTGTTCCTCTCACGAGTCTCATTGATGGTCTCATCTTCTCTTTCCTCTGGTCTTGGTGTGTTCAACACATTGGCCACCCTCAATGTTGTAACAAGGAAGTGCATCTTCTTTTGCCAATGATGAAAGTTTCCTTCTTCGAACATCTCAAGTTTCATAAAGTCAGAAGTCATCTCCTTCAACGTTGCAGCCATTATTACAGAAATCGAACCTAAAGAATGTTAGAAAATGGGGTATGGATCTGCAACAAAGAAGAAGAATATAATGGTAATACGCAATCTCCAAGGCGTGTGAGGACACTAGGCTTTAGGTTCGATTCGCCCCCACCAATCTCTCCTCGTATATTGGATGCAACAGGTGTAACTGGAGAATCCCCTTCAGGATACAATGGAGAACCTTGGTTTGGTTTGCACACCCTAAACCAAGCGTATCGATAATGGCAGTTTACAGAACAATAGTCTCCTTAACTCTCTTTGCGTATAAGGGAGAAAAAAAGGTGGTTTGGAGTGAAGAATGGTTGAGAGATTCTGAGTTTTTCGTGTCAATTACTGCATGCAGATGGTTCTATTTATAGACCAACTCATGTCACTTGGTGAAAGAAAACAACTCTTCAAAAGTTCCACAAACGGTCAAATTCGATACATAAGTAGTATTAACGTTCATTAACTGACACAAGACATTAGTTGGCCTAGCGGTCAACGGATGCGCCACATCAACCTTCAGGTACAGTACCGCATAGTTTACAATGAAAGGACTCAATCACTCTACCAATCAACATTTGTATATCAATTATACACCATTATATTAATTTAACTGCTACCAAGTAACATTTTAATAAGGATTTTGAAAATCTCCCACAAAATATTCACATTTTTTCCGTTTGACCATGGGTATATTAAAATTACAAAAACTAGACCAAAAAAAATATATGAAAAGTTTTTATATCTTGCATTTGTGAGAGTGTTTTCTCTTTTGTCAGGCTGTTCATTATATGTAAAGTCATTTGCAAATAAATTCAAACATGTGATTAAGAAAGGCAATGGTGGAGCTTGAAGGTACATTTCATAAAAACTTTAATTAGTTGGACTTAAGACTCCCCTGAAACAGTAAAGTGAACTATATTTTTTACCATGTGAAATTAGAAAAATGAAATAAAAGGAAAAGTAAAGTATTTTTTATGGGTTCATAATGTGGTACAAATTATTAACTTTCTATTATTTCTTTTCACTAATTGCCCTGACATACTTGGTCACCCTGACTTCATTGGCTAGATCTGGATTGTCAATAGTTAATTAGAAATTAGGGATATGAATTTTGCAATATCACACAATATAACATGAACAAAGACAACCTCATTTCCCTTTTTGCAATATCACACACTACAGATTTTCAGTTGTTCCTTCCTTATACTTCTTTTGATTTAATAAATTATTGAATGACTTATATATTAGTCAATGACACATGTGTTAGGTATACTGCAAATAAAAATTATATTAAAAATAAAGAACAAAGACATTTCAAAATATTTAATGGTGTAAAATATCCCTACTTCGCATGATGTCGTAATGAATAAAAGATTGTAAGAGCTTAGTAGAAAAAAAGTGATGGGGAGTTGAATTGTTTTTGAAGAGTAAAGAATAGTGAAAACAGTTAACTTGACGGAATGTTGCATACATGTCATGTAAAGAAAAAATGGGTGAAAATAACTAGAGTTTTTGTTATAATCATTTTAAATAAAGTATACTTACAATTAATAATTCTATAAGAAAAAATTTACTTTAACTATAAAGTATAAAAAAATTATATTAGAAGTTATTTTAACCCGTGCATGACAAGGGACAAAAACACTAGTGACTAGTAATAATCAACGAGGAAAAATAACGTAGATCTTATGTATGTGAAAGCATGTGAATAACATTAGTTTCTAAACTAAAGTTGGGTAGCACTTTTAATAGAGCATTAGAGAAACTACATATGCGCATGCACTAGGAGACTCTTATTAAATTTTAAACTTGACTTACAAAGGGTGGTAATATATCTCTTATCCCGATTTTCACGTCGCCACATACAATGCAGAAAATTCCAATTTCTTCATCCAGTCTATAGTCGTGTGGATAAACTACACTGGATTTTTCCTCTGTCGAGAAAAAACGACATCATTTGAATCATGATTTGATAGTAGAACAAAATTAGCTTTAGAAAGTGAGATTAAAACATAAGATACAAGTTAAAAAAAAATTTAAACATTAATTGTTATACCTTTGTTTCCTCAAGAAGACATGTTGTTATTGCCTCTTCCATTTCTTTTCACCACATATCCATTTCAGGGACTTCATCCTCTTCCACTCTATGAGATGTTTCTGCTACATTCTTTTGCCCAAAGTTGCCTGTTTTCATCCACGGGTCCTTAATGCTTGCCCTCTCTTCTTGAATTGGTATATTATTACTATTCTTTAAATATGAATCTATCATTTCTTCAAAGGCTTTTGTATTTAAGGTTCTATCTATCTGACTTCATTCTTCATCATAATTTCTTCTGCTTCCTGATGATGTTGAACGATATCTTTTTTCTCCATTGCTTTTTATTTAATTTAACCCTTGCCATCTTTGTTCAATATCTTGCTTTTCATAATTTCTTCTGCTTCATGAACATGTTGAACGATGTTGCTCCTGGTAGTGGTTCCCAAAACGGGATGGAACATAGTGCAAGCATAGATGGATTTATAGGCTGGCCCTTTTCTCCAAAGGTGGTGGAAGATACGATAGCTCATGGAGAAAATGCCAACTGCAAGGGCTTCAAGGAAATTTTGAAAAACCATTACCCACAGCTGAATATGCATGCTAGAGAGAGAATCATTATATATAATCATTACATTTAACTCACCTCACTCACTACTTGAATTCTTGTTTCCTTTTCGATCAACAACACTGTCTCTGACCCCTTTCTCTTTCCGCTCCGTTCACTTCACTCTCTTAAGGATTCATGGCTTAGTTCTTAGCGACGCCTTCTCTAAAAAAGGTAATGCTCTAAACTCAATCTAATTTTGTTGTTTTCTCTATACTGCCTCTCTGATTCACCTCTTCTCAAACACACCAGATTCACCCTCTTGTAAGACTCTTAGCTCATTTTTGGTTCCAACTCCGTCATCCACTGCATCCATAAACCACGATAATGCTCCAATACACTATTTGTTCTAGTTTTCTTTCTTCTATACTCTATCTAATTTTTATTGTTTTTCTATACTCGTCTCAGATTCACCTCTTGTCAAACACAGTAGATTCACTTCTTGTGAGACTCTTAGCTCATTTTTAGTTCTAGCTCCGTCGTCCACCGCCACCATGAAACCGCGATAATGCTCCAAATACTACATGAAAATAAGTGAATAGTGACAAAAATATAGCGGCGGTTACATAAACCGCCGCCGGTTAATGGATCATCACCTAAATTAGCGGCAGTTTTAATAAATGCCTTAATCAAAATAATTTTAGCGGCGGTTTATATAAAAACCGTCAAAATCATCATTAAATTATCGGCGGTTTATGATGAATTGCCACAAAATTAATCAATTTTTACATTTCCGCGGGTTCTCAATTAGTTTCTTCTACTTTCACAAAAAAAAAACCACGCAATTTCTGAACCTAAACCCTAACCCACGCAATTTCCTCTTCAACGCCATCGTGGATGTCTTCGTCAAGCTTCATGAACCCTAACATAGACAAGGCAAGTGTTCCTCAAGCTTCATCACTCTCCTTTTTCACTACTCTATTACTCTTTGCGTTTTTGTTCTCGCTTCAATTCAATGGAAATCATTGATACTTTGTTACATTTTCTTCTTCTTTTTGGTTCAGTTCTTTCCTCAGTTAGTTGTGAAGTCCTACAAGTTTAAAGGTACGTAATCTGCCTCTTTTGATTATCTTGTTTTTGAGGGAATCAATAACAAACACTCAGTGATGTATTGAGGAAACAAACGCTCTGATTTCTATAAAACTGAGTGTGAGAGTTGAATTTTATATTTTTATGATTTTTTTTATGTAATTAATCATGTGTATTTGATTTGTTGTGTTTCTAATTATATATATTATAGGTGTTTATGGTTAATAGTGAAATCATGCATAGGATACAATGTTAGTGAAGATTTTATTGTCTTCTGGTAGAAAAGTTTTGTTATCAGAGTTGAACTTTTGTCTTGGATAGAACGTGTTATGCATTGGTGTTTATGTTTGTTCAGTTTCCATGGTTAATAACTTTGTGAATTTAGGGCCTGTATCATTTCTACTATTTTTTTAAGATAGGAATACAGGAAGGATCTTAGATGTTTGTGATTTCTAGGATTTGCTAGAAGCTTAGAGGTATATTGTTCATGTGGAGGTAGGATAGGATTGATGAAAGTCTCTAAGTTCTGAGTCAACATTATGCAATCAATTAGTGGTTCTTACTGAGATTGTTTTGGTGCATTAACTTCTACAGATTTCTTTTACATTTATAAGAAGGATATTTAGTTTCACTATGGATTTTTCCTTATCATTTTTCTTGTCAAGTTGCAGCATTGTATGAATGAGTGAACTTAAATAAAACAAAAATTAAGACACAATTGATTTATGAGACACTCAACAAACTTTCCTGATCCCACAATGTTTTTTGGGGGACACACAACAAACTGTCCTAATCTCACAGTTGGTTTATGAGATGCATTAAATCTTCAAACAACACCTAAATCCTTTCAGCACGATGCTCCTTCTCTGTTATTTTGGATATAAGTTAGTTAGTGTTTTGGTTGGTTTGATCCCTTGAGGGATGCAATTGTTGCTGAGCAGGATGTTTGCAAGGAGAACAAGTATAGGAATAGGATGACACATGCTCATTATTTTATGCTTGATCAACTAGCTTGATAAAAAATGTTACGCTAAGCTCAGATGGTGCCCCTCTCACTATAAAAAAATTACAAGAAATATATAGGAAAAATAAAAAGAATGGTTTCTTGCTCCTTTTTATTATTTGGGGAAGATGGACTTGTATATCAGACATATAAACATTCCAAATGGTCATATCTGTTTACACTTGGTTTGCTATATGACAAAAAGGATGATCCTTCTCCATGCTGTATTAAGGTGAAAAAACAGGTTATTATACACCATAAGTCTAGTCTTGCCAAGTGTCCATAAGATAAAAGTGCAGAAACTTTGATTGTTCATATATAGGTGCATAGGAATCGCTACAAGCAAGTAAAAGAGCATTGAGCTTGATTTTATTGAATAATAACAAGTCTTGTTTCTTAAAATTTCCCAGTTAGCTATAGTGGTGATGGTTTTATACTTCAATTTCCATTGCTTCCTCCACTTAGTCATCCTGTTAAACCAAAGTATTTGTGTGCCTTCTGCCTACTGCCTTTTATAACCTTGTAGTAGTGTTTTTATATTATACATCTACCTTTTCTCAATTTGCTGATTACTGATGCTGTGTGAAGAATCCAAATTTCAGTTAATGTTACTTTCCTAATATTAGTTCATAGACTAAAATTTATAAGAAGAGAAAAAAAAACATATTCAAGACTCATAATCTACCCTATGAAATCAATTTAGCATGGACTGAGTTTTATTTGAATGTAAACTGCCCCATTGTCTTAAGAATAAGTAGTTATTTTTCCTTCATCGGGTTTCTATATGCTTCAAATTTTTAGCTATGTAAGTTTAGGATTATATTGATATTGGACGTATCAACATGTAAGCCCAAAACAATCTGCAAACAGAAACCTGCATTGGTTTACTAACCAATAATTTATAATGTTGCAGATGACTAGAAAGAGGGGTGACCATTCTCTCAAAATTAATTCTCGAAATTGTTGTTTACTCTTCAATTGTTATGGTAACATTCTTAACAGTCCTCTGGAATGTAAATATGTAAGAACCCTGAAAAGAAAAAAAGCTATAAGATTCTTAATAGATCACCTGGCCCATCCATTGAAGAGAACACACTCATCAGGCCTCTCAGTAAAAGTGGGCTATATAGGCCTTAAGTGTAGTTTGGTTTGGCCATGCTCATGACTTATTTTTTTTTTTAACATTCATGTCTTAATTGTTGTTTTAAGAATTGGGCATTGGGTATGACTTGGGTTTCCAAATGTTTGATACAATAATTTTTTAAGTGAGTTTTGATTTCTTGTTTATATTATTTACTAACAATAACTTTTTTTCTAACTTAATATATCATTTATTAATTGTCATTTTTGTTAAATATGCAGGAAAAAGCTCAAAAATATGCAGCAAATCGACAAAAGCAAGTAATTCATCACACATTAGGGTCAAAGTCACTTCCAAGAAAGAAGGATGAAATGGTATAATCATATATATTGTTATGATCACTACAACATTTTCTAGTTTAGGCAATAACAAAATACCGTTCCTAGAAGTATGAAAACCGTTGCCTAGACCTTAGGCAACGGTTTGACAACGGTTAAAAAAGTGTTCTCTAGGTGGCCGTTGCCTATTCCCAAAGGCAACAGTTTTTTGCTTAAGGCCACGGTATATGAATAACCGTTGCCTAAATTGGGGGAATAGACAACGGTTTTTTAGACCGCCCCTTGGCAACGATTTTCATTGTTCTGGTTTAGGCAACAGTTTCTTAATTGTTGCTACATGTTTCAACCAATGTTATTTAAGTGTTGGCAAATAATATAGAGAACATTTATTTAACTATCGATATAAATGGTATAGGCAACGGTTTTATTAATGTTGCTAGACATTTAAGCCAATTGTCATATAATATAGGCAATACTTATTTAATTGTGGGTAAATAAAATAGAAAACAACTTTAGAGGACATTTTTGTATCTCTGTTGTAGAATAAATAGGCAACAATTCAACATTACGCATAAAAACACTAGTATATATAATCGTATCAATTTGTCACAACTCACAAGTCTAACATTTATAACTCCAAAATATAAATGACTAAATTAAATTCCTCAAGTGGCAAATTTAACATAATAGTTTTATTATAAAATCCAAAAGAAAAACATCCATGAAGATCATAAGCATGGATGCATGTTAGTAATATCATTCCTCTTCCATGCATGCTTGTATTTCTTGATCTACTTCCATTTTGTTTTGACGTGGACGAGTCTCCATGAACATTTCAGCTTGAGTGACATCCTCTCCATTCTCTTCTAGAGCATCATCAATGCCATAAACATTTAGGATTTGGTACCTTGCAAAACAACATTGGAAAAGAAAAGGTTTTAATTACCTGACCAGGAAGCATCAAGTATAGAATTTTAATTGTTGTTTAGTTCCACAGAGTAACCTTGATTATTCCTCAAAGGAGTATACCGAAATATTATAATAATTATTTTCCCAACCTATGCAAAGTGGGAAAATGGATCTTCTGCAGCTACAATCCCCCTTCATTATATTTTTATCCCATCAGCTATTATATTATTCCAACGGCAAACATTTGATTGAAGCAAGGGTGGAGGGGAATTATAAATTATGGGTGTAGAGGATCCGGATCCATGCACCAATGTATAGGAAAAGCCCCTTTAAAAAAATCAGTTAATACTTACCATCATAATTGTAGGGTCTTGTCGTTCCCATTATCGAAAGTGGCTCTGATACCACTTGTCATGCCATGAAGCACCTCGGACATAGAAAAAAAACACAATAACATTACTGAGAAGTACGCAAATCAAAACAACAAGAACAATAGAAGAGCCATTGATGACATACGTCCACGGGAGAGAGCACAACAAGTCTTCCTTCTCCCCTTCACTATCTTGATCATAGAGATACAAGTGCTTTACAATAGAAACCTCCCACAATCTTCCCTCCTATTCTTGCCTTCCATGTCTTTCACATGGTATCTCCAAGAACTTCCACAAGATTGATGTCTCCACTCCTATACAATTTTCCCTATCTCTCACCAAATCAATACACGATTCTCTCAAGATAGAATTACCTCACACTCAACTCCCTCTCTTCTTTTCACACACCTATGTGTCTATTGATTAGTGTTACTCATCCTATACATGATGATCTATTTATAGACATATTGTTGATTTAGAGGCATATCTCAACAATAATCAAAACAATTTTTAAACCATCCTCATTCTTCTTCAAGCTAAATAATCTAAAAGCACGGGTGAAAATCAACTTAATACCTTGGAGAGAAATCCATCATAGGCAATCTTGTAATTACTTTCTAAGTGATCCTTCGGCATTACTCTCTCGTCCACCCAAAAAACATGTCACTTTGACCAAAATTAATTAAGTGAAAGCTTGTATGAAAACTCTCAATTTTGGTCAAAATTAGCATGTACTTGTATTTGGTCAAAATACAATTTCATCATTTTGTGATGATGATAGGTTCCTATTGTTGAATTTTTTACTGCTTGTAAAGCAATGAACCGAAGTGTCGGTGGTGGTGGGTATATTTCAAATGCAATGACTGATATCAAAATTAGTAACATATTGATAGGCTAAATTTGAAATGTTAGGTTGGTAATTTATTGCAACTTCTAGACTTCTTTTTTGGTCATCGAATGTGCAGCAAAATAGTCCTGCTAAAGATAATGGACTAGATTGATGACCAAAAGCATTAACACAATTACCCTAATTAAGAAAGAATGAAAATGATACCAGGGCATACCATAAAGGATTTGGGATGTTAGGGGAGAAAATTTTGGAAATTGATCTTCCTTATCAACCAAATAACTGATTCTACGTCATTAATTAAATATCATATCAGTTTTCAAAATTTTGACAGTAAAAACTTGGAAATAATAATTGAGCAAATGCAGAGAATACAAAACTCGGACATAGTGAACCTTTTGATCTTGAGAGTAGGATGGTAAGTTGTTCTGCTTGCGACAAATACCCCAGCCTGCAATAGCATCTTCAAGGTAACCAGTAGATGTATGATGTATCAGATGAAAACTAGGTCACTCCTGCAACAACAACATACAGGCATAATAAGCAAATTAAGATCTAAAACAAGAAGAAGTAGTGTGTTTGGTTTCTATTTGGAAATGTATCAAACTAGAATTTGGGCAAAAGCTACTAGTGATTCCAGTTAGTAGCACTCTTGGTAAAAGTTGACGCTTAGAAAAGGAATTTGAAAGTAAAAATGCAACTGAAAAGGATAATATATATACCAAGATACTGATCTGAGTGAGTGACACCAATGTCCAATTCCATGGAGGCAAGGCTAACAGATCACAAGTTATTGCGAGTGGTATTACTCAGCATTAAAGCCATCTTTGTATGCAGGATAATAGAACATTCATATATGTGAGCAGAAGACTACTGTGTTTCACTTTAAGCTTGCGGGAAATTATTGTAATGGGCCCTTCAAAACTCTGAAAATTAGTATGTACTTGTATTTGGTGAAACTTTTATGTGAAAGATTATATGAAAACTTCTCAATTTTAAGATACCGAGTCTAATGGTTATTGTTGGTTATTAAACTTGAAGTGAAAGTAGCAGCCAAGTAATGTATGTCTCTCTCTCTCTCTCTCTCTATATATATATATATATATATATATATATATATATATATATATATATATATATATATATATATATATATATATATATATATATATAAAAGCATTGAATATTACAGCAAAATTTATATAAACATTGACAACATGGTAATATATTACACATAATATCCAATTCAAAATGATCATTTTTTTTCCTAGACTCAACGATGATGAATAAACACCAACCAAAGGATAGGCATGAGAAGCACAAGCAAAGGAATCCTATCCAATTCCATTGCTATAAAAGTCATTGAATCTTAACTCACACGAACATGAAGGAAAAGGATTAGAATTACCTGAAAGATAGCAAAGGACTGAAAAGCGTTGGAGGAATCAAAGCAGAAGTTTTTTATCCTCATTTAGATGAAGCATATTAGAAAGCCAATAATGCTTGATAAACCTTTTACAGCAACACTTAAGCTCACAATCACATCTAGAAGAGGTGTCATAATCAAAGTATAAAAACAATTAAGTAGAGCTCATTATAATCAATTGGTAAAAACTTTGTAGATGTGAAGTAATCTGTACAAGTAACATTACTGGAAGATTCACCTTATGCAGCTTAAGGTTGAGATGAATACATATATGAAAATTTTCTATACCGAACAAAACCTAAAATTTCAGCAACTAATTGTGTTATATCTTAGACACAGTCAAGCCTTTTTCAGTCTTCAAAAATTAAGTTTCCAACCTAAAACCTTTTGGAAAAAATAGGAGATGGGCCAGAAGATATAAGACATCGCCTCCTCTAGGAACTTTAAAAGAGTTTCATAATAAGCTGTTCTTTTTTACCTTCTTATGTCCATGTTTAGCCAATTAAAACATAGCCACAAGAACCCGTACAGAGTGCAGCCCCCAACCCATACAGAATTTGGAATAGACCTGTTTAGGCTGATCCATAAGATTCTGAAGGGCCACATTCCCCTCCTCGTTCCTCCAAATCTTAAACCCTATCCTGCTGCAAAGAACAGATCATATGATATGCAATTCAGATAAAGAGAGCATAAGTAGTTACAAGAAATAAAATAAAATGAATCAGAGCAAAAGTTTTTTATCCTCATTTAGATGAAGCATATTTGAAAGCCAATTTTTTATAAACCTTTTACAGCAACGCGTAAGCTCACAATCACATATATCAAAGGTGTCATAACTCATAATCAAAGTTAAAAAAAAAATTAAGTAGAGCCAACTAAAATCAAATTTTAAAAACTATGTAGATGTGATTTAATATGTACGCTAAGCATATAGTGGAAGATTCAGCTTATGCGCCTTAAGGTTGAGATGAATACATATATGAAAATTTTCTATACTCAACAAAACCTAAATTCTCAGCAACTAATTGTGTTATATCTTGGACATGGTCAAACCATTTCAGTCTGCAAAAATTAAGTTTACAACCTGCAATCTTTTGGAACAAATAGGATATGGGCCAGAAGATATAAGACATCACTTCCTCTAGGAACTTTAAAAGATCTTCATAATGAGCTTTCCTTTTTTTACCTTCTAATGTCCAAGTTGCTAAGCAGCATATTGCTTGTTCTTGTTGTTTATTCCCAATTATCACACAAAACAAGTACAATTTTATAATGTTGGACACTTCATAGTGTAATCTGATATATCACTTCCATACAATAAGATAAAAAACCATCCTTGTCCCATCAATGCATAAGCAGACAAATATTTTTCTAAATTAAAATGAGATAATGGCAATATTCAATCAACCAATTTAATAATTCGTTATGAAAAAATACATGCACACATGCCAAGGAAAAAAATAATCTATGTGTGTCATTGCTTATGAGATATCACAAAATAAACAAGTGTGCAAATATGAACATTCAACCATACCTTTGACATTCTTGGCAGAGGGTGGTAAAGCAAGCAGGACAACTAAGCACAACATCAGATTGACGTCCTCTTCTTTTCTTATGAACCCACAATTCATCCTTATCATCAAGTTCTGGTTCATAAAGTTCATCAACTAAGCTTGGTTGTGAAGTCTATCTCATCATCATCAGAAACTGATTTAAGACAAATAAACGAAAATTATGTTGGAGATAATTCAAATTAGTTAGTGTTTGTTAGTGTTTAGTTAGTTTGTTAAAGTGTGATTAGTTTGTTGTAACTAAAGAGATTAGTTAGAAGCTATTAAGAGAGTTAGTTAGTATATGTGCGTGTCTATAAATAGACTTAGTGTTATAGTGTAAAAGTAGAGAAGTGTAGAAGTGTGTAAAGTGAATAAAGATTTTCACTAAGTGTTCATTCTCTTATCTCTTTCCTCTCTCAATATTCTTTCTCTTACACCATTAGAGTGTGTGAGCTTGTGTGTTTCAACATGGTATCAGAGCTACAAGATTAGGGACTTGTGATGGGTTCAAGAGTACAGAAATTGAAGAGATTGTGAGTGGGGATTTATCAATCCCATTACCGGTTCTTGATGGCAAGAACTTCCATAAATGGGTAGTGAAGATGGAGAACATATTCAATTTCTATGAGGTGCTTGAGGTGGTACAACAAGGTGTTCAAGACAATGAAGATGGTGCTTCCAAAAGAGAGAGACTACAAAGCTCTCTTGATTCTTCATCAATGTGTGGATGAATCAAATCTCAAGAACATTGTTGCTGCTAACACAATCTTGGAAGCATGGAACATCTTGCAAGAAGAGCTGGAAGAGAGGAGAGAGGGAGTAGCAGCAGTTGAGAGACAAAGGGTTTCTTGCACAAAAAGGATAGGATAAGGTGAAAGTGGAGTGGAGAGTGATCAAAGTGCACAAGAGGAGGAGAAGCCTGAGCCATAGGAAAAGAAAGAAGAACCAGAACCAGATAAGAAGGAGATCCGGGAGCAACTTCGCAAGAATGACAGCGAAGGAGGAGAAGCTGCTGCAGCTGCAGCAGCGCAAGGTGTACCGGAGATGGCGGATGAGAAGGCGGTGCATCGTAATGAAGAAGCTGCGACGAAGAAGAAAAACGAAAGGAGAATCCAACTCATTCACGAAGGCAGTGCGGTGGTGTGTGACGGTGGATACAGCCGTGGTGGCTGTGGTGATGGACATGGCGATGGCTGTCGTGAAGGGGAACAAATAGAACCCTCAATTTTGGGGGAAGAAACCACAAAGTTCAGAGTGGGAGAGAAGAGCAGAGGATACAAAAATGGAGTTCATTCCAAGGGTAAGGTGAAGACGGAGATCCCGCCGGAACCACCAAATCCGCCACTATCTACACCGCCGGAACGTGATATTCGAATGGTGGTCGAAGGGTCTCTTGCGGCTGAGAGCGTTGGTTGCCCACATGGAGTGCAAATTGGAAGTAGGGCAAGGATGGAAACTCGAAAATTGGAATCAGGGTTCATATCTTGTTTGTCATTTGGAAAAGAAAAGGCAGTGAAGAAGAAGCGAAAGGAGGAAGACTAAGGATTCTGTTTCTGTCAAAAGAAGAATTTCGCACAAGATAAATATATTTTGCGATTGATAATTCGCATCAACAAATGGTGCATCCTAGGGGTAAGTCGTTCGGTGTTAGTGTATCATGTCTTGTGTTCGGTACCGGTCATATGCATGTTGCTTGTTTTATTTTTGATAAAAGTGCTTAAAAGTTTAAAATACAGAAATGCGGTTGTAGCGCGGATTCGAGTCGTGGGCCGCAGGGATGATAGGACACGGTGGTGACCACCAAGCGAACGAATCATTTTTGTTATTGATTTGTTTTTGCAAATACTTAAGGGTTCTGAAATTATGGGATCCTGGTGGAAATGAGAATATTTCTATGGAGATTATATCTTTGTGCTTCAAAGTATAGGATCCTGAAAAATTGTGTTTAAAGATATATTAGCTTTGTATTTTGTGCTTTTAGCTAATTTGAATTAAAGGGGTGTGTTGGAGATAATTCAAATTAGTTAGTGTTTGTTAGTGTTTAGTTAGTTTGTTAAAGTGTGATTAGTTTGTTGTAACTAAAGAGATTAGTTAGAAGCTATTAAGAGAGTTAGTTAGTATATGTGCATGTCTATAAATAGACTTAGTGTTATAGTGTAAAAGTAGAGAAGTGTAGAAGTGTGTAAAGTGAATAAAGATTTTCACTAAGTGTTCATTCTCTTATCTCTTTCTTCTCTCAATATTCTTTCTATTCCACCATTAGAGTGTGTGAGCTTGTGTGTTTCAACAAATTAGATGGTTGGCTTAATGCAGGGTCACAAATTAATAATTACAAAGGAGACATGTATATGGAAAAAAATATTGAAATTGAATAAAAAATCACCAATATATTGAGTTGAAGATATAGGGCGTATGAAAAGAAGCATCAATCACACATTAAAATCCCCTTTCAACTATAGCTCAATTGTAGAATACCCCTTTTTGAGTTAAAACACAAAAAAGTTTGCTTGGTCTATAATACACTGTAATTACCTTCAAGGTGAGAGAAGTCCAAGAATGGTCAGTGCCAGCAAGTGAAGAATTCAAGTGCTCTTAGCTTTCTTGGAACGACTCAAAAAAAAGAAGGTTGGTGGTGAATTTATATGAAACGACAAGAGTAGAACCTGGAATAGTTTGGTGAGGTCAGGAACCGGAGGGGCGTTGTTGAGATCTGAAAGAGTAGACATAGTAGTTTCGCGGTGGCTAGAGTCAGCCGCGGATGCATCTCCTTCTTCTCCGACGTCGCTAAGGAAAGGCCCTCCGATTCCTCCTCCACCTCTTTGTTACAGGTTCATCTTCTTCACTACCGTCGTCGCCGTTGTGTTGCCCTCTCTTCCTTACCTTCAACCTCATTTCCTACGTCACCGCCGATTCCAAAATTCAATTTATAATCCATCAAAAAACAGAAACTGGCCACAAATCAAGCACACAAACACGCAAACATACACGAAATTTGAAGAATCACAAAGAAAATTCTCAAAATAGATTTCACTGAGAGTGGCGATTCACGATTACTAGCAATATAATGTAAATTAAAGAAAAGAAAGAGTAAGAGAACCGGGACTGTGGACTCAACAATGTAAACCACTTAGATCAACACAGCGGAACAGAATGCGGCGGCGGAACGACGGTGCCGGTGAACAAGGTCATTGATGGTTTCGAGCGAAATGGCCCACGTTCAGAATGAAAAGGGAAAATGGAGTATCGTGGGTTTCGCAGGATTTTTGGTTTGCGAGTTTTGGGGTTGTAAAATGCAAATGCATTAAAATCAAAAATAAAAATTACACAAAAAGTTAAAAAAAAAAAAAGTTGTTGCCTAATGTGCCAACAGTGTAAAAATTGTTGCTTAATATAGATAAACAACAGTTTTATATTGCACTCTTAAAAAATATATGAAATACATATAGTATTGTCAACGGCCAAAAAATTGTTGCTTGTTCCATGTTTTAGGAACGGTTTTTCAACCGTTGGCAAGATTAGTGTTGCCTAAAGTCAAAAATGTTGTAGTGGATGTTGAATAATTTTTGGAAATGAAGTGATTTTATTATAACATTACTGCTTGTATGGTAAAAAACTTAGGAAAAGCAAGACAAGCGACCCTGTAGTAAAGGTGATATGTATCCTACCGCTCATAAAAGAAAGGATGGATCCTATGTTAGAGAGGAGGCAAGACTCAAAGCAGTAAGTTTGGATGGAAATTGTTTTCTTTGGATTTACTGTTACATATTGTGAACATTGTCTAGTTACTTATAATTAGCAACAATTACAAAATGAAATTAATAACTGCTACCGAGAATGAGGCTTTGGTAAAAGTTTTTGGACCAGAGCATCCTGGACGACTCCGTGGTGTGGGATTCAGGGTGACCAAAACTCAAATAGATGGACCCACCTATCAGTCTAATGACTTGGCAGCAGCTAATGCAAAAATTCAAAAGCTAGAATCAGTAGTTGATTGGTTAAAGACACAAGTAGTTGAAATGGATGAATTAAAGGTAAAACTTGTTGACTATGATGACATGAAAGCCCAAGTTGCTTTTCTTATGAAAAATTTTAAGGGAAATTAGGTAATTAGTTATGGTTCCAACTTGCTGAATTTGGATGTCTTTGTTGTGAAATTAGATATTCGCAACTAATTTGTGGTTTTATCTTTCAATTCCACGCGGTAAACTTACAATCGCCTAAAGAAGTGAGACAATCTTCTGCCTCTAGTCATGACCCTGAAGATCGTTGAACTTCATCACACTGGCTTAATTAGATATATTATATTTAAATGGTGTCAAAAACTTGTATTTACATATGTTTTTATGTTAGGATAATTTTGAAATACTCTTGAACAATATTTGTGCTATTTGCAAATTATATGTTTTTATGTTGGGATAATTTCGAATTACCCTTGAACAATATTTGTGCAATTTGAACAATATTTTTTTTTATCATTTTAATGATTAGGTTTTGAAGAATTTTTGTGTATCAATTTGATAAATTTATTAGTTCTTAATCTAAAGTTTTTATTAAAGCAGGGATATTAAAAAAAATTGTCAATTAATGAATTGAATCAGTTTTTTTTTAAAAAAATATTTAATATTTTGCGGCGGTTAATTATGTAATAGCTTTGGTGGCGGTTCCAAACTGCCGTTATGATTTATCTGCATTATAAATTGTGATAATTTGCGGTGGTTCCAAACTGTCGCTACATTTTATAGTGATTTCAAAATATGTTTTTTGTGGCGGTTTCTAACCTCCGCTAAATTTGCGACCGTAGCGCCAGTGGTTGTGCAAAACCGTCGCAAAACAGCTTCGCGACAGTCACTTCTAAGGCAGTTTCCAAACAACCGTAAAACATTTTAGCGGCGGTTCAAACCGCCTCTATTTGACATATAAAACTACCGCAAAACACCATATTTTTTTTAGTGAATACACTGCTTATGCTAATTTTTTCTTCTCTACACTCTATCTAATTTTGTTGTTTTAACTATACTCGTCTTGATTCACCTCTTCTCAAACACACCGGATTCACCTCTTGCAAGACTCTTAGCTCATTTTTGGTTCCATTTCCGTGGTCCACCACCACCATAAAACCACGGTAATACTCCAATACACTACTTGTTCTAATTTTTTCTCTCTATGATCTATCTAATTTTGCTCTTTTCTCTGTGCTCATCTCTAATTCACCTCTTCTCGACAAAACCAGATTCACCTCTTCCAAGACTCTTAGCTCATTTTTGGTTGCAGCTTCGTCGTTTACCACCACCATAAAACCACGGTAATGCTCCAATACACTACTTGTTGTAATTTTTTTCTCTATACTCTATCTAATTTTGTTGTTTTCTATGTACTCATCTCAGAATCATACTTCTCAAACACCCTAGATTCTCCTCTTGAAAGACTCTTAGCTCATTTTTTTGTTACAACACCATAGTCCACCGCTACCAATAAACCACGGTAATGCTTCAATACACTACCTGTGCTAAATTTTTTTCTCTACACTCTATCTAATTTTGTTGTTTTCTCTATACTCGTCTTGATTCACCTCTTCTCAAACACTCCAGATTCATCTATTGCAAGACTCTTAGCTCTTTTTTTGTTCCAGCCACTCCAAAAAAAACACTGATTACCAACGACCAAAAGTAGTCGAAAAATCCAAAAAGTTGTCGGTAATGTCAAGTTTCCGACGAACAAAGAACTGTCGGTTATAAGCGTGTCGGTAAGCGTTTCCGATGAATTTGGGCAATCCGTTGATAATTATCGATGGAAAAAACCCGTCGGTAACTCGTCAGATGGGTTGTCTAATTATCGATGGAAATGTCCGTTGGTAAATCCCTCAAAGACTTACCGACGACAAATACAGTTGGTAATAGGGAACCCGCCTTACCGACGGAAATGTCCGTCGGTAATAGGGAACCCACCTTACCGACGGAGGTATCCGTTAGAAATCTCAATTTATTATTTTGATATCAATATTAATTAATTTTTTAAATTTTATTTTAATTATTAATTAATTTTTATTAAATTAAATTTATTTTAATTTTTAATTTAAATATAAATTTAAACGACAAATAAACTTTAATTTATACGTCTAACTTTTTACTAAACTATTTATTTATTAAATTAATTTTAATTATTAAAGTATTTTATTGAATTATTTAATTACATGGTTAATTATTTAGTTAAATATTATTTATTTAAATATAATTAAATATTTAGGAATTATTTATTTAAGTAATTTTTAATAATCCAAGTTGTATTTGTTTACTTGAATGTTTTAAGCTCTATGATCGATTGATTCAAACCTATTACTATTATATTAATTAATTACTTAGATATTAACCGATAAGTTTTCTAATAAGAAATTTTTATTTACTTGCTTATGTAAATAATTATTTATGTATTTATCTAATCTAATATTATTGTAATGTAACTATTTATTTATTTATTTACATATTTAAATTTATTTGTTAGATAAGATTAATTTTATTTCAATAATTAACTATTTTGGTATAAAAAAATTTAATCTCTCTTTTTAATCACATTCGATGACGTCCACGCTTCGAGTGGCCCATGCCCAGCTATGTACCATCACAGTCCCTCCCTTGTAGCTGATGCAGTTATATATATATATATATATATATATATATATATATATATATATATATATATATATATATATATATGGTTGGGCTATGGTGCACCACCCACTACACCACCCATGTGCCAAATTTTGGACCAATCAAATTTCCACATAGGTTGGTCAAAATTTCAAACTTTCTAGTTGTATTATACTGTAGTCAAACTATATGAATACAATATATTGTCGTATAATATATGTGCTTTTTGTATTTGCAAATTTAACTCATATTAAAATAATGCTTTTTGATTAAAAAAATTGATTGTATTGCAAAATATTATTGACAACGAACATTATTTTAATTCATATTAAAATATTATTTTACAATATAATAAGTTTTTTTAATCAAAAAACATTATTTTAATATGGGTTAAATTTACGAATACAAATAGTACATATACTATATTACAATATACTGTATTCATATAGTTTGACTACAGTATAATACAACGAGAAAGTTTGAAATTTTGACCAAACCCATGTGGCAATTTCATTGGTCCAAAATTTATCACATATGGGTGGTGTAGTGGGTGGTGCAACTTAGCCCAACCCTTATATATATATATATATATATATATATATATATATATATATATATATATATATATATATATATATATATATATATAATATGAAGAAAAGTTTACATGCAGTTATATTTTTTTACCAAAGTTCTCATTGTGGTTATTTTCAATTTAAAAGTTCTCATCCCTTAAAATTTTATCTTCAATTCATAACAACAACAACAAACACATATATGAAGGGCAACCAAGCAGAACACAAAATAAAAATTCTAACACATTTCAACATTTAACTTAAACATGCACAACTTAGCAGGTGTGGCACGCATAGGTAAAAATTAAAACAGAAAGAGAATAGATGTCAAAATTAACAACAATAAGAGAAGGTTATATTTATACCTCAGTACTGGTGGTGAGAATGAAGCTTGTGGTGGTGGAATGGTTTGGCGGAGGAGAGAGGGAAGAGAGAAATAGAGGGAATCGAAAAGTGAGGGGGAAGGGATTGGTGTTGGTGTTGGTGGCATAATGTGCATTTACCGACGGACCCGTCGGTAATTCAAAAATTTGAATTACCGATGGAACAGTCTGTCGGTAATGTAGTAATTGATTTCCGATGGAGTTTCCGTCGGTAAGTACATGGAAAATACCAACAGAATAAGTCATCGGTACACTCTGGCACCAAAAAATCAAATTCCCGCCTTATTTACCGACGTAATTACTGACGGAAATGCCCACGCTAACATTACCGACAGACTTTTCGTCAGTAATTAATGAAACTTTTGGTACTCATGATTACCAACAACCTAGCCCATCGAAAATATCCTGAGTGTGTTTCCATCGGTAATTAATGAAACTATTATTTTGTTTTTTGAAGTGTTTCCTCCTAAAGTCACTATTAAGTGTGTGCTATTAAGGTTGAATCCGGCATTGTGATATGTAAGAAAACTTATATAGTGCCATCTTTTGTATTTTAGAAAATAACTAGAAATCTGACTTCCTATTTTATTATTATTGTATAAATATCTTGACCAATGAAGAATAATTTGACACAAAAATTGGTTAGGAATATGTGTGGGTTTAGATATATTCTAAATTGGAAATTACCTATATAGATCTTGAGTCACATCATACATTACTTCATATGTCCATTTGCAGTTTTGCTCTCTGCTGGTGTTTGGTTAACAGCTACGGTTCTTAACCATCTTCAATCCATGGCAGAACCAACATAGAGCAGGACCGAAATCTCTACAATCAGTATGGTGGAAAGATCTTAAGAGACTGGTTCTGAGGAATTTCGACTCGATTGGTTTAGAGACGGTTTGTCAAAAAAATATAGGGAATGAGAAATCAACTTTGTTCTGGTTTGACCCTTGGTCAGGCAATTATGCATTTTGTCAGAGATTTGAGAGATTGTTCCAGATTGCAGTTATAAAAAAATGTATTGGTGGCTGATTGGGATTCTTGGAGTGGGGGAAGATAGGAGTGGAACCTAAACTAGAGAAGGGATTTATTTGTCTGGGAGAAGGAACTAGTCATTGAGGTGTTAGATTTAAAGGAACATTTTGAGGATGCTTGGTGTTGGAGGTTTAATTTATATGGATTGTACTCCTCTAAATTGACTTATCTGAGGATACTGAAACAAACCCAAGATTTGAACAAACCATGGGATGTTCCAAGTAATACCTTTTCTGAAAAGTTTTAATCAAACTGCATTCCATCAAAAGTTTTGACCTTCTCCTGGCAGATGATTCTTGATAGAATTCCAACCTTAATAAATCTGGCAAGAAGGAATACTCAGGTTGGTCAAAATCTGGACTACACTCTGTGTAATCAAGGGGCTGGAACTGCAATCCACATGTTCTTTAATTGCTCTTTCGTCTTCCTGGTTTGGGGCAAGGTATATAGTTGACTGGGATTTTAGGTAACTTTTCCTATTGAATCAAAATTAAATTTTAAGATCCATCTTGGCTTGGTGAGTGGTGTGAAATAGAAAATATTTGGATGGTACCTTGGTTTGCAACGGTGTGGTCTATTTGGCTAGCTAGAAATAAGAAAAATTTTCAAGAGGAAAGTGTTGATCTTTTAAATGCCATGGATCAGATTAAATTTTGTTCTTGTCACTGGCTCAAACTAAAAGGTTCTTCCTTCACCTTTGTGGATTGGTGTAATTGCCCTTTGGAATGTATGCGTCTTGCCTCTATGTCTTTGTGATTTAACCGCGTTTTCTTGGTTCAGGAAGGTGATGCAAGGGTACCGAAAAGTATCCTGGTTTTTCTTAAATCCATGTGGTGAAGACGAGATGTGTTGATTGTCCTAGTCTGGGTATCGCTATTTTTCCACAAGTCTATTCCTGGGTGGGATGAGAGATTTTCTCAAAATATTGTGAGGTGGGATAATGTTTTCTGGGGAGTATTTATAGAGACTTCATTTGGTTTAGGAAGCTTTATAGCTGGAAAACACTTTCACCTATGATACTCACAGTGGCGAACAAGTCTTTATTTTTCTTTTTGGTAAATCAATCTTTTTTGCAGGTTTTTGGCAAGAGGATGGAAAATGTTCTATCTTCTTTGTTGGTGTTGAGTTGCTAGTGTGTGTGTTTTCTCTTGAGTTAGTGGTAGGTTGTGTGTGTTGCTTCTTCTTTGAGTTGTTGTATTTCCATCCTTTTTATTTTTTGAGTTGAGTTTTGTGTTGTCAGTGACGGGTTTTTATCCTTGTCTGTGTGCATGTCTCTTCTTGTGTTTCTTTCTTTGCTTTTATTTTCTTTTTTGTTGGGGTTGGTTGTTGGTGCATTTGAGTGGCCCTGGGGTCGGTGTTTTTCTTCCTTTGCCTGAGTTTTGTGTATCTTCTTCTTTTGATGTTTCACCTTGGTTCTTATCTATTGAAGACTTCTTGGTTAATTCATTTGGCACTCTCAATTTTCCTATTTTAGGATCGTTGATTTCTGATAAGGGTCACTTGTTTTTGAGACCATGTTCATATTAGGTTGCTGGCAGGGGGACTCTTCTTGTCCTCTATTTTGCTGTTGTTTTACTAAACAGGTATCTCTCATTGCTTTTGGATGGATTGGATGAATTGCTTGGTGTTTTGATGGTTACACTTGGAGGATGTTTACATATTGGTCAGGGGATACTTTTAACTGGACATGTTCAAAATTTTAGTGGATTTGGTGATTACTTGGGACAGCTTTGGTGCATCACGATTATGTTGATTATTCTCTTTCTTGGAGGAAGCTTGGTTCATTAGGGCTCTGTTATTTTGGGGCAATTTTCATACGGGTTACTTTATACATTAGACGTAGATGCTCTTTTACCTATGTATGCTTTGTTGGATGATCTTTTATTCCAGATACTGTTTTTTGGGCCTTAGTTTTTGGATTGATTTGTGTAATGCTGATACTGATTTAGGACTTTGGTTAGTATGTAAGTTACATGTTATCGCTTTTCTTTGGTCCTCTTTATGTAAATGAGTTAAGTACCTCTTGTACTCCTTATTATACACTTTGGCTTGTCAAAAAAAAAAAAAGAAGCTACGGTTCTTAACACTTTTTTCATTTTGCTGTCATGGGCTGCTATGTTAATTTGGGAACCAGTTCATTTGTTTGGGTTTTGGGGTGTCCTATACTTAGCTTACAATCTTACATTTTGGTTATTTTGGTGATCACCAAGGTTCCAATAACTTTGTAAATATAGACTTTGGTGTTTATTGGTGATGTATTTGGGTTGGAGTACCCCTAGCGCTCTCATATATATATTTTTGATTCATAAAAAAATGTTATTGTGAAAACTTAATGAACCCCTAATCTTGAGTGAAACTTTTGTGTTCATTTTTGCAGCCTAATCACCTACTATCTATAGTTGTGCACATCATACAAGATGGGTGGTATTTTTAGATATTAGAAACAAATTCGATGAGTCCCACAAAATGGAATATACATCAACGGAAGCATCCATTGGATGCTTATTAATTGTAAGTCTTTCCTCCTCTTTTCATTAATCTATAACCATGCATGTCAAAGAAAATAAAAACAATAAATCTAAAAACAATTATAAAAGGTATTGAAAAAGGAGGGCTCTTATTAGGGATGACAATGGTTAGGGTTTGGGTAGGATACTATAGTACCTGTCTCCATACCCGCGTTTGAAAAAAATACCCAGACTTGGACCCATACCAGCATGGGTAGCAACTTTGGTACCCTTACCCGTACCCTCTAGGTACCTAAGTACACACACCCGCACCCGTTACCCGTACTTTAACAAAAAAAAAAACATTATAACTCAATTAAAAATCATCCATGATATTTCAAATCTACTCTTGAAACATTACAAAACAAAATATTAAACTAAATAAAAAATATTTAAAACATCCAAAACGAGTATATATATATGAGATTACAAACACTACAACAGATTAGACTTTAGATAGCGTTTCCGTATGCCTTTTAATAGCGTTTGTAACCGCTATCTATTCTACCGCTATTAAAACTCGTTAGCAAAGATAGCATTTAGGAACTGCTATTAATAGGTGACTTTAGATAGCGTTTGTACACGGAAACGCTATCTAAAGTCAGACTTTAGATAGCGTTTCCTTATACAAACGCTATCTAAAGTCGACTTTAGATAGCGTTTGTACAAGGAAACGCTATCTAAAGCCCCTTTTTTAAAAAAAAAAAATTTTATTTCTTAACTTTTACATCCATTCTTCCTGCATATGAACACACAAAAACCACAATTGGTGCCGTCAACACAATAGTTCAAAATGTGTTCAAAATATAAGTGTTCAATGCAGCACTGCATGTGTTTGTGCAAAGAAAACCAAGAACTATACAATCAAAGTGCAACACTCTATACAGCAACTATATATATATATAACCAGATATAAGTCCACCACTCTGTTTCTAAAGTATTCAAATTCACACGAGTAAGACAAAATCAAAGTGCAGCAACTATACCGGATCTCAATCCTTAAGAAACCAAAATCAAAAAACCAACATCCATCTACAAAAATTCTACATTTACAGCTTCTGTTTGTTTTTCATGAGACCAAGACAACACCAAAGTAATGTGTCGAAATGTGATCCAAAGACTCTGTAGCATACATACTGCATTTCCACCACAAAGACTAACCTGTTACATTGGGATACAGCAGACTAATTAGGTAAATACTACTGTAGCAAGAAACAGAATTCAAATCAAGCATTAACAAAGTGTAACAAAAATAATAAGTTTGAACTTATTTTCTCCTAGCAGCGGCACATCAACTCGAAGGCATGTACCAAGGAAAAACAAATACATAGATAGTTTGGGGTTGATAAATATAAAGCATTATTCACATACCAATGAGTATTACTGCAACTACTGTGATCAATTTGACATAATCAAACGAACTTTTCAACAATATAGCGACACCACTCTTCCTTGACTTCAGATAGTTGAGCAGTGGAGTATGTGGAGCATTTGGGGTCGATAAATATAGCTGACATGAGTTGACGCCCTAATCCAATGATAGATTAATAAGCTGTGAATTAAGGCATCCAATTGAATGTATTTACTGCGAATGCAATACTAGTAAAAAAAAAAGGCATGCATTACCTCTGGAAGCCTGCTGGCAGATGGTAGAGTGCAACTATCTTTGACGCTTGCTTGGGCTGTGAAATTAGCCTGCCTCTCCTCATCATCCTTTTGTTTCAGCTTTTCTTCCAAAATGTTCAATCTATCAGAGAGTTGAGTCTCCAATGTCTCCCACTTGTTCGTTTCGAGTTATTTCTTGCCCGACCTGCGGGTGGGAAGTAATCTTTTTGTGAGACGCAGAAACCCACACCCCTAACACGCCCAGGGTTCTCTGGCACACCTATGGCTTTGGCAAGAATATCCTGGCGACCAAAGTCTTCTATCTCTCCCTCTACCGCAGACTGTGACAGTTCCTCCTGACACATAGTTATTGGTGAAATGCAAATGTTAAAATTATTATATATTATCATATGAAAATAACAATTGATAATGTAATCGTTAGTCTACTAACACATTTATTCCACACGGTCTGCGTATTTTTGTTGTCAATTACACCCGCCTTGTTCTCGCGGGCTTTCCTCCACACAATATGGCGTTTAATTTTCTTAACTTCTGGCCCCGCCTCCTGTATCTGTATATTGAGATAATATAAATTAACCAAACAGTTTAAAAGTCATATTTACCACAAATGCAATTAAATATATATATATATATATACATACCAATTCATCCTCAATGTCAGCATACCCCTTACGTGATGCTTTGTAAGGGCATGCAGGATCTAACGCCTGTTGCGATTTTCATTGCTTAATTTCTAGTCAGACACATATAAGTAATATTAATACATGGTTAATGTCATATGTACGTATTGCTATAAAATTATAAGGACTAACGTGATATTAAACATACCAGGAATTGAGCATCTCCTGTGCGTATTGCTATAAAATCTGTCCACTCATCCCTTGATATGTGTGGATATTGTGATGGAGGCACCTCATTGATATTCCCGTTGGCATCTCTTAGAAATTGTTTGGTCAATCTAGTTCTGAATGCCCTATGTAGGTTACCAGCTTCTGAAGTACAAATTTTTTCCTAGATTCATCAACATTAAAAGACATCCGCAAAACAATATAAACAACGTGTCAAAGTAAGTATGTTTACATAGTTTACAATATAATTTATAAATTTTAACAATTACCTGTACATCAGCCCATATGCTCTCTTTGAAACCATCCAAAGCTTCATCCTTCCAATTAGAACAAATAATTGGGACCGTTTGCCGAACAACGGCCCCAATGTAACTCTTCAATATTTTACCATTAGCACGAATAGGTTGGTCCAAAGAATTCCATTCAACCTAATAAAAATAATAAAGTAATTAAATCTAGATATCAAACAACATTATGAAATCCTTAGATTAGTAAGTAAATTACATCAAATTTTTGTCCTTTACTCCTAGCGGATGACCGCCTTCATAATCTGTTGGCCCACGTCTCGCCGCTTTGGCATCACTAGAATTACTTGAAGATGCCATTTACCTACAAAAATATTAGATACAAGTAAAACATCAATGGACATTAATATAACATTAATTGATGCAAAATATAAAACAACTATGAATAACAAAATCAACACTAGCATTACTGGAAGATGATAACTATAATATAAAAGGATCGGAAAGTTCATTTAAACACAAACACTACATACATGTTTAAGTCAACCTTTTTCTTTTCTTCATTTGATTGAGATTTGTTTGTCCTTTATTAGTACGAAATGGTGGATTGACCAAAAGCCCCTCATCATGATCATCTCTCATATACATACCATCATCCCTAGTTGGATCAATCTCAAGTGATTGTAATGTCCCGACGAAAGGATCATCTTCAATATCAACATCTCGATGGTCTTGATCATCAACATTAGTAATTATTTTGTTAGTCAAAAGAACAATGGACCTTTTCATATCAGCTGGATCAGTGACATAGAACACTTGTTGAGCTTGAGATGCTAATATAAAAGGCTCATCTTTATACCCCACCCTATTAAGATCCACCTGCATGAACCCTGACTCATCAATCTGAACACCGTTATTATTGTCAACCCACTTGCAACCAAACACACCAACCTTAAACTTTGTGTAATCCAACTCCCATATGCGTTCAATGACGCCGAAGTATGACATATTTGCATATATCGGGTTTTGTCTTTGGCACTTGAGATATGCATCGACCGAGCTACTAGAGTCACACCACTGTTTTGCATTGTACTCCGACCATCTTGTTCTTTTGTATAGAATGTGTACCCATTAATTTGATAACCGTGGTAAGAGAACACATGCAAACTTGGACCTTTGGCTAACCATCTCAATCTATTTGAAACTGAAGTATCATTTTCAGTCAACTCTGCATAAATGTGATCTCTTAGCCACGTTATAAAACAACGATTGTGTTCTCTAGTTAGCCAATTTTGATTCTTATTTGGATACAAACTCTTAAGCATGTCCTTGTGTTTTTCAACATATGGCTCAACCTCATCGGCATTGTGCAGAACATATAAGTGTGCTTGCTCCCATTCTGTCCTTGTTATAGTCACTATTTCATTTCCAGTAATTCCTTGCCCCATCATTCTCCATGTGTGACGAGACTTTGGCAGCCCTATAGATTCAGCATTGGATAGGTATTCGATGCAGAATTCAACAGCTTCTTCGACAATATACCGTTCAACAATACAACCTTCTCGGTCGTGATCGGTTTTTCACATACCCTTTTAATATCTTCATATAACGCTCAATCGGGTACATCCATCTCATATAAGCTGGCCCACACAGTTGTGTCTCTCTAACAAGGTGAATGGTTAGATGAACCATTATGTCAAAGAATGAAGGTGGAAAGTACATCTCAAGCTCGCATAAAGTCACAACAATTTCTCTTTGCAATGATGGCAACTTCCCGGGGTCAATCACTTTGCTGCAAATTGCCTTGAAGAAGAAACAGAGTTTAGTTAAGGCCCCCGCACTTTGTTAGGTAAAATAGACCGTATACCAATGGGTATCAACTGCTCCATGAGAACATGACAATCGTGGGACTTTAGACCTTTTAACTTGAGATCTTTCATCGATACGAGGTTCCTAATGTTTGAAGAGTACCCTTCCGGAACCTTAACTCCTTCAAGAAACTTACAAAAAACAGTTTTTTCTTTTCTAGATAGAGTGTAAGCAGCCGGAGGAAGATATGTACTTTTACCCTTCTTCGTCGGTCCCAATTCTCTTCTTATTCCCATACTAACCAAGTCCAACCTTGCATTGATGCCATCTTTAGTCTTCCCTGGCACATTGAGTAACGTACCAATGACACTATCACGGATATTTTTTTCAACGTGCATCACATCGAGGAAATGTCTTACATATAATGATTTCCAATATGGCAACTCAAAGAAAATCGACCTTTTCTTCCACCCTCTTGTGACAATATCTCTCGCAAAAGGTTTACCGAATTGGATATTCAAATCCTTTACCTTTTCAAAAAGTTGATCACCCGTCAAAGGTGAAGGCGCTCTACCTTCTTCCGAGTTCCCATTGAACGCCTTTCTCCACCACCGTAATGATGACTTGGATGCAAAAATCTACGATGCCCAAGAAAGACATTCTTCTTACAATGTTCTAACCGCATCCAATCCGTACCCTCTTCACATATAGGGCATGCACACTGACCCTTGATGCTATATCCTGACAGATTACCGTAGGCTGGAAAATCATTAATTGTCCCAAACAACATAGCTCTCAAATTGAAACTTTCTTCCTTATACCCATCATACACCTCCACACCCGTCTCCTACAGTTGTTTCAAGTCTTCAATCAAAGGAGTCAAATAGACGTCTATATCATTTCCTGGTTGTTTGGGCCCAGAAATTAACATAGATAACATCATAAATTTGCGCTTCATGCATAGCCATGGGGATAGGTTGTAAATCACCAAAATCACAGGCCATGTCTTGTGAGAGCTACTTTGAACACCATGCGGGTTAAATCCGTCAAGAGCCAATGCAAGTCGTAGGTTTCTTGAATCTTGCCCAAAATCGGGATAATCATGATCAAATTTCTTCCATTGCGGAGAATCTGCCGGTGTCGCAGCTTGCCATCTTTGATCCTTTCATCCTCATGCCATGTCAAGTGCTTTGAATCTTCGAAACTACGGTACATGCGCCTAAATCTGGGTATTATGGGAAAATACCACACAGCCTTCTCTCGGATCTGATTCTTTCTTCTTATATCGTGAGGCATTACATTTAGGACACATCGTAACGATGCATATTCATTCCGAAATAAAATGCAATCGTTAGGACAAGCATGTATCCTCTCGTAGCTCATGCCAATAGAGCGTAACATTTGTTTAGCCTCGTATGTCCGACTAGGAAGCACATTATCATCTGGCAACATGTCTTTCAATAGTGTGAGTAAGTCCGTAAAGCTCTTATCAGTCCATCCGTTGCCCGATTTCAAGTTATACAACTTTAACATCGCCGACAATCTTGTGAATTTAGTACATCCATCATACAATGGTTGCTCTGCATCACTTACCAACCTCCCAAACATTTGTGGACAATCCCGAAGATCCTCTTCAATAGCATTTGCAATGTCTTCAAAACGATCGCCCTCATAAGTATTTGTGTCGGTATCGTATGATGAATATCTCACCACGATTCCTCATTTCACTAGACTCAGCTCTTGTCTCACCATGTTTTGTCCAACATGTATAACTTTGATCGATTCCATTACACACTAAATGTTCTTCCAAATCGGCTGCACTAACTCGCCTTGCATAACAACAATCTAAACAAGGACATATGATTGTATTAGGGTTTTTCGCATGCCGAACTGCAAAACTAATGAACTCTTTCACCCCATCCTCATACTCCTTCGTTAAACGATTGGCGGACATCCATTTCCGATCCATGCTTTTCCGATCTACAAAAATATTTATTAAACATATTTACTTTGAGTTTAGAGTGGTTGAGGTCTACATGCAATGTATCTGATTAAAGGAATGAAAGGCTGCAAACAAAACACATTGTCGCTGAGTATTGCTTGAAGGAACCAAGTGTCGACTTGTTGATGAGTGTGATTCCACATCATCTTTGTCTATCATTTTGCATGCATTTTCATGTAGTTTAGGCATATTTTTATTAGATTTTAGGTTAATTTTCCTTTGGAACGGGTAAGGCGGTTTTCGTGTGTTGTTTTGCAGATATCAAGGGTAAAATGCTCAAGATCAACCATGATGAAGTTTGGATAAAGATAGGGCTTTAAAAGTGCAGAAAATGAGCCAAACAGAGTCCATCACGGCCTAGCCGTGATGCCCATCACGGCCATGATCGAGCAAAACTGAAAAAGAAGAAAGGCTGAAGTCAAAGTCTGTCACGGCCTGGCCGTGATATCCATCACGGCCGTGACCCAAAACCACCACAAGTCAGAGCACATCACGGCCCAGCCGTGAAATTCTTCACGGCCATAACAGAGGGCTCGCGACGCGAGCATAGGCTCGCCTCGCGAGAGACTGGAATTTCGCAGAGCAACCAGAAGCAGAGACCGTCACGGCCTGGCCGTGATATCCATCACGGCCGTGACCCAAAACCACCAAAATCTGAGCACAGAACATTAAATTAAAAATGACTGAATCTAAAATGACTAAGCATAAACACATGCTCAAAAAATGACTAAGCATAAACACATGCTCAAAAAATGTATGAAGTGAAATCAGAAGCAGCAAAAACAGCAACAATAAAGAAAATGTCCTATGAATTGACACTTGGAAGACCTTAATCCTGTCAGAATCTGCTAGAGCTTTGAAGCTTTTCAGTTAATTAAGAATTTCCTAATGAAAAGAGGTCCTGTGAATATATGAGTGTGCTTGAAAAGAGTGAAAATGGAAGAAAATCAACGAGTAATTTGCATATGTCTTTAGATACATCTCTCATTTTCAATTCTTCATTTTCTAGTTTCTCATGTTCATCCAATCCACTCATACCAAGAACACCCTATAAGTTTATCACAGTATTAAAAGTATTCCATCAAATAGCAGGATACAACATGATTTTACTGACTATTGGAAAGAGATAATAGCTAATTGTACAGCCAATAATAAGTATGCATATCTCGTTCCTTCTTGATTTTAGTCATGTCTAATGTAAAAATCAATAACCTTCATTTTAGTTGAGTCTACCGAATCAAGTAAATTCATTTGAAAAAAGTGCTCCTGGGAATCATCTTCATTCTTCATGAAAAAGAAATCAGCATTTCAATTGAAACCACTTAAAAAATTTGTCATGCAGATTGCATACAGTAATCACATTTTGCTAAAGAAATATTGTACATTACTACAAAATGTTTACCAGCTACCACATTATGTGTAAATACTAAATAGCAGAAACTTGTTGCTTATTTCTGAGTTGCATGGAAGCAGTCCAAAACACAAAGAGTGATAAGGCATTATTGTAATCCAAATTCATAAAAGCATAAAAAGATACATACGGTGAGCTACAATAACTAAGATTCAGGAAGAGGGACTTACCAAACAGCGAAGAGGAAAAGGCGATGGAAGAGGGAAGGGCTTGAACGGGCGGTGACGGGCTGCGGGATGGTCAACAACAGCGGCGGCGGCGGGGGATGGTCAACAACACCAGTGGTGACGGTGGCAAATAAGGGTTCCCGCGATGGCAACGAGCTACAGTAGGGTTGGGGCTGTGTGTGTCGAGTGGAATGAAGAGAGCAAGAAAAAAGAGGGAAGAAAACCAAGGTCCCGCGTTTAATTTGCTGTTCTGATGAAAAGGGGAACCTAAGATAGCGTTTCCTAAAGGAAACGCTATCTTAGGTATCACCTAAGATAGCGTTTCCGTGTGGAACCGCTATCTTTTCCTATGTGGCACTTTTAATAGCGGTTCCACACGGAAACGCTATCTTAGGTGATACCTAAGATAGCGTTTTCTAAAGGAAACGCTATTAAAAGTCCCCCATCACTTTTAATAGCATTTCCACACGGAAATGCTATAAAAGGTGCGTTATTAAAAGTCTAATCTGTTGTAGTGAAAGGATACTCGAACTTGTATACATGGAACATATATAATGTACAAGTGTGAGAATAAAGGTAAAGCATCAACTTAGACTACTCAGATTTCCAAACAAAAAGGTTCAGGCAAATTGAGAAACTTGACATCTGGTATAGCCAATAAGCGGAGTATATTATGTATGACATTGAAAGGTATTGCACTGTGGTGTTGTTCATTTTAATCAAAAAGCATATTATGAATATTATTATTGGGAGAATCTCATAAAATCATATAATTATGTAGTTGCAAATTTTTAGGAAATCATGTACATGTTTTAGGAAATCAAATATTTGGCTATATTAGGCATAGACAAATAGGAGGATTTGTTGCAGTAATTATAGAGGTCTGTTGGCCTTGTATCCTGTATATATTGTATGCCTTTGCTATTGGAATAAACAAAAAAACACAACAGTCATATCTTAATTTGGCATCAGAACGCAGGACAACCTCCAATGTGTTGCGTCAGTGATCATGGCTGTAGATGGAGAGAAGGGAAGCGACAATAGTTCTGATTCTGAAAAGAAGACGACCAACGCTTCTAGTCATGAACAGAAGAAGGCGTTGATGATTAATCCAACATCTCCTTATTATCTTACCTCGGGAGACAATTTGGGTATCGTTGTTACACCGGTGCAGCTCAAAGGAGACAACTATGATGAATGGTCAAAGGCAGTTCATAACGCCTTCCGAGCCAAGAAGAAACTTGGATTTATCGACGGAAAAATTTCGAAGCCGGCGAATGATTCATCTGAACTCAAAGAGTGGTTGGCAATCAATGCGATGCTGGTAGGATGGATATTTAACACCATCAATTCATCTTTGAGATCCGTTATCTCTTATTTGGAGAATGTAAAAGATCTATGGGATGATTTGAAGGAACGATTCTCTATTGGCACTGATGTGAGGATTCACCAACTGAAAACTGATATTGCCAATTGCAAGCAATCTGGGCAGAATGTGGCAGCCTACTATGGGAAGTTAAAATCATTGTGGGAAGCGCTGGTCAGTTACATGAAGAATCCAACTTGCAGTTGTGCTGGGTGTACATGCGGTGCAGCACAAGAATGATCACAGTACGTTCAAATATCTTAAGCATGTCGTCGTTGCCCAATATAAACAGAGTATATTCAATGGTTGTGACTGAGCAAACACACAAGTCATTGGCACGTATGCGGGATGAAAGAACAAATGATGTTAGCTTTGCGATTCAAACCACACCTCACACAAGATCTGGGCAGGACAGAGGAGGTGATCGAGGGACATGCACCAATTGGGGAAAGCATGGTCATGAAGCCAATGAATGTTTTCAAATAATTGGATACCCAGATTGGTGGAACTCCAGTAAAAACGGAAGAGGTACAGGACGTGGCAACCGAGGCACATGCAACAAGGGCGTAGGCCGAGGTAAAGAGACACACACTGCAAATGCGCACAAGTGCAGCAGGCATACAGACAGGGGGAGTCACAGATGAGCGTGGGTCATTCCCCAGGCTGAGCAACGATCAATGGTCAGCACTGATGACCATTCATAATAGCCACAAGTCCACATCATCCACCGAGAAACTCACTGGTAAGCAAGTGAAAAACTCTTGGATGCTAGATACGGGAGCATCAAATCACATGACAGGTGATATTAGCTTGTTAACAAAATTAATTGATGTCTCACCTTGTCCCCTTGGGTTTCCTGACGGAAGAAATACAGTTGCGAATAAAGAAGTAACAATAAAATTTGGAAAAGGTCTAGTCTTGAACAATGTGTTATATGTGCCTAATTTAGCTTGTAATCTTATATCTGTCTCCCAATTGATACGTGACTCAAATTGTACAGTCACTTTTTCTGACAAATTATGTGTGATACAGGACCACACTTCGAGGACAGTGATTGGTATGGCTGAACAACGGAATGGGGTCTATCATTTTCAGGCAGTGACCTTTGTGCAGGCATGCAAAACAAGTGGAGCTGATTCATTTACCATGTGGCATAGACGTATGGATCATCCTTCAATACAAATAGTTAGTTTACTTCCTAGTATTCATGTTGGTAAGAAAGATAAGCATGAGCAAGTTTGTGATATTTGTTTAAGAGCTAAACAAACAAGATATATTTTTATTCCTAGCCAGAATAAAGCCAATGAGCCTTTTGATTTAATAAATTGTGATGTGTAGGGACCTTATCGTGTTACCTCCTCTTGTGGTGCTTCTTATTTTTTGACCATTGTGGATGATTTTTCTCGTGCCATGTGGATATATTTGTCGGTAGAAAAAGGTGAAGTTGGGAACACTCTTAAAAACTTTTGCACTATGGTGGTTACTCAATTTAACAAAAAGGTTAAAATTGTGAGAAGTGACAATGGTACTGAATTCAAAGTCTTTGAAAGCTATTTTGTTGAACAATGAATAATTCATCAAACTTCCATGGTTGACACTCCGCAACATAATGGTCATGTCGAAAGAAAACATAGATATATTTTAACTGTTGCTCGAGCTCTCCGTTTTCAAGTAAATCTACCCATTGAATTTTGGGGTGAATGTGTCCTTACTGTTGGGTACTTGATTAATCGTACACCATCCATTATACATAAAGGTAAAAGCCCCTATGAAATATTGTCTGGTCAAACTCCCACTTATTCTCATATTCGCATTTTTGGGTGTTTGTGCTATGCACACAACAAACCTTGACAAAAGGACAAGTTTGGTGAGCAAAGTCGAAAATGTATTTTTGTGGGCTATCCTTATGGGAAAAAGGGTTGGCGTCTCTACGATTTGGATAGTGGAGAGTATTTTGAATATCGTGATGTTGTGTTTTGTGAAAATGAGTTTCCTTTCTTGACTAATGCTTCCAATGTGCAAGATGACTCCATTTCTTCCACACAAACCTTGTGGAACGATGGCCCTCCTCTCATTGATGAATCTAGCATGGATACACATGATTCAAGGGGGAGCAGAAACATTGAAGAAAGTGTTGGGGATGCACAAGATGTGGTCATAGGGAACATCGCCCAACGAGCAAGATCCAAGATTATATATGACATACTGTGAGCTGGGCTAATGACCCCACTTCCGTGTCACATCCACCGTCACAGTCCTCGGGTACGTTGTATCCTATCACACACTATGTGACTTGCAATAATTTTTCCATGAGCCATAGACAGTTTCTTGCAGTAGTCACTTTTGGGCATGAGCCATCTCGATTCTCTGAGGCTGTTTGAGATCCCTTGTGGTACAGTGCTATGAAGCAAGAAATAGATGCACTAGAAAGAAATGGCACTTGGACGTTAGCAACACTACCACCTGGAAAGAAGGCTATTGGATGCAAGTGGGTATACAAGATTAAATACAAATCAGATGGCAGTATTGAACGTCACAAGGCAAGACTAGTTGTTCGAGGAGATAACCAGAAAGAAGACATTGAATATAATGAAATTTTTGCACCAGTTGCAAAAATGGTCACAGTTCGGACTTTATTAGCTGTGGCAGCTGCTCGATCATGGATATTGCATCAGATGGATGTTCATAATGCTTTTCTGCATGGATATCTGGATGAGGAAGTTTATATGCAACTACCTCCTGGTTTTTCCTGTGGAGATTCAAAGAAAGTATGTAAACTCCAAAAGTCTCTCTATGGGTTACGACAAGCACCGCGAAATTGGTTTGCAAAACTTGCTGCTGCATTGAAGGAATATAGGTTCGAACAATCTCGTGCAGATTATTCACTATTCACTTATTATAGTGGAGAGGTGATCTTGAGTGTTCTTGTGTATGTTGATGGTCTCATCATTGCAGGGAACAATGGAGATATGATTGAGCGTTTCAAAATGTACCTTAGCAAATGTTTCTACATGAAAGACCTAGGGAGTTTGAAATACTTTTTAGGCCTTGAGGTAGCAAGAGGACCTCATGGGATTTTCTTATGCCAGCGAAAGTATACTTTGGACATCATCTCAGAAACAGGATTATTGGGGGCAAAACTAGCTAGTTTTCCTCTCGAGCAAAATCATAGGTTAGCCCTTGCTAATGGCACTATTTTAGAGGATCCAAAACGATATCGTCCGCTAGTTGGGAGGCTCATTTATTTGACTATTTCTCGTCCCGAACTTAGCTACTCTGTTCATATCTTAGCTCAATTTATGCAATGTCCTCGAGAGGAGCATTGAGAAGCTGCAACACGGGTAGTTCGTTATTTGAAGGGTAATCCAGGCCAAGGGATCTTTCTTCGCTCTGATAGTGATTTTAAGCTATATGCCTATTGTGATTCAAACTAGGCAAGTTGCCCTCTTACACGGCGCTCCTTGACAGGGTATTTTGTATTCTTGGGAAGATCTCCTATATCCTGGAAAACCAAAAAGCAAGTTACTGTCTCTCGTTCATCAGCATAAGCTGAATATAGATCTATGGCCACCACAACTTGTAAGTTGAAGTGGCTTAAAGCCCTCTTGATTGATTTACAGGTGCCTCATCCCCAGTCCATGCGACTCTTTTGTGATAGTCAAGCAGCCATTCATACTGCAGCCAACCCGGTGTTTCATGAACGCACCAAGCATATTGAGGTAGATTGTCACTACATCCGTGATGAGATCCAACATGGTAATATTGTCACAATGCATGTTCGGACTTACAATCAGCTTGCGGATATCTTGACAAAAGATCTAGGGAAACAACAATTTGAATTTCTTTTGGGCAAGTTGGGCATTCGAGATCCTCACGCACCAACTTGAGGGGGAGTATTGAGAGAATCTCATAAAATCATATAATTATGTAGTTGCAGATTTTTAGAATTGAGAGAATCTCATAAAATCATATAATTATGTAGTTGCAGATTTTTAGGAAATCATGTACATGTTTTAGGAAATCAAATATTTGGCAATATTAGGCATAGACAAATAGGATGATTTGTTGCACTAATTATAGAGGTCTGTTGGCCTTGTATCATGTATATATTGTATGCCTTTGCTATTGGAATAAACAGAAAAACACCGCAGCCATGTCTTAATTATTATAGAACAAACATGCCCATCAGACCACCTTGAACAACAATCTAACTGGGTCGTGAAAAGAGGGCCATTAACCAATACCAAGAAATTGTGCCCCTCCTATAACCCGTGTCATGGGAGCTTTGCCTCGCGAGCCAAAACAATTGGCTAAATCACCACCCAACTAAAGATGCAGAGAAAAGGCAATGTAGCTTAAGTGACTTCCAATCAACTTTTATAGTTTAAAAGACCAAAACTAGCAGAGAATAACATCAAACAGCAGAGAATAACATCAAACAGAACAATTGTAGACTTAAACTCAATCACTTTAGGGTGAGTTCTATGGTGAGAGACTTAGACAAGTCTCTCACCATGCATCACCAATTATTACCATTAGATTTATTATAATAAAATTTAATGGCTCGGATTATCCAACTTTTAAAATTGCAAATCTACCCCTACATTTTCACTCTTTCACTCCCCTGCCACCACAGTGCCTCTCCTACGTTCACACCTTCACTCCACTCACTTCAACCTCCCCCTCCTCCTCCGGCATCCACCATCTCGTCGCCAACCCCAACCCATACCACCATCGTCGAAACCTGGAAGTGAAGTGTGGTTTGTTTGACCATGACGGCCCAGACCTAAACCTGGAAATGAACCCCCTCTTCTTCAAAACCAGGAGTTGTCTCTAGAACACAAATACTGATGAACAACATTAATTTGAACCCCAAAAAATGATGCCGATATGCCCGAGGCACTGAGGTTGAGGATTCTCCTTCTCCATCGCCATCGAAGAAGATGAGAGCTGACGAACCAGAACCGGAGGAGTGGGGAGTGAGAGGGTGGCGGAGGAGAGAGAGGGGGGGCAATATGTCGGAGGCTGAGGCTGAGGCTGAGGCCAGATCCGATGGAGGTTGGATGGTAATCGCGAGTTCTGGTGTTTGTTTATACGGCAGAGGACGACGCGACGTCGTGCACGCAACTGTGAAGGGTCGCTATTTATACAATTAGAAAGATTATTAAAATATTTATTAAAAATATAGAATCAAATTAATTTTTAATTTTTTTTATGTAATTATTAAATCAAATTATTAGTGTTATTTGTATTGCATTACATTTAATTATGAGCTGGCCTAATATGGTTGTATTTTATCCCGCGGTGTAACATTTAAAATGTATATTAAGATAAGAATTTGATTTTGTCGCTTTAAATTTTTTTACACTCATCTCTATATTTAAAAAGGATTTATTTAGCATGCATTGTCAATAGAAAGATTTTTTTACACTATTAACCAATTGAAAATAGACGTATTATTAAAAATGTCTTACTCTTATTTTAATTGTCTTAAAAGTCACTCATACCATGATTTTCTAGTTGGTTGACAGTGTAAAAATTTTACACTGACAGTGCATGCCAATTAAACTCATTTAATAATATATTGTCATATTATTTAATAAATTATTTTCTTGCATATATTTAAATATAAAATTAAGTTAACTAAATAAGGGGTCAACATCTAATTGGATTTAGAGGTGTGAGGCATATCTCTTGAATATTATCGGACACAGACATCGAGATTTTTCCTAATAATATTGTGTCATACACATGACTTCAACAATCTAATTGAAGACCACATTCTTAAAGGATCCAAACCTCTCCCACTTGATCAATCAAGATTCATTAGTTCTTATAGGTGTACATGTACATGTGAAATTATATAAAGTGAAAACGTAGAAGTATATTTACCATTTATGATTGATCGCTACAAAAAAAAAGGCCAAATAGCGACCGAATAAGTCCGTCGCTATTTGCAACCGAAATGGTGACCGATATAACAAATCCCAGGTCTGGTTACACTCATACATTTAGCGACCGAATTAGTGACCATTTTAGTGGTTTCAAACAACTCGGTCACAATACCAATAAGTTTGAAAGTCAAACTTCGTTGACCCCTTAGCCACTGAAATTAGCGACCATTTCATTTAACGGTAATATTTGACCTATTTAGCGATCGAATTCAAATCGGTCGCTAAAGCATTTTAAAATGAATTTAAATTTGAGCCATTCAGCGACCGATGTAGCGACCAAATTCTCATTTGAGTGAACGGCGACCGATATAGCGACCGAATAAATCGGTCGCTAAAATTAAAAAACCCTAAATCACGAAATCTCCCCTTTCCTTCCTCACTTCTTCATTTTTCCTCTGTCAACTCTTCTCCCTGCCTCTACCATCGCGCCAGTCCGTCGTCTAACCTGTCCATCGCCACAACCGCATCCCTCCAGCCACCACCACACGAGTCCGGCCACCACCGTATCGCAATAAGTCTTCTTCCCTCTCATCTATTCCTTTTTTTCTCTTCATTTTCCTCCCTCTCATCTCTGGCCTTTCCCTCCGCAGAAATAGTGACACCACTGTAGAGCTCCGGTCACCACAGGGACAACCGCAAGGAACACTGGAAAGCTATCCCTTCCTTCCTTCTCTGTATCCCCCTGCCCCCTTCCTTCTCTGTTTTATTGTTATTTCAGTCTCTGAAATTCTTTTTGTAACAATGATTATTACTATTTTGGTTGCTCTGTGAGTGTGTCCAAAAATTCTAGTTTGGGGGTATGTCTAAGAGGGTCAGAAAATTTTTTGAGGGTTCATCGTTTTCTCTCTGAAATTCAGAAACAAGAAAGGAAGGAACTTTGTAATTTTTTTTTTGTGTTACTGTTAGTGGTCATTATATTCAAAGGAGGGAGTACTCTAAATTTGGCTTGTAGCATCAACAGAAAGTGGAAATTGTTGTCACTCTTTTGGAGTCTCTCCTTGGTAATTATAGATATTTGTCTATTTCCTGATAAACTATTTGAACACTCAGTATTATGCTTCATGAATTTATGTAAACCTTCCCTTTTGAAATCTGATTTTGTTAAACTACGAGTGATTGGCACCTAGAGTTTGTTTTTGTTAATAATATAATTTCACTCTTAGCTTCACATTGAAATGACTTACTGCTCAAAGAGTTCCTCTTCTCTTCTTTGAGTTTGACATATATGTAAATGTATGTAAACAATGGGGTATGGCGATAATGGCAAAAAAAGAACAACTTTGAATTTTGGTTTCATTTTCTTTTAAACAGTTAACTACCTAAACAAACATCCTAGTGAAAATGGGAATTCTTTGTGGTGTTTTTGGTACTGCATAATCTCTATATCCATGAAAGTTCATGCCCACTCATAATGTTCTCTCATACTTTATGATTGTGTTTCCTTTGTTGTTTGATTTGCATGCATACGACTTGCATGAAATTGAGATAATATGACAAATGAGGTTATTGTTGAATGATTTTTAGTTGCTTGGATATTAATGCTTTCCCATGTTTGTTACCCAGATAATATATTACTGCTCCTCCTATCTCCTTTGTGAAGGTTTCCTTTACTTTTCATTCTTTTCTTGGAGTTGAGGAAGTCAATTATCTTCTCTTAGTCATTGGTTGTGTGGTATATGTAATGTGTTGTCTGAATTGTGTTGTTGTTTGTTAGTGGAGAGCAGAGCTCAATAGGGCGTAATCCTGTCCGAAAAGGCAGGATGTTGGTCGTTTGCTGATAATTTATCGTTTATGCATGTGTTTACAATTATGTGTTGTTTTTTAGTGGAGAGTAGAGCTCGGTAGGATGTGATCTTGTCCGAAAGGCGGGATGCTGGTTGTGTGCTGATAATTTAGAAGTTATGCATGTGTTTGACAATTATATGTTACTTGTTAGTGGAGAGTAGAGCTCAATATATTTGTTGAGGTATGCTGCAATATTTATAGGTTAATGGTTTTATTTTCTATTAGAGTTAATTATTAAGTGACAAAAACCTTAGTTTCCTATTTGAGATTCAATATTAATGAGCATGCGTACCTTCTCAAGGTACGCATGCTCATTGTATTGAATCTTGAATTGTCCAAGTGGGACAGTTTGGGAAAAACCCTTTTACACACTCGTACAATAGTCATTTCCATGTTCAAATGCCTTATATACTTGACGAAATCTCGGTCTGATGCATTTCCTTTTGTTCTCTGGGTGCATACTTGATCGTGGTGGATCCCACCGTGCTCAAGTCGTGTACTTGGAGACCGATGGGAAATGCTGCCGAAATCTCGTTAAGTATAAGGCATTTGAATAAGGGAATAACTATTATTAACCGAGTGTGGTAAAGGTTTCTTCTCGAATGGGATAGGTTCATACCTTGTCATAAGAAGGAGATTGATGGAGTTATCGGAATGCACCGTAATATATAAGTGTCATTGTAGGGTTGCTCAGGCTATTTAAATGGCAGCAATAGAGATTCCGGAGAACCGAAAATGGATGTATTGTAGGTTGGATTGGAATAAACGTCTTAGGGAAGAGTTTAGAGTTGGAGTGGGTGAGTTTATAGAGGTTGTTGTTAGCCAGGAGAGATTTATAAGGCGGGGCGATGATCATTTGAGATGTCCTTGCAAAAGATGCAAGTGTAAATCTTTCAAAAGCGTGGATGGAGTTATGGCCGATCTTTATGAGAAGGGTTTCATGCCTAATTACTATTGGTGGAGTAACCATGGTGAGACGTTGCCCGATTTTAACCCGTTGGTGTTTGAAGGTTCGTATTATGGAAGTGGTGAGCGGAGGGTGAATTTAGTGACGGAGGTTCTACTTAGGTAAATTATATATGCATTATTCATTGTGTAATGTTTATTCATGTCTAAACTTGTTGATTAATTAGTGATTATTTATATTGTGATTTACTAGCTTTATAAATTTTTACACAGATGGCAAATTCCACTAGAGGTAGGGGCAGCGGGGTGGTCATCGGGGAGACCGTGGCAGAGGTCGTGCTGCGAGAGATCCTCCCCCAGCCGACCCTCAGACTTCAGATCGAGACCACCCTGCCAGTACCTCTGTGGACGGGTCACAGGGTGATGGGGGTGCACCCACTATGCAGCCTCATGATGTTGGGCACAAGCTGCACCGTCATCATCCACACCTGTGCCAAGACCATGATCATTAGAGACGCAGGAGAGCCGTGGTTCATCGGATAGGAGGAATTCTCATCCCTAGGGGAGATAACGAGTAAGCTAATTTATTTTTTGTATATAAAAGAATCGCTAATTTCCATTTTACTTGTTTTTTATTTATTCATTACATTTACTAATGCTCTAATTATCCTGCAGCTTTCTGCCCTCAAATGGCCCTTCTGATTAAATCTCGAAGATCCTACCGCATAATTTTGATGGTTCATGGCCTACATGGAAGGTGATCCCAGAGGGCCATAGGGATCAGCTGTTTAAAGACTTTAAGGTAACAATTTATTATGTTATTTAAAATAAATTTACATTACATATTCATTTATATATATATATATATATATAAAAGAATTGCCTAACAAGTGTATGTTGCAGAAAGAGTATATGTGGAATGCTGCTTTGGAGAAGATCATTAGGGCCATATTTGAGCATAAAGGCTTATTGGTCATGAAGAATCTAATGAACAAGCTGAGGATGGGTAATAATAAGGGGAAGTGGTTGGAGCCTGAGATCAGGAGGGGGCTGGAACAGTACTGGGCAACTGAGAAGTTCCAGGAGATCCAGGCCATAGCTCGGCGTAATCGAGCTTCAGATGGTGGCGCAGGTGCTTACATCGGCGGCTCTAAATCAGCCGCCGCCCACTTCGACGAGCTAGTAATACTTAAAACTTGAATAACTTATCATACTATTTATTTAGTTTTCATTTATTAATATTCTTATGATTTTGATATTATTTTTTTCTATACAAAAAGCACATAATGATCGACCCCCCCCCCCACCCCACTACTATGTTGTTGGTGGAGAGGACAAAGAAGCTGAAGTCGGGGGAATGGGTCAACGACAAGGCCTGTAACATTGCTGCAAGTAAAAAAATAATTTAGTATATACTTTTCATTTATTATTATTTATTTGTTAATATATATTGATTATAATTGAAACTAAATCTCTTCATCTATACTTTGCAGGTTGGTTTCAACGAGAAGAAGGATGATGCCATATCACGTGCTTCACAGTCACAGGATGAGGCATTGACTGGTGAGGGGCCTCGCTCTCCTGTATCCGTCAATGATAATGCCATTTATTTGGAGGTCGTCGGGGGCAGGAATAAGAAGGGGCACGTGTATGGCCTCGGACACCTAGGCAGCAAGTTTATCACTTCATCGTCTGGCACTGTTGCTCATTCCTACGTGGATACCGTCCCTCTGGAGCAGTTCAACCAGATGCAGGACACCATCACGCAGCTGAATGCAGAGCTTCAGGAGAAGAAGGAGAGAGAATAGCAGATGGCGGATCAGATTGCACAGTTGACTCAGTCACACCAACAACTGATGTAGAGGTCCATCGAGCAAGGCCAGGAACTACAGATGGTGTTGGAGCAGATGAGGATCCAGCCTCCAGTTGCTGTAGATGGTGCTCCAACAGTTGTGCCGCCTGCTGTCGCTCCTCCAGTTTCGCCGTCTCCTCCTGCTGATGATGCTGCTCTAGAGGACGATGATATGGTAGACGTCAGCGGCACGGACGCTGAGGCTCCTTGGGTTCCTCCACCTCCACCTCCGCATTATGATTGATTTTTTTTTTCGTTCATTTTATGGATTTCAAGACTAGTACTGTGTGACAATTTTTTTTATTTATATACATTCATTATTTTTATATTTGTGAGTTGCATTAGTAATTAATGTTTTAAATAAAAAAAATCTAGTATTAATGTTTTAAATATATTTTTAAATAAAAACAAAAAAAAATGATATTAATGTTTTAAATAAATTTTTAAAATAAAAAAATGCATAATTAGTCTTAGCGACCGAAATAGCAACCAACAATTCGAACGGTATACTTAAGTCACTTGAAAAAAAAATATTATTTCATGGTTAGCGATCGAAACCGCGGTTTGGTTGAGGTAACCAACATTAGCGACCAAATATCAGTCACCAAATTAGGTTACCGTGATCATGCAACCAATTTAGCTGCGACTGAATTATATAATTTAGCGACCGAATATTCGATCTCTATTTGGCAACCGAAATTCAAACTCGGTCGCTAAAACCTTAGCGACCAGGGTTTCTACTACCCTCATAATTCGGTCGCTAATAAGGATAGCGACCGAATTCTTCGATCGCTAAACATGTTTTTTTGTAGTGAATTAAAGTATATCGAGATGTCAATACACTTTAGCTAATCAAAGAGGGACACACATACTTTATATTTTTCCTCACTTTAGATTATTTAAGAGTTTAATTTTGATATAGTCCCTATAAATTTTTTTTTGTCGATTAATCGTAAATTATCATATCTTTGATTCTTTAGGAAATTAGATTAGAGTAAAAAAAATAATGATCACAACTTATGATTGATTGACAGTATAAAAAATATTCACTGACCATAGATATCAATTAAATTTGTATTTTAAATGAATAAAATTCTATATTTGTTTGATAAAAATCTTTCTTTTATAAGTATTTAAAATTTCTTAAAAAATAATTATTAAAATTGCAAATATGAAATAAAAATTAAAAAGCACGGAATGCATTGTTAAAACCTTAAATGTCATTTAATGTTCTATTATTTATTAAAATATTTATGAAGAAAATATAGTAATAAAGTTTTAGTATTAAATGTATTGCATTTTTGTATTTAAATGTATTGCATTTAATTGACTGCATAGTTTCATGCTTTTTTAGCTTGGTTGTATCCGAGTGCTTCACATGAACCACGATTATCTTCAAAACGGTCATTATCTATCATATAAATATGCATGAAGCCTTGAGTCTTCACTACACTCACTCCATAGTCAAGAGAAACGCTTCAAAAGTTACCTTTTTTCTCTCCTTTGTCTTCCACCCTCTTTCTCACTCTTTCCTTTTCTTCCTCCATTGAAGCTGCTTTACTTTGCAGGTAATCAGGCTCCACCCACTTCACTTCAGTTTTTTACTTCGTGAAATATACATACATATTTATTGGGTTTTTTTTATTGAAAACATATGATCAATGACTATGGCAGGTGGTTACACTCGATCTGCATGTGAACCTTTTTTTTTATATGATCTGCATGTGAACTTTGAAGTCGTCCTTTTATGTTGATTCAAATATTGATCACCTCACCTCTTCGAATCTAAAATTTGAAAACTTTTCATCGCATGTGTTATGATTCAAAAAAAGACTTCAGATTCTTTATGAAACTTGTTTTTGAAATCAATCATATACATAAGTGGGTATAATAATTTTTTTTTATCGATGTATGATATAGCTATGAACCGAAGCTCTGAATTTTTCAGATGTTAGAATGTCTCAGACATCTTTCTTCTGATACAACATTAGATGATGTTTTTGTTGGTTAGTTTTGTAGGGGAAAAGACAACGGTTGAACAATGTTTTGTTGATCTTCTTTCCAGATTATTTTTAATTAATTCGATCCATAGCCTGGAAGAAAAGCATTGAATTTTGACATCAAGTTAAGGTCACGGTCTTTTCCGAGCTTGGAGAAATATGTGTGAATGACTTCATGTTAGATATTCTACAATTGGAAAATACCTATGTAGATCTAAAGTTACATCACATCACTTCATATATCTGTAATGTGATAGATATATGAAATGAAGCACTTTAACCTGAGTCTTTGGAATTGATATATAATTATTTTATTTTTTTGATAATCAAAATGGAATTATATAGAGTACTTGGGGTACTCTAAACCATTTATATAGAATTCAAAACTGCGTAAACTATAAAGTAAATAAAAGACTACCCTATAAAGAGGATAGTATTAGCTTTACAAATGTTTTGGCCAACTATAAAGAACCAACCGAAAAAATAACAATGTTATTATTATGACCAATTTATATAATTAATATATAATGCCATGAATTATATCCCTCGTATGCCGTGAGTTATTATTATGTTATAGTGCAAACTTAATGAAACATTGTTCTTGAGTGGATTTTTGGTGTTCATCTTTGCAGCCTAATCACCTACTACAGCGGCACATCATACAAGATCGGCTAAAATTTTAGATATCAGAAACAAATTCAATGAAGATAAATGTGAACGCCTAATTTTGTCCGGATATTTTTTTAATTAATGTTTTGAAAAATAACAAACCAAAAAATAATAAATAAAAATAAAAATAAAAATAAAAACTTTGCAAAAGAAAAAATGTGTTTTTGTTCTTGGCCCATTATAGGCCATTTTCATACCTGGTTACAAGTGGCTTGTTGAGCCCATGATCCAAGTCAAAAAAAAAACAAGAAGAAGGAAAGACTTCGGATTTTTATGTTAAAAAAATATAAAAATAATTTTTATCTTCCTCCATTTGAAGTATAGACCAGCTTTTGTTTTTTCATCTTTCTTTTGTTCTCTTATGCTTTTTTCCAAAACAAAGAGGTACCAACCCTACATCTACAATAACCAAGCAAGGTGGTGGAGCAAAGGTTGATATGCTCCCCACAAAATGTACCACCCTCTGCATTTTTTTGTCTACATATCAATAACAAATTTTGGCACTATCATTCCCTATTGTTAATATATAAACAGAAGCATCATCTAGCAGAGGAGGGGGGACATAGCAAAAAAATTCACTCTTACGAGTGGATTTCTCCCAAATTCCTTTCTCCATTTTTTATCACCAGCTTCACCATTTTTACAACATAACCACCTTCACACAAAACCACCATACCATTAACAAATTCTCCCAATAATAACCCACCATCTTCCTCTCCATTCTCACCATGTCATCATCTTCAAACCATCAACACCCACAACTTCCATAACTCATAAAACATTTATAAGACCACCAACAAATACACAGACAAGGGAGAAAGAAGAGAATTAAAAAAAACCTTTGTCCCTGTTCTTGTTCCTCTGTTGTCTCCTCCATCTCCTCCGTCTCCAACGTTGCTGTGCTTCTCTGCCATCTCCACCAGGATTCACCGCTGCTCCTCCGCCAAGCCGCAATCGTTCTTCCGCCTCGTCGAACTTGGAACCCAGCACCACCTCGAACCGTACTCCTCCGCCGTACTCCACAGCATTGCCGTCTCGCCAAGACCGCACCACCACACCGCAACCGTCTCCTCCGCGAGATCTATCACGGACTGCCATCCCTCCTTCTCCATTCGCTGCAGCGCCGCCGTCACGAACCACATATCCTAGATCCAAGTGCCACCGAACCCGCAGGCACCGCTGCGTGTCACCCAGCTGTGCCATTGCCGTTGCTGCCTCATTCCTCACCGTCACGACCTGAACCAGATCCCCATGTAGACGTTGTTCACGTTTTCTGCTCCGCTGCCATCCTCGCTTCTCACGTCCGCCACCACGCCAGGACCACCACCTCCGTTGTTCGCATCGTCGTCGCGCTCACCTCCGCCGTCCTCGCCCCTGTACGAGTGTAAAGACCTGTCACCATAGCAGCGTTCCTTTACCTTCTTCATTTGGTAATGTGGGGAGAGAAACAAAGTTTCAGACTTTTTCTTCTTAGTTTTATGTTAGTGATTTGTTTTGGGTTTGGTTATTTGGGTCTTATAAATAATGGGTGTGCTTGGTTTATTTTTGGGGTCTGTTTTAATTATTGAGTTTTTTTATTTTTCTTTTCTTTTGTTATCTTTTTATTGGGCAAAAAAAATCTATCTTTAAAAAACAAAAGTAGAATAATTTTGGGTCATCCCTGTTAGGCCCGAGTTTAGTTTTCTTTATTATTATTATTATTATTATTATTATTATTATTATTATTATTACATTTTTTTTCTTTTTTAGTTTAAAAAGTTTGTTATTGGGCCAAGGATGTAGTGAGGCCCATCAGAGAGAAACATAAGCTATAGGCAAACTACTAGGCCTCATTTTTGTTTTTGTTTTTTTCTTCTAAAGATTGGGCCAATGCATAAGGTTCAACGAAGAACAAATGTGTTCCAATTTTTTTTTTTTTTACCGACATGGACCACTTCAAATTTGGGTCAGATTCTTCCTCTTTTTTAGGAAAAATATTTTAGTAAAAAATTAAGAGAAGAATTTCGTTTTAAACAAAAAAGTGATAAAAATAAGTAAAATTATTTGAATTCACTCAACAATCTATGGCGTTGATGTAAGATTTTTCATCGTCAAGTGTCGTATGGATTGTAAGGGTTTATCGTATAGTCGTTGCTATCTTGAACATTGTGCAAGAGTGAATTTTATCTTTTCAAAAATCATATCCTTTTTCCATAAAAATAAAACCAACCAACAAATCAAATCTCTTTCTAAAGAACTACGTGGCTTTGAGTTTCCCATCGCACCCGGGAATACGTTGGAGCAGAATCAATCATTCTGTAAAGCCAAAATTTAATTTTCTCTTTTATTGTGTTTAACTTTTAATTTAATTTAAAAATTTGGGTAAAATAAATATTTTCAAAGGCTATTAAAATTATTTTGCGCAATTAACTTGAGGTATCGGTTTTAAATGGGTGATGTAGGGTGCTAACACCTTCCCTACTCGTAACCGACTCTCGGACTCAAATCTCTAACTTTTTTTTAGACCAGTTTTTCCTTAAAATAAATGTTTTTTCCAATGTTTTTTCCCAAATAAAATATTAGTGGTGACTCCTTTGTTTTTACCTTTATTTTTCGTGACGCCCGGACGAGACGGTCGCGATAGCTGGCGACTCCACTGGGGACGTTAGAGAGTCAGGACTAACATAGTTGGTTGTGCATTTTTTAATAGTGATCAGTGCATTTTAATATACTTTTTATAGCATTGCACTTGGTGTTTTTGGATGTGCTTTGTACCCAATATTGGATTCTTAGCATGTTTTCATATCTTTGGGTCTTAATTGGGCTTTAATGAATTTCTTAGTCAATTTTCGGATTTTAATGCATCCCGACCCGTCTCCCTTCTGCAGGCCATAACTTGGGTTATACATGTCTGATTTGAGTGATCTTGGTGGCGTTGGAAATCTAAGAAGCAGATTAGTGCGGGAATTGGAATTATTGTTGTCATATCTCCATGTAATCAATCATTAATGGGCCAATTAATTCCCATTGGGCTCTCTAGGTCAGACATATTAGTTTACCCTAGGATTATAAGTAGGTGGTTTTGAGACCTTGTTTATCATCTTTGGAGAGGCGGCTGCTCATAGGGTTTTGTCTCTCTTCTCCTCACTCTTCAATTCTTATTTTCGTTTAAGCCTCCTATGGAAGGCTAAATTCTTAGATTGATTCACTGGTTAGGGATTTTTAGAAAGACCTTGAGGTTTGGTTTTCAATATTAATTTCGTTTTGGTAATTCTATATCTTTTCCTTTTAATCCTTCATCTATTGATCAATGTTTGCAATTCCGTTTTTGTGTTTTGATGCTTAATCACTCAAACTCGTTTTTGTATTCCAATCTAATTATGATCTGATTTGAGATTATTCGAAGCATGTTGAACGCTTGTTTTGATTTGTTACGAATAAGGACTGATAGGATCTATGATGCTTAGTGTAGGTTTGATTGAATTCGGTTATAAGATTGATTATGGTTTTGTGACGCTTGTTACACAATTTTAATGAATCAAATTCTGTGATGCTTAATCCAGTAGGAATTCGTATAGAATTAATTGATGCTTGATCGGTTAATTTTATGATCAAACAAGGATAGAATCACGAAAAGAGATTAGATCCTCTGAAACCCGTGATAGGTCCAAGTGAAATTACCTTTAACCAATGGATTAGTCGATTTGATACATTGATTCTCATCTCTCTTTTACAATCTATTTTCTTCTCTCATTGAATTCAAAAATTCCCTTTTTTTCTCATTACTTTGCATGATTCTTGTATTTGGTTAATTGAATCAGAGATCTTTGCGAGACGACCAAGGTTATCACCTTGTACTATAGTTTTAAATTTTGATTCATTTGACCCGTGTGCGACAGCGGATCAAATAGCTTTGAAAATATTAGTTTTACCCTTCTTTGTTTTATTTATTTCATAAATAGTTTTATCTGTTCTTATAAATGTCTTTGTATATTCTTGCAACCCTAGGGTAGAAAACTCTTTTAAATGTTGGTTGTTCTTTTGCAGGTTTGGGGATAGTTTTTAGGTTTTGTGCAAGTTTTCTTGCTCCCAGCACACACATCACCATCACATATTCACACACTTTTGGGCTCTATACCCGAGCCTTGGAATGCCATAAGATTAGAAGGGGTTTCAGTGATGTTATTGTGATGCTTTTGCATCCCTGACAGTCACTGATTCTCCCGCTCGGATTGCTACCGGTACATGGACTACTATATTGCGACTTCTTTGTCCCTGTGGTGAGGTTCATGGATTCGGATCCTTATCTTTTAGATGAGGATAATCCGGGGACCATATGTTTAGGGGTCTAGATCTGTCTCGAAAGTCGTGCACATAAAATGCCATTGGTAGCCTACCAAAATAGGGTCTTGACTTCAGAAGTCCCAACTTTAGGATATGACCTATGTAGGATAAAAGGGAGGGCATTCCATCTTTTTCTGCAACATGAATAATCACATTTATATCTCATGCATCATAATGGTTTTCTGCACGCATCCCACATGCACCTTAACATGCCACTCATTCGTGCATCCTGTTACACTCATTATTATATTGTATGCTCGTGCATGTAGTATTTTAGGCCATGCATCGTCAATATGTCATTCATTCATGCATCTCGGTACACTCTCATGCATAAGTAATTTTACTTTCCAAATGTTATTAATAAAATAAAATTTCCCTTGCACAGATAATTTGGTGAGAGATAACACCTTTGATAACAAGAGATGGAAAAAGTCAGACACACTAGCAATGCTCCCGCCACCAAGAGCTCCAGGGTGATTTTGAACTCATTAGAGAATCTGGAAGAGTTGAGCCAATCTTTGCCTCCAAAACATCGAAAAAGCTTCGTCAAGAAGTATGGAGGGATCTTGGACCTAATTTTCATACCGGTTCAAGCTACTGCTTTGAGTGCTCTAAGTCGGTATTGGAGCCCACATCTCAGATGCTTCAAGTTGCCAAACATGGACATTACACCCACCATTGAAGAATGTGCTTGCCTGTTAAGGTTGCCAATGCAGAAAAATCCCACCGTGTACTTTTGCATGGGGCAATACTTGACCACTACAAGCATAGCAAGGTTACTAGGGCTTCCTGAAATTGAAGTGAATTTGACCGGGCACTCAAACTCGCGAGGGTTGACCCAAAAATTTCTTGAAAATCATTTGAGGAAACTAATGGATCGAAAAGATTTTGAAACCTTTGAGAGGGTATTAGCACTAGCAATATATGGGTTGGTTCTATTTCCATCGGCTCTAGACATGATAGATCAAGCAGCAATGGACGTGTTCTTCACAGTTGAAAGAAAGAAAAACCTCGTGCCGGCAGTATTGGCTGAAATGCTTTTGACTCTAGAATTTTACCAGCGGCATCCAAAGGGGAAGCTCGGATGTTATGCACAGTTGGTCTATGTATGGGTCATGACTCACATGTACGCAAAAGGCTATATCAACCACTATTCAGATCCACTAAGAGGCTTCCATAACATCCCTACAAGACAACTTAATGAAAAGGAATGGAAGAGCGAGTTTGACAAAGTGGAAAGAGACTCTTTTAAGTGGGTATGCCCATGGTACGAAAGTCAACAGGGGAAATATATCATTTATAGTTGTGGTGACTATCCAAATGTTCCTTTGATGGGTCCGAGAGGGTGCATATCCTACACACCCGCCATAGTCTTACAACAACTTTGTTGGATGCAAACCGTGCCACGAGAAGAACAACTCGGTGGATGCTGTTTCAGATACGAGGATGGTGAGAATACCAAGTTGTTGGCAAAAGAAGTTAGAAATGCATGGAAAAATGTGAGGATGGCGGGGAGATCATAATTGGGCTGACCAATCCTAATCATTGTCTCAGAGTATGAAGCATGGAGAAAATCAAGGAAAGGTCCCGTCAATATTCCTGCAGAAAGCACGAAAGCTGAAGATTACTCCCCTTCGGTAACTCAAATGGCAGAACAACTGAAAGTCCTGAAAGCACAAATGAAGGAAATGGAACAACAAAAGCAAGATCCCGAGTTGAAAATAGCCATTGGTCAGAAGTGTTGTGAGAAGTTAACAAAGGAAAATGAACATTTAAAAGATTTATGTGCAGATATCTCCGTAACCTCATGAGTCCAGAAGAATACAAACAAGGTCCCGCCAAGCGTCATGACTAGGATCCAGAATCTTGAAAGCAAATTATTGTCCTTGACAACAGAGAGGCATCAACTAAGAAAAGAAAAGCGTCAGTTAGAAGAAGAAGTCATTCAACAAGGAGATGTGAGAAAGTCATTGGAAGTGGAAGTCAATCGACAAAGGGGAGTCAATGCCAACCTACAAAAGCAAATTTGTGCACAAGACAGGATGACTGATGAATTGGTGCAAAAGGTCCAAGAGATGAAAATTGTATTAGTCGAAACCAAGAAGCAGTGCGATTTAGGGTGGACCTCAGCAAAACATTATCATGATCAAATGGTTCAAGTAATGAATGTCGTGAAGTGGTGGAGAGAAGAGGCCCGAGAGCGAGGGATAGATATTGACATATGAAAAAAAAGATATATGAGCATGAATTTGGAGCTAAGCCATTGTATTTCAAATTTTTTCCAACGCTTTGAAAAGGCAGAAAAAAAAATTCGTGCGAACCCTGTGCTTCGTCTCCCGGCTGAGTTGGATGATTTCATGCAAATGTGTGGAAGGTTTGCTTAAGGGCTAAAAAGAAAGAGACCTAAGCTATTGACTTTAGGATGAAAATGTTGTAACAATGTTGAGAATTATGATGTAATCCCAATCTATGTATTGTTTTGAGGAGATTTTAATGAAATATGTCCTTGCCTCCATAATTCTATGTATTGCTTTGAGGAGTTTTTAATGAAATCAGTTCTTGCTTCTATGATTCCTTCGCACTCCAACTCTTGCACTTGACTTGCGACGACACCTATCGCGGAGCATGGTCATCCTTTAGTATGTGGTCCACTACATCTTTGCCTTATATAATTCTTCCTTCTGTGCAAAGGGTAGGACGAGATGTCTCAATTCAGAATTGCTAGTGTGTTTGAGACAACATCTATTGTGGAGAGTTGTTTCTCTCCTAGATTTGTTGTCAACTCCATTCCATCTTATGAGCACAATGCTCTGTGTGGGATGGAGGGGCCATCTCTTGTCTGTTATAAGGTTTTAACTCAAAAAATAATAATAAACTCCAAAGGTGATTTTCATAAAAGCTTTTTTGCATTTTTTCCAACATTTTGTTCTCACTTTTGTTTTGATTAAAACAGTGTGTGGCTTTTCTGAACAATTGCTCCAAGACACCCTTATCGCACTAGGTCACAGACAAGAGCCATGACAGATGAACTAGAAGAAGTCCAAGAGATCAGGGATGAAGTCAGTCAAATCAAGGATCAGATGACTAAGATGATGGAGATCCTACAAGCAATGCAGAAGGAAAAGAACACAGGAGAACCCTCCAGCCTCAAACGAAGGACATCCGGCCACACCTCTCATTCTGCCTGGTTTTACTCAGATTCCTATTCAAGGCTTCAACCAACCAGGGGCCATGATGCCTCTCACTATTTATCCAAGCAACCAAACTCATCTTTCATTTGACCCGAACAATCCCGCATATGGTTTGCCTCGTGGATTTGTGCCACCAACAGCCCCCAGCCCACAAGATGGCATTAAAAACTCCGAACATATCACTCAGACACAAACCCCCACCGATGCTGTCGAAATGCCACAAACACAAACTGTCATCCTTACAGATGGTAACACCCCGACGGTGACACTTTCTGCCAATCCAAAAACCCCACAATGCATCCTACATTATGGGCCCCATGGGACTCAAATGATGCCAAACTTTGGTCCTCTTACATGCCATACTCCTTCCCTCAGAATATGTACGGTGAAACTCTAGTGAATCAGTCAGGAGGGAATTCCCAATCTAAACAAAAGTTGGAAGTGCTAGATGAAAGACTACGGGCCATTGAAGGAGTAAATAGTTATGGTCTGTGGGATGCTTCGAAACTTTGTTTGGTGCCAAATGTTGTAATTCCACCAAAATTTAAGGTACCCGATTTCGATAAATATCGGGGAACCACTTGTCCCAAAAACCATTTGACCATGTATGTAAGGAAGATGGCATCATACGCTCAAAATGATAAGATCTTGATTCACTTCTTCCAAGATAGTTTAACTGGGGCAGCTTCAGATTGGTACACGCATCTCGAACGGACCCACGTCCGATCCTTCAAAGATCTAGCAGATGCATTCCTGAAGCAATACATGTACAATATTGACATGGCTCCCGATAGGATGCAACTCCAAAATATGGCAAAGAGAGACACAGAGACTTTCAAGGAGTATGCACAATGATGGAGGGAATTGGCTGCTCAGGTAGAGCCTCCATTAGTTGAGAAAGAAATTGTGGCAATGTTCATTGATACACTCCAATCGCCCTTCTTTGATATAATGATTAGGAGTGTGTCATCAAACTTTTCTGATATGGTCATCATTGGTGAGAGAATTGAAAGTGGACTGAGGAATGGCAAGATCACCGAGTCTTTAGTAGCGAACGGCCCAAAGAAAGCCCCGTTTGTGAAAAGGAAGGAAGGGGAAGCACATGCAGTAACTTTGAACAAAAGAAACCAAACCAATATAGACCAAACCAAACACCCGCTTTCGAAGACCAATACGCCCCATATCACCAAGCCGACCAGCCATACATCGCTGCCACCTCACAATTTCCAAATCCTCAACAGGTGGCTCCTTACCGGCCATCATACCCCTCTCAACCTCAAACACACGTTACTATGCCACCTCAAACTGTTCAACCCCTAAGTCCAAACCCAAACACCAGCCAAACAAGACCACCATATAACTCGGAAAGAAAGCCAGTACATTTCGACTCGATACCCATGACCTACACTGAGCTACTGCATCAGCTTATAAGCAAATATGTGTTGACTCATATCCCAATGAAACCATTGGGGCCTCCTTATTCGAAGTGGTTTGACCCAAATTCTAAATATGAGTATCATGTGGGGGCAATAGGTCATTCCACTGAGAACTGCATGGCTTTCAAATTTAAGGTACAAGATCTTATTGATGCTAGGTGGTTGAGCTTTCAGAAAGATGCTCCGAATGGGGCACAAGGTCCTATGCCAAATCATGGGGGTTCGGGAGTCAATGCCATTGATAGCTTTATGGAACCTACTCTTAAGAGTCAAGTGGCTGATGTCAGAACTCCCATGAGAGTTATTTTAAGGGAGATGCAAAAAAATGGATTGGTGCAAACCTTAATTGTTGAAGAGAAGACTCTTGATGAAGAGATAAGGTGTGACTTCGACGGGAATATGGGGCATTCAATTGAAGACTGTGCAGAATTTTGACAGGTTTTGCAACATTCCTGAACTCTCGCGAGGCGAGCCACTGCTCGCGACGCGAGGCCATAAATTTCTTCTCCAATATGCCCGTAAGGAGCATCAGGGGCTGGGCGTGATGGCTTCTGGTTTCCAGACTCGCGAGGCGAGACAAGGTTCGCGAGGCGAACAAGAAAGGCTTGCATTTTCTGCAACAGTCAGCTTTCAGGGTCGCGAGGCGAATCCAGTTTCGCGAGGCGAATCTTCAGAATTCTGCTTGGCTCACTTTCTTCTCTTTTCAAGCTCCAAAATCATCCAAGCTTCATAATAGCCAACTATGCACAGTTTTCCTTCAATTTCTGCAAAACAACACACAGAAACCGCTTCACCCGTTCCAAGGGAAAATCTAATAAAAACCAAATAAAGAATGCCTAATCTAGATGAAAAATGCATGCAAAAGTGTACAACAAACATCATGTAAAATCACACTATCACGTGCCAATCGAACCAAAAGCCTCAAATAGGCATCGCTTCATCCTTGTTGCCATTGATTATTTCACAAAGTGGGTTGAGGCTGCATCATATGCCAACGTGACCAGGAATGTCGTGATCAAATTTGTAAAAAGAGAATTAATTTGTTGTTATGGGTTGCCGAGTGAGATTATCACTAGTAATGTGACCAATTTGAACAACAAGATGATGAAGGAGATGTGCGAAAGCTTCAAGATAAAGCATCACAATTCCTCCCCGTACCGCCCAAAGATGAATGGAGCAGTTGAGGCCGCTAATAAAAATATCAAGAAGATTGTGCAAAAGATGGTGGTGACATATAAGGATTGGCACGAGATTTTACCTTTTGCTTTGCACGGCTACCGTACCTTTATTCGTACCTCGACAGGGGCAACTCCGTATTCTTTAGTTTATGGGATGGAAGCAGTACTCCCGATTGAAGTAGAGATCCCCTCATTAAGGGTATTGAGAGAGGCAGAATTGGAAGAAGTCGAGTGGGTCCAAGATCGACTCGACCAATTGAACCTTATTGAAGAGAATAGATTAGTAGCACTGTGTCACGGTCAATTGTACCAGAAAAGGTTGATGAGAGCTTACGAGAATAAAGTACGCCCCCGACAGTTTCGGGAGGGTGATCTAGTGCTCAAAAAGATCCTACCAATCCAAAAAGTACTATGCTCGAACGCACTCCCAAAAAAAATCAGAAAGAAAGAATGAAAAGAAAAAGAACTGGAAAAGTTCGCTAGACTGAAAATCTGAAAAGACTGTCTAGGCAAAAGTTAGAGCAGCCCGATAGACTGAAAACCTGAAAAAGGCAGTCTAGACAAAAGTTAGGGTTAAAAGGAAAAAACATAACAATGGAAGTGTCATCAAGTCGATGAATTGGGGCAGTCAGTGGGCTAGATGCATGAAGACTGGGGCAGATAGCATTCTCAGATGTTGATTAGTGAGCAGTCGATATGGTATGAGAGATACTAACACTAGTCATGGAAAGAGATGTCACTTGAGGAGATGTGATTCCACTCCCCAACCTTTTTTTGCAATTCCATACTCCATTGTAATATCTGCTTTGTATACCTTTTCAGTCCAAATATAATGACATTAACTCCCAATTCTTTTTACCCTCATCCCTTTGCCTTAACTTTTGTCAATTGTGTGTGTGCATTCATCATGATAAGTATATACTGAAATGTGAAACATGTATTGATGTAAATCTCAAAAGTTCGTAAAGAACAAGATGATCTCCCGACAAAGGGTACCGTGGTCTATTGACAAGAAGCATGGGACAATCATAGCAAAGGAAGCGTACCCTTTCAAAAGTTCTTAGCCTTTATTCTCCACGAAGACGTGACTTGTTTTAGTTCATCTCAGAGCTTGTCTGTGATCAACACTTTAAGGGGTTGAGGATGATAATGTTAATAAAAACCACCTAAGCGATGAAAAAAATTAAAAATAGTAATGTGTTACGAGCTTTCCTTGTGTTGCATTGAAATCATTTGAGGTTTTCATCAAGCATATAGGACATTTCTGACATCATGCATTACAATTGTTTATCTCTTGTGAGCATAAAACCCAGTAAATTGCACAGACATCGTAGGTTTTTTCTTTTTCTTTAAAGCTTCGGCGGATACCCGACTCTGTATGCTTTTTACCTTTTATGTCAGGCTTCAGTGGATAACCGACTCCGCAAGCTTTTAATCCTTTTGCTTTCAAGCTTCAGTGGACAACCGACTCCGTAAGCTTTTGAGATTTCTTTTCAAGCTTCAGTGGACAACCGACTCCGTAATATTTTAACATTTCTTTTCAAGCTTCAGCGGATAACCGACTCCGCGTGCTTTTTATTTTCTGTTAAGCTTCAGTGGATAACTGACTCCGCAAGCTTTTAATGCTTTTGCTTTCAAGCTTCAGCGGACAACCAAATCCGTAAGCTTTTAACATTTATTTTCAAGCTTCAGCGGATAATCGACTCCGCGTGCTTTTTATTTCCTTTCAAGCTTCGGCGGATAACCGACTCCACAAGCTTTTAACCTTTCTTTTCAAGCTTTAGAGGATAACCGACTCCGCAAGATTTTAACCTTTCTTTTCAAGCTTCAGCGGATAACCGACTCCGCAAGGTTGCTATCTTCTCTGTCAAGATTTGGAGGGTACCATACCCCATAAGCTATTCTTGTTTTCGAGCTTCAGCGGATAACCGACTCTGCAAGATTTTTACCTTCCCTTTCAAGCTTCAGCGGATAACCGACTCTGCATGCTTTTTACCATCCCTTTCAAGCTTCAGCGGATACCCGAATCCTCAAGCTTTTCGCATTTCCTTTTAAGCTTCGGCGGATAACCAGCTCTGTAAGCTTTTAACCTTTCTATCAAGCATTGACGGATACCATACCCCGTAAGCTCTTCTTGTTTTCAGGCTTCAGCAGATACCCGACTCCGCAAGATTTTTTATCTTTCTGTTCGAGCTTCTATGGGCAATCCATCCCGTGAGTTCTTTTTTTTAATTGTCCATCCTTTTACTTGTCAGCGAACCCCGACCAAAATTGGAGTTCATGTCTTTACTTGTCTCTAATAACGATAATAGGTTAACTACGGTTACACCTACTATCTAATAAGAAACAAGTAAAGAGGGGCAGCTATGAACGCCTAATTTTGTCCGGATGTTTTTTTAATTAATGTTTTGACAAATAATAAACCAAAAAATAATAAATAAAAATAAAAATAAAAAAAACTTTTCAAAAGGAAAAATGTGTTTTTGTTCTTGGCCCATTATAGGCCCATTTCCATACCTGGTTACAAGTGGCTTGTTGAGCCTATGATCCAAGTAAAAAAAAAAACAAGAAGAAGAAGGAAAGACTTCTGATTTTTATGTTAAAAAAATTAAAAATAATTTTTATCTTCCTCCATTTGAAGTATAGACCAGAATTTGTTTTTTCTTCTTTCTTTTGTTCTCTTATGCTTTTTTCCAAAACAAGGAGGTACCAACCATGCATCTGCAACAACCAAGCAAAGTGGTGGAGCAAAGGCTAATATGCTCCCCACAAAATGTACCACCCTCTGCATTTTTTTTTCTACATATCAATAACTAATTTTGGCACTATCATTCCCTGTTGTTAATATATAAACAGAAGCATCATCTAGCAGAGGAGGGGGGACAGAGCAAAAAAATTCACTCTTATGAGCTGATTTCTCCCCAATTCCTTTCTCCATTTTTTATCACCAGCTTCACCATCTTTACAACATAACCACCTTCATTCAAAACCACCACACCAGTAACAAATTCTCCCAATAATAACCCACCATCTTCCTCTCCATTCTCACCATGTCATCCTCTTCAAACCATCAACACCCACAACTTCCATAACTCATAAAACATTTATAAGACCACCAACAAATACACAGACAAGGGAGAAAGAAGAGAATTAAAAAAAACCTTTGTCCCTGTTCTTGTTCCTCTGCTGTCTCCGCCATCTCCTCCGTCTCCAACGTTGCTGTGCTTCTCTGCCATCTCCGCCACGATTCATCGCCGCTCCTCCGCCAAGCCGCAACCGTTCTTCTGCCGCATCAAACTTGCAACCCAGTACCACCTCGAACCGTACTCCTCCGTCGCACTCCACAGCATCACCGTCTCGCCAAGACCGCACCACCACACCGTAGCCGTCTCCGCCGCGAGATCTGTCATGGACCGCCATCCCTCCTACTCCGTTCGCTGTAGCGCCGCCGTCACGAACCACAAATCCTAGATCCAAGTTCCACCAAACCCACAGGCATTGCTGCATGCCACCCAGCTCCGCCATTGCCGTTGCTGCCTCATTCCTTGCCGTCACGACCCGAACCAGATCCGCACGTAGACGTTATTCACGTTTTCTGCTCCGCTGCCATCCTCGCTGCTCAAATCTGCCACCATGCCAGGACCACCACCTCCGTTGTTTGCATCCCCGTCGCGCTCACCTCCACCGTCCTCGCCCCTATACGAGTGTACATACCTGTCACCATAGCAGCTTTCCTTTACCTCCTTCATTTGGTAATATGGGGAGAGAAACAAAGTTTCATACTTTTTCTTCTTAGTTTTATGTTAGTGATTTGTTTTGGGTTTGGTTATTTGGGCCTTATAAATAATGGGTGTGCTTGGTTTATTTTTGGGGTCTGTTTTAATTATTGAGTTTTTTTTTATTTTTCTTTTCTTTTTGTTATTTTTTTATTGGGCAAAAAAAATCTATCTTTAAAAAACAAAAGTAGAATAATTTTGGGTCATCCCTGTTAGGCCCTAGTTTTAGTTTTCTTTATTATTATTATTATTATTATTATTATTATTATTATTATTATTATTATTATTATTATTATTATTATTATTATTATTATTATTATTATTATTATTATTATTATTATTATTATTTATTTTTTACTTTTTTTGTTTAAAAAGTTTGTTATTGGGCCAAGGATGTAGTGAGGCCCATCAGAGAGAAACATAAGCTATAGGCTAACTACTAGGCCTCATTTTTGTTATTTTTTTTTGTTTTCTTCTAAAGCTTGGGCCAATGCATAAGGTTCAACGAAGAACAAATGTGTTCCAATTTTTATTTATTTATTTTTTACCGACATGGACCCCTTCAAATTTAGGTCAGATTTTTCCTTTTTTTTAGGAAAAATGTTTTAGTAAAAATTTAAGAGAAGAATTTCGTTTTAAACAAAAAAGTGATAAAAATAAGTAATATTATTTTAATTCACTCAACAATATATGGCGTTAATGTATGATTTTTCATCCTCAAGTGTCGCATGGATTGTAAGGGTTTATCGTATAGCCGTTGCTATCTTGAACCCTGTGCATGAGTGAATTTTATCTTTTCAAAAATCATATCCTTTTTCCATAAAAATAAAACCAACCAACAAATCAAATATTTTTCTAAATAACTACGTGGCTTTGAGTTTCCCATCGCACCCGGGAATACGTAGGAGCAGAATCAATCATTCTGTCAAGCCAAAATTTAATTTTCTCTTTTATTGTGTTTAACTTTTAATTTAATTTAAAAAGTGGGGTAAAATAAATATTTTCAAAGGCTTTTAAAATTATTTTGCGCAATTAACTTGAGGTATCGTTTTTAAACGGGTGATGTAGGGTGCTAACATCTTCCCTACTCGTAACCAACTCCCGGACTCAAATCTCTATCTTTTTTTTAGACCAGTTTGTCCTTAAAATAAATGTTTTTTCCAATGTTTTTTTCCCAAATAAAATATTGGTGGCGACTACTTTGTTTTTACCTTTATTTTTTGCGGCGCCAGGACGGGACGGCCGCGATAATAAAAAAATGGACTTTACATCAATGGAAGCATCCATTCGATGCTTATCGTAAGTCTTTACTCCTATTTTCATTAATTTATTACCATGCATGTCAAAGAAAAGAATCGAAAATAAATATCAAAGTAAAAACTTGTCAGTACCATGATGTTGAAAGTAAAAACTAACAAGACATCAAACTTTTCTTTGAAACTCAATTGATTTTATTTCTTGGCTTGCCGCTTCTCTCCTTCTCTTGGCTTGCTTGTGAATGCACTAGTACATAAATATTTATAAATACTCTAAGCACCTTATGATGTACTACATGTGTTACAATGAGCTTAGCGACATCCTGTGAAACTATAACTCCTAGAAACAATAAGTTCTTGAATGTATATACATAGGGGAAAATTCTTTGAACCTAAAAAATACATGAACACTAATTAATTAAATGCATGAATCAAGTTTAACTTTCTAACATTAATCAAACATTCACATATATTAGTTTTTACACCATATTAACTTTCTCAAATTCTTCTTTCTGAACAGCCTTTGAGGCAATTCGGTATGGCTCATGGCAACCAGTGAAGCACATAAAATTTGAATCAGCAAAATTCACCTTACACTTCATTGATAATCACCATATGGCTATGGAGAAAAGGGTAGATATTCAGATAAGGTCAAGGAAAGCTACTTATCAGGTTGTTCCTGCTTTTTACAACCTAGGATGGACATGTGTGCTATCAGCCTCTCAACATAGAGATGATTCAAATGGAGTTACTCCCAATCCTGTAAGTTGAACATAAGGTTATTGAACTGCATAAAGTTTTCAATTGTTTCTTTATGTCATATTTATGATACATGTTTTTTTATTTAATTGCAGGTGTGGGTTGATGCTAGAATAAAGTCCATACATAGAAATTTTCATGACTCTGAGTGCTCATGTCAGTATTATATCAACATATATGTTAATCAAGGTTCATTTAGTAAAGTGACAAGAATTCTTAGCAAGGAGGTTAAAGTGGTTGTACTAAACTAAATTTCCATCCTTCAAAAGCTTGAACGTGATCCTTGTGAAGATCAGCCCCATCGATCGGTTTCATCTGAGGACTGCACCACAGTACCACAAACCAAATTGCATTCAGGAAAATTCTCATCTGATCTTACATGGTTAATTGCGACATCTATTGTAAAGAAGGTTTCACTGTGTTCAAGATCTGTAGACAACAAGATTGTGTATCAAATTTTGGGAAATGATGATGATACTCGTCGCTCTGATTCTCATATAAATGTTGTGAAGCTAAAAGGAAAGGATAATGGCATTTTTGGCATATCAGTACCCCATGTTGCTGAAGTTGATATATCTAGCACAAAAGCAATTGTGCCACATCCACATGATTCACATGAAGAAGAAGTGACACATCCACATGATTCCCTTAAAATTGAAGTGGCACAATCTAATAATGTTGAGGAAGTGGCACCATCCAATAATGTAAGACGTTCCAAACGCAAGAGAGCACAACCTGAGTGTTACTGTTGTTGTGATGTTAATCCTGAGTTGGATGTTGGTGTTTTTCGCACTAGGCCAAATTTTCGCAGATGTAAAGATATTGATGATGAGCCAGTGCCATTAGTAGCAATTGTGCCTGATTTGCAAGAAAAATGTGAAGTGTTAGAGGATGTTGTAGCAACTAGTACTGAAAGGGTCGATAATAAGGTGAATTCTTGCAAAGAGATTATAGTATATACCAGGAGGAAAAAGACAAAGGAAGTGAAGGGTGTTGAGGGAAATGATAATGACAATGTTACTAGTAACATTGGAGATGAAAAAGTCGACATTCCTTCCCAAGATTCTCATCTCAATGATGTCTCCAAATCAAAGAACGGGAAGTTTGAGCTTCACAAGCATGCTGCAAGGTCAGTTAATGAAGAAAATGTTGGCGTGAGTCATTAGAATCACCAGAAAATAGGAACATTAATTGTAAATAGCTGTCAAATCCCTTAGATCAAGGGACAAACTTATATTTAGCCATGAGTATTGTGACAAACTTATATTTAGCCATGAGTATTGTGTATAGGCTAGGAAAATTTCTAAAATCTCTCCTCCTTGTATCTATTTATACTCAGTAAATGACTCAAAGGAATAATAAGGTGAATGAAATACCTTATGTTCTGACATGGTATCAAGAGCATAATCTTGGGACCCAAACAGTTCTGAATAGATGGTTGATTCCTCAGCAATGGGTGATTCCTCAGCAATTGGCGACTCCACGAAGCAGTCATCAAACGCTTCCGCCGTCAATTCCATTTTGGAAAATCTTACGGCCAAAATGACGGAGGTTTTGTCAAAAGCCCAACCAACATCACAACCGCCGATCTCTGATTCCTCGACGGTACCGATCAGCATCAAGTTGGATGGTTCCAACTATGCCCTATGGTCCCAGGTGGCTGAGATGTACATCTCAGGCAAAGACAAACTGGGATATATTGACAGATCCTTCCCTCCGCCGTCGGAAACTGATTCGACGTTCCGTAAATGGCGAACTGAGAACGCCATAGTGAAAGGATGGTTGATCAACTCAATGGATCCCTCGCTGGTGGGGAATTTCATCCGCTTCCCAACAGCCAAAGGGGTTTGGGACGCCATTGGTACGACATACTTTGACGGATCTAATACCTCGCAGGTTTATGACCTTCGACGTAAGGTAACCCGGATGCGGCAGAAAGGAGGATCGATTGAAAAATATTACAATGATCTACAAGGGCTGTGGCGTGAGATAGACTTCCGACGCCCCTAATCCCATGGAGTGCCCAAGAGATATACAGAAATACAATTCTCTACTACAGGAGGAAAGAGTTTATATCTTTCTCGATGGATTGGATGACCGACTCGATAACATTCGGAGTGGCATATGAGACACCCCGTTGTGCCACTTTGTATTATTACATTAAAACCTTAATCTTTATTTACTTAATCGCACGTTTATCGTTGAATATACGTAAAAATTAAAACTTTATTTAAACTATCATATAGCTTCTGTAATTTAAACACACTAAGGTTGTAATATATATATATACACACATGTTTATTTATTACATTACCAAAACACTGTTGAGGGTATCCTTTCAGTAGGATCCCTCACAGGCATAAACTTCACTACAAACATACTTAGTTGAAATATAAATACTCCTTAGACACACTGGCCATAATGTCTATACTCTAATCTCCATAAATCACAGCTCGACCTCCAGCATCTAGTTCGTAAGGAGTTCCATCTAACTCCTCAGCAATTGGTTCGTCCATCGGGTCTTCTCGTACGATCACATCAGAAATAAAATACAACACACAGAAAGATATAGGGGAACAGTTCTATCATCAAAAGCGGAATAGAATACGTAGCACATAATATAATAATAGTCACAGACACGCATCACTCAAAATCAACAATCATCCTCAATTCACTATATCATCCTCTACCCTCAGCCCATGCAACTAAGACTTTATACTAATGTGGCCATCTTTACTCCTGTCGCATTAGTCAGTAGTCCGAAACAGTTCAATGCCAATAACTTTCGAACGCGTCAACGACTAAGCGAGTGTTAGTCCAAAATGGTCCAGTACCAAGAATATGCGAACGCGTCAAGGAGTATCAATCCAGAACGGTCCAGTGCCAAGATTATGCGAACGTGTCAAGAACTAAAAGAATATTATGGTCGACTACCTCGGCATCCACATCCGTAGGGCACTCACCTGTAATATCCGATATCCCAAAATTGGATATCCTGACCTCGTGTGTTCCATTCACACGGCTGTGAATAACAATACATCTATAAATGAATCTCTCAAAATTACATCAATAACAACTTAGTGCCTCAACCTTCCATCAAAGTCTCAACACATTTTTCCTCATATATAAAACCACTTAATTAGGATAGGCACCTCTAAATCACCTTTATTCTCTCACCCAAACAATTATCTCCCGAGCAACACATATCCTTACTTAAAAATCAGCTAAGCACAATATTAAAAACCAGGCAGATCATGCATAACACAATATCAGAAACTAATTCAAATACCACAAAATATCACATAAGCAATGCAATAATAATAATAAATTCAATCAACCTCAGATAAGATAAAATAATCCTAACGTCGATAAACCTACAATCCCCGAATCACCATTGGTTTTACAGAAAAGGTTTCCAATGTGATTTTGGTCTTGTCGATTACTCAACTACTAGTAGGGTTTAGGTCGCCCTACACAATTATTATATAATATACTACTTATCGATTTCCGACGATGGAATGATTCTTTCCCCCACCTGAGTTCTCACCGGAAACACGTACACGACGATCCTCGTTATCCCGCCACGAGTTAACACAACCACCTTCAACCAAATCAACAATAAAATAAATCAAGAAACTAAAAAATCCAAAACCCTACTACATGGTCACGGCTTCTAGGGGTTTTGGGTGACTACAATTCCTAATCATGATTAAGTCATGGTTTAATGGTCCTTAATCAACCAAGATCATGGATTAGTGGCTAAACAACTAAATTTTAACTCAAAACTTCCTAACTCTCATATACTTAGATTCGGCCTTAACATGTTCATGGGGCTAGGGTTTTTAGTTTGATAAACCAACTTGGATTTATTAAGAATACATACTAATAGCTTGATTACCTAGATCATTTATGAAAACTTTGAACAAAACTCATCAAATCTCATCCACCTAGGGTTCGGCCAACATAGAGATTTTAGAGTAAGGATTTTCATTTTAATAAACTAATCATGGATTAGAGTGTGTAGGCATACATGTCATATGAAATACATGATCATACATGACAACACATGAACAATACCCTATCAAACTTATTCTCCTAGGTTCGGCCAAAGCTAGTTTATTAGGAAGGAAAATTTTGATTACCACATACTCTTAGATACAGACAATATACATGATTATAAGAACATAGGAAGTGGTTTCACATTTTTAAGATTTTTCTAAAATTTGTTATGAATTTACAAATTTCTAGATCTATAAACTTAAAAGTGATGAACAAATATGAAACAAACTTTGAATCAAGAAACTCGTTAAAGAACATAGACATGATTAAGGAAGAAGAATAGGATTCACCTCTTGAAGATTAAATACAAATGAGAATCCAAGAACTTGCTTCACAAATTGATGCTTAAAGACTTATGAACTTAAGAGTTTTTAGAACAAAAGGCAATAGGAACCAAATGAAATGTGAGGGAGGGTATTTATAGAGGTTGGTTGCACCACTTTAGAAGGATCTAGTAGGAATGAGTTGGCTTGTTCAAAGGATTAAAGTGCAAATAATTCCTAGGGACCATTTTGCAATGATTCCAAAAGAATAAGGACTATTTTGCAAATTGCCAATAAATTGAAATGATGACCATGTGCCACATTAAATGTGGTCTCATCTTGACTTATTAAATGTGGTCTCATCTTGACTTATCTTGGATGATTTTTCATGAGATATTTTGAGAAGAACCTAGAATAATGGAGAACACTTGAGGACATTGTAGAATTGTGTGGAACTTTGGAGAATATTTGAGAACTTTGTAGAATTGTGTGGAACATGGTGGAAGCTTCAAGAATCCACTTGACTCTTCCAAATTAAGGAAGCCCCCACTCCTTCTTGGGCCTGCACATGGGCCTTGAAAACTTGGGCTTGAATTTAATTATTGTGGGGCCACCAAAAGGCTTAAAGCTTAAAAATGTCATATGAAACTTATATGATTTCTAATAGGCTTCATGAAATTAAATTCATGGACAAGGATTTGGGATTAATGGCAACGGTCCATTAATAGATTGGGAACAAAAATTCTGGCCCAATTCACTTAGAAAAACATAGAAACTAACTTAGGGACCAAAGTGGAATTAATAGAAAGTTCAGGGACTTAAGCGTAAAATTCATAAATTGCCACTTTAACTTGTAGAATCTTCTAGACTCAAAAGTGTGACTCATCTCCATGGATCCTCATGTATGACTCGTTATCCCGATCTCTTGACGGGTCTCTGTAGTTCCGTTTTCAACTCCGTCGGTTTCCTGATTAGGGTTTTACGCCTGCGTAACAGCGTAATATTTCGTTTTCTACTGAAATTTTCAAACTAACTAAACTCGTTGAAAATATAATTTAAATATAAACAATTTCGTTCACGAGTCAAAAGTAGATTTTCTGCTCAGTAAAATTATACTGTCAGTGAAAACGCAGACCGATTTCCGTCTGAATTTTCAACCCAAATTTTTATCCTAGGCTTCTTCCCTAAGATAGAGTATGAATATGATTTTTATTTCATAAAATTCAATCTCCATGAACTTGGATAAAAATATAAATAAATACATTTATATCGGTTAATACAGCGAAAGTATTTTTACTGAAAAAATAAAAATCGGAAAATAAAAAGTTGGGTGTTACAGCATACTTCAACTGAAGCCATTCCCCACAAAAGAGCAGGCTTATGCACATGTTCGAAGGGAGGACACTCGTCAGACTGTGATGGTATCTGGGGCAGAGAATATAACAAGTGGTGCTGTTATGGCCACTAAAAGCTCAAAATTTGGCCAATTGCCAACACTGGTGACTGGGAAACACAACTCGGTCTTGAAGTCGAAGGGTCCATCCGATGGAGGAAAGTGCACACATTGTGGAAATGCCAGACACACTCGTGATACCCGTTTCAAGTTACATGGTTATCCAGAGTGGTGGCATGAGTTGCAAGCTAAGAAGAAAAAAGACACCACTACACTTGAGGAAGGCACAGGTAAAGCTGCCGTAGTCATTGCCGAGTCTCAACTCTCGCTTTTTCCTATGACCAGTTCCTCTACCTCAATGAAACCAGGTAACTGCGGTCAAGTTTTCTGTAGTTCTAATTCTCAGGATGCAAGTGCATGGATTATTGACTCAGGGGCAACAGACCATATGACCTTTGATCCCATGGACTTCTCCCATTCAACTCCACCACGTAGGACTTGCATTGCGAATGCAAATGGAGTTGCATACCCAGTCACAGGAGCTGGAACTTTGGCATTATCACCCTCACTCTCCTTATCTCACACTCTCCTTGTTCCTACACTATCTAATAAATTAATGTCTTTGGGTCAAATAACTGAAGAACTCAATTGTTTGGTATTGATGTACTCTAATTTTTGCCTTCTTCAGGATGTTCTCAGCAAGAAGATTATTGGGCGTGGTACTAAGAGAGGGGGGGTATACTACCTAGATGATTTTAGCAAAGGAGAAGCACATCACGTGCACCACCAGTTGAGTAGCAAAGAACGAGAAATATGGTTGTGGCATCATCGTTTGGGACATCCATCATTCAGTTATTAAGGACACTTATTTCCAGATTTATTTTTGAATTTGAAAAATGTTGAGTTTACACGTGATACTTGTATTTTGGCTAAAAGCCATAGAACCTCCTATCAGATGAGTTTGATAAAAGCAGTGTTCCTTTTGCTCTAATACATTCTGATGTGTGGGGACCTTCCCCTAGGACTACCGTATTTGGTCACCGTTGGTTCGTAATATTTGTCGATTATTTCACACAAATGACATGACTTTACTTGATGAAGACTAAAGATGAGGTGTTTCAAATATTTCAGAATTTTCATGTCATGATTCAAAACCAGTTTTCATCCAAGATTCAAGTTCTCCGATCAAACAATGGAGGGGAGTTTGTTAACCATCGTTTCAAAGCATACCTCCAGCAACATGGTCTTCTTCACGAGACCTCATGCTCACAAACTCCATAACAGAATGGCGTCGCCAAACGAAAAAATCGTCATATCTTAGAGACAACACGTGCTCTTCTTCTTGGCACCCATGTTCCAACTCGCCATTGGGATGATGTTGTAACTGCAGCTGTATACCTCCTCAACCGCATGCCCTCCAAGGTCTTGCATTTTAAAACACCTCTGCAAGCACTATCCTCTCATGTACAATTACCTACTGTGTTGATGCTTCAACCTAGGATTTTTGGGTGTGTGGTTTTTGTTCATCTTCACAAAAATCAACTTACCAAACTTGATCCATGTGCTGTTAGGTGCTTGTTCTTGGGCTGTGGACTACACAAAAAGGGCTACAAATGCTTTGACCCTACCACCAACAAAACATATATCACTATGGATGTAACTTTCCTAGAATCTGAACCTTTCTTTTCTCCTATGGTATCCAATTCAGCTCTTCAGGGGGAGTCCATGAATAAAGAGCTAAATTTGTACTTGACGGCTCCATCATCAACTGTTGAAAAGAAACAAATTGGAGAGCATGAATCCGAAGTTGAAGGAGTAATCCATGATGAACCTACAGAAATGCAACATTTAAACATAACTGAAGTTGTGAGTGAAGAGGATCCTCTTACTGATGAAGAAATTGCTAGTGAAGAGGTTCTCGTCAATGAAGAGTATATCGATCAAGAAAGTGAAGAGCCCCCTCTCTCCATAGTACCCGACCCTCTCACTGAGAACAATCCTGAGGTAAGCTCTCCTATTATCTCCTCATCCACTAATGCTCCTGTAAGATATGTATTACCTATCAGGAACAACCGAGGAAAGCCACCCAATAGATACTCTCCTGATGCAGAAGAAAGGTGATCCAAATACCCCATTGAAAATTATGTGTCTATTCAACATTTATCAAAGGCTATTCAAGCCTTCACAGAGACATTATTCTGCTGTCATATTCCAAAGAATGTGGAAGAAGCCTTAGCTAATCCTGAGTGGGCACAAGCCATACAAGAGGAAATGGAGGCTTTACAAAAGAATAATACATGGAGGTTGATACCACTTACTAAGGGGAAAAAGACAGTGGGGTGCAAATGGGTGTTCTCAAACAAATACAAAGCTGACGGATCCATTGATCGACACAAGGCAAGGCTAGTGGCGAAAGGGTTCACACAGACTTACGGTATAGATTATACAGAGACTTTTTCACCGGTGGCCAAATTAAATACTTAGGAGTCCTATTATCTCTTGCAGCAAATTTAGATTGGCCACTATTCCAGCTCGACGTGAAGAATGCTTTTCTCCATGGAGATCTTGAAGAAGATGTTTATATGGATATCCCACCGGGCTATATGTCCTCTTCCAGAACCAAGGTGGTAGGCAAGTTAGAGCGAGCATTATATGGATTGAAACAATCACCTCGAGCATGGTTTGGAAGGTTTAGCTCAGCTATGAGAAGGTATGGTTTTAACCAAAGTAATGCAGATCACACCCTATTCTTAAAGCATCAGTAAGGAAAGGTGACAGCTCTAATTGTTTACGTAGATGACATGATTATTACTGGAGATGATATCGAAGAAATTTCAAGACTACAAGATCAATTGGCAGCTGAGTTTGAGATGAAGAATTTGGGAGGACTCAAGTATTTTTTGGGAATAGAGGTGGCAAGGTCACAAAGAGGCATTTTCTTGTCTCAAAGAAAGTATATGTCGGACTTATTGGCTGAGGTGGGGCTGTTGGACTACAAACCAGCAGATACTCCAATAGTTCATAATCACAAACTTTCACAATACACAAACCAAGTGCCTACGAATAAAGGAAGATACCAAAAATTGGTGGGGAAACTTATCTATTTGTCGCATACTCGCCCTGATTCTGCCTATGCCGTAAGTGTGGTGAGCCAATTTATGCATAATCCAAGTGAAGAACACATGGATGCAGTAAACCGAATACTCACTATTTAAAATCCTCACCAGGAAAGGGGTTGATGTTCTCTAAGAATAATCACTTGAGTGTTGAAGGGTACACCGATGCAGATTGGGCAGGGAATGTTCTAGACAGCAAATCCACATCAGGATACTTCACATTTGTGGGAGGGAATTTAGTTACATGGAGAAGTAAAAAGATAAAGGTAGTGGCCTTGTCTAGTGCTGAAGCTGAGTTTAGGGGCATGGCAAAAGGAATTTGTGAACTATTTTGGCTCAGAAGGTTACTAATGGAGATTGGCTTTGATCCTAGCATGGAGATGAACCTGTTCTGTGACAATAAAGCTGCAATTGATATCTCACAAAATCCTGTCCAACATGATCGAACAAAGCACGTGGAGGTAGATAGACATTTCATCAAGCAGAATCTTGAGGAGAAGATTATTCGATTTCCTTTTGTCAAGTCGGAAGACCAGTTGGCAGATATTCTTACAAAGGCAGTATCCGGTAAGAACTTCAATGACTCCCTTGACAAGTTGGACATTAAAGACATTTATGCCCCAACTTGAGGGGGAGTGTTGGCGTGAGTCGTTAGAATCACCAGAAAATAGGAACATTAATTGTAAACAGCTGTCAAATCCCTTAGATCAAGGGACAAACTTATATTTAGCCATGAGTATTGTGACAAACTTATATTTAGCCATGAGTATTGTGTATAGGCTAGGAAAGTTCCTAAAATCTCTCCTCCTTGTATCTATTTATACTCTGTAAATGACTCAAAGGAATAATAAGGTGAATGAAATACCTTCTGTTCTGACAGAAAAGGTACAAGAGAATAAGAATCCATCTGGTCCCGATGATATGGATATTGAACCAAGATGGGAAGTGTTAAATTCAAGAAAAAGTAATTGGGAGAAAATATATCATTCATCATCATCAAGCAGAAGAAATTATGATGAAGAAAGAGCTCGTAGAGATAGAGCCTTAAATGCAGATGCCTATAATGAAATGTTAGATTCATATTTAAGGAATAGTAATAAAGTACTGATTCAAGAAGAGGAGGCAAGGACTAAGGACCCGTGGATGAAAACAAGCAACATGGGGCAAAATAATGAAGCAGAAAAAACATTTCAAAGATTCGAAGAGGAAGAGCTTTCTGAAATGGATAAGTTGTGGCAAGATATGGAAGAGGCGATGACAACATGCCTTCTTGAGGAAACAAAGGTGTAAAAATTGATTGTCTTCCCTCTCTGTTTCATGCATGTCTTGTAATTTTTTTTTATAAGTATATTTGTTTTAATCTTGTTTTCTAAAGCTGATTCTATTCTACTATCAAATGAGGATTCAAATGTTGTCGTTCCTGTTGAGAAAGAGGAAAAATCCAATGTAGTTTGTCCACACAACTATAGACTGGATGAAGAAATTGGAATTTGCTGCATTATATGTGGCGACGTGAAAATCGAGATAAAACATGTATTTCCACCCTTTGTAAGTGAACTTTAAAACTTAATAAAAGTATCCAAGTGTTCATGTGTAGTCTCTTTAAGTTTAGAAATAATGTTATTCACATACTTTCACACATATCAGATCTACTTAATCTTTCCTGATTGATTGTTACTGGTCACATCTTATTATTTACAAATCTACCCTTAAATAGATGTGAGAGTTTTATGATTTTAAACTGCCTTTGTGGCAAGTTAAAATTATCTTATGTTTATGTAATAACAGATAATTATAGCAAAATGTGGCTGATGCAACATTTCAATTATGGCCGCAGTATGATTGCAGTGAATACCAAAACTACAATATTGTGGGCGAAATTGTGGTTGTATAAGAAGCATTTTCATAACTTTTGTTACCCATGTAACTAGGTTAACTACATTCTCTTGATTTGGTTAGATTTTTTGTTTGTTGCCTCAGTAGATGTATCTGATTACCTTGTTCATATTGGTAGTTGGAAGTGGAACACTATTCAGCAAGGTATCGAGAGGAGAAGCAAAGTATTGAAGAAGAGGCAAAACCAAAGGCTGATCATGAAGATGATGATTCCCTTCTTTTCCCTACTCATTCTCCCCGTTATGAACTAATATCAGAAGAAAATGAGAATTTTTGGTCATTAATCCCAGAACTTGGAAAGAGGATGCATGTTCACTAGAAGAAAGCATTTCAATTTCTTTGGAGAAACATTGCAGGGTCAATGGAACCAGCACTCATGGAATCAGCATCCAAAAGAACAGGTGGCTGTGTTATATCTCATTCCCCTGGAGCTGGCAAAACCTTTCTCATGATTTCTTTCCTTGTTAGCTATTTGAAGTTATTCCCAGGGTGTAGACCTTTGGTCCTAGCTCCAAAAATACGCTATTCACTTGGTATAAGGAATTTAACAAACGGGGTGTTTCTATACCAGTGTATCTGATTCATTCTCGTAGAGGCCAAAGAGAGTTTGAACAGACCTCAGTGACCATTCCTAGAGTTCCAAATCCCAATGGTGATGTCAACCATGTTTTGGATTGCTTAGAAAAGATAGAAAAGTGGCATCAACACCCCAATATTCTTATCGTGGGGTACACTTCATTTTTAGCTATGACTAGAGAGGATGACTCTAAGTTTGCTCACAAAAAGTACATGGCAAGATCATTGAGGGAAGGCCCTGGGATCATGATAATGGATGAAGGGCACAATCCTAGAAGCACTAAATCAACACTAAGGAAATGTTTGATGAAAGTAAACACAGGAATCGGAATATTACTTTCTGGCACAATGTTTCAAAACAATTTCTGTGAGTACTTTAACACACTGCTTGGCAAGACCAAAGTTTGTGCATGAAGTGCTGAAAGAGTTAGACCCTAAGTTCACCAGGAAAGGGAGGAGAAAGGCACCACATTTACTAGAGGCACGTGCTAGAAAATTCTTCTTGAATAATATAGCCAAGAAAATTGACTCAGTTGATAATGATGAGAGGATGATGGGATTGAACTTTTTGAGAAACATCCCAAATGGCTTTGTGGATGTTTATGATAATGGGAATTCTAACACTCTTCCAGGTTTACAAATTTACACATTGTTGATGAACTCAACAGATTTACAAGGTGAGGTCTTGAAGAAACTGCATGAGAAAATGGATGAATATCGTGGATACCCTTTGGAGTTGGAGCTTTTGATTACCCTTGGATCAATACATCCATGGTTGGTAAAAACATCCACATGTTCAGAAAAGTTTCTCACTAGAATGGAATTAGAGAATCTAGACAAGTACAAGCTTCAACCAAGAGAAGGGTCAAAAGTAAAATTTGTTTTGAGCCTTGTCCATCGTGTTACCAAGAATGACAAGGTTCTTATCTTTTGCCACAACATTTCACCTGTGAAGTTATTGGTAGAGTTATTTGATCTTTACTTCCATTGGAAAAAAGGTCAAGAAGTTTTGTTACTTAACGGGGAACAAGAGCTATTTGAACGTGGGAAAGTGATAGAGAAGTTTGAAGAACCTGGTGGAGTTTCAAAAGTACTTGTTGCTTCAATTATAGCTTGTTCTGAAGGCATTAGTCTCACAGCAGTTTCTATAGTGATTATGTTGGACTCAGAATGGAATCCATCAAAGACAAAGCAAGCTATTGCACGTGCTTTTCGCCCTGGTCAGCCAAAAATGGTTTATGTGTGTATCAGCTCTTGACAGTAGGGTCAATGGAGGAAGATAAGTACAAAAAAACCAATTGGAAAGAGTGGGTTTCAAGCATGATTTTCAGTGAGGATTTTGTGGAGGACCCTTCCAAATGGCAAGCAGAGAAGATTGAAGATGATATACTGAGGGAAATGGTTGAGTTGGACAAGTCTAAATCAATCCATATGATAATGAAGAATGAAAAGGCTTCAACAAACTAATGAAGGTAATTACTTTTAGTATTTTAGCATAATAAAACATGTATCCTTTTATATCCTACATTCTCCTTATTTGTGTAGTTCCATATCTGCTATGTAAACTCTGTTGTTCAAAATTACCACCATAAAAATTTTAAAATTGCTATCAGAAGACCAAGAATAAATTATGGAAACTTTCATGGAGTTTACATTATTGTACCTAATTGTATATAATGGAGACTTGTTAATTAGGAGGAGGACGATTTTTTTTTATATGTTGGCAAGTTTTTAATTGTGAATGTAGTGCAGAAGTAGACAATTTACGTAGAGACATTAAATAAAAATAAGAAAAGCTATGAAGATAACAGGCTAATAACCCATATTTGTTATGATTCCCTTTGTGCATACCAATTTTTGTTCATCCTTCATTTTTTCTCAATTTCTCATGTTAGGATGGAATTATGAGGTGTGTATAAATGTAAGTATGTAGCATTGTTGAAATAGTCCAACTTGCTTATTGGTTCAAACTCTTTGTCACACTTTGCATAATGATGCTGCCTTACAAGACTATCTGCTAAGGTCAAAGTAGCAGCAGGAACTGCAGCAAAAGAATCATGTCAACTCCTTAAAGAGCTTGTTTATGGACAACCCAGTCCAATCTGTTTTTTTTCTTTTTAGATGTATTAGTTGTTCTTGAATTAATTAAGGTGAGATTTAAGACTTGGATTTAACCATAAATTGTTGTGTACTTTTTATTTATAGAGTGGTGTATGAATACATTGGAATGAATATGCCAATGTAACAGGACCTGGTGATTATGTTGTAACTTGTAAGGATTGAAGTATACCTTGTGTATCCTTTAATATTATTTCTCGTTTGGTCAAAAAATGGTTTTATTACATATTGCTTTCACAGTCAATTAATAGTTTAGAACACTCCTTGTGATGCACATTTGTGTAAATCTTAGTAACTTCTTCATCCTAGGTCTTCATAATGCCTTTGTTGAATATCTATTTGGTTGCTCCACCTTGCCTGCAGTGATAGTTGGAGACTTCTTCATATTTTACATTGTCTTGTGAATTGTGATTTTAAATAATCATGACTTGTGCGTTTCTCCTTCCCCTTTTATCCTTCATCTTGATTCTTCTTGATCTTCGGTTTTTTCATGGCATATCTTTTAACATCTTTCTTTGCAGCTTCATTACATTTTGGTAGCTTTCCAATAAAAAAATTTACATCAAATGCTTGTAAGTTTACTAATGATTTTTCTTTGTCTCGAATTTGGAGGTGATGTGCTTATCCTCTTTAGCCAAGGTACGTGGCATGATTATAAAGAGTAAATTACACTCCACCACTTTGAAGTTCTTCAAAATAACAACAAACCCCAAATATGATTATAAATTACACTCCACCCCAATTTTTAATGTTTACTAACCCTTGACTTAACACCGTTAAGTCACTAAAAATAAAATAAAAATTATAATTAGTTATTTGATATTTATACAATAAGAAGGTTTTTAAATATTAATTTTAGACTTTTATGATAAATAAAGTTACATTTTTAATTTGAAAAATAAAATATACAATTGAAAAACTTATATAAAGGAATGTAATTCATATAAATATATATTTTTCTAAATCAATTATATATATGCTTTTCTTAAATAGATGGCCTTTTAGTATACACTCTAACAAATGTTGAGTATTAAACATACATCTATTATGTTTAGTTATTTTGTGTGTGTGATTTAATTCAATAACTTTTAATAAAATATCACGCTTTTGAGTATTTTAGCTATGTTTGACAATGCCAAACCATTGGCTTATAGCAAATAGCTTATAGTGGATGAGATTATAGCTCTTTGTTTAGTAAATAATTTTCTCACTTGTTTATAGCCTCTCTTTTTTTTTAGAAAATACTCGAAGTAACGTTTGAGCTTATGTAACTTTTTTTTTCTCATTTTTAATCTTATTGTTTAAGTTAAATTCTTCTATTATCCTCTCTTAAATAAAATAAAATAAAATAAAATATTTCAATCCTAATATCTCAAGATATATCTTAGGACAATTTCACTAACTAGATATACATTCTGGATTAAAAAAAAAAAGCAATCGATAATATATTTTTGTCTGGAAAATATCTTTATTTTAAAAATCATATTAACATGTAATTTTATTTTTACTATCTCATTTTATTTTTTTCAGGTGTTTGAGCTTATAGCTTATAGTTTTATCCACTCATTTTTATCCGTACTATTTAAGTTAAATTGTTCAATTATCCTCTCTTAAATAAAATAAAATATGGTAATCCTAATATCTTTGAATATACTTAAGACTAATTCCACTAACTAGATATATGTTCAAGATTAAAAATAATACATAATATAATTTTTTTGGAAAAAACTAAATTATATGAAAAGTCATAACAATATGTCATATAATTCTATTATCTCATTTTATTTAATATATATATATATATATATATATATATATATATATATATATATATATATATTGACAAGTAAAATTATATTTGTTAGAGTATACTAAAAAATATATTTTCTTAAAATAAATATATGATGGATTTCAAAAGAGAATACTTAAGAGAATATATATATATATAACTATATATATATATATATATATATATATATATGATTTTCAATTTATATATTTTATTTTTAAATTATTAAATTAACTTTATTTTACAGACAACAAAATATAAGATTGATCTTTAAAAATATTCTTGACATATAAATATTAAATTACTTATTATAAATATTTCTATTTTTAAATAATTTAACTACGTTAAGTCAAAAGTTAGTCAACAACAAAAAATGGGGGAATGTAATTTATAACCAATTTTGGGTTTTATGTTATTTTAATAAACTTAAAGATGGTGGAGTGTAATTTACTCTTATAAAAACATATTATCTTTTGGGTCATTTTAGTTGTATGTATCAACTGATTCTTTTTTATTTTATATATATATATATATATATATATATATATATATATATATATATATATATATATGCTTAATTACAGTTTTGGCCCCTCTACTATTGGTCATGTGTGATTTTGGTCTCTAAAGTTTTTTTCGTGCACATTTGGTCCCCTTATTTTTTTAGTATTGCAAATTTGGTCATTCTATCCAATGTCTGTCAATTTTTTCAATGATCAACATAGAAGAATCGCTCCTCTAAGCACACAACCACGGATTGAGGTTCTTCCTCCTCTGCGTCTCCGATTCAACATATTCAGTGAATCCTCTCTACTATTTACTGGTTTTGGCCCTCCTTTACGGGACTTTTTTTGGTTCCACAAAATGATCGATCCTTTACCACAAGAGCTCAAAAAGAGGTTCTATGTGCTTAGAGCAGTGTTTCTGTATGCTTAGGAGAATGGTTCCTGCATGTTGATCATTGAAAAATTGACAGACATTAACTGAGTGACCAAATTTGTAACATTGAAAAAACTGGGAGACCAAATGTGCACGAAAAAAACTCTAGGGATCAAAATTGTACATGACCAATAGTTGAGGGATATATATATATATATATATATATATATATATATATATATATATATATATATATATATATATATATATATATATATATATATATATATATATATATAGCTTAATATATATAGCTTAATTGCAGTTTTTTGATCACATTTGGTCAAAAAAAAATTTATTGTAGATCACATTATAACCTTTGTTTAGTCACTGGCCCATGCTCAGTAAATTCAGTGCTACCCCCAGCTCATATAGATAATATATAATGAATTTTTTTAAATTTTTTTTTGAATAAAACATATAATGAATCTCTGTTGACCATGTCTTTAGTTATTAGAGAATCCATGCCCACGCAATTGGAAAGTTCAAAGCCTTATCCAAATTTTTAATTAAGCCAACGGATTTAGATGCTTTGATCTTCATCTCTTGTATCCTTTAATAGTCTTATTACCCACGGTTATCCAAATCCTTTGTATGACATTGTTATAGCAGTTATTGATTAATATTTTGTTGCTAAGGGTTTTGAAATAAATTTGAGGCGAGCAGCAAGAACAGGACACCCAGAACAGTAGGCAAAGAAGCAAAACAGACCATTAACCTACATACCTTATGTCTACACTACAAACTCAACTCTGTTACATTTATACACCATTATACAAAAGAGTCTTTTCACAGTCTCCTTTTAGATGATAATCAACCCCATCTTGATCGGGAATTATAAGGTGGTCAAGGTGGTTTGGAGGAGGGACATAGGGATTGGAGTGATAAGAAGGTCATGGGTTCAACTCTCCCACTAACATAACCTACTAATTACTAACATTTGCCTATCCAATAGCAGATATGGAGCTCGAACAGTAGCCTTGAAATATAGAATAGCCATTCCCAATTCCACAACTATGTCTCTATAAAATCACAACTACGTATTCGTGCACCGTTGGATCGATCTGAAACTTTGGCAGATGGTTTAAGGCTTGTTTTTCTTTATTTTCAGCCATTGGGTTGGTGAGTAGGAATCTGAATCTCATATTGTAGTGGTTTTGGTTGTCGGATTTTAAAACCGATTACATATTCGTGTTTGTGGCTTCGACATCTTCGAGGTCACGTCCTTGCATGTGAGAATCGTCAAGGTATGTAGTTGTCGACGCCGACGACATTTGTCCTTTTTAAGCTATTTAAATTCATTCTGCTCCTATTCTTGGTTCAAATATCATTTTCGATGCGTTTTAGGCTTTTATGGGTTTTTCTGTCAAAGCGGTCGAACGGGAAATCGAACACAGGTTCGGAACCGAATCTGACTTCGTGAGACAATGGCTGTGTTGGGGAGTTTCCCCTTTGATTTCTTGTGTTTAATTCGTTTCGGGTCATCGATTCGAATCTTGTGTTGGTTGGTGGTTGATTATGTGATTATTTGTGTTTCTGACTGTTTTTGGGCTTCGTACGTGTGCCCCGGACAATTGTTGGTCCAATGCACATACCGTAGGTGTCCATATCAGATATGAGGTTGTTTTTGGAAAGTGTACCGAGGTTCGTACCGGTAGTGTGGATGCGTTCGAGAGCTTTACGGGAACGTGTGCACTGTCAGGTGAGGGGGAAGAAATTTTAATTATCAGGATTATGGGAATAGAATATGAACATTAACATGTGTAGGGGATTCTCAAACCCCTTTGATTGTTGGTATATTTATTTGAATAATATGGTCATATGATGATATGTTGACTGATAACATGCTTATTTGAGTAAGTGATGTATAGTTGTTCATTAATATGCCTAGTATGCTTTTCTATTGATAATATTGTAATATGTGTTGTTGGCGTGTGGATATGTGATGGAATTTGATTATGGTTGAATTGGAGATGTTTGATATATATAAAATTAAGTTGATAGCATAAAGTAAGAAATTAGAATATGGTGGTGATATTGAGGTGTTAGACGGAAAGGTGGTGTGACATTATATGGTGATGGTTGCATGCTCATATCATGTTGAGCCACAGTTGTTGGGCGGTTACTAAGATAAGGTTGATGGTTGTGATTGACTACAACGATAGTTGGACAGTTGTCACAGGAGAGCCGTATGAATAGCCTTCAAAGTTGTTTGAGTGACTGTTATACGAGGTCGTATCGACTGCAATAGCCGTTTGAGTGGTTATTTCACAACGAAGGTGATCGTATCGACTGCAATAGCCGTTTGAGTGGTCGTTACGGTGGAGCCATGTGAACAGTTGCAACAACTGAGTAATTGCCACACAAGGTTGAGGTGGACTATCCGGGGCGACCAAGATGACATAAATCATGTTGGTAACTCAGGATCCAGTAGCTCAACTACCAACTTATGTTGTTGTAGAATTGGCCAATCATGCATGTAGGACCAGTTATGCATTAGAATAAGTTATGATCTTAGTTGTTGATATATCGTGGTTGATTGGTATGACAATGATCTTCGGAGATGGATTGTGTTTGTACATGTTGATAACTAGTATTTTATGTTGTTTCCCCTTTATGATGATTAGAGTTTCTTACCTCCTGTATATCTCTGTTTATATTTATTTTGGGCTTGGTTAGTGATCCGAAGATGGAGATGAGTTTTTAGGTGGTGCAGAGACGAAGAAGTTGACGAGGACACTTATGTTGCTGGAGTTAAGATTTATCAGAGATGAGGTTGACTTTTTAGTAGTTATACCACGGCCAGTGGAGTGTCTATATTGCATATGCCATTGCTTCCTTCATAACTCTGATATTGTATATATATATATATATATATATATATATATATATATATATATATATTTATATATATATATATATATATATACATGAGAAATGTTTTATTTAAAAAAATTTACATTTACAAACATGTATATATAAATAATATAAATATATATATATATATATATATATATATATATATATATATATATATATATATATATATATATATATATATATACGAATTGCCTAACAAGTGTATGTTGCAGAAAGAGTATAGGTGGAACGCTGCTTTCGAGAAGATCATCAGGGCCACATTTGAGCATAAAGGCTCATTGGTCATGAAGAATCTAATGAACAAGCTGAGGAAGGGTAAGAATAAGGGGGAATGGTTGGAGCCTGAGATCAGGAGGGGACTGGAACAGTACTGGGCTACTGATAAGTTCCAGGAGATCCAGGCCACAGCTCGGCGTAATCGAGCTTCTGATGGTGGCGCATGTGCTTACATCGGCGGCTCTGAATCAGCCGCCGCCCACTTCGACGAGCCGATAATACTTAAAATTTGAATAACTTATCATACTATTTAATTAGTTTTCATTTATTAATATTCTTATTATTTTAATATTAACTTTTTCTGTGCAAAAAGCACAGAATGATCGACCCCCCCCCCCCAACACCGCTATGGAGTTGGTGGAGAGGACGAAGAAGCTGAAGTCGGGGGGGAATGGGTGAACGACAAGTCCCGTAACCATGTTGTAAATAAAAAACAATTTAGTATATAATTTTAATTTGTTATTATTTATTTGTTAATATATATTGATTGTAATTGTAACTCAATCTTTTCATCTATACTTTGCAGGTGGGCTTCAACGAGAAGAAGGACGTTGTCATATCACGTGCCTCACAGTCATAAGATGAGGCATTGACTGGTGAGGGGCCCTGCTCTCCTGTCTCCGTCGATGATAATGCCATTTATTTGGAGGTCGTCGGGGGCAGGAACAAGAAGGAGCACGTGTATGGCCTCGGACACTTGGGCAGCGAGTTTATCGCTTCATCGTCCAGTACTGTTGCTCATTCCACTACTACAAAAAGGGGCTTCAATAGCTTTTTTTTTTTGGCCTTTAGTAGCGCTTCAAAGCGCTATCTATTCACCCGCTACTGAAAGTGGGAAAGATTCAATAGCGCTTAAAAAAGCGCTACTAAAAGTAGGAATAGGTAGTGCTTCATTGAGAAAGAGCTGTCTAAAGTTGGTAATAAGACAATCTATTACATATTTTTTCATTATTCACTGTTTTTCTACATTTCTCACCTGCACAACCATCCCTCATCAATTCACAGTAACACTGCATTTAGGTACATCACACACATACACATATATAATGTACAAAGCTTACATACAATATTGGTAAGCATATATATATATATATATATATATATATATATATATATATATATATATATATATATAAACCAAACCAAATATCAAAATCATGCATATATAACCAATTAATTAAGTAATATACTTTAACACAATTCACAGTAATGCTTACACATAACCAATTCTACTATTTAAGTCCATAAACCAAAAGGTCGCTAACCTACACTAGATAATAACCATGCATACTAACAATGTGTACAAGCTAATCAACACACTAGTAATTATAAACAATTTGTGCATGCTGCTTCCATCTTCTTCTTGATCGCACAAAGTCTTTGTTGTCGGCTTGCATAAGATACACATACAGATCACTTGAACATACACACAAGTCTAATAATATAGGAGAGACACTAGCTAGCATAATATCAGAGTATGTCGTACCCTTTAATTGTTGATAAATTTCATAACCACATAACGACACCACTCGTCTTTAAGTTGAGTAAGTTAATCGTCGGAGTATGTGATGCATTTACATTCAGGAAAATACTTCAAAATGAAAATTAAATCAAATTAGATACCGTGGTTGGGATTTGCATTTGGTTTTGAATGATGATATCCTTGATAAATTTCAGAACGTAGTAGCCACAGTCATTGTCATTCGGTTGACGGGGGCACTATAAAACCAAAAATAATAAATTAATTCTTTTAATTTTTTAATTTAAATTAAAAATTGCATAAGGATTTTTGTAAATACCATTATAGATATCCATTTAGTCGCCCTGGATGATTTTGAAATTCGAGACTTGCCTCCATGTAATCCTCGATGAATTAGCAAAGCCCTGAGTGCAAAATCAAACAATTTCATTGAAGTAAAGGTTTCGAACCATCATATATATGAAGATAATAATAAATGCATATATATACTTACTGATTGTACGTATCCCTCATTTTTTGTGATTGTTAAAATGCATATGCAAGGGAACTAAATAGTACACCGTGTCCTCTTTGGGATTGATCACTAACAATACCCAATGACCCCTACAAAAATGTGGTCAGTTAGGAAATCTTAAGCAGCTAATCACATTTCATAAAAGTTACTATCGTTAATTAAATTAAATGACTCACACTACATCGCAAGGTGACAAAAAATTGCATTTAGGACAATTAAGTGCCTCTTCAGGACTATTTCATGATAGCTTGGTAACTAACTCTTAGAATTCATTCCTACCCAGTAGCTTTATTCTTTAAACAGAAAATTCACTTTTATGAAGAAGAATCTGCTTTACAATATTTTCATTGTTTTTAAGACAAGAATGTGATATACGTGTTAAACTGTGCCTGACTTTCATTATATAATAATTCATAATAGTCTTGCTCTCTTATATCCAGGCAATCCCTTCTCAATGAAACCTGCAATGAGAAAAAATAGAAGCAATAAATATGCAGTCTTTCGGTACTTAAAATTGCACACTTAACCAAACGAGAAACAAGAACTTACAATTCTAGGTGGAAGTGCAAGATCAGCAGCTCTGCCTATTTTAGTGCGCCTTAGTACTATGCTCTTCAAAACTTTGTGCTTAAGCAATATCATAGCTCTTTTTCCAATATCACCATTTCCATAAGATTGAATTGGTGTGGTGACATACTAATCAAGACCAAAAATAAATAATAAATATAACTAATAAAGAACATGTCGGTTGAAACAATTTCTAGAAAATTGCAGAGTTGGTTTCACTCTTTCTCTTTCTTTGATAAGGTGAACACCAAAAAGACTAACAAAGTGCAGAACTTACTTTATTCCACCAACAGAAATGTCTAACAGAACTGTGGGTGCAGTTTGAACATTGTTTAGAGCTGTACAAAGGCATCAAAATAACAAACTAGTTAACAATTCAGGAACATGGAACACCGAGCATTTTAAAAAATTTAAGGACATTTGTGATGGGAACCAAGAGCCATTGGATCATGGTCCAGCCAGGCTACCCATTTGGAAGGTGTACTCTAGACGTAAATAACTAGAATGTGACCCTGATCAGTAAGATATAAAGCGCCAGAGAACAGAACCGAATCAGACCCACCACCCTTCATCCTTATATGAATCGGTTGAAGCCTTCGGTCCATACAGAACGGTATCTTCCCATCTCTACCAGGAAACACGATTCTCAAGCTGATAATCGTGCAAACCGTGATTGCAAGCGAGATTATAGCTACAGACGCAATGGTGAGAGGTCTCTGAAGCATAAAACCAGAGATTTAATCTCAAATACAAACAACACAAGTATTTTCTCAAACACCTAACATACAATTTTAAGGAAACAAACTAATACATCAGCCACTAACTCCAAACCCCACTCAACTCAGGATACCCTTCAATCAAGAATTAACTGACTGCTAAATGTGCAAAAAAGAAGACTTAAACAGTTCTACTTATCATCAACTATTTAGATATAAATAAAATCCATTATCTATTATCAATCTACCCCAAAATGTTAACCCATTAGGGAAATAAAGACGAGAACAAAGAATGCGTACTGAAAATAAGGAGACAATCAAATCGTGAATCCAAGCCCTCCTCGGTCGAGCCAGCAGAAAACGAAGGGAAGACAGGTAGCCAAACGACAAAGTATAAGCCCTTCTCTTTGCCGTAGTGAGAAGAGCTTCGAGAGAGACGATGGTAGCATTGAGAAGAGAAGAGTGAGTGAAGGATTACCTGGAGAAAGCGCAAACGTGTGTGATGGTGGTGGTGAGAGACCGCGTGCGGTTGTGTGGTGGTGGTGTGAGACGGCGCGCGTGTGGTGATCCGCTCTGGTTCGACTCGACGTGCGGCATAGGGAGACACGGTCGTAGTGGAAGGCGCGATGAAGGGAGGCGAGTCGCGAGCAGTGGAAGCTAGGCACGGCAGAGGGAAACACGGGTCACGCAATACTGGAAGTCGCAAGCAGGGTTTGAGAAAGATGGAAAATGAGAGTCACGCGAGAGAAAGAGTCATAGTGAGCAAAGGGAAATATTTAGTTAAAGGGAATAGATAGCACTTCCTTGGAAAAGCGCTATCTATTTACTTACCTATGATAGTGTTTTATTGAGGAAACACTATCTATTCTCTTACTTATAATAGCGTTTGGTCAAGAAAACACTATCTATTCCTATCAATCAACATTCTATAGCGTTTCCTTAAAGGAGCACTGTCTTAGAATAAGGAATAGATAGCGCTCCCTTAAGGAAGCGCTATTAAAAACCTTCCGCCTATTTTTAAGTAACGTTTTTCATTGAAGTGCTATTGAAAGTGCGCAACTAAAACCCTTTTCTGTAGTGGTGTTCCTACGTGGATACCATCCCTCCAGAGCAGTTCAACCCGATGCACGATGTAACGCTGTTCGTTACATTAGTAACCCAAATTAATTTCAATAAAAATCCTTCAAAACATTTAATTAAAAAAAACACAAGTCATAAATTTTTTCTCAAATATCTAAGTATGAAAATACCTCGTATTAAATAAAATAATAGTATTTACAAAGTATTGAAAAATATCATTAAATCCAATCATTTGAATAAAAACTAAAAGTCACAAAACCGGACGTCTAATTACAATCTGAGAAAAATAGTATCTAAACCAAAGAACATCGTCCGCATAATACTCTAAACCATACTACATTACTAACCAACCAGCTAATCAAATATAACTCTTCAGATCTCTGGATCCTCAACAGCGATGTCCTCGGGCTCTGAAAACAACACTTATAATGAGATATAAAATCCCAGTGCACAACAATACATTTATAAAATGTTTCGAAAATAGTGTTGTTCTCAGCCGATGCGGTAACCGAAAAAACTGTCCATGGTATCCGCTAATTTCCCAAAATAATATATAAAAAAATACTTTTAATAACAACAAAAATTTCATAAAGTCAAATGCATATAGCATAAGGTCAACTCATCTTAATGCATCACATTCCACATACCAAGTAAATTCTAAATTAATCCAAGTGGCTCGAAGGCCTCATAACTAAACTGGTCTCTTGTCGGCATGCCATAAATCTCACACATCACATGACAATGGCATCCCATTGCCCACCCCTACTCATGAGGAATGTTTCGATGTCACCCTCCTGTCGGGGACATTTCTATTTCGATACCTCCCATGTCCACATGACGGTATTTCTCCTTTTTCGACACCCCAACGTGTGGCGGTGTTACTTTCGATACCCTTTTTAGGCGGTATTGCTCTTTTTCGACATCCCAATTATATGGGGATGTTACTTTCGATACCCCATCACGGTGGCATTACTTTTCGATACCCCTATCATAGGTGGTATTGCGGCAAACATCATACAACATATTATAACTCAAATACGTCATGTCTCATGCATGTAACAAACTATTTCCCTCAATTTTAAACATATGAACTCCCACCAATAACAAACAATCATGGATATCACAACATATCATACATGAATAAGAACATTACAACATCAATTAATCAATTAATTCCCATTTTAAACAAAACCCCAATTTTAGAATTTAGGTTAATAACATTTCGCATCAAGTCAATTAAAGACTCCCAAAACCACATAGTAATCCCTTATCAACAAAAACAATCATATATACCATGGAAAGGGTTCCTAAAAAGTATTGTTACTCACCTCTTGAAGACCTCCAAATAGCTCTAAGCATTTTCTACTATGAATCCTAATGTTTGCCAAGAGTTATCATCATCTTCCTCTTCCTAGACTCCCTCTTCCACAACTATCTCTTCTTAATCCTTGAATTTCATCTCTTCTTAGCCATTTGAGTTTCTAGGTGTAATTAGGGTTCAAAAACGAACCCTAAGAGTGTTAAGATTCTATTAATAGAGCCCCCAATAGCCCAAAACGTGTAAAAACGCGCTAAGCCCGCTTACTCTGCATAAGGTGCTGTATTTCGCACATATCTTGAGTTATAGTCATTCAAAAATTATAAATTTTATATCGTTGGAAAGATAAAAATTTTTTTTGAAACTGTTAAGAAGACCACAAAATCTGAAACCGACGTTTAGATAGTCAAAACGTGGATAGAATTTAAAAAAACTGTTCTGGCGCTGGAACATGAATAGTGTGTACGAATTTGGTCATAACTTGACAAGAATCCAATTTGGACGAATTTGGTGTCTATGGAAAGCTAAGAGACAGGGATATATTTCTTATGCATATCTCGAATTCAAACAAGTTCTCTTTGGTTACGAAATATCCATCTGAAGTTAGGTATCTAGTCATATTATGCGAAATTGAGCTTAAAACACTCTATTTATAATGGGTAACACAGCATGGGCCTTGATATGCTTATGTTTCCTATCATTATTGCCGCAATAATTTAGTCCAGGGTAGGTTCTTATTTTTATTTTATTTTTTAAAAAATCAATTTTACATTATTGTGGAACCCACTGGATTTTTATTATAAAGAAAACAATTATAATAAACTCTTATACTACCCTTTTTTTATTAAAATAATTATATTTGAATTTTTAGGATGTTACATTTCTCCCCTCCTTAGAGAATTTCGTCCCCGAAATTCATCACATACTCACACACATATTATAACATATGCTGAAAACCAAACATAAAGGTTACCTTACCTTAAACAACAAGATCTGGGTATTGACGTACGATGTCCTCTTCCATCTTTCAAGTAGTTTCCTTCGGAGTTAATCATTTCCCATAACACTTTCACCAATGGAATTGTCTTGTTCCTTAGAGTCTTTGTGCCCTTGTCCAGATTTGACTAGGCCTTGGCTTATAGATCAAATTATCCTTCAATTGTAAAGACTCAGGAGCTATCACATGAGACTCATCAGGTACATATTTTCTAAGTTGCGACACATGGAAAACATCATGACGATTTGCCAATTGTGGCAGAAGAGCCAATTGGTAAGCAACGGGAACGACTCTTTTGAGAATTAGGAAAGGTCCCATGAAACAAAGTGTCAGTTTTCTGAATGACATTGACCTCCCCATCCAAAACTTAAGAGTGCCTCTCTAGATTACATGTTCCTCTTCCTAAAATTCTAAATGCTTTCTTTTCTTGTCGACATAACACTTTTTATCTATTCTGCGCAATGCGCATCGTTCCCTCAATTATTAATCCTAATTGCGATCTCTTTGATTAAATCTGATCTTAACAATATCTTCTCACCTACTTCGCACTATCATAAAAGTTGATCTACATTCCTAATCACATCATTAATATATATATATATATATATATATAAATATATAAATATATATATCTATGTATGTATAGTCATTAAATATTCCTCTAGATAATAAGTGTACAATTCATGGCCCCTTAACTTAAAAAAAATATTTTTTTTAAAGAAAAATTAATTAATTTTAAAATGAAGTCAATAATAACATTTATATAATAAAATCATGCACTTAAGCATTTGTTTCTATCCATCCGCCTATAATAAGAACACCTTCACTTGCATTTCATCTTTATAAGAATTCTCACAAATTAAATTTAACAAACAATCCATAAAAGAAATTGATGTAATATTTTATATCATTCATACGTAGATATAATATCTCTTACGAACTTTATACCAAATTTCTTATATTCTACACAGAACTGAGGAATTTTATAAATTTTATAAATAAAGAAATGTGAAGCATTAGCACGTTCACATACTAATTTTTAGCTATACCAAAATGATAATTTAAAAAGAGGAAGAAATAGTTTCACTTTATGTTGATAAGAAGATCTTACTAAAAAAAAATATGTGATAACAAAATGGAGAATAATGTTTAACAAAATTACAATTAAACTGTGCAGACATAATGTAAAAACAACTGTAAAAATTAACACCACAATAGTATAAGAAACCAATTCAATCTCGATCTTTGAGTAGGCACATACCACTAGTGGAAAATATACATTAGACGATAAAGGTTTACGTCAGTTAACCAAAAGCTAGACGTTAAAAAGGAGGCGGTGCCAGTTTTGTAAATATCAGACTTCATTAATTCAATTTTAACGTCAGTTGTTTTAATGACTGACGTTAAAAGTGAAGTGACTCACTTTTAACGTCAGTTCAATAAAAAACTGACGTTAACAACGAAGATTTTAACGTCAGTTCTATAAAGAACTGACGTTAAAAGTAAGTCACTTCACTTTTAACGTCAGTCCTTACATCAACAGATGTTAAAGGTTATTTTAATAAATTTTTTTATCTAGAATACGATCCCTCCCGTATTGCCTTCCTCAAAGTTTCAGTTTCACATGAATTGCTTTGATGTTTTGTGTTTCTGTTTTGAAAACTATAAGTTGAATCAATAACCCAAACCGGATCTCATTCATGAAGTGTAATACAGACTGATACAGAAGATTGAAAGGGTTTAAAATCCTATAAAAAGTTACATTGAAAGGGTATAAAATCCTATAAAAAGTTACATTAAAAGGGTTTAAAATCCGAAACATTAAAGCTACATCCCATCAGAGAGTTTTATGAAATATGCCAAAGGGAAAACTATACTCCGGAGACCTCAGAATACTGGGGGGCATGAGAGAGCTCAAGAGAGAGGCAAAAACAGGTGCACTAGATCTGTTTCAAGCAAAGGCAGTGGTTCCAGAGACTTCCAAGACGGTCACTTGCTGCCAAAGCTGAGGTTTTGGAACTGTGACCCCCGAGCACCTGATTAGCCCTCCAGCAGCTGATTCTCCGGAAGGTGATAAGGTGAGCAACTCACATAATGTAATTTACTCAAACTTATCACCCATGTAATGTAATTTACTCAAACTCAAGTTGTTTGACCATTAAGACAAAGACCTTTGAGTCTAGGAATAGGAAGAAAGAGTGATGAAGTTAATCTCCACGGCAGAGACATATTGTGAAGCAGAAAATTAAAAGGATGGAAGGAAGCTATTTATAGGAGCAGGGGATGAAGTTACTAAGCTATTCTGATTTTCTTGAAAACTTACCTATAAACTTCATGCTCATTAAGAGGATTGAGTTACAAGGTGCATGGGTAAGTAGCACAGTACATTCAAAGGAATGAATGTTTTTGCAGATATCTATACACTTTTAACGTCAGTTTTTTAAAAAAACTGACGTTAAAAGTGTTTTTCAAATAAAAAATATTTATTGTTAACGTCAGTTTTTTATACAACTGACGTTAAAAGTTTGATTTTTATTTCAGTTAAATAAATAGCTGACGTAAATAATCCTATATATTATAAACGTGCAGAATGAATATTGGAAATAATGTAATTAATATACGGGAACTTGACAGTCATAAATTAAGCTGACGTTAAAAATGAGGTGGTGGCAGTTTGTAAACTATTTACGTTAGTTCTATAAATAACTGACGTAAATAATTATGAAACTCATTTCATTGGTTGTCATGTCCCTGTTGTCCCTCTTAACGCAGATCACTCCATATAGTACTGCAGTTTATTCCTAAACCTTTTTTTTATACAAGTTTATTTTTAATTTTTATTAATTAGCTTGAATTAGTAAACAAATTCTTGTGCAAATTAAAATAAATAAACACTTAACATAAAACAAGTTATATGTATAATCAAATCGTATGACATTGAAGCGATTCATAAGTTAAAATTACATGATTAAAAGATAAAAAAATTATGCAACATCATTTTCTTCTTAGTCTTGTCATCAGAAACTCCAATGGATGCATCACCTCCCTCACTTGAATTCCATGATGCAAAGTAAATCCTCAGTCACTAGCAGCGAAAGCAAAGTGAAATGGATCTTTGCATCTTTCTTCTTCAGTGGAGTTCCTTGATGCATCATCTTGAATCCACAATCACTTGCTTCCAAAGCAAAGTGAAAGGGATGACGGGGATGAAATAAAGTGAGCGAATCACATTACGTGATTCACCCAACCTTAATATCCATGTAATGTGATTTACTCAAACTCAGAAGTTGTTTGACCATTAAGACAAAGACCTTTGAGTCTAGGAATAGGAAGAAAGGGTGATGAAGTTAATCTCCACGGCAGAGCCATATTGTGAAGCAGAAAATTAATTAAAAGGATGGAAGGAAGCTATTTATAGGAGCAGTGGATGAAGTTACTAAGTTATTCTGATTTTCTTGAAAACTTATCTATAAACTTAATGCTCATTAAGAGGATTAGGTACAAAGGTGAATGGGTAAGTAGCACAGTAGTCAAGGGAATGAATGGTTTTGCAGAAACTAATAAACCTTTAACGTCCGTTATGTAATACAACTGACGTAAGAAGTTGTGAGTGTTTTTAACGTCAGTTTCTTAATACAACTTACGTTAAATATATGACCTTTAATGTCAGTTTTTACTAACAACTGACGTAATAAGTGTGAGAGTTTTTAACGTCAGTTTCTTAAGACAACTGACGTTAAATATATGATCTTTAACGTCAGGTTTTACTAAAAACTGACGTAAAATGTTGTTTTATTTTAATTATAACGTTTACCCCCGCGTGCCTTCTCCACTTCTCTGTACGTCTTTTCTCTTTTCATCACGCTCAACCCTCACTCTCGCTCTCACTCTGCCCTAATCGCGAGCTCATCTCCACTGCAACCACCGCGAGGGCTTCTTCGCCACCACCGTGAGGTACACTCTTAACCCCTAACTCTGTCTTTCCCACTCATTCTTTGCAATAGCTTGACATCTCTCTTTCCCCTTCCCGCGCACTAACTCTCCTTGTCCCTCTGCTCTCAGTAACCACATGGAACGTTGGCCACCACTCGAGCTTCCCCCCCACCACCACGCGAGCGCCTATTTCTTGTAAGTCTTTAATTAGGGCACATTTTTTTATTTTTGGTTTTGAGTGCATGCATGTTGCTCTGCTGGTTTGAAACTGTAGTCTCAATAGTTGAAACTTGAAACTTTGAGTTTGAGTTGTTTGGAATGTCTCTATTTTTGGTTTTGAGTGTATGTTGAAACTGTAGTCTCAGTAGTTGTAACTTTAAACCGTGAGTTTGAGTTGTTTCGAATGTCTCTATTTTTGGTTTTGAGTGCATGTTGCTCTGCTGGTTGATCTGTCATGGCCGTGATGCTCATCACGGCTAGGCCGTGATCAGTTCTGCCTATGAGGGTCTGGTTCAGTTGGCACGTTACGGCCGTGACCAGTGCTTGGCAATCTTCAAAAACTATAGTTTTCAATCTCCCGTATTGTCCTTATATTGGATATATAGATGTTTTGTATATCTACAGGACCTATCTAGTTATTTTTATTTATACTTCTGTATTTTTTTTGAGTTATAACCTATGTTAATACATATATATTGTTTCTGAACAGGCATACATATGGATCAATCGGATAGCCCACATGCACGGGAGGACACTGTGGGGGTTTCGCAGGACCCGATCACGCCTACGCCTGATTCTAGTGTAAGTTTACATGTTATATACTATCTTTAGTACTTCTTGTTAATGTAAGTTTATAATGTTACAACCCTCTATTTTATCATTTTTTTTGTCCATACAGACATCACAGGCTCATAGGAAACGAGGTAGAGGAGCCACCTCGTTGAAGAAATTAGAGAAGGACAGGCAGAGCGGACAGAAGCTTGAGGTGTCCTTCGATGCTAATCTAAATGCCCAGGGACCCCGTGCTAAAGAATTTAATAAGTGGGTGTTTCTACAAGCGAAGCAGCACGTAAGCATCAACTACAACCACTAGAATGATGTTCCACAGAACGTTAAGGATCAGATTTGGGAGGCTATCACGGTATTTTACCTTTACATTCGTTTGATTTACATTATTAGATAATTATCCGAGTTATAATCCATCCAGTTGTTATATATGTATCTAATGTGTAGGTAGCTTGGACTGTGCCAAATGACGAGGATCATCGTCATAAATGTATGAAAATGGCATCAAAGCGTTGGAATGGGTTCAATCATGATCTTACCAGGTACTATGTATCTGGGAAGAAGCGGCTTGATAAAATGTTCTCGGATTATCCCTGGATTGATCAGGATACTTGGGATATGTTTGCCAGGAGTCGACAGGATGGAGAATTTCAGGTTGGTTGATTAAGTTAATTTTGTATGCTTATTATAGATCATTTAACTGTATTTAATTATGTGTTTTTGTTTGAGTAGGCTAAGGCAAATAAGGGTCGGCAGAATCAGGCGAAGAACGTCCACCGCCACCCCATGTCTCAGGGTGGGTACCATACTCGGATCCAGCAGATGATGGCGGATAGGCTGAGGGCGAAGCAGGAAGAGCACTCTGCTAGGATTGAAAGAGGAGAGGTGCCTGAGGGCACACCATCAAGTCCTCCGTCGGACATCGATCGCGAGGATGTCTGGTTGGCCGGCCGCATGACAAAGGCGGGATCTTTTAAAGTTGATGCCACTCGCGAAGTGGCAGATAAGATTGTAAGTAAATAATTAACTTGATTTCAATTGATATTTGTATAGATATTTGCAACACTTTTCACTTGCACGTTTTTTCATTTTTTTTCATTGTAGATGGATCTTAAAGCAAAATCCTCCCAGGGCGCATTCGTCCCTTTTGGACGGCAGGACGTCTTGATGACTGCTCTAGGCAAGAAAGACCATCCTGGTCGGGTTCTCGGTGTTCCTGGGAACGTGACCATCAAACAATATTATGGCATGTCTGCTTCACGAAAGCGGGTGGTCAATGAAGCATCAATTTTGGCTGACATTACTCAGCACCTCATGTCCAACCCAGATATTACAACACATCTGATGCAAGGCTTAATAGCCAACCCAGAATCCAAGCAGGCGCTTGCCAAAGAGCTTTCCTCCGTCGGTACATCCCAGGACACCACAGGGCTTGCCAACGCTTCACATGTGAGCACAAAAGAGAGTTTTCGTATGGCACATGTGGAGGACAATGAGTTGGCAGCTATGGAGCGGGAGTTGGAAGTCCAGCGCCATGAGTATGAGTTGGAAATGAAAAGGCGTGAGCTTGAGTTGGACTCCAAACGACGTGAGCTCGGAATGTTAGCAAAGGTATTTATTCATTATTAATGTCCAAATTAGTCAAATAATTACTTGTGTTTTTTTTTAATTATCAAAAACTTATATATTTTATTTTTCCTAAACTGAAGGCCAAGTCGACGTCGGTGTCGCTGTCACCTATCACTCGTTTGTTCTCACTTGGTGAGGATTATGCGTTTGAGATTTTTGAATGTCCATTGGATCACGATGGATGGGTGGCACGCCCAGATCAACAGAGGATATTTTCCTTCATTGGTGACGATCTCTGAACGCTGCAGGAAATAACGTCTGGATGAACAGCAATGTCATCAGTCTCTGGTGCACGTAAGTTAATTTTAATTTTATAACATTTATTTTTGGTATTTTTCCATTTAATAATTTATTTTAATTTCAATATATATATATATATATATATATATATATATATTATGTAATTAACATCCACACCTTTTCATATCTTAGGTATCTCCATCGTCTTCAGCTTGATAAGGGCGTTGCATCAGTTTACGGTTTCTTAGATCCGTCAATCCTTCTACCCGATTTCTTTGCTGGCGATGCATTGAGTAAATACTTAGGGAACTTGTTGGGAGACAATCCAAAAGAATTATATCTGGCTCCCTACTGTATGGAACACCATTGGCAGTTGTTCGTACTTCAACCGTCTAGGCATACTGTCATATTCTTCTGCTCTCTCCACCAAGATCCGCCACCGAAGGTGGTGGAAGCTGTAAATATGTAAGTAAATAATCTTAAATTTAATTTAAGTTTTAATATCAGTTGTATTTAGTTTGTTACACACGTGATATATGAGTTTGTTAATTGATCGACATGATTATTTGTTTATGATAGCGCGCTGAAGGCGAGTAGCATAAGTTGCGCCAACGGGAGAAGTAGGACTTCTAAGGCTAAAGCAAATCCTGTATGGAACATCCTCAAGGTTTGGTAGTTTATTTATCAAATAATTAATCTTATAATTACTAATTTATGTGTATATTCAACTGACGTTGAAATTAATTTTGTTGGTAGTCTCGATTTCAAACTGACGGGTGGTCGTGCGGCTATTATGTGATGCTTCATATGCTGAACATAGTCTCCGCATCTATTATGGATGGATGGAAGAAGGTAATATTTAAACAACTTGTTAAATTATATATTATAGTTTTGAAGATGACTTGCATTGATGTTATTATTATTATTTGAACGTGTCTAGGCATTTATCGACCAATCGCCTATTGAAGAAGATGAGTTAAGAGACTTGAGGATGCAATTCGCTGAATTCTTCTTCAAGTATGCGGCTGAAAAAGGAATTGACAACATACCTCCGCACTACTTAGATAAATAGTTTTTTTGTTAGACTTTAGAAACTAATTAATAACATGTATATATATATCCTTAGATAGTCTTTTTTTTAGACATTGGAACTAAAATTTATTTATATATATACATGGGTTTTGGTTTTAAGTCCCCCCATTGTTCAATTTTCCTTTGCAATTCTGTAATGTGTGTGATATTGTGTGTTACTGGGACTGAATGCAGGGATAGCTGAGGGGAGTGATATTTTAAAACTGAATTTAAAAAAAAAACCTATTAACGTCAGTTGTATCAAACAACTGACGTTAATAGTATTTTATAAAATATACAGTACACTATTAACGTCAGTTGTTTATTACAACTGACGTTAAAATTAAACCTTTAACGTCAGTTCTTTATAACAACTGACGTTAGTTTTAACAAAATCAACGTCCGTTGTCTTGAAGAACTGACGTTAATAGTTTTAGTTTAACGTCAGTTGTTTAAAAACTTGACGTTAATTTTTACAAAATTAACGCCAGTTTTGTTAAATAACTGACGTTAATAGTTTTATATTTAACGTCAGTTCTCAACTGACGTTAAAATATTAACTATTAAAGTCAGCTGTATTTACGTCAGTCAGTATTCTGACGTAAAAAATCAATTTTAACTGACGTAAAAAGCACTTATTGCACTAGTGTACAAATAAGAAATAACATTTTTTTTCACTTTTTGTTAAGAAATATAAGTTTGTTAGGATTAGACATGCCATTAATCTATATGGAAAACAAATCATAGGGGAATATCAATCGCGATTAATACTTTGTCACTTGAGAAGCAATTTGAAATTTCAAGGAAAGTGATCCTCTAAAAATTATATAACAAAATTACAACATTATAATAAAATTTGAACATATGTATAAAATTCTTTAATACCACTTCCATTTTTATTCACATCCACTAATACTTCTTTAAATCTTGATGCTTCTTGGTTATTCCTAGACACATGGTTAACGTTCTTTTATGTGTCTCTTCTAACATTTTTTTCCCTCTAAGGCTCCCCTCCTTTGGGATAATGATCCTATTCTTAAACAATACTACACCATTATTATATAACACATAATTCTCTTGATCCAAAAGATATTTCAAATCCTTGTTTAAAAACCACACTCGCTTAATCTATTTTATGAGGTCACTACAAATTTTCAACCTATTCAATTTCAAGTTTAAAGCCTTAAAAAGATATCTAAATTCATGTCCCTGGACTCTTCTATTAGGTTCATCTCTTGCAACTTCAAGTTAGACTTGTGCGGAAATTTCCTACTCCGAGTATCGACCACTACATTAGCCTTTCCCGGACTATACTTCAACTCAAAATTATAGTTCCTACGGAAATTCATCCACCTTCTTTGCCTTATATTTAAATCATCGTCTATGTCTCTGTCTCTATCTCTTAACAACTGTTTAAGGCTCTAGTGATCATTAAAAACTTCAAGTTGTATCCCATACAAGAGATTTTCCTTTCCTAATCAGCTTGGTGAGAGGTAAGGCTAGTCTAGAGAACTCGTTTATAACTTCCTATAATACTTCTTCAATTCTAGGAAACTTCTCACACTTGTCATTGTCTAAGGCTTCTTTCACCCTATCCTTGTATCTACTTACTAGAATCAACCACTACTCTACTCCATTGATCTAAGCTCATCTATCCTAGGTAAAAGATACCTATCCATAATAGTTACTTGCTCAATTGCATATTGCCCACATATAACTTCATACTCTCATCATCTTTTCCCACTAAAAGCACTCAAAACTTAATACAAAATCAAACATATTTTTTTAAATTTATAAAGCGAACCATAATTTAATTTAAATATTAAATATATATATATATATATATAATTTGATTCAAACTAACAAAAAATAGAATTCATGCCACAATTAAATCCACGAGTCAGAGGAAGTTAGAAATATAATTACAATTCAATAAATTGGCCTCGACGCGATGGAGGTGAACTTCATGCACAGGAGGAATTAAAAAAAAATTAATAGGACATTTCAATTAGATATGGAAATGGGTTTTGACAGTGTTGGCATAAGTATAGATAATGAGAATAGTGTAAACGAGAAAATACCAGCATGAACGCACATACAAAACTACCATTAGTAGTAATTCCTTATAGATTCAAGGAAAATAAATTTATTAAAATCAATTCATCATCAACATTCAAAAATCTCATATAAAGAATCAAGTACCCTAAATTCCAATTTTTTTAATCTTTATAATAGACTGATCTACATGTAAAAATCCAAAATTAAACGTACCAAGGAAGGGTAAGCAAATTTTATTTTTACTCTCACACTCCAGGTATTACTGCCACATCACTATAAATCTCTACCTTACCAAAAAAAAAAAAGAGTATGTATCGATCCTTGAGCTCTCTCAACTAAGCATTTATTACAGGAAACAACAAATGCAATATGGGTTAACACCAAAGGATCAATCGACATGGTTGTGAAGAAGCAAAAGAAGAAGAAGTTCTATCAGAGTGCTTTATGACAACAAGTCTCGACAACAATCAGTCATTACCAATAATAGCATCCAACCCAGACATAGATGACAAATAAGATCGATGGCATAAGGAACATCACGATGCATAGGAAGACGATTTAAACAAGCACTAAAAGTAATAAGATTATCCCATAGAAGTAGAAACACATGACTCAAAGGACAAACGAAAGATAGACAACTCAAATTTCACACTTGAAGGATATATCAAAGAAAGTGCTTCTCCTGAATCAAACAATATAGTAACTTCTTCCCCTATACAAGTTAAAGAAATCAACTCTCCTTCGGATTCTAAGCTGCCTCGAAATAATAGCGGATCATTCTTCTTGAATTTGAAAAGTCCCACGTGCTAAGGGTCCTAGGTAGCCACCACTCCATCAGTGATTGGCCTCCATTCCCCTACAGTTGACGGAGAGTCTCCGTCTGCCCTTGCGTAGCTCTGATCATACAAACCAAAGTTGCTGCAAGTGCAATGTTCGTCCCTCGCCTATTAGTCCTATAAATCTTCTCACTACCTATGAAATATTGGGTTGATCATGTCCAATATCCCAAAGAATAACATGCAGTATTTATAACTCTAACAAGCATCCTATGCGCCCAAGTTTTGTTTTAGAAAAAGCCCCACTACCACAGTCCGATTTAGAATCGAACTGCTCTGATACCAAAAATGTAACGCCCTTCGTTACATTAGTAACCCAAATTTATTTCAATAAAAATCCTTCAAAACATTTAATTAAAAAAAACACAAGTCATAAAATTTTTCTCAAATAACTAAGTATGAAAATACCTCGTATTAAATAAAATAATAGTATTTACAAAGTATTGAAAAATATCATTAAATCCAATCATTTGAATAAAAACTAAAAGCCACAAAACCGGGCGTCTAATTACAATCTGAGAAAAATAGTGTGTAAACCACAGAACGTCGTCCGCATAATACTCTAAACCATACTACATTACTAACCAACCAGCTAATCAAAGATAACTCTCCAGACCTCTGGATCCTTAACAGCGATGTCCTTGGGCTCTGAAAACAACACTTATAATGAGATATAAAATCCCAGTGCACAACAATACATTTATAAAATGTTTCGAAAATAGTGTTGTTCTCAACCGGTGCGGTAACCGAAAAAACTGTCCATGGTATCCGCTAATTTCCCAAAATAATATATAAAAAATACTTTTAATAAAAACAAAAATTTCATCAAGTCAAATGCATATAGCATAAGGTCAACTCGTCTCAATGCATCACATTCCACATACCAAGTAAATTCTAAATTAATCCAAGTGACTCGAAGGCCTCATAACTAAACTGGTCTCTTGTCGGCATGCCATAAATCTCACACATCACATGACAATGGCGTCCCATTGCCCACCCCTACTCATGAGGAATGTTTCGATGTCACCCTCCTGTCGGGGAAATTTATATTTCGATACCTCCCATGTGCACATGGAGGTATTTCTCCCTTTTTGACACCCCAACGTGTGGCGGTGATACTTTCGATACCCCTTTTTAGGCGGTATTGCTCTTTTTCGACATCCCAATTATATGGGGATGTTACTTTCGATACCCCATCACGGTGGTATTACTTTTCGATACCCCTATCATAGGTGGTATCGGCAAACATCATACAACAAATTATAACTCAAATATGTCATGTCTCATGCATGTAACAAACTATTTCCCTCAATTTTAAACACATAAACTCCCACCAATAACAAACAATCGTGGATATCACAACATATCGTACATGAATAAGTACATTACAACATCAATTAATCAATTAATTCCCCTTTTAAACAAAACCCCAATTTTAGAATTTAGGTTAATAACATTTCGCATCAAGTCAATTAAAGACTCCCAAAACCACATAGTAATCCCTTATCAACAAAAACAATCATATATACCATGGAAAGGGTTCATAAAAAGTATTGTTACTCACCTCTTGAAGACCTCCAAATAGCTCTAAGTGTTTCCTACTACGAATCATAACGTTTGCCAAGAGTTATCATCATCTTCCTCTTCCTAGACTCCCTCTTCCACAACTATCTCTTCTTAATCTTTGAATTTCTTCTCTTCTTATCCATTTCTGAGTTTCTAGGTGTAATTAGGGTTCAAAAACGCACCCTAAGAGTGTTAAGATTCTATTTATAGAGCTCCCAATACCCCAAAACGTGTAAAAACGCGCTAAGCCCGCTTACTCTGTATATGGTGCTGTATTTCGCACATATCTTGAATTATAGACATTAAAAAATTATAAATTTTATATAGTTGGAAAGACAAAATAATTGTCTACAACTGTTATGAAGACCACAAAATATAAAACCGACGTTTAGATAGTCAAAACGTGGATAGAATTCAAAAAAACGGTTCTGGCGCTGGAACATGAATAGTGTGTACGAATTTGGTCATAACTTGAGCTACAAGAATCCAATTTGGACGAATTTGGTGTCTATGGAAATCTAAGATACAGGGCTATATTTCTTATGTAGATCTCGAATTCAAACAAGTTGTCTTTGGTTACGAAATATCCATTTGAAGTTAGGTATCTAGTCATATTATGCGAAATTGAGCTTAAAACACTCAAACTATCTATTTATAATGGGTAACACAGCATGGGCCTTGATATGCTTATGTTTCCTATCATTATTGCTGCAATAATTTAGTACAGGGTAGGTTCTTATTTTTATTTTAATTTTTTTTAAATCAATTTTACATTATTATGGAACCCACTGGATTTTTATTATAAAGAAAACAATTATAAGAAACTCTTATACTACCCTTTTTTTTATTAAAATAATTATATTTGAATTTTTAGGATGTTACACACGATACCATCACCCAATTGAATGCAAAGTTTCAGGAGAAGAGGGAGAGAGAGAGCAGTAGATGGCAGATCAGATTGCACAGTTGACTCCGTCACACCAGCAGTTGATGTAGAGGTCCATCGAGCAGGGACAGGCACTGCAGATGGTGTTGGAGAAGATGAGGTTCCAGCCTCCAAATTCTACGGATGGTGCTCCAGTAGGTGCGCCGCCTGCTGGCGCTCCTCCAGTTCCGCCGTCTCCTGCTACTGATGATGCTGCTCTAGAGGATGATGAGATGGTAGACGTCAGCGGCACGGACGCTGCGACTCTTTGGGTTCCTCCACCTCTGCCTCCGCCTCCGCATGATGCTTGATTTTTTTTTTCATTTTATGGATTTCTAGACTATTACTGTGTGACATTTTTTTTATTTATATACATTCATTATTTTTATATTTATGAGTTGCAATAGTAATTAATGGTTAAAATAAAAACAAAAAAAATTAATATTAATGTTTTAAAAAAAATTTAAAATAAAAACAAAAAAATTTAATATTAATGTTTTAAATAAATTTTTAAAATAAAAAAAATACATAATTAGTCTTAGTGACCGAAATAGCAACCAACAATTCGGTTGTTATACTTAAGTCACAGGAAAAATAAAAAAATATAAATTATTTCTTGGTTAGCGACCGAAACCGCGGTCGCTATTTTGGTTGAGGTAACCAACATTAGTGACCGAATATCAGTCACCAAATTCGGTTACCGTGATCATGCGACCAATTTAGCTGCAACTGAGTTATATAATTTAGCGACCGAATATTCGGTCTCTATTTGGCGATCGAAATTCAAACTCAGACTCTAAAACCTTAGCGACCAGGGTTTCTGTTACCCTCATAATTCGGTCGCTAAACTTTTTTTTTGTAGTGAGTTAAAGTATATTGAGATGTCAATACACTTTAGCTAATCAAAGAGGGACACAACTACTTTATGTTTTCCCTCACTTTAGATTATTTTAAGAGTTTCATTTTGAAATAGTAACTGTAAAGTTTTTTATTATGTTGTTGTCGATTAATCGTAAATTATCATATGTATGACACTTTAGGAAATTAGATTAGAGTAAAAACAATAATGATGTCACAATTTATGATTGATTGACAGTATAAAAAATATTCACTGACCACAGATATCAATTAAATTAGTATTTTAAATGATTAAAATTCTATATTTGTTTGAAAAAAAATCTTTTTTTATAATTATTTAAAATTGCAAATATGAAATAAAAATTAAAAAGCACTGAATGCATTGTTAAAACCTTAAATGTCATTTAATGTTCTATTATTTATTAAAATATTTATTAAGAAAATATAGTAATAAAGTTTTAGTATTAAATGTATTGCATTTAACTGGCTGCATAGTTTTAGGTTTTTTTAGCTTGGTTGTACCTGATTGCTTCACATGAACCATGATTATCTTCAAAATGGTCATTATATGTCATATAAATCTGCATGAAGCCTTGAGTCTTCACTGCACTCATTCTATAGTCAAGAGAAACGCTTCAAAAGTTATCGTTTTTCTCTCCTTTGTCTTCCACCATCTTTCTAACTGTTTCCTTTCCTTCCCCCATTGAAGCTGCTTTACTTTGCAGGTAATCAGGCTCCACCCACTTCACTTCAGTTTTAATTTTACTTCGTCAAATATACATACATGTTTATTGGTTTTTTTTTATTGAAAACATCTGATCAATGACCATGGTAGGTAGTTACACTCGATCTGCATGTGAACCTTTATATATATATATATATATATATATATATATATATGATCTACATGTGAAATTTGATGTATATATATATATATATATATATATATATATTGATCATCACCTCACCTCTTCAAATCTAAAAGTTGAAAACTTTTCACGCCATGTGTTATACTGAAAAAAAAGACTTCATATTCTTTTATGAAAACTTGTTTTTGAAATCAATCATATACATAAGTGGGTATAATAAAATTTAAATTTTTATCGATATATGATATAGCTATGAACCGAAGCTCCAAATTTTTCAGATGTTAGTATGTCTCAGACATCTTTTTACTGATACAACATTAGATGATGTTTTTGTTGGTTTGTTTTGTAGGGGAAAAAACAACGGTTGAACAAGGTTTTGTTGATCCTCTTTCCCGATTATTTTTAATCAATTCCATGCCCGGAAGAAAAGTATAGAATTTTGACATCAAATTAAGGTCACAGTCTTTTCAGAGCTTGGAGAAATATGTGTGAATGACTTCATGTTAGATATTCTACAATTGGAAAATACCTATGTAGATTTGAAGTCACATCACATCACTTCATATATATGTGATATGATAGATATATGAAATGAAGCATTTTAACATGAGCCTTTGGAATTAATATATAATTATTTTTTCTTAATCAAAATGGAATTATATAGAATACTTGGGGTGCTCTAACCTGTTTACATAGAATTCAAAACTGCACAAATTAAAGTAAATAAAAGACTACCCTATAAAGAGGATAATTAGCTTTACAAAAGTTATGGCCAACTATAAAGAACCAATCGAAAAAATAACAATGTTATTATTATGGCCAATATATAATTAATATATAATCCCATGAATTATATCCCTTGTATGCCGTGAGTTATTATTATGTTATTGTGCAAACTTAGTGAAACATTGTTCTTAGAGTGGATTTTTTGTGTTCATCTTTGCAGCCTAATCACCTACTACAGCGGCACATCATACAAGATCGGAAAAATTTTTAGATATCAGAAATAAATTCAATGAAGATAAGAAATGGACTTTACATCAATGGAAGCATCCATTCGATTCTTATCGTAAATCTTTCCTCCTCTTTTCATTAATTTATTACCATGCATGTCCAAGAAAAGAATCAAAAATAAATATCAAATAAGTATTATTACAACTTAGATTTTTATGATATTGAAAAGCTTGTCAGTACCATGATGATGAAAGTAAACACTAACAAGACATCAAACTTTTCTTTGAAACTCAATTGATTTTATTTCTTGGCTTGCCGCTTCTCTCCTTATCTTGGCTTGCTTGAGAATGCACTAGTACATAAGTATTTATAAATACTCTAAGCACCTTATGATGTACTACATGTGCTACAATGAGCTTAGCGACATCCTTTGAAACTATAAGTTCTTGAATGTATATACATAGGGGAAAATTCTTTGAACCTAAAAAAATACATGAACACTAATTAATTAAATGCATGAATCAAGTTTAACTTTCTAACATTAATCATACATTCACATATATTAGTTTTTACACCATATTAACTTTCTCAAATTCTTCTTTCTGAACAGCCTTTGAGGCAATTCGGTATGGATCATGCAACCAGTGAAGCACATAAAATTTGAATCACCAAAATTCACATTACACTTCATTTATAATCACCATATGGCTATCGAGAAAAGGTAGATATTCGGATAAGGTCAAGGAAAGCTACTTTATCAGATTGTTCCTGCTTTTTACAACATGGGATGGACATATGTGTGCTATCAGCCTCTCAACATAGAGATGATTCAAATGGAGTTACTCCCAATCCTGTAAGTTGAACATGAGTGTTAGTTGGTGTCTCAAAATTCAGTTACAAGCTAAAACATCCTTTTGGAGGGAAAATCAGTTTTGGCAGTTGCAAGCATAACTGATTTCTGTTGCAGCACAATTGGATGGTCAAGGGCTCGAGCTAGCTTGGCTTCTGAAGGCTCTCTCCTATATAATCATAGGCTTAGGCTATGGATGAGTGAGAAGAGTGATATGAGATTGTATCAACTTGTACTTTCTTCTATCCTTGTAAAATCATAGAGTTAGGATTGATAAAGAGTTGGTGAGCATTAGAGTGAATAGGCTTGGGATCTTGAATCTGTTTTCTTTACAGGGTGTAATCAAGGGCCAAGGGTAGAACTCTTTTGGGATTAGCTTGATGATCTTGTAACTCGATTCAATCATAGTGAAATACCTTTGCTCTCTCCCCGTGGTTGTAAGCCCCACCGGCTAAACCACGTAAATCTTGGTGTGATTCTTTCCTTCTCTTCTCTCTATTAGCTTCAGTTCAGTAATCGTGTTCATTACTTTGTATTTATGTGTTTTCTGTACTGCTGTGTTCTTGTTTCATTTGTTTCAGTTTGCTAAAACCATAACAAGTGGCGCCGTCTGTGGGAAATTGGAACAAGGTGAAGCAAGAAAGATTTCAGCATGGGATCAACCAAGTTTGATATAGAAAAATTCTCTGGATCAAATTACTTTGGCAAATGGAGAATAAAGATGCAAGTTGTTCTTGTGCAACAAGGTCCTGGAGATACTCTAAAGGGAGAAGCTGCACTTCCCATAACTCTCACTGCAGCAGAAAGGAAGGAGCTGATCGATAAGGCAAGGAGCATAATTATCATATGCCTTGGAGACAAACCCCTCAGAGAGGTTGCAAGAGAGCCTACTGTAGCCGCACTTTGGCTCAAACTTGAGTCTCTCTACATGACCAAGTCTGTGGCAAATCGATTGTTCCTGAAGCAACAACTCTTCTCATTCAAGATGAGTGAAGAGAAACCAGTAGCAGAGCAGATTGCAGAATATAACAAGATTCTTGATGATCTTCATAATCTTAAGGTAACAATGGATGATGAAGACAAAGCACTAATTCTGCTGAGTGCTTTACCAAGCTCCTATGAACACTTCAAGGATGCAATTCTATTTGGTAGAGATCAAACAATTACTCTTGATGAGGTGCAATCATCCATAAGGACAAAGGAATTTCAAAAGAAGCAAGAAGCCAAGGCAGAAGGAAATGCAAAAAGTTTGAATATTGTGAGAGGCAGACATGAAAGAAGGAATGGAAAGCAAGGCAAGCACATATCAAAATCAAAGAATCTAAACAAATCCAAGTATAAGTGCTTTCATTATCACAAGAAGGGTCACTTCAAGAAAGAGTGCCCTGAGAGGAAAAATAAAGGAGCAAAGACATCTCAACCATCAGGTGATGCTGCCATTGTGTCATCAGGCTATGAATCTTCTGGATATGAGTCAGTAAAAGCTTTGGTGTTGGTAAATACAGAATTAGAAAAGGATTGGGTGTTGGATTCAGGATGCACCTATCACATGTGTCCAAGAAAAGACTATTTTGAGTCTTTAACCCTACAAGATGGTGGAGTAGTCCTATTGGGGAACAATAAGCCATGTAAAGTTCAAGGCCAAGGCTTAATTCGGCTAAAGATCTCAGGTGTCAGGTATGTACCAGAGCTTAAAAGAAACTTACTTTCAATTAGTATGTTTGATAGTTTAGGTTACATAACCAATATTGAACATGGCATGCTTAAACTTTACAGAAATAGTAAAATTATAGCTAGAGGCATAAAGAAAAATGGTCTATACATATTAGATGGCTCTACTATTATTGCTCAGGCTGCAGTAGCTAGTCATACACTCACTGATAAGACTAAGTTGTGGCACATGAGGCTTGGACACATTAGTGAAAAGGGCTTAAAAGAATTAAGCAAACAAAACCTCCTAGATAATGATGAAATAGGAAAATTGGATTTCTGTGATCACTGTATCCTAGGCAAGGCACATAGAGTCAGTTTTAACACTAGACTACACACAACAAAATCCATTTTGAATATGCACATTCAGACTTATGGGGGCCTGCTAGAACTATGACTCGGGGAGGGGGCTCCTACTTTCTGTTTATTATTGATGATTACTCTAGAAGGATTTGGATCTATATACTTAAAAACAAGAGTGATACATTTGAAAAATTCAAGGACTGCTACACTCAAACAGAAACTAAAACAGGTGCCAAACTGAAATATTTGAGGACTGACAATGGCCTGGAATACCTTTCAGAGCAATTTAATAAATTCTGCAGGAGTGCAGGTATCCAAAGGCACATGACAGTTGCAGTAACTCCACAACAGAATGGTTTGGCAGAGAGGATGAATAGAACAATCCTGGAAAGAGTGAGATGCATGCTATTAAGTGCCGGACTTACAAAGAGCTTTTGGGGTAATGCTGTTGTAACTGCAGTATATCTCATTAATAGGAGTCCATCTTCTGCAATAGGGTTCAAAACCCCTGTAGAAATGTGAAGAGGCAGACCTGCAGACTACTCAAACTTGAGAATATTTGGTTCATTGGCCTTTGCTCATGTTAAACAGGATAAACTTGGAGCAAGGGCAATTAGGTGTGTTTTCATTGGTTATCCTACTGGCACAAATGGATACAAATTGTGGAGATTAGAACATGGTGAACTTAAGTGTTTAACCAGTAGAGATGTAGTCTTTGATGAGACTAGGATGGCCATGCTAACAAAGGATCAGCCACCAATTACACCTGAAGATGCATCAGATAATACTCAAGTTAAGGTGGAGCTTTCCACAACCAGAGCCATGACTCAACCTGCTCAAGATGAAACAGAACCAGAGGAGAAACAAACCCAACCAGTGGCAAATGATTATAATTTGGTCAGAGATAGAGCAAGAAGAAATATAGTTCCCCCAAGGAGATTTGGTCAAGCAGATCTTATATGCTATGCTCTAAGCATTGGAGAGGAAGCTCAAGCAAATGAACCAAGTAACTTCACAGAAGCTGTAACAAGTAGAAACAGTGCAAAATGGTGGAAGGCAATGGAAGAGGAGATGAAATACCTTGAACAAAACAAGACTTGGACTCTAGTTGATCCACCAAAGGGCAAAAGGATAGTAGGCTGCAAATGGATCTTCAAAATGAAGGAAGATACTTAGGATACAAACAAGGCTAGATTCAAGGCAAGACTTGTGGCAAAAGGGTTCTCTCAAATTGAGGGAATTGACTATAATGAAATTCTTTCTCCTGCAGTCAAACACTGCTCAATAAGGATCCTACTTGCCCTGGTTACTCAATTTGATCTGGATCTAGAATAGCTAGATGTCAAAACTGCATTCCTTTATGGAAATTTAGAGGAAACAATATATATGCATCAACCTGAGGGTTTTGACAAGTGCAAAGACAAGGTGTGCTTATTGAAGAAATCTCTATATGGTCTAAAACAAAGTCCTAGGTAATGGAATAAGAGATTTGATGACTTCATGGTGAAGATGAACTTCCAGAGAAGCATCTATGACAACTGTGTATACATTTTCAAAGAGAATGAAGAAGTAATCATCTACTTACTCCTCTATGTAGATGATATACTTCTTGCAAGCTCTAAAAAGTCAGAAATTAAAAGGATAAAGGATCAACTGAAGACTGAATTCGAGATGAAATAACTTGGAGAGTCTAAGAGGATCCTTGGCATGGATATCACCAGAAACAGAAAGACTGGAGAGCTACTGCTGTCTCAACAAGGATACATGCAAAAGGTAATTAGAAGATACAGAATGCATGAGTCTAAATCAGTTGGAACACCATTAGGAAAACTTGATAAATTATCAGTGCAACAAGGGCCTAAAACAGAAGAGGAAAGGCAAAATATGGCATCAATTCCATATGCAAATGCTGTTGCCAGCATCATGTATGGAATGGTGTGTTGCAGGCCAGATTTGGCTTATGCTGTAAATGTGGTAAGCAGGTTCATGGCAGACCCTGGACTTACCCATTGGAAAGCCGTGAAGTGGATACTAAGGTATTTAAATGGCACTTTAAGCTCTAGACTTTTGTTCAGAAGAAGTACTCTTACTGAGGATGTGATAAAAGGCTATGTGGATTCAGACTATACTGGAAACATTGACACTCGAAAATCTCTGTCAGGCTATGTTTTCACAGTATTTGGTACTGCCATCAGTTGGAGATCAGTTCTGCAATCAGTGGTGGCCTTATCAACTACACGAGCAGAATTCATACCACTCACAGAAGGGGTGAAGGAAACAATATGGCTAAAGGGAATCATTGGTGAACTTGGAGTGCCACAAAGCTGTGTCACAATTTTCTGTGATAGCCAAAGTGCTATCCATCTCTTTAAACATCAAGTATACCATGAAAAATCTAAACATATTGATATTAAGCTTCATTTCATAAGGGATGTAATTAAGGCAAAGGAAATCCTTGTTGAGAAGGTTTCAACAGAGGACAATCCAGCCGATGCCTTAACCAAGTCCCTACCTTTATCCAAGTGCAAGCATAGCTTGGACTTGATTGGTTTTCAGTAAGAAGATGAAGGTTGGCGAGAGAGCAAAGCTGCGGAACTTTTGGAGGGAAAATCAGTTTTGGCAGTTGCAAGCATAACTGATTTCTGTTGCAGCACAATTGGATGGTCAAGGGATCGAGCTAGCTTGGCTTCTGAAGGCTCTCTCCTATATAATCATAGGCTTAGGCTATGGATAAGTGAGAAGATTGATCTGAGATTGTATCAACTTGTACTTTCTTCTACACTTGTAAAATCATAAAGTTAGGATTGATCAAGAGTTGGTGAGCATTAGAGTGAATAGGCTTGGGATCTTGAATCTGTTTTCTTTACAGGGTGTAAACAAGGGCCAAGGGTAGAACTCTTTTGGGATTAGCTTGATGATCTTGTAACTCGATTCAATCATAGTGAAATACCTTTGCTCTCTCCCTTTGGATGTAAGCCCCACCGGCTGAACCACGTAAATCTTGGTGTGATTCTTTCCTTCTCTTCTCTCTGTTAGCTTCGGCTCAGTAATTGTGTTCATTACTTTGCATTGCTATGTTTTCTGTACTGTTGTGTTCTTGTTTCATTTGTTTCAGTTTGCTAAAAGCACAACAATGAGGTTAATGAACTGCATAAAATTTTCAATTGTTTATTCATGTCATCTTTATGATACATTTTTTTTATTTAATTGCAGGTGTGGGTTGATGCTAGAATAAAGTCCATACATAGAAATTCTCATGACTCTGAGTGCTCATGCCAGTATTATATCAACATATATGTTAATCATGGTTCATTTAGTAAAGTGACAAGAATTATTAGCAAGGAGGTTAAAGTGGTTGGACTAAACCAAATTTCCATCCTTCAAAAGCTTGAACATGATATCCTTGTGAAGACCAGCCCTATCGGTGGGTTTCATCTGAGGACTGCACCACGTACGACAAACCAAATTGCTTTCAGGAAATTTCTTATCTGATCTTACATGGTTAATTGCGACATCTATTGTAAAGAAGTTTTCACTCTGTGCAAGATCTGTAGACAACAAGATTGTGTATCAAATTTTGGGAAATGATGATGATACTCCTAGCTCTTATTCTCATATAAATGTTGTGAAGCTCAAAGTAAAGGATAATGGCATTTTTGGCATATCATTACCCCATGTTGTTCAAGTTGATATATCTAGCCCAAGCAAATTGGATTTGAAGTGTTTGGTAAAACAAGTGGTTAGACTAACTGATAAATATAAAATGACATAAAACGATATGTTTGCATGTGTTTTTATATAAATTATATGAGTTTAATTGATATACACTGTCAGTGTAAAGGTTTTTTACACTCAACCAATAACAAATCGCCACGTCATTGAAAATCTTTTATTCTTATCCAAATCACCATAAAGTCATTCATACAATGATTTGTGATTGGTTGACAGTATAAAAAACTTTACACTGATAGTGCATACCAATTAAACTCAAATTATATATATATATATATATATATATATATATATATATATATATATATATATATATATATATATATATATGAACTATTTATATTAGTATAATTATCACTTTTAACACTTTAATTTATTTAAAAATATTTATCATTTAAAAATTAAATTTTTATTTTGTAATTTATTTTTTATTATTTTTAGTAAATATAATAGAATAATAAAATTAAAATTGTATATTGATATGATTTTTATATAAATTTTATTTTTTATAGATAAAAAAATATTTTTTATTTTTTATCTTAAATAAAAATCTAAATAGTGAAATTAATTCTTATTTATATACTATGTTAAATGATTAGTATTTTATTTAATTAGCTAAATAATAAGTGATGAGGAATTTAATTAAGATGGTATGGATAAAAATGGAAGAAAAAATGATAACATATACGCTATAACCACAAATGCTACTTCAAGTAGCGTTTGGAAAAAATGCTATAAGCTAGTGAAAAAACGTTATACGCTAATTTTACAAATGATTACCAAACAGAGTTATTTCTATCCACTATACCCTAGCGGATTTAGCAAACCAAACAGGCTCATAGTAATTATAAAGTTTTTTAGGTTGTCGACTAATTGTAATTTGTTAAAAAAAGACTAATTGTAAATTATCATATGTATGACTCTTAAAACTCTTAAGGGAGAATTTTTCCGCCCTTATGGTCCTACCCGGCTCGAGATATTAGTCTCCACAGTTATCCGCGAATGATACCATGGGAACCAAAAAAATATGTATGACTCTTAAGAAAATTAGATTAGAGTAAAAAAAATGATGATGTGACAATTTATGATCGGTTGATAATATAAAAAAAAAATCACTGACCACACATATCAATTAAATGTATATTTTAAATGAAGAAAATACTATATTTATTTTAATAATTATTTAAAATTGAAAATATGAAATAAAAAATCAAAAGCACTTATTGTAGTATTAATTTATTAAAACCTTAAATGACATTTAATATTCTATTATTTATACAAGTATAAAAAATTTTAAAATATTAATAAATTATTAGTATTAAATGTATTGTATTTTTGTATTTAAATGTAGCGCATTTAGAAAAAAATCTTTCTATATAATTTTTCTATATATATAAAAAATATTTCTATATAATTATTTAAAATTTCAAATATGATAAAAATTCAAAAGCATTGTACCAAAAAAATAATAATTCAAAAGCACCGAATGCATTGTTAATACCTTAAATGTCATTTTATGTTATATTATTTATAAAATTATAAATTATAAATATTAAAATATTTATTAAGAAAATATAGTAATAAATTATTAGTATTAAATGTATTGCATTTTTGTATTTAAATGTATTGCATTTAATTGGCGGCATATATTAGGCTTTTTTTAGCTTGGTTGTATTTGAGTACTTCACATGAACCACGATTATCCTCAAAACGGTCATGATCTGTCATACAAATCCGCACGGAATTTACGGCTTTTTGAAGCCTTGAGTCTTCACTATTCACTGCACTCACTCCATAGTGATCAAGAGAAACGTTTCAAAAGTACCATTTTTCTCTCCTTTGTCTTCCACCCTCTTTCTAACTCTTTCCTTTCTCCCATAGAAGCTGCTTTACTTTGCAAGTAAGGCTTCACCCCACTTCACTTCATTTTTTGCTTCGTGAAATATACATACATGTTTATTTGGTTTTCCCGAAAATATTTGATCAATGACCATGGTAGATGGTTAAATTCGATGTGCTTGTGAACTTTGAAGTCATCATTTTATGTTGATTAAGAGAATGATCACCTCACCTCTTAAAATCTAAAAGTTGAAAACTTTTCATGCCATGTGTTATGCTTCAAAAAAGGCTTCGAGTTCTTTAATAAGGTTTCAAATCTGGGTTTAAAACCGAAATCTGGGTAGCGACGTGTCGCTTTTGACAGTCACTGAAACTGCATCACGACCGTAATTATAGACGCATCGACCGTATTTTCTTGCAATATCCGCGACGCAATGCGACTGTGATTTAAAACCTTATTATTTTATGAAACTTGTTTTCGAAACCAATCATTTATGCTAAGTGGGTATAATAAAATTTTATTTTTTGGTTCGATATATGATATAGCTCTGTACGAACTGAAGCTCCAAATTTTTTAGATGTTAGAATGTCTTTAACATCTTTAACTGATAAAACACTAGATGATTTTTTTATGGTTTGTTTTGTAGGGGAAAAGTCAACAGTTGAACAATGTTTTATTGATCTTCTTTCCCGGTTATTTTTGATCAATTCCATAGCCTGGAAGAAATTGAATTTTGACATCAAAGTAAGGTTACAGTCTTTTTCGAGCTTGGAGAAATATGTGTGAATGATTAAGTATAAGGAGCACTCAACCCGTATACAAACGATAATTACAAAAAAAACATGAAAGCTTGAGGATATGGATAAAATTTCAACCGCCAATCTGAACAGGACATTGATGGTTGAAGAATTAGTTGTTCCCTTTGGAATTTATATATAATTAATAATTAATATATAATTCCCTGAATTATATCCCTTGTACGTACGCCATGAGTTATTATATTATGGTGCAAACTTAATGAAACATTGTTCTTAGAGTGGATTTTTTGTGTTCATCTTTTCAGCCTAATCACCTACTGCAGCGGCACATCGTACAAGATCGGCAGAATTTTTAAATATTAGAAACAAATTCAATGAAGATAAAAAAAATGGATTTTACATCAATGGAAGCATCCATTGGATGCTTATCGTAAGTCTTTCCTCCTCTTTTCATTAATCTATAACCACGCATGTCAAAGAAAAGAAAAACAGTAAATTGAAAATAAATATCAAAGGATTACAACTTAGAGTTTTATGATATTGAAAAGCTTGTCAGTATCATGATGGTCAAAGTAAAAACTAAAAAGACGTCAAACTTTTTTGAAACTCAATTGATTTGTATTTCTTGACTTGGCCTGGCTTGCCGCTTGCTCTTACCTTCTCTTGGCTTGCTTAATTGCAACAACTTTTCCCCTATAATCATACTTTCACATATATTAGTTTTTACACCATATTATCTTTTTAAAAAATTCTTCTTTCTGAACAGCCTTTGAGGCAATTCAGTATGGCTCATGGCAACCGGTGAAGCACATAAAATTTAAATCAGAAAAAATCACCTTACACTTCATTGATAATCACCATATCGCAATCGAGAATAGGGTAGATATTCGGATAAGGTCAAGGAAAGCTACTTTATCAGATTGTTCCTGCTTTTTACAACCTGGGATGGACATCTGTGTGCTATCAGCCTCCCAACATAGAGATGATTCAAATGGAGTTACTCACAATCCTGTAAGTTGAACAAATTGAGGGTTTTTAGTTGTAGATTGACTTGTAGTTCTTTATTTTATTAAGTTGGATTTCTTACTCTTTAATGTCTTTACTTGAGCTTCTTGAACTGCATAAAATTTTCAAATGTTTCTTCAAGTCATCTAATTTTGGTGAAGTTAAGGGTGTGTTTGTGAGTTGTTTTTTAGAAGAAAAGTAAGGGAAGGAGAAAATTTATTGGAAGGTCATCCTTGTTTGTGAGTTCATAAAATTGGAGGGGAAGGTTTTCCAGATTTTAATAAACCCTCCAAACCGTTCCTCTTCCCACTTTTTTTGGTTCCCCCAGTTTGAGGTATTTTGAAAGAAAACTAACTTAAATTACTAATTTGGGATATTTTTGGAGAAAAAAGTTTCTTTAATTTTTGCAATAATATTATTTAAAGAATATTACTTATGCAATACTCCGTTAGGTCAAATTCTTCCTTGATTGTTAATACTATATTTGAAATTTGGAATGCCACAAGACCCTTTCATGTACTCCTTATATGAGATGATAAACCAAATAGAACACATTTACATGGTGAATATTTTTTTCTTTATTAATATAACATATATGTGAGATATTGTTTATGCTTACATTTATTAGTGATCATTATTGTGGCCTTTCTTGATGTTGGTTTTTACCATCAATTGGCTAGCTGTGTTAATTATGGCCTTTTAATTTCAGCATTGTAGTTTCTGATACATTTTTTTTTTTACTTAATTGCAGGTGTGGGTTGATGCTAGAATAAAGTCCATACATAGAAATTCCCATGACTCTGAGTGCTCATGTCAGTATTATATCAACATATATGTTAATCAAGGTTCATTTAGTAAAGTGACAAGAATTCTTAGCAAGGATGTTAAAGTGGTTGGACTAAACCAAATTTCCATCCTTCAAAAGCTTGAACGTGATCCTTGTGAAGATCAGCCCCATCGGTGGGTTTCATTTGAGGACTGCACCACAGTACCACAAACCAAATTGCTTTCAGGAAAATTCTTATCTGATCTTACATGGTTATTTGTGACATCTATTGTAAAGAAGGTTTCACTCTGTGCAAGATCCGTAGACAACAAGATTGTGTATCAAATTTTGAGAAATGATGATGATACTCCTCGCTCTGATTCTCATATAAATGTTGTGAAGCTCAAAGTAAAGGATAATGGCATTTTTGGCATATCAGTACCCCATGTTGCTCAAGTTGATATATCTAGCACAAAAGCAATTATGCCACATCCACATGATTCACATGAAGATGAAGGGTCACATCCACATGATTCCCTTGAAATTGAAGTGGCACAATCTAATAATGTTGAGGAAGTGGCACCGTCCGATAATGTAAGACGTTCCAAATGCAAGAGAGCACAACCTGAGTGTTACCGTTGTTGTGATGTTAATCCTGAGTTGGATGTTGGTGTTTTTCGCACTAGGCCAAAGTTTCGCAGATGTAAAGATATTGATGATGAGCCAGTGCCATTAGTAGCAATTGTGCCTGATTTGCAAGAAAAATGTGAAGTGTTAGAGGATGCTGTAGCAACTAGTACTGAAAGGGTCGATAATAAGGTGAATTATTGCAAAGAGATTATGTATATACCAGGAGGAAAAAGACAAAGGAAGTGAAGGGTGTTGAGGGAAATGATAATGACAATGTTACTGCGGGGGGCATGAGTTGGGAAAAGAAGGGAATCATCATCTTCATGACCAGCCTTTGGTTTTGCCTCTTCTTCAATACTTTGCTTCTCCTCTCGATACCTTGCTGAGTAGTGTTCCACTTCCAACTACCAATATGAACAAGGTAATCAGATACATTTACTGAGGCAACAAACAAAAAATCTAACCAAATCAAGAGAATAAAGTTAACCTAGTTACATGGGTAACAAAAGTTATGAAAATGCTTCTTATACAACCACAATTTCGCCCACAATATTGCAGTTTTGGTATTCACCGCAATCATATTGAGGTCATAATTGAAAGGTTGCATCAGCCACATTTTGCTATAATTATTTGTTATTACATAAACATAAGATAATTTTAACTGTGCCACAGTGGCAGTTTAAAATCATAAAACTCTCACATCTATTTAAGGGTAGATTTGTAAATAATAAGATGTGACTAGTAATAGTCAATCAGGAAAGATTAAGTAGATCTGATATGTGTGAAAGTATGTGAATAACATTATTTCTAAACTTAAAGAGACTACACATGCACACTTGGATACTTTTATTAAGTTTTAAAGTTCACTTACAAAGGGTGGAAATACATGTTTTATCTCGATTTTCACGTCGCCACATATAATGCAGCAAATTCCAATTTCTTCATCCAGTCTATAGTTGTGTGGACAAACTACATTGGATATTTCCTCTTTCTCAAAGCAGAACGACAACATTTGAATCCCGATTTGATAGTAGAATAGAATCAGCTTTAGAAAACAAGATTAAAACAAAATATACTTATAAAAAAATTACAAGACATGCAGGAAACAGAGAGGGAAGAAAATCAATTTTTGCACCTTTGTTTCCTCAAGAAGACATGTTATCATCGCCTCTTCCATATCTTGCCACAACTTATCTATTTCAGAAAGCTCTTCCTCTTCGACTCTTTGAAATTTTTTTTCTGCTTCATTATTTTGCCCCATGTTACTTGTTTTCATCCACGGGTCCTTAGTCCTTGCCTCCTCTTCTTGAATCGGTACTTTATTAATATTCCTTAAATATGAATCTAACATTTCATTATAGGCATCTGCATTTAAGGATCTATCTCTACGAGCTCTTTCTTCATCATAATTTCTTCTGCTTGATGATGATGAATGATATATTTTCTCCCAATTGCTTTTTCTTCAATTTAACACTTCCCATCTTGGTTCAATATACATATCATCACGACCGGATGGATTCTTCTTCTCCTGTACCTTTCCTTCATTAACTAACCTTGCAGCATGCTTGTGAAGCTCAAAATTCTTGTTCTTTGATTTGGAGACATCATTGAGATGAGAATCTTGGGAAGGAATGTCAACTTTTTCATCTCCAATGTTACTAGTAACATTGTCATTATCATTTCCCTCAACACCCTTCACTTCCTTTGTCTTTTTCCTCCTAGTATATACTATAATCTCTTTGCAAGAATTCACCTTATTATCGACCCTTTCAGTACTAATTGCTACAACATCCTCTAACACTTCACAATTTTCTTGCAAATCAGGCACAATTGCTACTAATGGCACTGCTCATCATAAATATCTTTACATCTGCGAAACTTTGGCCTAGTGCAAAAAACACCAACATCCAACTCAGGATTAACATCACAACAACAAGAACACTCGGGTTGTGCTCTCTTGCGTTTGGAACGTCTTACATTATCGGATGGTGCCACTTCCTCAACATTATTAGATTGTGCCACTTCAATTTCAAGGGAATCATGTGGATGTGGCCCTTCATCTTCATGTGAATCATGTGGATGTGGCACAATTGCTTTTGTGCTAGATATATCAACTTGTGCAACATGGGATACTGATATGCCAAAAATGCCATTATCCTTTACTTTGAGCTTCATCACATTTATATGAGAATTAGAGCGAGGAGTATCATCATCATTTCCCAAAATTTGATACACAATCTTGTTGTCTACAAATCTTGCACAGAGTGAAACCTTCTTTACAATAGATGTCACAAATAACCATGTAAGATCAGATAAGAATTTTCCTGAAAGCAATTTGGTTTGTGGTACTGTGGTGCAGTCCTCAGATGAAACCCACTGATGGGGCTGATCTTCACAAGGATCACGTTCAAGCTTTTGATGGATGGAAATTTGGTTTAGTCCAACCACTTTAACCTCCTTGCTAAGAATTCTTGTCATTTACTAAATGAACCTTCATTAACATATATGTTGATATAATACTGACATGAGCACTCAGAGTCATGGGAATTTCTATGTATGGACTTTATTCTAGCATCAACCCACACCTGCAATTAAGTAAAAATAAAAAAAATGTATCAGAAACTACAATGCTGAAATTAAAAGGCCATAATTAACACAGCTAGCCAATGATGCTAAAAACCAACATCAAGATAGGCCACAATAATGATCACTAATAAATGTAAGCATAAACAATATCTCATATATATGTTATATTAATAAAGCAAAAAATATTCACCATGTAAATGTGTTCTATTTGGTTTATCATCTCATATAAGGAGTACATGAAAGGGTCTTGTGGCATTCCAAATTTCAAATATAGTATTAACAATCAAGGAAGAATTTGACCTAACGGGGTATTGCGTAAGTAATATTCTTTAAATAATATTATTGCAGAAATTAAAGAAAAATGTTTCTCCAAAAATATCCCAAATTAGTAATTTAAGTTAGTTTTCCGTTAAAATACCTCATACCGGGGGAACCAAAAAAAGTGGGAAGAGGAAGGGTTTGGAGGGTTTATTAAAATCTGGAAAACCTTCCCCTCCAATTTTATGAACTCAAACAAGGATGACCTTCCAATAAATTTTCTCCTTCCCTTACTTTTCTTCTAAAAAACAACTCACAAACACACCCTTAACTTCACCAAAATTAGATGACTTGAAGAAACATTTGAAAATTTTATGCAGTTCAAGAAGCTCAACTAAAGACATTAAAGAGTAAGAAATCCAACTTAATAAAATAAAGACCTACAAGTCAATCTACAACTAAAAACCCTCAATTTGTTCAACTTACAGGATTGTGAGTAACTCCATTTGAATCATCTCTATGTTGAGAGGCTGATAGCACACATATGTCCATCCCAGGTTGTAATTAAAAAGCAGGAACAATCTGATAAAGTAGCTTTCCTTGACCTTATCCGAATATCTACCCTATTCTCGATTGCGATATGGTGATTATCAATGAAGTGTAAGGTGATTTTTTCTGATTCAAATTTTATGTGCTTCACCAGTTGCCATGAGCCATACTGAATTGCCTCAAAGGCTGTTCAGAAAGAAGAATTTTTTAGAAAGATAATATGGTGTAAAAACTAATATATGTGAAAGTATGATTATAGGGAAAAAGTTGTTGTAAGCAAGCCAAGAGAAGGTAAGAGCAAGCAGCAAGCCAGGCCAAGTCAAGAAATACAAATCAATTGAGTTTCAAAAAAGTTTGACATCTTTTTAGTTTTTACTTTGATCATCATGATACTGACAAGCTTTTCAATATCATAAAACTCTAAGTTGTAATCCTTTGATATTTATTTTCAATTTACTGTTTTTCTTTTCTTTGACATGCATGGTTATAGATTAATGAAAAGAGGAGGAACGACTTACGATAAGCATCCAATGGATGCTTCCATTGATGTAAAGTCCAGTTTTTTATCTTCATTGAATTTGTTTCTAATATTTAAAAATTCTGCTGATCTTGTACGATGTGCCATTGCAGTAGGTGATTAGGCTGAAAAGATGAACACGAAAAATCCACTCTAAGAACAATGTTTCATTAAGTTTGCACCATAACATAATAACTCATGGCATACGTACAAGGGATATAATTCATGGAATTATATATTAATTATTAATTATATATAAATTCCAAAGGGAATAGTTAGTTCTTAAACATCAATGTCCTGTTCAGATTGGCGGTTGAAATTTTATCTATAACCTCAAGCTTTCATGTTTTTTTTTTTTGTAATTATCGTTTTTATACGGGTTATGAGTGCTCCTTGTACTTAATCATTCACACATATTTCTCCAAGCTCGAAAAAGACCGTAACCTTACTTGGATGTCAAAATTCAATGCTTTTCTTCCAGGCTATGGAATTGATTAAAAATAATCGGGAAAGAAGATCAATAAAACATTGTTCAACTGATGCCTTTTCCCCTACAAAACAAACCGTAAAAAAAATCATCTAATGTTTTATCAGTTAAAGATGTTAGAGACATTATAACATCTAAAAAATTCGGAGCTTCAGTTCGTACATAGCCACATCATATATCGAACCAAAAAATAAAATTTTATTATACCCACTTAAGCATAAATGATTGGTTTCGAAAACAAGTTTCATAAAATAATAAGGTTTTAAATCACGGTCGCCTTGCGTTGTGGATATTGCAAGAAAATACGGTCGATGCGTCTATAATTACGGTCGTGATGCAGTTTCAACGATTGTCAAAAGCGACACGTCGCTATCCAGATTTCGGTTTTAAGCCCAGATTTGAAACCTTATTAAAGGACTCGAAGCCTTTTTTGAAGCATAACACATGGCATGAAAAGTTTTCAACTTTTAGATTTGAAGAGGTGAGGTGATCATTCTCTTAATCAACATAAAATGATGACTTCAAAGTTCACATGCACATTGAATTTAACCATCTACCATGGTCATTGATCAAATATTTTCGGGAAAACCAAAAAAACATGTATGTACATTTCACGAAACAAAAAATGAAGTGAAGTAGGGTGGAGCCTTACCTGCAAAGTAAAGCAGCTTCTATGGGAGAAAGGAAAGAGTTAGGAAGAGGGTGGAAGACAAAGGAGAGAAAAATGGTACTTTTGAAACTTTCTCTTGATCACTATGGAGTGAGTGCAGTGAAGAGTGAAGACTCAAGGCTTCAAAAAGCCTTAAATTCCATGCGGATTTGTATGACAGATAATGACCGTTTTGAGGATAATCGTGGTTCATGTGAAGTACTCAGATACAACTAAGCTAAAAAAAAAGTATGAATATATGCAGCCAATTAAATGCAATACATTTAAATAAAAAAATGCAATACATTTAATACTAATAATTTATCACTATATTTTCTTAATAAATATTTTAATATTTATAATTTATAATTTTATAAATAATATAACATTAAATGACATCTAAGGTTTTAACAATGCATTCAGTTCTTTTGAATTATTATTATTTTGGTACAGTGCTTTTGAATTTTTATCATATTTAAAATTTTAAATAATTATATAGAAAGATTTTTTTTATATATATAGAAAAATTATATAGAAAGATTTTTTTCTAAATGTGGTACATTTAAATACAAAAAATACAATACATTTAATACTAATAATTTATTAATATTTTAATATTTTTTATAATTGTATAAATAATAGAATATTAAATGTCATTTAAGGTTTTAATAATTTAATAATGCAATAAGTGCTTTTGATTTTTTATTTCATATTTTCAATTTTAAATAATTATTTAAAATAAATATAGTATTTTCTTCATTTAAAATATACATTTAATTGATATGTGTGGCCAGTAATATTTTTTTATATTATCAACCTATCATAAATTGTGACATCGTTATTTTTTTTTTTAATGTAATCTAATTTCCTTAAGAGTCACACATATTTTTTGGTTCCCATGGTATCATTCGCAGAGATAATCTGGAGACTAATCTCTCGAGTCGGGTAGGATTACAAGGGCGACAAAATTCTCTCTTAAGAGTTTTAAGAGTCATACATATGATAATTTACAATTAGTCTTTTTTTTAACAAATTACAATTAGTTGACAACCTATAAAACTTTATAATTACTATGAGCATGTTTGGTTTGCTAAATCTGCTAGGGTATAGTGGATAGAAATAACTCTGTTTGGTAATCATTTCTAAAATTAGCGTATAACGTTTTTTCACTAGCTTATAGCATTTTTTCCAGACGCTACTTGAAGTAGCGTTTGTGGTTATAGCGTATAGGTTATCATTTTTTCTTCCATTTTATCCATACCATCTTAATTAATTTCCTCATCACTTATTATTTAGCTAATTAAATAAAATACTAATCATTTAACATAGTATATAAATAAGAATTAATTTCACTATTTAGATTTTTATTTAAGATAAAAAATAAAAATATTTTTTATCTATAAAAAATAAAATTTATATAAAAATCATATCAATATACAATTTTATTTTTATTATTCTATTATATTTACTAAAAATAATAAAAACTAAATTAAAAAATAAAAATTTAATTTTAAAATGATAAATATTTTTAAATAAATTAAAGTGTTAAAAGTGATAATTATACTAATATAAATAATTCATATATATATATATATATATATATATATATATATATATAATTTAAGTTTAATTGGTATGCACTGTCAGTGTAAAGTTTTTTATGCTGTCAACCAATGACAAATCATTGTATGAATGACTTTATGGTGATTTGGATAAGAATAAAAGATTTTCAATGACGTGACGATTTATTATTGGTTGACAGTGTAAAAAACCTTTACACTGACAGTGTATATCAATTAAACTCATATAATTTATATAAAAACACATGCAAACATATCGTTTTATGTCATTTTATATTTATCAGCTAGTCCAACCACTAGTTTTACCAAACACTTCAAATCCAATCTGCTTGTGCTAGATATATCAACTTGAACAACATGGGGTAATGATATGCCAAAAATGCCATTATCCTTTACTTTGAGCTTCACAACATTTATATGAGAATAAGAGCTAGGAGTATCATCATCATTTCCCAAAATTTGATACACAATCTTGTTGTCTACAGATCTTGCACAGAGTGAAAACTTCTTTACAATAGATGTCGCAATTAACCATGTAAGATCATATAAGAATTTTCCTGAAAGCAATTTGGTTTGTGGTACTGTGGTGCAGTCCTCAGATGAAACCCACCGATGGGGCTGATCATCACAAGGATCATGTTAAAGCTTTTGAAGGATGGAAATTTGGTTTAGTCCAACCACATTAACCTCCTTGCTAAGAATTCTTGTCACTTTACTAAATGAACCTTGATTAACATATATGTTGATATAATACTGGCATGAGCTCTCAGAGTGTTAATAGAAGAATTTCAAATTCTTGACAGAAATGGTTCCGACAGGATGACAGAAGAATTGAAGGAAGTGTTGTCAGATAACCACCATGAAGAGTCGAATTCAGCAGAATTGACAAATTGGAAAATTGACAGAAGTTGGTATGTCAGACAGATAAAGCCGTCAAGAAAGAAACACATTCGTCACCAGTAAAATTCCCGACGAATATATTCAGCTAACTGACGGAGAAATAGAAGTAACAGAAAAAAGGTAAAAACCCAACCTTCGACAAAGTTGGTAATAAGAATTGTCAGACGGACAAAATATAGAAATGGCTAAGTTTTCAAGGTTGACAAAGATCGAGAAGATAAGTTGTCAAACAACCAAACCGTGGACAACAAGCAAGTTGGCATAAAGCAATTCAAAGGAATGAGCAGTTAGAGAAGTTTACTTGTCAAACAGTTTGAATCTGAAACATAGCAAAACTGCCATACAGGTGGCAATTTTTAAGATAGGAAGTTTTCTTTAGGCAGTTATTTTATATGCTTATAAATACTGTTAATCCCGATGTAATAGAGGATGTTTTACTTGATGCAATATCCTACATATCTCGATCACGCAGCAGAATAAAGGATTGGACTCAAGTATTTCCTCCATCCCTTTTCATTTCCAGTTCAATTTACAATACAGTACTGCTCATTTAATTCCCCTTTACATGTTCCTCTTTACCTTCAGCATTCCTGTCATGTTATTTATTTAAGTTCTTCATTCCTTCCCATTTATCTTTCACATCTTTTTACTTGCTTTCTTTTAATTTCCTGCACTTTAAATGCTTTCTTTTACTTTTCAACCATTTAAATACTCTTCTTTATTTGCTTTCTTCCTTTAATTTACTGTCATTTATCTTTCATTGTCATTTACAAGCTTTCAATTATTTTCTTGCAACTTACGTGCTTTCCTTTAAATTTCCTGTTGTTTATTGCTTTCCTTTAATTTCATGTTTCTTTACTTTCTTCTAATTTAACTGCAAATTATATGTTTTCCTTCAAATCCATGTATTTCTATAAATTCAAGTAAGAAGTCACTCTTGTTTAGGCAGACACGCAATATACCCATCCTTACGAGATTACCGCATAACTCGTCCGTCCCTACACTCGTCTGATCTTAAATTATTTGTGACAAGGATTTTGGACACCAACCAAAAACCAGCGTCAACAAATTGGCACGCCCGGTGGGACGAGTTTAGAGTAACTCGTATAGTGTCAGGAATTTGACATACAAATTTATTTGTATGCGTTTACGAAGCGGAAAGGTGGTTCAAGCATCATCTTTTTCTCAGATTTCTATGAATATCAGTAATGCAAGTGATGCAGGTGTAGTAGACACTAACGCCGCTGTGTCAACAGTGGATGCTATTGTACCGGTTGACAATATTCCTGCAAACGGAGCTAATGCTACTAATGCAGAGGTAAATGGTACTAATGGTCTAGGAATAAGAAGAGGCGTTTCTTACGCCCAAGTGGTCAATAGATTTGACGAAGTTGGTCAAGGAACACTCCCGTCACCAACTTCCCCTGTTTTACAACAAGTAAATACATCAACTACTGGATTGTCGTCACGAAGTGTTGTGAGTTCAAATCCAAGAGGGACTACACAGCCTCTCTCACAACCTTTGTATGGGATGCCTTATGGGTCAACAACCGTCAACCCAAATACCCCATTTGCATACATACCATATCCAAATGGAATGACGATGGCTGCCCATACATCTGGATAGGCAGGGCCATCGACTGGGGGCCAAATTCCCAGTCATGCGAATGGAATAACGGGGTCCATGATAATTACCCATTCTCGACAAGAACAACCGGTAGAAAGGCCTTATATTTCCCCATTGAGACAACTCCCACAAAGTATTGTTGGTCTGTCGGAGGCTACCTTAGCCAATGTCCGACAACAGATCGATTCTAGTAACCATGACATGGTGAATACATTTACTCAACAAATGAGTACAGTAATTACGCCATTAATGGAAAGCACAAACAATGCATGTTTAGCATTGACAAATGAGATACGTCGGTTAAATAGAGCCTTGGGTGTTGTAACCCCAGGCGAAAACCAAAATACTGGTAGAAATCTCAATGCAAATGTCAACAGGATTAATCAGCCACAAGTAGAACCACAACTTGACGGAGTTGAACAAGATGACGAGCGGCAACAGCCTCATCGTCGGATTCCTTTGAGACGTGGAAATGTACATATTCTGCGACCAGAGGAAGACGAGGATTTGATCCTAAACCAGGGTGCTGTTGGAGCATTCCGTCAGAATGTTCTAAATCAAAACGTCAACCAAGTTGTCGAACAAGCATTAAATACGTTTGGTTTTAATATTGGTTATGCCAACCAACCATTTTTTGCATCAGCATTTCCTGATTGGGTCCAACAGGCAGAAATGCCTCGAGGATATAAAATACCCAAGTTGTCGAAATTCTCAGGAGAAAGTGGAGAGTCGACAGTCGAGCATATTGCCCGATATACCATCGAGTTAGGAGACTTGGCCTTGGAGGAAGGATTAAAAATGAAGTTCTTCCCTAGTTCGTTAACTAAGAATGCTTTTTCTTGGTTTTCAACCCTAAGGCCTAATTCAATCCACTCTTGGAATCAATTGGAAAGAGGTTTCCATGACCAATTCTTTATGGGAGACTTGAAAATAGGATTGACAGATTTATTTGGAATTAAGAGAATGAATAACGAATCAGTTGACGACTACCTGGCTCGATTCCGTCAAATGAGGAGTCGGTGTTTCACCCCTATTCCAGAGGCAGAAATAGTGAAAATTGCTGCCGGAGGTCTGGATTACCATATCAGAAAGAAACTGGTTAACCAACATTTGATAGATCTTGCCCAGTTAGGGGACAAGGTTCGACAGATTGAACAATTAAGAGCTGAGAAGATTTTTAAGCAAAAGAGATTCCTTAAGAGGGAAAGGGTTAATTTTGTCGGATGCAATGAATCCGATGAGGAGAGTAATGATTCTGAAGAGTATGAGGTAGATTATGTCGAACTAAAAAATGGTCCACCTTATATATGTCAAGCTTTGAAGCTCGCAAGGGCCAAAGAAAGAATCCCTTTCATTAATAAGAAAGTATACACATTTGACGTGACCAAGGCCGATCAAATATTTGACATATTACTTAGAGATAAGCAATTAAAATTGTCAGATGATCATAGGCTCTTGAAAGCCCATGAAATTAAAGATCGGAAATATTGTAAATATCATAATACTTTTGGTCATGTGACAAACGACTGTATGCATTTCAGGGATATCATTCAAAAAGGTTTGACAGACGGAAGGTTGAAATTTTCAGACAAGCGACCGGAAATGAAGATTGATACAGAACCCTTCGGTCCCGAAGCTAACAAAGCAGACCGCCAAGTCCCTATGGGAGTAGGCATGGTCAACATCACGACCGGACAGAATATCCAAATGGATTTGTCAGATCCATTTGATGTTTATCCGAAGCCAGGAGAGCCACTTGTTGACTATATGACACGAAAGAAAGATGGGGGCATAATTAAAGTTTGCCTAAGATGTGAAGCGTTTTACGATGAAGTAGACGCCAAGAAAGCTAGGGGCAGAAACCACCATCGCATCATCCACAAGATAACCAGAGCAGGTTTTCGCACCCAAATAGCCATGCTGGGTCCAACAATGTACAGAGGAGTGCTGCATCTGCTGTAAATAGACATGCAAATAGCCGTCTGCAACACATGCACCAGTCAAGATCCGGACAGCACAACACTGGAGGCTGGCTTGATCCAACCAGAGGATCAGCAGTAAGACAAACAAATAGCCGTCAGCAACATATGCACCAGTCAAAATTTGGACAGAACAACACTGGGGGTTGGCTTGAAGAACCAATCAGAGGATCAACGATGAGGTAACTCTGTCAGTGGCAGATTTAATCCTGTCAAGACTAGGACACCCCAATCCAACGTAATGGTGGATCAATGGGTGAGGAATTCAGCCATGACACAATACCCAGAATTGCAAAAACAGACATGGACTCGGAGAAGTAAGGTCAATGAACGGGGACCACCCTTTTGGAATGAAAATTACCGAAAGGGCCAACTGGCTCAAAATGCTCAGATGGCAGGACCTGGTCTTTCAGGACCCTCAACTCAATTGGCTATTTCTAAAAGCCAAAAGAGGAGGCTACAGAGACTCCGACAGGCTCAAAAAGAAACTTGACAAACAGGGAGGCGTCATTATAAAAGAGATGCCTTCCCACGATGCTGGTTGTTTGGTTGCTACAACTGACAACAAAGTTGATAAGAGGGGAGATACCAAGATGAAGAGCGTAATAGTGAATCACCCCATGGAAGCTGATGTGAAGAAACCCAGTAATCAGACCAAGCAAAGTAAACCTGCATCCCAGGTTTTTATAGAAAAGAAGACTTCAGGCCAAGCATCCTCACCAGTAAAACCAAGAGGCAAATGGCCTGTCGGGATGACAGAAATGGAGAAGGTTGCGGGGCTCGAGAAGAAAGTTGAGGCCAGAATAGAAGAGCAACAACTGACTACGTTCAAGCCTGAATGCGATTTAACCAAAGAGGAGTTGTCATTTGATACTGTCATTGAAGCATTGAATGATCCGAATGATGACATAAACGTCAGTGGAGCCATGGACACGGACGGCCAGAATGAGGATTGGGCCGACATCATGGAAGCATTAGACAAGCGTAGCGCAGGAATTGCCCGACCTTTGTCGAGATAGGTCGTGGTCGATGACGAGAGTGATTTAAAAAGAAATCACGGCAGAACAGTCGGAGGTGCATTCCTGGATGAGGATCCAGACAATGAAGTTATACTAGAGCCTGGAATGAGAATGAAGATAGGTTTGATTTCTTTCATCCCGGCAGAATACGAGGGATATTTTGAGTTTGATCCCTCTGATGACGACAGTGATGTCGTCAACAATGCAGGAGACCCAAGTGACCACTGGATGTGTGTTCAAGAAAATTTAGTTACTGTATTCGACAACGTGGCCCAGTTGGAGAAACCTACCGATGAACAGAAAAATCATTTAAGGCCTTTACATGTGAAGGCTATAATTGATGGAAGACCCACCAATAGGGTCTTAATTGACGGAGGCGCTGCTGTAAACTTGATGCCTAGAGCGATGTTTAAAAAATTAGGAAAGGATCAGTCAAATCTAATCCCAACTGATATGGTTGTCACTGATTTCAGTGGCAAAACATCTCCGTCGGATGGTGTCACTTTATTAAACATACAAATTGGCACTGTTGAAAGAATGACGTTGTTCGTCATAATTCCAGCCAAGTCAAGCTACAACATTTTACTTGGCAGGGATTGGATCCACGCTGTAGGGGCAGTTCCATCAACGGTACATCAAAAGGTGATTTTATGGAATGAACAAGATCAAGTGGAGATTGTAGAGGCAGACGACAGTGCTTGCTATGCTCAGCAATCACATATTGACTTCCGGGTGTATTCTCCAAATGTGAAGCCGATAACTGCCATTGAAGGGGTTATTAACAAGGATACGTTGGAAGCAAGCCTTCTTAGCCAGTTTGGAGTTACAATACAGGACAAGGCCGACAAGACTTGGCCAGAATCCAATAATGAGTATTGAGACCCACTTAAGAAGATTGTCGGCCTATCTGGCCGACAGAGAAGTACACACTCAAGAGAGTGTATTGGCGGATTGTATAATTGACGACGGCCCTTTGGGTTTTGAAAGAGGAGCCGAAGTCAAACAAAATGTGGAAGTAGAGGATCCTCTGGAAGAAATAAATTTGGGGACAGAGGAAAAGAAAAGGCCCATTTTTGTTAGTGCTTTTCTGCCAGAGGATTACAAACGAAAACTTGTCGGATTAATAGAAGAGTACAAAGATTGCTTTGCATGGGACTATGACGAAATGCCTGGTTTAAGCAGGGATCTTGTTGAACATCGCCTACCACTAAGGGAGGATTGCAAGCCTGTTAAACAAGCAAGCAGACGGTTTGCTCCAGAGGTGGTACATAAAATCAAAGAGGAAGTACAAAGACTGCTTAAAGCCAAGTTCATACGAACAACCAGGTATGTCGATTGGCTCTCTAATGTAGTCCCCGTTATTAAAAAGAATGGCAAGATGAGGGTATGCATAGATTTCAGAAATTTGAATATGGCTACCCCCAAAGATGAATATCCGATGCCTATAGCCGACATGCTTGTCGACTCAGCATCAGGAAATGAGATTTTAAGTTGTATGGATGGCCATGCAGGATATAATCAAATCTTTATAGCTGAAGAAGATGTGTCGAAAACTGCCTGCAAATGTCCAGGAGCAATTGGGACATATGAATGGATTGTCATGCCTTTCGGTTTAAAGAATGCAGGGGCCACCTATCAACGACCAATGAATACAATTTTCCATGATGTTATTGGAAAATTTGTAGAAGTATATATTGATGATGTGGTCGTTAAGTCCAAGACCAAAGATGACCATTTGGAGCATCTGAGGCAAGGATTCGAGAGAATGAGAAAGCATAATCTCAAAATGAACCCAGAGAAGTGTAGTTTCGGAGTGTCGGCTGCAAAATTCTTAGGATTCCTGGTCCACAAGAAAGGAATTGAAGTAGACAAGAATAAAGCCAAAGCAGTCATGGAAGCCTCCGCCGGCAAACAAATAAGACAGAGCTACAATCCTTCTTAGGGAAGGTTAACTTTCTCAGAAGATTCATATCAAATGTCAGGAAGGACAAGAGTATTTGCACCACTGGTCAAGTTGAAATCAGAACAAAGCTTCATTTGGGAACCTTGTCACCAAGAGGCTTTTGACCAGATTAAGCAGTATCTAGTCACCCACACGTCATGATGCCTGCAGTGCCCCGTCGACCGTTGAAGTTGTACATATCAGCATCAGAGGACACTATAGGATGTTTATTAACCCAGGATGACGATGACAATGTTGAAAGGGCTGTATATGTTGTCGAAACCAATCCTTAATGGACGAATTGGTAAGTGGACCATTTCTTTATCAGAGTATTCTTTACAATACATGCCAGCTAAAGCTGTCAAAGGACAAGCAATAGCTGACTTTTTGGTAGACCATCCAGGACTGGATGTACCAGAAATAAATGTTGTCAGTTTACTACCTTGGAAACTCTATTTTGACGGATCAAGGCATCAAGGAGGTAGTGGAATAGGAATCCTAATTGTGACCCCACAAGGAATTCCTACAAAGTTCATGTTTGAGCTTAAATATCCATGTTCCAACAACCAAGCTGAATATGAAGCTTTGATTGTCGGATTGGAAATATTGATAGAGATAAAAGCACGGAATGTGCATATTTTTGGGGATTCTCAATTAGTCATCAAACAACTCACACAAGAATACAAATGTGTTAGTTACAATTTGTCAAAATATTGTATCGTAGCTAACAAATTGATGAAAAAATTTGATGACGTAATTGTTCAATACATTCCCAGAAATTTAAATCAAGAGGCTAATGAGTTGTCTCAGATAGCCTCAGGATATAAAATATCTCAAAAGACTCTGTCGACACTAATGGAAATCAGAGAATTGTTGTATCCATTAAAAGAAAGAGATATTTTAGTTAATGATGTAATTCTGCCTAATGACTGGAGGTTGCCAATAATCGAGTATTTGAAAAATCCAAATCAGAATGTAGATAGAAAAACAAAGTATAAGGCATTGAATTACACGATGCAAGGAGGACTGTTATACAGAAAATCTGTTGACGGGACTCTACACAAGTGCCTGAATGAGCAAGATGCTTATCTAGCTCTATCAGAAGTCCATGAGGGCATACGTGGAGCACATCAGGCAGGTGATAAAATGAAATGGGTTCTACGAAGAAGTTTGTATTATTGGCCAACTATGGTTAAAGATTGTATTTTATTTGCCAAGTCTTGTGAACAATGTCAGAAACACGGCCATATACAAAACGTGCCGGCTGGTGAATTACATTCTATTGTCAAGCCTTGGCCATTTAGAGGATGGGCTCTAGATTTAATTGGCCAGATACATCCCGCTTCGTCAAAAGGACATCAATTCATTTTAGTTGGAGTTGACTATTTTACCAAATGGGTAGAGGCAATCTGTCTCAAAACAGTCACCCAACAAGAAGTAATTGACTTCATTGAAAATCACATTATCTGTCGGTTTGGCATACCCCAGACTCTGACAACAGATCAAGAGTCTGTTTGTCGGAAAGAAAGTTGTGGAATATGCCAGTTCTAGGCATATAAAAATGCTCACATCTACACCATATTATGCACAAGCAAATGGCCAAGTTGAGGCCATAAATAAGATCATTATTAATCTTATTAAAAAGCATGTGGGCCGACAACCTAAAAGTTGGCATAATACCCTTGATCAAGTATTACGGGCATATAGAAATTCACCCAGACAGTCGACAGGAACCTCGCCATATCGTCTAACTTATGGGCACGATCCTGTATTACCTGTTGAAATCAATCTCCAATCCACTCGCATTCAAAGGCAAAATGACCTGCCTACTGACCAGTATTGGGATGCAATGCTAGACGAATTGAATGAATTAAGTGATGACAGATTGATTGCGTTGGGGAATTTGATTCGGCAAAAAGAAAGAATTGCAAGATTTTATGATAGCCGAATTAAGTTCAAAGCATTCAAGGTAGATGATTTAGTCTGGAAAGTCATATTGCCCATGGATAAAAGTTGTCGAGAATACGGGAAATGGTCACCTAAATGGGAAGGACCATTTAGAATTGACAAAGTATTTTCTGGAAATGCTTACGCGCTTGTCAATATTAATACTGGCTTGACAATCAAGTCAATTAATGGCAAGTACTTGAAGGAATACAAACCGACGATGTTAGAAGTAAGAATTGACAAATAAAGGAAATAAGTATATTCATTAAATTGACGATACAATGAAATATTGTCATTTGATGGTAGAAATCAAGTTGTCAATTAAAGCTAATCTAATCTTAGAATACAAGACAGTGTGTCAATAACACTTTATTTTCCTTCAACAATGTGGAGGGATAACCCAATCTGTTGAGACTTCATTCCCCATGTGATGAGATTTCAGTTGCCTCGTTTGTCGAGAATGCATCAAGAAGGGGATAACCACGAGCAGATGTCACCATCATTTCACTTAGAAGGTTGTTGTTGTTATGATAGTAAAGATGACACAAAAACCTTCCAGGATGAAGATGATGGAACTAGAACGAGATGCACTCGTTCTGTATCAAGATCATCTTTTCCACGAATATGCAGTAAGGCCAGCTATGGATGTTACATTGGTTACTGACCTTCACTACACGTTTTTACATTGGTTATTGACCTTCACGAAGGATATGACCATTAAGACAAACACCTTGGATTGAAAATTTAATATAACGAAGGTCAGATTCTTGTGAAGGAAGAAAGAAGAATAGGTGGAAACCTGTTGTAAGGGAAAACATGTTATGTGAAAGGTTCGACTATGAAATCGGAGATTTATAGATCTCGTTATTTATAGTTGAATGCAAAAGGCATTTATTGTGATTTGGTTTACCAAAGTTTCGAAACTTATCATGGCATTTATGATGATTTGATAAGGCATGAGTTACGAAGTTGGTTGGAAACATGCAGTCAAATCAAATAATAAATAAACGTGCAAAAAAAGAAAACATCTAATCATTAATTAATGACTGTCAAGACCAGACTAAAGGTTGACATGTACAATAGTTACAATTGTCAGTTTTGGTCTAAATAGAAGATAATTGACCCTATGCAAGGGAAAGATTAGTTTTGTCGGCAGAAGCTGCTTCATAATCAGGCTGCAATGCACGGAGTTTGCTGACTACACTTTCAGCTTTTTGGCCAAGTCGGACAGATTCATCATCAATAGCTTTGACTCTGTCTTTGCTTTTTTCTAACGCTTTGTCAAACTTGGCACACTTTTGGTCCATCAATTCAATTTCGGCCAACAGTTTCTTCCGATACTCCAGTAAGCTCTCCTTAGTTTGAGTCCCGATGGAAATAAGGTCAAGTTCCTTTTGTTTAGATGATTCAAGATTTTGAAATTGAACTAAGAGATCGTCCTTGGTTTTTTCTTCCTCTTCATAAGAAGGAATGACATAAGTCATCCTTTCTGATTTACTGGAGAGCCGTTCCCAAACTGTCTGAATAGAGATAAAAAGCGAACGACTCGACAAAGGAAGATTAGAATGAAGAGGAGTGATTTCCTTGATGAGTCGAGATAGTTCTTTTTGAATCTTGATATCAGACAGAAGTTCATCAAAAGGATTGGCCAGAAGAGCTTGGAGATCATGCATGAGGCTAGTGACTTGAGTCACTGGAATCATTTTGAGTCGATGAAGAAGTGGTAGAAAAGGATGACTCTTTCCGGCTTACTTCTGACAGCATATTGATCCACGTGTTAAAGTGTAAGGCCGGTTTGGGATCAGGAGACTTCATAGTAGGAGGTCTGATAGCAGGTGGAGAAGGAATGACAGGAGCTGTTTCAGCCAGCAGGGCCTCCATGTCAATATCTTCATCCGGAATTTCAATCATGACAGAAGTTCCTACTGGTTTATCAGCTGTTGGAATTGAAGTGACTGAAGTCGGATGATGGGGGCTCGGGGGCACTTCCCGATGAGAGTCAAGAACCTGAAGATTAGCTGTCAAACTCCTAGTATCGACAAAAATACTTCCTGAAGTTACACAGGATGCAGCTCTCGAATCGGATACATTCACTCGGCTCAACAGTTGTGAGAATCTCTGAATGGTCATTGAATCATCAAATCGAGGAGATTTTTCCGACATGAAAAATAAATAAAGTATATGCATGTATATAAAGGAAAATGACAGGATTGACGGAAGTACCAGTTAGAATCAAGACATCAAGTCAACATCAGCACTTTCGATTTCTCGGTAACCGGATAGTCTCGGCGGGTATGCTTTTCTCATCAAGAAAAGAATGCATATGAGAAAAAGGATGTAACTTGATAAATTAGATTAGACTGTTACCTTGGATTGATTGGAGGGCGAAGTGTTGGAGGAACTAGTCATAACATCCTGAATTTTAGAGCCAGTGGAAACTTTGACGGCATCAGATGATGTCACAATTGCAAGACCCTTGACAGATTTTGATTTCTTGGAGAGGGGGTCAGAAGGAGCCATTTTCTTTTTTCTTTTTCTGGATCTTTTAAGCGAGGATCGAAATGAAGCTTTGGCTGGCCGTGAACTCTTCTTGACAGTTTTTGCCACCAAAGGGATGACGGGTTCATCATCGTCTTCAGAAGCTTCTCCCGACAGTACATCAGACTTAGATTTACCAGGGAGAGGTTGATCAAGAGGAATGGCTGTCAATAACGACGTAAATAAGTTGATTGTCAGCCGGAAAGAAAAGAAAAATAAGTTATTTGATAAATGAATACCCGAAATACAATTTAGAATTCTTGAATGGAATCCAAAGTCGTCATCGGATTGAAGAAACCGACGAGTGAAGGTAACTAGATTTGGTTTTTCAAAAGGGTCAACGTAAGCACTCATGCTGTCCAAAAAGAAAAAGTTACCTCCTTTCGACGGTTTTCCTGGGTGTAAATCAGCTAAACCAAATGGGGCACAAGGAATAGGCACTGGCTTAGGAAAAGGGGCCTTTAAGCTGTTTAAGTATTCCCTGGTCATGTTGGGAATACTCCTATACATGGCAAGCCTTTCATATTCCTTATTATCATGCTTCCTTTTGGCTTCAACTAAAACACTATTGACATGACGAACCATATCAAATGGTCTCAAAGGATTCCACTTGATTTTATAAAAATTTTCAAAGGCTCGAATTTCTTTCTGAAGTTCACCTTGAGTTTTGGTTGCTGGATCCTGTTCCTGCAGAGGAGAATCATCATTGTTACCCACGGTGTCCTCAATACAACTCAAACAAGTCTTTAAACTTAGACGGTGGTTGGAGTAGTATTCATCCCACCAGTCAAGAAAGCTTTGAGTAGCTCCGTGGAAGGTAGAAAATGAAATGGGTTGTAAGAAAGTCCCACGAACCTTGTCCGCATCACTGATGTCGACAATATGCTCATATGTTGGGGCTTTGACACCAATAAAATTTTTGTCTGGATTTGACGAATAAGGAGCAAGGATAGCTTGGCAGAAGCCGAGTTGACAAGCAACGGTGTTGGGCAAATGGAGGTAGACTCTATGAGTTCTGAAATTAGGACCATCAACAAAAAGAATCTTCTGACAAAGAAATTTGGTCCAAATGGATTTATTGGATTTAGAGATGGTGGTGCTTAATTTTGTAAACCATTCTAGACCGTATTTCTGGTCGGAAAAAGGAGAAAAATTGATCTTTGAAGAGGTAGATGAAAGTGAATGGAAAATTTTGAAGTAAAACTTGAAGTTCGCAGTTTCATCCCTTGACAAAGACTCGGCAGACACATAACAGAGATAGGAGCCATAAGTGTCGATTGTCAAATCTGCGGGAGCTTTATATGAAAATTGATGCTCCAAGACTGCATTTAACCATAATTGGAGAAGCCAAAGGGGCCCTCCTATATTGGTTTTCTTTTTAGATTTGACGGTGTCAACTAGCATGCTCATGCTATCATAAAGATTGGCTAAGACACATTGTCCTAATGCTACTCTTTTACCAGATGACAAAAGATTGGCTAAAGGAACATATGAAGCGATCAAAGAAGCAGATTTACTACAAAAGACATAAGCACATAGCCAAATAAACAAAAAGGCTACGTGCTCAGTATCCGTCACAGGATCATGAGCTTCTCCTCTAAAATCTGCTATGTATTTGGAAAAAGAACACTTTGGCACATAGACATCAATTTGATTTTCAATTTCTACCTCAGAATGCATGGTGGGGCCATCCGGGACGAAGGCCGATAAATAGCACATGTCAAACAAAGTCGGACCCATCAATATTCCATAAGGAAAATGAAAATTATTTGTTGTTTTATTCCAAAAGAAAACGGATGCTCCTATTAAAGAAAAGTCTACCAGTTTAACATGACGAGAAAGTTGAATGAATTCGAAGATTCCAGCTTCTTCCCATACATTGCGTTTTTTAGCTTGAACTCGGTCAAGCCAACTAATGTAGGCATCGAACCGAGTGGCAGGGGGCATTCTGAAAATCCTATTGCTCTTCTTGAACATATGAATGGGAATAGGAGTAAAAGAGGATAAAATAGCTTCATTTGAGCTAGCGGAAGGAAATGAACTACGTAAACCCTCAGAAATTTCATTTTTGGCTACAAAAGGACCCAAAAATGCAGCAGGAGGATTTAAAGCAACAGAAGGATCAAGAATAGGGTAAATTACCTTGGATTATTGCCATAACTCAGATTCCTCCAAAAGTGGGTCTTGAACCACTACCCTAGGAGGAACGACTGTAGCATGAGGTACTGAGGTCGGCACCCTGGAAGATGTGGCCATGGAAAATTGAATGAGGGAAGAAGAAAGGATTTCTTTTAAGAAAGGATTTTGTGAGGGAAGAAGAAAAGATCTTTCTCTAGAAAAGGTTTACTAGTGAAGAAGGAAAGATAAAAAGAAGAAAGTCAATACTGATGTGATTGACATTTAAAGGAGAATTAAAAATCTTCGATTCGAATTCCAAGAAACCTGCGGCGTCATGATTGTCCCTATTAAGTAGGGATGAGATTAAAAGCAAGGTTTAATTAACGGATAAGAACCCGAAATTAAGATGATTGTTGGTGATTTGAAAATTCAAATTTTGCTATTCTTTCGGGCAAAGCCGTCGAAAAGCAAAATTTGGGGGGCATCTGTTAATAGAAGAATTTCAAATTCTTGACAGAAATGGTTCCGACAGGATGACAGAAGAATTGAAGGAAGAGTTGTCAGATAACCACCATGAAGAGTCGAATTCAGCAGAATTGACAGATTGGAAAATTGACAGAAGTTGGTATGTCAGACAGATAAAGCCGTCAAGAAAGAAACACATTCGTCACCAGTAAAATTCCCGACGAATATATTCAGCTAACTGTCGGAGAAATAGAAGTAACAGAAAAAAGGTAAAAACCCAACTTTCGACAAAGTTGGTAATAAGAATTGTCAGACGGACAAAATATAGAAATGGCTAAGTTTTCAAGGTTGACAGCATCAGCAAGATAAGCTGTCAAACAACCAAACCGTGGACAACAAGCAAGTTGGCATAAAGCAATTCAAAGGTATGAGCAATTAGAGAAGTTTACTTGTCAAACAGTTTGAATCTGAAACATAGCAAAACTGCCATACAGGTGGCAATTTTTAAGATAGGAAGTTTTCTTTAGGCAGTTATTTTATATGCTTATAAATACTGTTAATCCCGATGTAATAGAGGAGGTTTTACTTGATGCAATATCCTACATATCTCGATCACACAACAGATTAAAGGATTGGACTCAAGTATTTCCTCCATCCCTTTTCATTTCGATTCAATTTACAATACAAGATCTTGCTCATTTAATTCCCCTTTACATGTTCCTCTTTACCTTCACCAGTCCTGTCATGTTATTTATTTAAGTTCTTCATTCATTCCCATTTATCTTTCACGTCTTTTTACTTGCTTTCTTTTAATTTCCTGCACTTTAAATGCTTTCTTTTACTTTTCAACCATTTAAATACTCTTCTTTATTTGCTTTCTTCCTTTAATTTACTGTCATTTATATTTCATTGTCATTTACAAGCTTTCAATTATTTTCCCGCAACTTACGTGCTTTCCTTTAAATTTCTGTTGTTTATTGCTTTCCTTTAATTTCATGTTTCTTTACTTTCTTCTAATTTAACTGCAAATTATATGTTTTCCTTCAAATCCATGTATTTATATAAATTCAAGTAAGAAGTCACTCTTGTTTAGGCAGACACGCAATATACCCATCCTTACGAGATTACCGCATAACTCGTCCGTCCCTACACTCGTCTGATCTTAAATTATTTGTGACAAGGATTTTGGACACCAACCAAAAACCAGCGTCAACAAAGAGTCATGAGAATTTCTATGTATGGACTTTATTCTAGCATCAACCCACACCTGCAATTAAATAAAAAAATGTATCATAAAGATGACATAAAGAAACAATTGAAAATTTTATGCAGTTCATTAACCTCAAGTTCAACTTACAGGATTGGGAGTAACTCCAATTGAATCATCTCTATGTTGAGAGACTGATAGAACACATATGTCCATCCCAGGTTGTAAAAAGCAGGAACAATCTGATAAGTAGCTTTCCTTTACCTTATCCGAATATCTACCCTTTTCTCCATAGACATATGATGATTATCAATGAAGTGTAAAGTGAATTTTTCTGATTCGAATTTTATTGGCTTCGTCGGTTGCCATGAGCCATACCGAATTGCCTCAAAGGCTGTTCAGAAAGAAGAATTTGAGAAAGTTAATATGATATAAAAATTAATGTATGTGAATGTATGATTAATGTTAGAAAGTTAAACTTGATTCATGCATTTAATTAATTAATGTTCATGTATTTTTTAGGTTCAAAGAATTTCCCCATATGTATATACATTCAAGAACTTATAGTTTCTAGGAGTTATAGTTTCAAAGGATGTCGCTAAGATCATTGTAACACATGTAGTACATCATAAGGTGCTTAGAGTATTTATAAATACTTATGTACACATTCACAAGCAAGCCAAGAGAAAATAAAATCAATTGAGTTTCAAAGAAAAGTTTGATGTCTTGTTAGTGTTTACTTTCATCATCATGGTACTAACAAGCTTTTCAATATGATAAAAATCTAAGTTGTAATAATCCTTATTTGATTTTTATTTTCGATTCTTTTCTTGGACATGCATGGTAATAAATTAATGAAAAGAGGAGGAAAGACTTACGATAAGCATCAAATGGATGCTTCCATTGATGTAAAGTCCATTTTTTTTATCTTCATTGAATTTGTTTATGATATCTAAAATTTTTGCCGATCTTGTATGATGTGCCGCTGTAGTAGGTGATTAGGCTGCAAAGATGAACACAAAAAATCCACTCAAGAACAATGTTTCATTAAGTTTGCACAATAACATAATAATAACTCACGGCATACGAGGGATATAATTCATGGCATTATATATTAATTATATATATTGGCCATAATAATAACATTGTTATTTTTTCGGTTGGTTCTTTATAGTTGGCCATAACTTTTGTAAAGCTAATACTATCCTATTTATAGGGTAGCCTTTTATTTACTTTAAAGTTTACGAAGTTTGAATTCTATATAAACGAGTTAGAGTACCTCAAGTACTCCATATAATTCCATTTTGATTATCAAAAAAAATATATTAATTATATATCAATTCCAAAGACTCAGGTTAAAGTGTTCCATTTCATATATTTATCACATTACAGATATATGAAGTGATGTGATGTGATGTGACTTCAGATCTACATAGGTATTTTCCAATTTAGAATATCTAACATGAAGTCATTCACACATATTTCTCCAAGCTCGGAAAAGACCGTGACCTTAATTTGATGTCAAAATTCAATGCTTTTCTTCCAGGCTATGGAATTGATTAAAATTAATCTGGAAAGAAGATCAACAAAACATTGTTCAACCGTTGTCTTTTCCCCTACAAAACAAACCAACAAAAACATCATCTAATGTTGTATCAGAAGAAAGATGTCTGAGACATTCTAACATCTGAAAAATTCGGAGCTTCGGTTTATAACTATATCATATATCGATAAAAAAATAAAATTTTATTATACCCACTTATGTATATGATTGATTTCAAAAACAAGTTTTATAAAGAATCTGAAGTCTTTTTTTGCAGAATAACACATGGCATGAAAAGTTTTCAAATTTTAGATTTGAAGAGGTGAGGTGATCAATATTTGAATCAGCATAAAAGGACGAGATCATATCAAAATAAAAAAAAAGGTTCACATGCAGATCGAGTGTAACCACCTACCATGGTCATTGATCAGATGTTTTCAATAAAAAAAACCCAATAAATATGTATGTATATTTCACGAAGTAAAAAGGTGAAGTGAAGTGGGTGGAGCCTGATTACCTGCAAAGTAAAGCAGCTTCAATGGAGGAAGAAAATGAAAGAGTGAGAAAGAGGGTGGACGACAAAGGAGAGAAAAACGGTAACTTTTGAAGCGTTTCTCTTGACTATAGAGTGAGTGCAGTGAAGACTCAAGGCTTCATGCAGATTTATATGACAGATAATGATCGTTTTGAAGATAATCGTGGTTCATGTGAAGCACTAAGTTACAACCAAGCTAAAAAAGCATGAAACTATGTAGTCAATTAAATGCAATACTTTTAAATACAAAAGTGCAATACATTTAATACTAAAACTTTATTACTATATTCTTGATAAATATTTTAATAAATAATAGAACATTAAATGACATTTAAGGTTTTAACAATGCATTCAGTGCTTTTTAATTTTTATTTCATAATTGCAATTTTAAATAATTATTTTTTATGCAATTTTGAATACTTATAATTTTTTTTTCAAACAAATATAGAATTTTATTCATTTAAAATACAAATTTAATTGATATCTGTGGTCAGTGAATATTTTTTATACTGTCAATCAATCATAAGTTGTGATCATTATTTTTTTTACTCTAATATAATTTCCTAAAGAGTCATACATATGATAATTTACAATTAATCGACAACAAAAAAAAACTTTATAGCTACTATATCAAAATTAAACTCTTAAAATAATCTAAAGTGAGGAAAAATATAAAGTAGGTGTCCCTCTTTGATTAGCTAAAGTGTATTGACATCTCGATATACTTTAATTCACAACAAAAAAAAAACATGTTTAGCGACCGAATTCTTCGGTCGCTAAACATGCTAATTCGGTCGCTATCCTTATTAGTGACCGAATTATGAGGGTAGCAGAAACCCTGGTCGCTAAGGTTTTAGCGACCGAGTTTGAATTTCGGTTGCCAAATAGAGACCGAATATTCAGTCGCTAAATTATATAATTCAGCCGCAGCTAAATTGGTCGCATGATCGCGGTAACCGAATTTGGTGACTGATATTCGGTCGCTAATGTTGGTTACCTCAATCAAATCGCGGTTTCGATCGCTAACCATGAAATAATTTTTATTTTTTTTATCTTTTCCAGTGACTTAAGTATAGCATTCGAATTGTTGGTTGCTATTTCGGTCGCTAATACTAATTATGTATTCTTTTATTTTAAATTTTTTTAAAAACATTAATATTAATTTTTTTTGTTTTTATTTAAAAATTTATTTAAAACATTAATATTAGATTTTTTATTTAAAACATTAATTACTAATGCAACTCACAAATATAAAAATGATGAATGTATATAAATAAAAAAAAATTTGTCACACAGTAATAGTCTTGAAATCCATAAAATGAGAGAAAAAAAATCAATCATAATGCGGAGGTGGAGATGGAGGAACCCAAGGAGCCTCAGCGTCCGTGCCGCTGACGTCTACCATCTCATCGTCCTCTAGAGCAGCATCATCAGCAGCAGGAGACGGCAAAACTGGAGGAGCGACAGCAGGCGGCACAACTGTTGGAGCACCATCCGCAACAACTGGAGGCTGGATCCTCAGCTGCTCCAACACCATCTGCAGTGCCTGGCCCTACTCGATGGACCTCTGCATCAGCTGTTGGTGTGACTGAGTCAACTGTGCAATATAGCTTCAAATCACTATCAGATTGAAGAAAGATCCCTTGGCCTGGATTACCCTTCAAATAAAGAACTACACGTGTTGCAGCTTCCCAAAGCTCCTCTTGAGGACATTGCATGAATTGAGCTAAGATATGAACAGAGTAGCTAAGTTCGGGCCGAGAAATAGTCAAATAAGTGAGCCTCCCAACTAGCCGACGATATCATTCTGGATCCTCTAAAATAGTGCCATTAGCAAGGGCGGACCTATGATTTTGCTCGAGAGGAAAACTAGCTGGTTTTGCCCCCAATAATCCTGTTTCTGAGATGATGTCCAAAGAATACTTTCGCTGGCATAAGAAAATCCCATGAGGTCCTCTTGCTACCTCAAGGCCTAAAAAGTATTTCAAACTCCCTAGGTCTTTCATGTAGAAACATTTGCTAAGGTACATTTTGAAACGCTCAATCACATCTCCATTGTTCCCTACAATGATGAGACCATCAACATACACAAGAAAACTCAAGATCACCTCTCCACTATAATAAGTGAAAGTGAATAATCTGCACGAGATTTTTCGAACCTATATTCCTTCAATGTAGCAGCAAGTTTTGCAAACCAATTTCGCGGTGCATGTCGTAACCCATAAAGAGACTTTTGGAGTTTACATACTTTCTTAGAATATCCACAGGAAAAACCAGGGGGTAGTTGCATATAAACTTCCTCATCCAGATCACCATGCAGAAAAGCATTTTGAACATCCATCTGATGCAATATCCATGATCGAGAAGCTGCACAGCTAACAAAGTCTGAACTGTCACCATTTTTGCATCCGGTGCAAAAGTTTCATTATAGTCAATGCCTTCTTTCTGGCTATCTCCTCGAACAACTAGTCTTGCCTTGTGACGTTCAATACTGCCATCTGATTTGTATTTAATCTTGTATACCCACTTGCATCCAATAGCCTTCTTTCCTGGTGGTAGTGTTGCTAACGTCCAAGTGCCATTTCTCTCTAGTGCATCTATTTCTTGCTTCATAGCACTGTGCCACAAGGGATCTCAAACAGCCTCATAGAACCGAGATGGCTCATGCCTAGAAGTGACTGCTGCAAGAAACTGTCTATGGCTCATGGAAAAATTATTGCAAGTCACATAGTGTGTGATAGGATACAACATACCTGAGGACTATGATGGTGGGTGTGACACAGAAGTGGGGTCATTAGCGCAGATCACAGTATGTCATATATAATCTTGGAGCTTGCTCGTTGGGCGATGTTCCCTATGACCACGTCCAAGTTGTTTAGTCATGTGAGGTGTTGACATTGAATCCTCACCTGACTGTCTTTGGGTCAAAATCACATCTTGTGCATCCCCAACACTTTCTTCAATGTTTCAGCTCCCCCTTGCATCATGTGTATCCATGCTAGATTCATCAATGAGAGGAGGGCCATCGTTCCACAAGGTTTGTGTGGAAGAAATGGAGTCATCTTGCACATTGGAAGCATTAGTCAAGAAAGGAAACTCATTTTCACAAAACACAACATCACGAGATTCAAAATACTCTCCACTATCCAAATCGCAGAGACGCCAACCCTTTTTTCCATAAGGATAGCCCACAAAAATACATTTTCGACTTTGCTCACCAAACTTGTCCTTTTGTCGAGGTTTGTTGTGTGCATAGCACAAACACCCAAAAATGCGAATATGAGAATAAGTGGGAGTTTGACCAAACAATATTTCATTGGGGCTTTTACCTTTATGTATAATGGATGGTGTACGATTAATCAAGTACCCTACAGTAAGGACACATTCACCCCAAAATTCAATGGGTAGATTTGCTTGAAAACGGAGAGCTCGAGCAACAGTTAAAATATGTCTATGTTTTCTTTCGACACGACCATTCTGTTGCGGAGTGTCAACCATGGAAGTTTGATGAATTATTCCTTGTTCAACAAAATAGCTTTTCAAGACTCTGAATTCAGTACCGTTGTCACTTCTCACAGTTTTAACCTTTTTGTTAAATTGAGTAACCACCATAGTTCAAATGTTTTTAAGAGTGTTCCCAACTTCACCTTTTTCTACCAACAAATATATCCACATGCCACGAGAAAAATCATCCACAATGGTCAATAAATAAGAAGCACCACAAGAGGAGGTAACACGATAAGGTCCCCACACATCACAATGTATTAAATGAAAAGGCTCATTGGCTTTATTCTGGCTATGAAAAAAATATCTCTTGTTTGTTTAGCTCTTAAACAAATATCACAAACTTGCTCATGCTTATCTTTCTTACCAACATGAATACTAGTAAGTAAGCTAACTATTTGTATTGAAGGATGACCCATACGTCTATGCCACATGGTAAATGAATCAGCTCCACTTGTTTTGCATGCCTACACAAAGGTCACTGCCCGAAAATGATAGACCCCATTACGTTGTTCACCCACACCAATCACCGTCCTCGAAGTGTGGTCCTGTATCACACATAATTTGTCAGAAAAAGTGACTGTACAATTTGAGTCATGTATCAATTGGGAGACAGATATAAGATTACAAGCTAAATTAGGCACATATAACACATTGTTCAAGACTAGGCTTTTTCCAAAATTTATTGTTCCTTCTTTATTCGCAACTGTATTTCTTCCGTCAGGCAACCCAACAGGACAAGGTGAGACATCAATTAATTTTTTTAACAAGCTAATATCACCTGTCATGTGATTTGAAGCTCCCGTATCCAGCAACCAAGAGTTTTTCACTTGCTTACCAGTGAGTTTCTCGGTGGATGATGTGGACTTGTGGCTATTAAGAATGGTCATCAGTGCTGACCGTTGATCGTTGCTCAGCCCGAGGAAAGACCCACGCTCATCTATGACTCCCCATATCTGTATGCATGCTGCACTTTGAGCTTGCTGCACTTGTGCGCATTTACAGTGTGTGTCTCTCTACCTCGGCCTACGGCCTTGTTGCGTGTGCCTCGGTTGCCACGTCCTGCACCTCTTCCTTTTTTACCAGAGTTCCGCCAATCTGGGTATCCAATTACTTGAAAACATTCATTGGCTTCATGACCATGCTTTCCACAATTGGATCATGTCCCTCGATCACCTCTGTTCTGCCTAGATCTTGTGTGAGGTGTGGTTTGAATCGCAAAGTTAACATCATCTGTTCTTTCATCCCGCATACGTGCCAACAACTTATGTGTTTCCTCAGTCACAACCATTGCATATGCTCTGTTTATATTGGGCAACAGCGATATGCTTAAGATATTTGAACGTACTGTTCCGAATATGGCATCATCGAGACCCATTAAGAATTGATGGACCTTCTCCTTTTCCTGCTCTTCCGCTAATTCTTGTGCTGCACCGCATGTGCACCCAGCACAACTGCAAGTTGGATTCTTCATGTAACTGACCAGTGCTTCCCACATTGATTTTAACTTCCCATAGTAGGCTGCCACATTCTGCCCAGATTGCTTACAATTGGCAATATCGGTTTTCAGTTGGTGAATCCTCACATCAGTGCCAATAGAGAACCGTTCCTTCAAATCATCCCATAGATCTTTTACATTGTCCAAATAAGAGATATTGGATCTCAAAGATGAATCGATGGTGTTAAATATCCATCCTACCAGCATCGCATTGATTGCCAACCACTCTTCGAGTTCAGATGAATCATTTTCCAGCTTCAGAATTTTTTCGTTGATAAATCCAAGTTTCTTCTTATCTCAGAAGGCGTTACGAACTGCCTTTGACCATTCATCATAGTTGTCTCCTTTGAGCTGCACCGGTGTAACAACGATACCCGGATTGTCTCCTGAGGTAAGATAATAAGGAGATGCTGGATCGATCATCAACGCCTTCTTCTATTCATGACTAGAAGCTTTGGTTGTCTTCTTTTCAGAATCAGACCTATTGCCGCTTCCCTTCTCGCCATCTATAGCCATGATCACTGACGCAGCACAGCGGAGGTTGCCCTGCGCTCTGATGCCAAATTAAGATATGAAAGTTGTGTTTTTTTTTTGGTTATTCCAATAGAAAAGGCATACAATATATACAGGATACAAGGCCAACAGACCTCTATAATTACTGCAACAAATCCTCCTATTTGTCTATGCCTAATATAGCCAAATATTTGATTTCCTAAAACATGTACATGATTTCCTAAAAATTTGCAACTACATAATTATATGATTTTATGAGATTCAATAATAATCTTCATAATATGCTTTTTGATTAAAATAGACAACACCACAGTGCAATACCTTTCAATGTCATACATAATATACTCTGTGCTTATTGGCTCTACCGGATGTCAAGTTTCTCAGTTTGCCTGAACCTTTTTGTTTGGAAATCCGAGTAGTCTAAGTTGATGCTTTACCTTTATTCTCACACTTGTACATTATATATGTTCCATGTATACAAGTTCGAGTATCCTTTGTAATCTCATATATATATATATATATATATATATATATATATATATATATATATAAATTTTTAATAATAAAATTATGTAAAAGTTCTAAGCCAAGACCTCAATAGTGTTTTTCCTTTTTCCGACTTACAAGCTCATGAATTTATTATTTTAGATGTTTATTATGATATTTACTCGTTTTGGATGTTTTAAATATTTTTTATTTAGTTTAATATTTTGTTTTGTAATGTTTCATAAGTAGATTTGAAATAGCTTGGATGATTTTTAATTGAGTTATAATGTTCTTTAAGTTATTTATTGTTTTTTTTTGTTAAAGTGCGGGTAACGGGTGCGGGTGTGTGTACTTAGGTACCCAGAGGGTACGGGTAAGGGTACTAAAGTTGCTACCCATGCTGGTATGGGTCCAGGTCTGGGTATTTTTTTCAAATGCGGGTATGGGGACGGGTACTACAGTATCCTACCCAAACCCTACCCATTGTCATCCCTAATAAGAGCCCTCATTTCTCAATACCTTTAGTAATTGTTTTTAGATTTATTGTTTTTCTTTTATTTGACATGCATGGTTATACATTAATGAAAAGAGGAGGAAAGACTTACAAAAAGCATCCAATGGGTGCTTCCTTTGATGTATATTCCATTTTGTGGGACTCATCGAATTTGTTTCTAATATCTAAAAATACCGCCCATCTTGTATGATGTGCACAACTATTTATAGTAGGTGATTAGGCTACAAAAATGAACACAAAAATTTCACTCAAGATTAGGGCTTCATTAAGTTTTCACAATAACATTTTTTTATGAATCAAAATTATATATATGAGAGCGCTAGGGGTACTCCAACCCAAATACATCACCAACAAACACCAAAGTCTATATTTACAAAGTTATTGAAACCTTGGTGATCACCAAAATAACCAAAATGTAAGATTGTAAGCTAAGTATAGGACACCTCAAAACCCAAACAAATGAACCGGTTCCCAAATTAACATAGCAGCCCATGACAGCAAAATGAAAAAAGTGTTAAGAACCATAGCTTTTTTTTTGATAAGCCAAAGTGTATAATAAGGAGTACAAGAGGTACTCAACTCATTTACATAAAGAGGACCAAAGAAAATCGATAACAAGTAATTTACATACTAACCAAAGTCCTAAATCAGTACCAGCATTACACAAATCAATCCAAAAACTAAGGCCCAAAAAACAGCATCAGGAATAAAAGATCATCCAACAAAGCATACATAGGTAAAATAGCATCTACGTCTAATGTATAAAGTAACCAGTATGAAAATTGACCTAAAATAACAGAGCCCTAATGAACCAAGCTTCCTCCAAGAAAGAGGATAATCAACATAACCGTGATGCACCAAAGCTGTCCCAAGTAATCACTAAATCCACTAAAATTTTGAACATGTCCAGTTAAAAGTATCCCCTGACCAATATGTAAACATCCTCCAAGTGTAACCATCAAAACACCAAGCAATTCATCCAATCCATCCAAAAGCAATGAGAGATACCTGTTTAGTAAAACAGCGACAAAACAAGAGGACAAGAAGAGTCCTCCTACCAGCGACCTAATATGAACAAGGTCTCAAAAACAGGTGACCCTTACCGAAATCAACGATCCTAAAATAGGAAAACTGAGAGTGCCAAATGAATTAACCAAGAAATCTTCAAAAGATAAGAACCAAGGTGAAATATCAAAAGAAGAAGATACACAAAACTCAGGCAAAGGAAGAAAAACACCGACCCCAGGGCCACTCAAACGCACCAACAACCAACCCCAACAAAAAAGAAAAGAAAAGCAAAGAAAGAAACACAAGAAGAGACATCCACACAGATAAGGATAAAAACCCTTCACTGACAACACAAAACTCAACTCAAAATACCAAAAGGATGGAAATACAGCAACTCAAAGGAGAAGCAACACACACAACCTACCATCAACTCAAGAGAAAACACACACACTAACAACTCAACACCAACAGAGAAGATAGAACATTTTCCATCCTCTTGCCAAAAACCTGCAAAAAAGATTGAGTTACCAAAAAGCAAAATAAAGGCTTGTTCACCACTGTGAGTATCATGGGTGAAAGTGTTTTCCAGCCACAAAGCTTCCTAAACCAGTTGAAGTCTCTATAAATACTCGCCAGAAAACATTATCCCACCTCATAATATTTTGAGAAAATCTCTCATCCCACCCAGGAATAGACTTGTGGAAAAATGGCGATACCCAGACTAGGACAATCAACACATCTCGTCTTGACCACATGGATTTAAGAAAAAAACCAGGATACTTTTCAGTACCCTTGCATCACCTTCCTGAACCAAGAAAATGCAGTTAAATCACAAAGACAGAGGCAAGATGCATACATTCCAAAGGGAAATTACACAAATCCACAAAGGAGAAGGAAGAACCTTTTAGTTTGAGCCAGTGACAAGAACGAAATTTAATCTGATCCATGGCATTTAAAAGATCAACACTTTCCTCTTGAAAATTTTTCTTATTTCTAGCAAGCCAAATAGACCACACCGTTGCAAACCAAGGTACCATCCAAATCTTTTCAATTTCACACCACTCACCATGCCAAGATGGCTCTTAAAATGCAATTTTGATTCAACAGGAAAAGTTACCTAAAATCCCAGCCAACTATATACCTTGCCCCAAACCAGGAAGGCGAAATAGCAATTAAAGAACATGTGGATTGCAGTTCCAGCCCCTTGATTACACAGAGTGCAGTCCAGATTTTGACCAACCTGAGTATTCCTTCTTGCCAGATTTATTAAGGTTGGAATTCTATCAAGAATCATCTACCAGGAGAAGGTCAAAACTTTTGATGGAATGCAGTTTGACCAAAACCTTTCAGAAAAGGCGTCACTTGGAACATCCCATGGATTGTTCAAATCTTGGGCTTGTTTTAGTATCCTCAGATAAGTCGATTTAGAGGAGTACAATCCATCTGAATTAAACCTCAAACACCAAGCATCCTCAACATGTTCCTTTAAATCTAACACCTCAATGACTAACATCAGCTCCTTCTCCCAGACAAATAAAGCCCTTCTCCAGTTTAGGTTCCACTCCCATCTTCCGCCACTCCAAGATCCCTGATCAGCCACTAATACATTTTTTTTAACTGCAATCTGGAACAATATCTCAAATCTCTGACAAAGTAAATAATTTCCTGACCAATGGTCAAACCAGAACAAAGTTGATTTCTCGTTCCCTATAATTTTTTGACAAATCGTCTCTAAACCAACCAGAGTCATAATTCCTCAGAACCAGTCTCTTAAGATCTTTCCACCGTACTGATTGTAGAGATTCCGGTCCTGCTCTATGTTGGTTCTGCCATGGATTGAAGATAGTTAAGAACCGTAGCTGTTAACCAAACACCAGCAGAGAGCAAAACTACAAATGGACATATGAAGTAATGTATGATGTGACTCAAGATCTATATATGTAATTTCCAATTTAGAATATATCTAAACTCACACATATTCCTAATCAATTTGTGTCAAATTATTCTTCATTGGTCAAGATATTTATACAATAATAATAAAATAGGAAGTCAGATTTCTAGTTATTTTCTAAAATACAAAAGATGGAACTATGTAAGTTTTCATACATATCACAATGTCGTATTCAACCTTAATAGCACACACTTAATATTGACTTCAGGAGGAAACACTTCAAAAAACAAAATAATAGTTTCATTAATTACCGATGGAAACACACTCAGGATATTTTCGATGGGCTAGGTTGTTGGTAATCATGAATACCAAAAGTTTCATTAATTATTGTCGAAAAGTCCATCAGTAATGTTAGCGTGGGCATTTTCGTCGGTAATTACATCGGTAAATAAGGCGGGAATATGATTTTTTAGCGCCAGAGTGTACCGATGACTTATTCTGTTGGTAATTTCCATGTACTTACCGACGAAAACTCCATCGAAAATCAATTACTACATTACCAACGGACTGTTCCATTGGTAATTCGAATTTTTGAATTACCAACGGGTCCGTCGGTAAATGCACATTATACCAGCAACACCAATCCCTTCCCCCCTCACTTTTCGATTTCCTCTATTTCTCTCTGCCCTCTCTCCTCCTCCAAACCATTCCACCACCACACCACCCTGCCGCACCCCTCATCCCCGCACCTCCTTCTCCTCTCCCCTCTCTTTGTGGTTCTCCTCCCCCTCTCTCTCCTCCTTTTTTCTCTCCTCCCTGTCACCACCGCACACCACCACCACCTTTGTGTTCTCCTCATCGAGCCACCACAGCCACCACCGCATCCCACCACCACCACCACTATTTCCCTCCGTGCACCAGAACCACCACATCCTCTTCCTTGAACCAAAACCACCACCACCACCCTCCTTGCACTGGTATAAATTTAATTTGTTCATTGTTATGTTTTTGTTGTTGTATAATTTTCTGATTGGAGTGTATAATTTAATTTAATTTAATTTTTCTTGCTTTGTTTGTTTCAGAAGGACACTGCCACCAGCTTACTCCGGCAACCACGAGCTTCCTTCTCACCACCAGCACTGAGGTATAAATATAATCTTCTTTTATTGTTGTTAATTTTGACATTTGCTATTCTCTTTCTGTTTTAATTTTTACCTATGAGTGCCACACCTGATAAGTTGTGCATGTTTAAGTTAATTGTTGAAATGTGTTAGAATTTTTATTTTGTGTTCTGCTTGGTTGCCCTTCATATATGTGTTTGTTGTTGTTGTTATGAATTGGAGGTAAAATTTTTAGGGATGAGAACTTTTAAATTGGAAATAATCACAACTGCATCTAAACTTTTCTTCATTATGGAATGAACAAGATCAAGTGGAGATTGTAGAGGCAGACGACAGTGCTTGCTATGCTCAACAATCACATATTGACTTCCGGGTGTATTCTCCAAATGTGAAGCCGATAACTGCCATTGAAGGGGTTATTAACAAGGATACGTTGGAAGCAAGCCTTCTTAGCCAGTTTGGAGTTACAATACAGGACAAGGCCGACAAGACTTGGCCAGAATCCAATAATGAGTATTGAGACCCACTTGAGAAGATTGTCGGCCTATCTGGCCGACAGAGAAGTACACACTCAAGAGAGTGTATTGGCGGATTGTATAATTGACGACGGCCCTTTGGGTTTTGAAAGAGGAGCCGAAGTCAAACAAAATGTGGAAGTAGAGGATCCTCTGGAAGAAATAAATTTGGGGACAGAGGAAAAGAAAATGCCCATTTTTGTTAGTGCTTTTCTGCCAGAGGATTACAAACGAAAACTTGTCGGATTAATAGAAGAGTACAAAGATTGCTTTGCATGGGACTATGACGAAATGCCTGGTTTAAGCAGGGATCTTGTTGAACATCGCCTACCACTAAGGGAGGATTGCAAGCCTGTTAAACAAGCAAGCGGGGCGGTTTGCTCGGGTGGTACATAAAATCAAAGAGGAAGTACAAAAGATCGCTTAAAGCCAAGTTCATACGAACAACTAGGTATGTCGATTGGCTCTCTAATGTAGTCCCGTTATTAAAAAGAATGGCAAGATGAGGGTATGCATAGATTTCAGAAATTTGAATATGGCTACCCCCAAAGATGAATATCCGATGCCTATAGCCGACATGCTTGTCGACTCAGCATCAGGAAATGAGATTTTAAGTTGTATGGATGGCCATGCAGGATATAATCAAATCTTTATAGCTGAAGAAGATGTGTCGAAAACTGCCTGCAAATGTCCAGGAGCAATTGGGACATATGAATGGATTGTCATGCCTTTCGGTTTAAAGAATGCAGGGGCCACCTATCAACGACCAATGAATACAATTTTCCATGATGTTATTGGAAAATTTGTAGAAGTATATATTGATGATGTGGTCGTTAAGTCCAAGACCAAAGATGACCATTTGGAGCATCTGAGGCAAGGATTCGAGAGAATGAGAAAGCATAATCTCAAAATGAACCCAGAGAAGTGTAGTTTCGGAGTGTCGGCTGCAAAATTCTTAGGATTCCTGGTCCACAAGAAAGGAATTGAAGTAGACAAGAATAAAGCCAAAGCAGTCATGGAAGCCTCCGCGCCGACAAATAAGAAAGAGCTACAATCCTTCTTAGGGAAGGTTAACTTTCTCAGAAGATTCATATCAAATGTCAGGAAGGACAAGAGTATTTGCACCACTGGTCAAGTTGAAATCAGAACAAAGCTTCATTTGGGAACCTTGTCACCAAGAGGCTTTTGACCAGTTATGATATCTAGTCAGTCCACCGGTCATGATGCCTGCAGTGCCCCGTCGACCGTTGAAGTTGTACATATCAGCATCAGAGGACACTATAGGATGTTTATTAGCCCAGGATGACGATGACAATGTTGAAAGGGCTGTATATGTTGTCGAAACCAATCCTCAATGGACGAATTGGTAAGTGGACCATTTCTTTATCAGAGTATTCTTTACAATACATGCCAGCTAAAGCTGTCAAAGGACAAGCAATAGCTGACTTTTTGGTAGACCATCCAGGACTGGATGTACCAGAAATAAATGTTGTCAGTTTACTACCTTGGAAACTCTATTTTGACGGATCAAGGCATCAAGGAGGTAGTGGAATATGAATCCTAATTGTGACCCCACAAGGAATTCCTACAAAGTTCATGTTTGACCTTAAATATCCATGTTCCAACAACCAAGCTGAATATGAAGCTTTGATTGTCGGATTGGAAATATTGATAGAGATAAAAGCACGGAATGTGCATATTTTTGGGGATTCTCAATTAGTCATCAAACAACTCACACAAGAATACAAATGTGTTAGTTACAATTTGTCAAAATATTGTATCGTAGCTAACAAATTGATGAAAAAATTTGATGACGTAATTGTTCAATACATTCCCAGAAATTTAAATCAAGAGGCTAATGAGTTGTCTCAGATAGCCTCGGGGATATAAAATATCTCAAAAGACTCTGTCGACACTAATGGAAATCAGAGAATTGTTGTATCCATTAAAAGAAAGAGATATTTTAGTTAATGATGTAATTCTGCCTAATGACTGGAGGTTGCCAATAATCGAGTATTTGAAAAATCCAAATCAGAATGTAGATAGAAAAACAAAGTATAAGGCATTGAATTACACGATGCAAGGAGGACATATTATACGAAAAATCAGTTGACGGGACTCTACACAAGTGCTGAATGAGCTAGATGCTTATCTAGCTCTATCAGAAGTCCATGAGGGCATACGTGGAGCACATCAGGCAGGTGATAAAATGAAATGGGTTCTACGAAGAAGTTTGTATTATTGGCCAACTATGGTTAAAGATTGTATTTTATTTGCCAAGTCTTGTGAACAATGTCAGAAACACGGCCATATACAAAACGTGCCGGCTGGTGAATTACATTCTATTGTCAAGCCTTGGCCATTTAGAGGATGGGCTCTAGATTTAATTGGCCAGATACATCCCGCTTCGTCAAAAGGACATCAATTCATTTTAGTTGGAGTTGACTATTTTACCAAATGGGTAGAGGCAATCTGTCTCAAAACAGTCACCCAACAAGAAGTAATTGACTTCATTGAAAATCACATTATCTGTCGGTTTGGCATACCCCAGACTCTGACAACAGATCAAGAGTCTGTTTGTCGGAAAGAAAGTTATGGAATATGCCAGTTCTAGGCATATAAAAATGCTCACATCTACACCATATTATGCACAAGAAAATGGCCAAGTTGAGGCCATAAATAAGATCATTATTAATCTTATTAAAAAGCATGTGGGCCGACAACCTAAAAGTTGGCATAATACCCTTGATCAAGTATTACGGGCATATAGAAATTCACCCAGACAGTCGACAGGAACCTCGCCATATCGTCTAACTTATGGGCACGATCCTGTATTACCTGTTGAAATCAATCTCCAATCCACTCGCATTCAAAGGCAAAATGACCTGCCTCTTGACCGGTATTGGGATGCAATGCTAGGCGAATTGAATGAATTAAGTGATGACAGATTGATTGCGTTGGGGAATTTGATTCGGCAAAAGAAAGAATTGCAAGATTTTATGATAGCGAATTAAGTTCAAAGCATTCAAGGTAGATGATTTAGTCCGGAAAGTCATATTACCCATGGATAAAAGTTGTCGAGAATACGGAAATGGTCACCTAAATGGGAAGGACCATTTAGAATTGACAAAGTATTTTTCTGGAAATGCTTACGCGCTTGTCAATATTAATACTGGCTTGACAATCAAGTCAATTAATGGCAAGTACTTGAAGGAATACAAACCGACGATGTTAGAAGTAAGAATTGACAAATAAAGGAAATAAGTATATTCATTAAATTGACGATACAATGAAATATTGTCATTTGATGGTAGAAATCAAGTTGTCAATTAAAGCTAATCTAATCTTAGAATACAAGACAGTGTGTCAATAACACTTTATTTTCCTTCAACAATGTGGAGGGATAACCCAATCTGTTGAGACTTCATTCCCCATGTGATGAGATTTCAGTTGCCTCGTTTGTCGAGAATGCATCAAGAAGGGGATAACCACGAGCAGATGTCACCATCATTTCACTTAGAAGGTTGTTGTTGTTATGATAGTAAAGATGACACAAAAACCTTCCAGGATGAAGATGATGGAACTAGAACGAGATGCACTCGTTATGTATCAAGATCATCTTTTCCACGAATATGCAGTAAGGCCAGCTATGGATGTTACATTGGTTACTGACCTTCACTACACGTTTTTACATTGGTTATTGACCTTCACGAAGGATATGACCATTAAGACAAACACCTTGGATTGAAAATTTAATATAACGAAGGTCAGATTCTTGTGAAGGAAGAAAGAAGAATAGGTGGAAACCTGTTGTAAGGGAAAACATGTTATGTGAAAGGTTCGACTATGAAATCGGAGATTTATAGATCTCGTTATTTATAGTTGAATGCAAAAGGCATTTATTGTGATTTGGTTTACCAAAGTTTCGAAACTTATCATGGCATTTATGATGATTTGATAAGGCATGAGTTACGAAGTTGGTTGGAAACATGCAGTCAAATCAAATAATAAATAAACGTGCAAAAAAAGAAAACATCTAATCATTAATTAATGACTGTCAAGACCAGACTAAAGGTTGACATGTACAATAGTTACAATTGTCAGTTTTGGTCTAAATAGAAGATAATTGACCCTATGCAAGGGAAATATTAGTTTTGTCGGCAGAAGCTGCTTCATAATCAGGTTGCAATGCACGGAGTTTGCTGACTACACTTTCAGCTTTTTGGCCAAGTCGGACAGATTCATCATCAATAGCTTTGACTCTGTCTTTGCTTTTTTCTAACGCTTTGTCAAACTTGGCACACTTTTGGTCCGTCAATTCAATTTCGGCCAACAGTTTCTTCCGATACTCCAGTAAGCTCTCCTTAGTTTGAGTCCCGATGGAAATAAGGTCAAGTTCCTTTTGTTTAGATGATTCAAGATTTTGAAATTGAACTAAGAGATCGTCCTTGGTTTTTTCTTCCTCTTCATAAGAAGGAATGACATAAGTCATCCTTTCTAATTTACTGGAGAGCCGTTCCCAAACTGTCTGAATAGAGATAAAAAGCGAACGACTCGACAAAGGAAGATTAGAATGAAGAGGAGTGATTTCCTTGATGAGTCGAGATAGTTCTTTTTGAATCTTGATATCGCATGAAGTTCATCAAAAGGATTGGCGGAAGAGCTTGGAGATCATGCATGAGGGTAGTGACTTGAGTCACTGGAATCATTTTGAGTCGATGAAGAAGTGGTAGAAAAGGATGACTCTTTCCGGCTTACTTCTGACAGCATATTGATCCACGTGTTAAAGTGTAAGGCCGGTTTGGGATCAGGAGACTTCATAGTAGGAGGTCTGATAGCGGTGGAGAAGGAATGACAGAGGAGTTTTTTGAGCCAGGCCTCCATGTCAATATCTTCATCCGGAATTTCAATCATGACAGAAGTTCCTACTGGTTTATCAGCTGTTGGAATTGAAGTGACTGAAGTCGGATGATGGGGGCTCGGGGGCACTTCCCGATGAGAGTCAAGAACTTGAAGATTAGCTGTCAAACTCCTAGTATCGACAAAAATACTTCCTGAAGTTCTGTCAGTATGCAGCTCTGAATCAGATACATTCACTGGCTCAACAGTTGTGAGAATCTCCTGAATGGTCATTGAATCATCAAACTGAGGAGATTTTTCCTGACATGAAAAATAAATAAAGTATATGCATGTATATAAAGGAAAATGACAGGATTGACGGAAGTACCAGATTAGAATCTGAAGACATCAAGTCAACATCAGCACTCGATTTCTCGATAACCAGGATAGTCTCGGCAGGTATGCTTTTCTGTCAAGAAAAGAATGCATATGAGAAAAAGGATGTAACTTGATAAATTAGATTAGACTGTTACCTTGGATTGATTGGAGGGCGAAGTGTTGGAGGAACTAGTCATAACATCCTGAATTTTAGAGCCAGTGGAAACTTTGACGGCATCAGATGATGTCACAATTGCAAGACCCTTGACAGATTTTGATTTCTTGGAGAGGGGGTCAGAAGGAGCCATTTTCTCTTTTCCTTTTCTGGATCTTTTTAACTGAGGATCAGAAACAGAAGCTTTGGCTGGCCGTGAACTCTTCTTGACAGTTTTTGCCACCAAAGGGATGACGGGTTCATCATCGTCTTGAAAGCTTCTCCCGACAAAGACATCGAGACTTAGATTTACCAGGGAGAGGTTGATCAAGAGGAATGGCTGTCAATAACGACGTAAATAAGTTGATTGTCAGCCGGAAAGAAAAGAAAAATAAGTTATTTGATAAATGAATACCTGCAATACAATTTAGAATTCTTGAATGGAATCCAAAGTCGTCATCAGATTGAAGAAACCGACGAGCGAAGGTAACTAGATTTGGTTTTTCAAAAGGGTCAACGTAAGCACTCATGCTGTCCAAAAAGAAAAAGTTACCTCCTTTCGACGGTTTTCCTGGGTGTAAATCAGCTAAACCAAATGGGGCACAAGGAATAGGCACTGGCTTAGGAAAAGGGGCCTTTAAGCTGTTTAAGTATTCCCTGGTCATGTTGGGAATACTCCTATACATGGCAAGCCTTTCATATTCCTTATTATCATGCTTCCTTTTGGCTTCAACTAAAACACTATTGACATGACAAACCATATCAAATGGTCTCAAAGGATTCCACTTGATTTTATAAAAAATTTCAAAGGCTCGAATTTCTTTCTGAAGTTCACCTTGAGTTTTGGTTGCTGGATCCTGTTCCTGCAGAGGAGAATCATCATTGTTACCCACGGTGTCCTCAATACAACTCAAGCAAGTCTTTAAACTTAGACGGTGGTTGGAGTAGTATTCATCCCACCCGATCCAAGAAAGCTTTGAGTAGCTCCGTGGAAGGTAGAAAATGAAATGGGTTGTAAGAAAGTCCCACGAACCTTGTCCGCATCACCGATGTCGACAATATGCTCATATGTTGGGGCTTTGACACCAATAAAATTTTAATCGAGGATTTGACGAATAAGGAGCGAGGGATAGCTTGGCGGCCGAGTTGACAAGCAACGGTGTTGGGCAAATGGAGGTAGACTCTATGAGTTCTGAAATTAGGACCATCAACAAAAAGAATCTTCTGACAAAGAAATTTGGTCCAAATGGATTTATTGGATTTAGAGATGGTGGTGCTTAATTTTGTAAACCATTCTAGACCGTATTTCTGGTCGGAAAAAGGAGAAAAATTGATCTTTGAAGAGGTAGATGAAAGTGAATGGAAAATTTTGAAGTAAAACTTGAAGTTCGCAGTTTCATCCCTTGACAAAGACTCGGCAGACACATAACAGAGATAGGAGCCATAAGTGTCGATTGTCAAATCTGCGGGAGCTTTATATGAAAATTGACGCTCCAAGACTGCATTTAACCATAATTGGAGAAGCCAAAGGGGCCCTCCTATATTGGTTTTCTTTTTAGATTTGACGGTGTCAACTAGCATGCTCATGCTATCATAAAGATTGGCTAAGACACATTGTCCTAATGCTACTCTTTTTACCGGGATGACAAAAGATTGGCTAAAGGAACATATGAAGCGATCAAAGAAGCAGATTTACTACAAAAGACATAAGCACATAGCCAAATAAACAAAAAGGCTACGTGCTCAGTATCCGTCACAGGATCATGAGCTTCTCCTCTAAAATCTGCTATGTATTTGGAAAAAGAACACTTTGGCACATAGACATCAATTTGATTTTCAATTTCTACCTCAGAATGCATGGTGGGGCCATCTGGACGAAGGCCAGTAATAGCCGACATGTCAAACAAAGTCGGACCCATCAATATTCCATAAGGAAAATGAAAATTATTTGTTGTTTTATTCCAAAAGAAAACGGATGCTCCTATTAAAGAAAAGTCTACCAGTTTAACATGACGAGAAAGTTGAATGAATTCGAAGATTCCAGCTTCTTCCCATACATTGCGTTTTTTAGCTTGAACTCGGTCAAGCCAACTAATGTAGGCATCAAACCGAGTGGCAGGGGGCATTCTGAAAATCCTATTGCTCTTCTTGAACATATGAATGGGAATAGGTGTAAAAGAGGATAAAATAGCTTCATTTGAGCTAGCGGAAGGAAATGAACTACGTAAACCCTCAGAAATTTCATTTTTGGCTACAAAAGGACCCAAAAATGCAGCAGGAGGATTTAAAGCAACAGAAGGATCAAGAATAGGGTAAATTACCTTGGATTATTGCCATAACTCAGATTCCTCCAAAAGTGGGTCTTGAACCACTACCCTAGGAGGAACGATCGTAGCATGAGGTGCGAGGTCGACACCCTGGAAGATGTGGCCATGGAAAATTGAATGAGGGAAGAAGAAAGGATTTCTTTTAAGAAAGGATTTTGTGAGGGAAGAAGAAAAGATCTTTCTCTAGAAAAGGTTTACTAGTGAAGAAGGAAAGATAAAAAGAAGAAAGTCAATACTGATGTGATTGACATTTAAAGGAGAATTAAAAATCTTGATTCGAATTCCAAGAAACCTGCGGCGTCATGATTGTCCCTATTAAGTAGGGATGAGATTAAAAGCAAGGTTTAATTAACGGATAAGAACCCGAAATTAAGATGATTGTTGGTGATTTGAAAATTCAAATTTTGCTATTCTTTCGGGCAAAGCCGTCAGTAAAAGCAAAATTTGGGGGCATCTGTTAATAGAAGAATTTCAAATTCTTGACGAAATGGTTCCAAACAGGATGACGAAGAATTGAAGGAAGAGTTGTCGATAACCACCATGAAGAGTCGAATTCAGCAGGATTGATGATTGGAAAATTGACAGAAGTTGGTATGTCGGACGAGATAAAGCCGTCAAGAAAGAAACACATTCGTCACCGATAAAATTCCCGACGAATATATTCAGCTAACTGTCGGAGAAATAGAAGTAACAGAAAAAAGGTAAAAACCCAACTTTCGACAAAGTTGGTAATAAGAATTGTTAGACGGACAAAATATAGAAATGGCTAAGTTTTCAAGGTTGACAGCATCAGCAAGATAAGCTGTCAAACAACCAAACCGTGGACAACAAGCAAGTTGGCATAAAGCAATTCAAAGGTATGAGCAATTAGAGAAGTTTACTTGTCAAACAGTTTGAATCTGAAACATAGCAAAACTGCCATACAGGTGGCAATTTTTAAGATAGGAAGTTTTCTTTAGGCAGTTATTTTATATGCTTATAAATATTGTTAATCCCGATGTAATAGAGGAGGTTTTACTTGATGCAATATCCTACATATCTCGATCACACAACAGATCAAAGGATTGGACTCAAGTATTTCCTCCATCCCTTTTCATTTCCAGTTCAATTTACAATACAGTACTGCTCATTTAATTCCCCTTTACATGTTCCTCTTTACCTTCAGCATTCCTGTCATGTTATTTATTTAAGTTCTTCATTCATTCCCATTTATCTTTCACGTCTTTTTACTTGCTTTCTTTTAATTTCCTGCACTTTAAATGCTTTCTTTTACTTTTCAACCATTTAAATACTCTTCTTTATTTGCTTTCTTCCTTTAATTTACTGTCATTTATATTTCATTGTCATTTACAAGCTTTCAATTATTTTCCTGCAACTTACGTGCTTTCCTTTAAATTTCCTGTTGTTTATTGCTTTCCTTTAATTTCATGTTTCTTTACTTTCTTCTAATTTAACTGCAAATTATATGTTTTCCTTCAAATCCATGTATTTATATAAATTCAAGTAAGAAGTCACTCTTGTTTAGGCAGACACGCAATATACCCATCCTTACGAGATTACCGCATAACTCGTCCGTCCCTACACTCGTCTGATCTTAAATTATTTGTGACAAGGATTTTGGACACCAACCAAAAACCAGCGTCAACAAAGAGTCATGAGAATTTCTATGTATGGACTTTATTCTAGCATCAACCCACACCTGCAATTAAATAAAAAAATGTATCATAAAGATGACATAAAGAAACAATTGAAAATTTTATGCAGTTCATTAACCTCAAGTTCAACTTACAGGATTGGGAGTAACTCCAATTGAATCATCTCTATGTTGAGAGACTGATAGAACACATATGTCCATCCCAGGTTGTAAAAAGCAGGAACAGTCTGATAAGTAGCTTTCCTTTACCTTATCCGAATATCTACCCTTTCCTCCATAGACATATGATGATTATCAATGAAGTGTAGGGTGAATTTTTCTGATTCGAATTTTATTGGCTTCGTCGGTTGCCATGAGCCATACCGAATTGCCTCAAAGGCTGTTCAGAAAGAAGAATTTGAGAAAGTTAATATGATATAAAAATTAATGTATGTGAATGTATGATTAATGTTAGAAAGTTAAACTTGATTCATGCATTTAATTAATTAATGTTCATGTATTTTTTAGGTTCAAAGAATTTCCCCATATGTATATACATTCAAGAACTTATAGTTTCTAGGAGTTATAGTTTCAAAGGATGTCGCTAAGATCATTGTAACACATGTAGTACATCATAAGGTGCTTAGAGTATTTATAAATACTTTTGTACACATTCACAAGCAAGCCAAGAGAAGGAGAGAAGCGGCAAGGCAAGAAATAAAATCAATTGAGTTTCAAAGAAAAGTTTGATGTCTTGTTAGTGTTTACTTTCATCATCATGGTACTAACAAGCTTTTCAATATCATAAAAATCTAAGTTGTAATAATCCTTATTTGATTTTTATTTTCGATTCTTTTCTTGGACATGCATGGTAATAAATTAATGAAAAGAGGAGGAAAGGCTTACGATAAGCATCAAATGGATGCTTCCATTGATGTAAAGTCCATTTTTTTTATCTTCATTGAATTTGTTTATGATATCTAAAATTTTTGCCGATCTTGTATGATGTGCCGCTGTAGTAGGTGATTAGGCTGCAAAGATGAACACAAAAAATCCACTCAAGAACAATGTTTCATTAAGTTTGCACAATAACACAATAATAACTCACGGCATACGAGGGATATAATTCATGGCATTATATATTAATTATATATATTGGCCATAATAATAACATTGTTATTTTTTCGGTTGGTTCTTTATAGTTGGCCATAACTTTTGTAAAGCTAATACTATCCTATTTATAGGGTAGCCTTTTATTTACTTTAAAGTTTACGAAGTTTGAATTCTATATAAACGAGTTAGAGTACCTCAAGTACTCCATATAATTCCATTTTGATTATCAAAAAAAAAATATTAATTATATATCAATTCCAAAGACTCAGGTTAAAGTGTTCCATTTCATATATTTATCACATTACAGATATATGAAGTGATGTGATGTGATGTGACTTCAGATCTACATAGGTATTTTCCAATTAAGAATATCTAACATGAAGTCATTCACACATATTTCTCCAAGCTTGGAAAAGACCGTGACCTTAATTTGATGTCAAAATTCAATGCTTTTCTTCCAGGCTATGGAATTGATTAAAATTAATCTGGAAAGAAGATCAACAAAACATTGTTCAACCGTTGTCTTTTCCCCTACAAAACAAACCAACAAAAACATCATCTAATGTTGTATCAGAAGAAAGATGTCTGAGACATTCTAACATCTGAAAAATTCGGAGCTTCGGTTTATAACTATATCATATATCGATAAAAAAATAAAATTTTATTATACCCACTTATGTATATGATTGATTTCAAAAACAAGTTTTATAAAGAATCTGAAGTCTTTTTTTGCAGAATAACACATGGCATGAAAAGTTTTCTAATTTTAGATTTGAAGAGGTGAGGTGATCAATATTTGAATCAGCATAAAAGGACGAGATCATATCAAAATAAAAAAAAAGGTTCACATGCAGATCGAGTGTAACCACCTACCATGGTCATTGATCAGATGTTTTCAATAAAAAAAACCCAATAAATATGTATGTATATTTCACGAAGTAAAAAGGTGAAGTGAAGTGGGTGGAGCCTGATTACCTGCAAAGTAAAGCAGCTTCAATGGAGGAAGAAAATGAAAGAGTGAGAAAGAGGGTGGACGACAAAGGAGAGAAAAACGGTAACTTTTGAAGCGTTTCTCTTGACTATAGAGTGAGTGCAGTGAAGACTCAAGGCTTCATGCAGATTTATATGACAGATAATGATCGTTTTGAAGATAATCGTGGTTCATGTGAAGCACTAAGTTACAACCAAGCTAAAAAAGCATGAAACTATGTAGTCAATTAAATGCAATACTTTTAAATACAAAAGTGCAATACATTTAATACTAAAACTTTATTACTATATTCTTGATAAATATTTTAATAAATAATAGAACATTAAATGACATTTAAGGTTTTAACAATGCATTCAGTGCTTTTTAATTTTTATTTCATAATTGCAATTTTAAATAATTATTTTTTATGCAATTTTGAATACTTATAATTTTTTTCAAACAAATATAGAATTTTATTCATTTAAAATACAAATTTAATTGATATCTGTGGTCAGTGAATATTTTTTATACTGTCAATCAATCATAAGTTGTGATCATTATTTTTTTTACTCTAATATAATTTCCTAAAGAGTCATACATATGATAATTTACAATTAATCGACAACAAAAAAAAACTTTATAGCTACTATATCAAAATTAAACTCTTAAAATAATCTAAAGTGAGGAAAAATATAAAGTAGGTGTCCCTCTTTGATTAGCTAAAGTGTATTGACATCTCGATATACTTTAATTCACAACAAAAAGAAAACATGTTTAGCGACCGAATTCTTCGGTCGCTAAACATGCTAATTCGGTCGCTATCCTTATTAGCGACCGAATTATGAGGGTAGCAGAAACCCTGGTCGCTAAGGTTTTAGCGACCGAGTTTGAATTTCGGTTGCCAAATAGAGACCGAATATTCAGTCGCTAAATTATATAATTCAGCCGCAGCTAAATTGGTCGCATGATCGCGGTAACCGAATTTGGTGACTGATATTCGGTCGCTAATGTTGGTTACCTCAATCAAATCGCGGTTTCGATCGCTAACCATGAAATAATTTTTATTTTTTTTTATCTTTTCCAGTGACTTAAGTATAGCATTCGAATTGTTGGTTGCTATTTCGGTCGCTAATACTAATTATGTATTCTTTTATTTTAAATTTTTTTTAAAACATTAATATTAATTTTTTTTGTTTTTATTTAAAAATTTATTTAAAACATTAATATTAGATTTTTTATTTAAAACATTAATTACTAATGCAACTCACAAATATAAAAATGATGAATGTATATAAATAAAAAAAAATTTGTCACACAGTAATAGTCTTGAAATCCATAAAATGAGAGAAAAAAAATCAATCATAATGCGGAGGTGGAGATGGAGGAACCCAAGGAGCCTTAGCGTCCGTGCCGCTGACGTCTACCATCTCATCGTCCTCTAGAGCAGCATCATCAGCAGCAGGAGACGGCAAAACTGGAGGAGCGACAAAGCGGCGGCCTGGCTTGTTGGAGCACCATCCGCAACAACTGGAGGCTGGATCGTCAGCTGCTCCAACACCATCTGCAGTGCCTGGCCCTACTCGATGGATCTCTGCATCAGCTGTTGGTGTGACTGAGTCAACTGTGCAATATAGCTTCAAATCACTATCAGATTGAAGAAAGATCCCTTGGCCTGGATTACCCTTCAAATAAAGAACTACACGTGTTGCAGCTTCCCAAAGCTCCTCTTGAGGACATTGCATGAATTGAGCTAAGATATGAACAGAGTAGCTAAGTTCGGGCCGAGAAATAGTCAAATAAGTGAGCCTCCCAACTAGCCGACGATATCATTCTGGATCCTCTAAAATAGTGCCATTAGCAAGGGCGGACCTATGATTTTGCTCGAGAGGAAAACTAGCTGGTTTTGCCCCCAATAATCCTGTTTCTGAGATGATGTCCAAAGAATACTTTCGCTGGCATAAGAAAATCCCATGAGGTCCTCTTTCTACCTCAAGGCCTAAAAAGTATTTCAAACTCCCTAGGTCTTTCATGTAGAAACATTTGCTAAGGTACATTTTGAAACGCTCAATCACATCTCCATTGTTCCCTACAATGATGAGACCATCAACATACACAAGAAAACTCAAGATCACCTCTCCACTATAATAAGTGAAAGTGAATAATCTGCACGAGATTGTTCGAACCTATATTCCTTCAATGTAGCAGCAAGTTTTGCAAACCAATTTCGCGGTGCATGTCGTAACCCATAAAGAGACTTTTGGAGTTTACATACTTTCTTAGAATATCCACAGGAAAAACCAGGGGGTAGTTGCATATAAACTTCCTCATCCAGATCACCATGCAGAAAAGCATTTTGAACATCCATCTGATGCAATATCCATGATCGAGAAGCTGCCACGACTAATAAAGTCTGAATCTGTCACCATTTTTGCATCCGGTGCAAAAGTTTCATTATAGTCAATGCCTTCTTTCTGGCTATCTCCTCGAACAACTAGTCTTGCCTTGTGACGTTCAATACTGCCATCTGATTTGTATTTAATCTTGTATACCCACTTGCATCCAATAGCCTTCTTTCCGGTGGTAGTGTTGCTAACGTCCAAGTGCCAGTTCTCTCTAGTGCATCTATTTCTTGCTTCATAGCACTGTGCCACAAGGGATCTCAAACAGCCTCATAGAACCGAGATGGCTCATGCCTAGAAGTGACTGCTGCAAGAAACTGTCTATGGCTCATGGAAAAATTATTGCAAGCCACATAGTGTGTGATAGGATACAACATACCTGAGGACTAGGATGGTGGGTGTGACACGAAGTGGGGTCATTAGCGCAGATCACGGTATGTCATGTCATATATAATCTTGGAGCTTGCTCGTTGGGCGATGTTCCCTATGACCACGTCCAAGTTGTTTAGTCATGTGAGGTGTTGACATTGAATCCTCACCTGACTGTCTTTGGGTCAAAATCACATCTTGTGCATCCCCAACACTTTCTTCAATGTTTCAGCTCCCCCTTGCATCATGTGTATCCATGCTAGATTCATCAATGAGAGGAGGGCCATCGTTCCACAAGGTTTGTGTGGAAGAAATGGAGTCATCTTGCACATTGGAAGCATTAGTCAAGAAAGGAAACTCATTTTCACAAAACACAACATCACGAGATTCAAAATACTCTCCACTATCCAAATCGCAGAGACGCCAACCCTTTTTTCCATAAGGATAGCCCACAAAAATACATTTTCGACTTTGCTCACCAAACTTGTCCTTTTGTCGAGGTTTGTTGTGTGCATAGCACAAACACCCAAAAATGCGAATATGAGAATAAGTGGGAGTTTGACCAAACAATATTTCATTGGGGCTTTTACCTTTATGTATAATGGATGGTGTACGATTAATCAAGTACCCTACAGTAAGGACACATTCACCCCAAAATTCAATGGGTAGATTTGCTTGAAAACGGAGAGCTCGAGCAACAGTTAAAATATGTCTATGTTTTCTTTCGACACGACCATTCTGTTGCGGAGTGTCAACCATGGAAGTTTGATGAATTATTCCTTGTTCAACAAAATAGCTTTTCAAGACTCTGAATTCAGTACCGTTGTCACTTCTCACAGTTTTAACCTTTTTGTTAAATTGAGTAACCACCATAGTTCAAATGTTTTTAAGAGTGTTCCCAACTTCACCTTTTTCTACCAACAAATATATCCACATGCCACGAGAAAAATCATCCACAATGGTCAATAAATAAGAAGCACCACAAGAGGAGGTAACACGATAAGGTCCCCACACATCACAATGTATTAAATGAAAAGGCTCATTGGCTTTATTCTGGCTATGAACAAAAATATCTCTTGTTTGTTTAGCTCTTAAACAAATATCACAAACTTGCTCATGCTTATCTTTCTTACCAACATGAATACTAGTAAGTAAGCTAACTATTTGTATTGAAGGATGACCCATACGTCTATGCCACATGGTAAATGAATCAGCTCCACTTGTTTTGCATGCCTACACAAAGGTCACTGCCCGAAAATGATAGACCCCATTACGTTGTTCACCCACACCAATCACCGTCCTCGAAGTGTGGTCTTGTATCACACATAATTTGTCAGAAAAAGTGACTGTACAATTTGAGTCATGTATCAATTGGGAGACAGATATAAGATTACAAGTTAAATTAGGCACATATAACACATTGTTCAAGACTAGGCTTTTTCCAAAATTTATTGTTCCTTCTTTATTCGCAACTGTATTTCTTCCGTCGGGCAACCCAACAGGACAAGGTGAGACATCAATTAATTTTTTTAACATGCTAATATCACCTGTCATGTGATTTGAAGCTCCCGTATCCAGCAACCAAGAGTTTTTCACTTGCTTACCAGTGAGTTTCTCGGTGGATGATGTGGACTTGTGGCTATTAAGAATGGTCATCAGTGCTGACCGTTGATCGTTGCTCAGCCCGAGGAAAGACCCACGCTCATCTATGACTCCCCATATCTGTATGCATGCTGCACTTTGAGCTTGCTGCACTTGTGCGCATTTACAGTGTGTGTCTCTCTACCTCGGCCTACGGCCTTGTTGCGTGTGCCTCGGTTGCCACGTCCTGCACCTCTTCCGTTTTTACCAGAGTTCCGCCAATCTGGGTATCCAATTACTTGAAAACATTCATTGGCTTCATGACCATGCTTTCCACAATTGGATCATGTCCCTCGATCACCTCTGTTCTGCCTAGATCTTGTGTGAGGTGTGGTTTGAATCGCAAAGTTAACATCATCTGTTCTTTCATCCCGCATACGTGCCAACAACTTATGTGTTTCCTCAGTCACAACCATTGCATATGCTCTGTTTATATTGGGCAACAATGATATGCTTAAGATATTTGAACGTCATCGTTCGAATATGGCATCATCGAGACCCATTAAGAATTGATGGACCTTCTCCTTTTCCCGCTCTTCCGCTAATTCTTGTGCTTTAGCGCATGTGCACCCAGCACAACTGCAAGTTGGATTCTTCATGTAACTGACCAGTGCTTCCCACATTGATTTTAACTTCCCATAGTAGGCTGCCACATTCTGCCCAGATTGCTTACAATTGGCAATATCGGTTTTCAGTTGGTGAATCCTCACATCAGTGCCAATAGAGAACCGTTCCTTCAAATCATCCCATAGATCTTTTACATTGTCCAAATAAGAGATATTGGATCTCAAAGATGAATCGATGGTGTTAAATATCCATCCTACCAGCATCGCATTGATTGCCAACCACTCTTCGAGTTCAGATGAATCGTTTTCCAGCTTCAGAATTTTTTCGTTGATAAATCCAAGTTTCTTCTTATCTCAGAAGGCGTTACGAACTGCCTTTGACCATTCATCATAGTTGTCTCCTTTGAGCTGCACCGGTGTAACAACGATACCCGGATTGTCTCCTGAGGTAAGATAATAAGGAGATGCTGGATCGATCATCAACGCCTTCTTCTATTCATGACTAGAAGCTTTGGTTGTCTTCTTTTCAGAATCAGACCTATTGCCGCTTCCCTTCTCGCCATCTATAGCCATGATCACTGACGCAGCACAGCGGAGGTTGCCCTGCGCTCTGATGCCAAATTAAGATATGAAAGTTGTGTTTTTTTTTTGTTTATTCCAATAGAAAAGGCATACAATATATACAGGATACAAGGCCAACAGACCTCTATAATTACTGCAACAAATCCTCCTATTTGTCTATGCCTAATATAGCCAAATATTTGATTTCCTAAAACATGTACATGATTTCCTAAAAATTTGCAACTACATAATTATATGATTTTATGAGATTCAATAATAATCTTCATAATATGCTTTTTGATTAAAATAGACAACACCACAGTGCAATACCTTTCAATGTCATACATAATATACTCTGTGCTTATTGGCTCTACCGGATGTCAAGTTTCTCAGTTTGCCTGAACCTTTTTGTTTGGAAATCCGAGTAGTCTAAGTTGATGCTTTACCTTTATTCTCACACTTGTACATTATATATGTTCCATGTATACAAGTTCGAGTATCCTTTGTAATCTCATATATATATATATATATATATATATATATATATATATATATATATAAATTTTTAAGAATAAAATTATGTAAAAGTTCTAAGCCAAGACCTCAATAGTGTTTTTCCTTTTTCCGACTTACAAGCTCATGAATTTATTATTTTAGATGTTTATTATGATATTTACTCGTTTTGGATGTTTTAAATATTTTTTATTTAGTTTAATATTTTGTTTTGTAATGTTTCATAAGTAGATTTGAAATAGCTTGGATGATTTTTAATTGAGTTATAATGTTCTTTAAGTTATTTATTGTTTTTTTTTTTTTGTTAAAGTGCGGGTAACGAGTGCGGGTGTGTGTACTTAGGTACCCAGAGGGTACGGGTAAGGGTACTAAAGTTGCTACCCATGCTGGTATGGGTCCAGGTCTGGGTATTTTTTTCAAATGCGGGTATGGGGACGGGTACTATAGTATCCTACCCAAACCCTACCCATTGTCATCCCTAATAAGAGCCCTCATTTCTCAATACCTTTAGTAATTGTTTTTAGATTTATTGTTTTTCTTTTATTTGACATGCATGGTTATACATTAATGAAAAGAGGAGGAAAGACTTACAAAAAGCATCCAATGGGTGCTTCCTTTGATGTATATTCCATTTTGTGGGACTCATCGAATTTGTTTCTAATATCTAAAAATACCGCCCATCTTGTATGATGTGCACAACTATTTATAGTAGGTGATTAGGCTACAAAAATGAACACAAAAATTTCACTCAAGATTAGGGCTTCATTAAGTTTTCACAATAACATTTTTTTATGAATCAAAATTATATATATGAGAGCGCTAGGGGTACTCCAACCCAAATACATCACCAACAAACACCAAAGTCTATATTTACAAAGTTATTGATACCTTGGTGATCACCAAAATAACCAAAATGTAAGATTGTAAGCTAAGTATAGGACACCTCAAAACCCAAACAAATGAACCGGTTCCCAAATTAACATAGCAGCCCTTGACAGCAAAATGAAAAAAGTGTTAAGAACCATAGCTTTTTTTTGATAAGCCAAAGTGTATAATAAGGAGTACAAGAGGTACTCAACTCATTTACATAAAGAGGACCAAAGAAAATCGATAACAAGTAATTTACATACTAACCAAAGTCCTAAATCAGTACCAGCATTACACAAATCAATCCAAAAACTAAGGCCCAAAAAACAGCATCAGGAATAAAAGATCATCCAACAAAGCATACATAGGTAAAATAGCATCTACGTCTAATGTATAAAGTAACCAGTATGAAAATTGACCTAAAATAACAGAGCCCTAATGAACCAAGCTTCCTCCAAGAAAGAGGATAATCAACATAATCGTGATGCACCAAAGCTGTCCCAAGTAATCACTAAATCCACTAAAATTTTGAACATGTCCAGTTAAAAGTATCCCCTGACCAATATGTAAACATCCTCCAAGTGTAACCATCAAAACACCAAGCAATTCATCCAATCCATCCAAAAGCAATGAGAGATACCTGTTTAGTAAAACAGCAGCAAAACAGAGGACAAGAAGAGTCCTCCTACCAGCAGCCTAATATGAACAAGGTCTCAAAAACAGGTGACCCTTACCAGAAATCAACGATCCTAAAATAGGAAAACTGAGAGTGCCAAATGAATTAACCAAGAAATCTTCAAAAGATAAGAACCAAGGTGAAATATCAAAAGAAGAAGATACACAAAACTCAGGCAAAGGAAGAAAAACACCGACCCCAAGGCCACTCAAACGCACCAACAACCAACCCCAACAAAAAAGAAAAGAAAAGCAAAGAAAGAAACACAAGAAGAGACATCCACACAGATAAGGATAAAAACCCTTCACTGACAACACAAAACTCAACTCAAAATACCAAAAGGATGGAAATACAGCAACTCAAAGGAGAAGCAACACACACAACCTACCATCAACTCAAGAGAAAACACACACACTAACAACTCAACACCAACAGAGAAGATAGAACATTTTCCATCCTCTTACCAAAAACCTGCAAAAAAGATTGAGTTACCAAAAAGCAAAATAAAGGCTTGTTCACCACTGTGAGTATCATGGGTGAAAGTGTTTTCCAGCCACAAAGCTTCCTAAACCAGTTGAAGTCTCTATAAATACTCGCCAGAAAACATTATCCCACCTCATAATATTTTGAGAAAATCTCTCATCCCACCCAGGAATAGACTTGTGGAAAAATGGCGATACCCAGACTAGGACAATCAACACATCTCGTCTTGACCACATGGATTTAAGAAAAAAACCAGGATACTTTTCAGTACCCTTGCATCACCTTCCTGAACCAAGAAAATGCAGTTAAATCACAAAGACAGAGGCAAGACGCATACATTCCAAAGGGAAATTACACAAATCCACAAAGGAGAAGGAAGAACCTTTTAGTTTGAGCCAGTGACAAGAACGAAATTTAATCTGATCCATGGCATTTAAAAGATCAACACTTTCCTCTTGAAAATTTTTCTTATTTCTAGCTAGCCAAATAGACCACACCGTTGCAAACCAAGGTACCATCCAAATCTTTTCAATTTCACACCACTCACCATGCCAAGATGGCTCTTAAAATGCAATTTTGATTCAACAGGAAAAGTTACCTAAAATCCCAGCCAACTATATACCTTGCCCCAAACCAGGAAGGCGAAATAGCAATTAAAGAACATGTGGATTGCAGTTCCAGCCCCTTGATTACACAGAGTGCAGTCCAGATTTTGACCAACCTGAGTATTCCTTCTTGCCAGATTTATTAAGGTTGGAATTCTATCAAGAATCATCTACCAGGAGAAGGTCAAAACTTTTGATGGAATGCAGTTTGACCAAAACCTTTCAGAAAAGGCGTCACTTGGAACATCCCATGGATTGTTCAAATCTTGGGCTTGTTTTAGTATCCTCAGATAAGTCGATTTAGAGGAGTACAATCCATCTGAATTAAACCTCAAACACCAAGCATCCTCAACATGTTCCTTTAAATCTAACACCTCAATGACTAACATCGACTCCTTCTCCCGGACAAATAAAGCCCTTCTCCGCTTTAGGTTCCACTCCCATCTTCCGCCACTCCAAGATCCCCGATCAGCCACTAATACATTTTTTTTTAACCGCAACTGGAACAATCTCTCAAATCTCCGACAAAGTAAATAATTTCCGACCAATGGTCAAACCAGAACAAAGTTGATTTCTCGTTCCCTATAATTTTTTGACAAATCGTCTCTAAACCAACCAGAGTCATAATTCCTCAGAACCAGTCTCTTAAGATCTTTCCACCGTACTGATTGTAGAGATTCCGGTCCTGCTCTATGTTGGTTCTGCCATGGATTGAAGATAGTTAAGAACCGTAGCTGTTAACCAAACACCAGCAGAGAGCAAAACTGCAAATGGACATATGAAGTAATGTATGATGTGACTCAAGATCTATATATGTAATTTCCAATTTAGAATATATCTAAACTCACACATATTCCTAATCAATTTGTGTCAAATTATTCTTCATTGGTCAAGATATTTATACAATAATAATAAAATAGGAAGTCAGATTTCTAGTTATTTTCTAAAATACAAAAGATGGAACTATGTAAGTTTTCTTACATATCACAATGTCGTATTCAACCTTAATAGCACACACTTAATATTGACTTCAGGAGGAAACACTTCAAAAAACAAAATAATAGTTTCATTAATTACCGATGGAAACACACTCAGGATATTTTCGATGGGCTAGGTTGTTGGTAATCATGAATACCAAAAGTTTCATTAATTATTGACGAAAAGTCCATCAGTAATGTTAGCGTGGGCATTTTCGTCGGTAATTACATCGGTAAATAAGGCGGGAATATGATTTTTTAGCGCCAGAGTGTACCGATGACTTATTCTGTTGGTAATTTCCATGTACTTACCGACGAAAACTCCATCGAAAATCAATTACTACATTACCAACGGACTGTTCCATTGGTAATTCGAATTTTTGAATTACCAACGGGTCCGTCGGTAAATGCACATTATACCAGCAACACCAATCCCTTCCCCCCTCACTTTTCGATTTCCTCTATTTCTCTCTGCCCTCTCTCCTCCTCCAAACCATTCCACCACCACACCACCCTGCCGCACCCCTCATCCCCGCACCTCCTTCTCCTCTCCCCTCTCTTTGTGGTTCTCCTCCCCCTCTCTCTCCTCCTTTTTTCTCTCCTCCCTGTCACCACCGCACACCACCACCACCTTTGTGTTCTCCTCATCGAGCCACCACAGCCACCACCGCGTCCCACCACCACCACCACTCTTTCCCTCCGTGCACCAGAACCACCACATCCTCTTCCTTGAACCAAAACCACCACCACCACCCTCCTTGCACTGGTATAAATTTAATTTGTTCATTGTTATGTTTTTGTTGTTGTATAATTTTCTGATTGGAGTGTATAATTTAATTTAATTTTTCTTGCTTTGTTTGTTTCAGAAGGACACTGCCACCAGCTTACTCCGGCAACCACGAGCTTCCTTCTCACCACCAGCACTGAGGTATAAATATAACCTTCTTTTATTGTTGTTAATTTTGACATTTGCTATTCTCTTTCTGTTTTAATTTTTACCTATGAGTGCCACGCCTGATAAGTTGTGCATGTTTAAGTTAATTGTTGAAATGTGTTAGAATTTTTATTTTGTGTTCTGCTTGGTTGCCCTTCATATATGTGTTTGTTGTTGTTGTTATGAATTGGAGGTAAAATTTTTAGGGATGAGAACTTTTAAATTGGAAATAATCACAACTGCATCTAAACTTTTCTTCATTATATATATATATATATATATATATATATATATATATATATATATATATATATATATATATATATACGCATCGGCTACGGGGAGGGACTGTGATGGTACATAGCTGGCCATGGGCCAGTCGAAGCGTGGTCGTCATCGAATGTGATTAAAAAGAGAGATTAAATTTTTTTTATACCAAAATAGTTAATTATTGAAATAAAATTAATATTATCTAACAAAAATAAATTTAAATATGTAAATAAATAAATAAATAGTTACATTACAATAATATTATATTAGATAAATACATAAACAATTATTTATATAAGAAAGTAAATAAATAATTCTTATTGGAAAAGCTATTAATTAATATCTAAGTAATTAATTAATATAATAGTAATATGTTTGAATCAATCAATCATAGAGCTTAAAACATTCAAGTAAACAAATACAACTTGGATTATTAAAAATTACTTAAATAAATAATTTTTAAATAGTTAATTATATTTAAATAAATAATATTTAACTAAATAATTAACCATGTAATTAACTAATTCAATAAAATACTTTAATAATTAAAATTAATTTAACAAATAAATAGTTTAGTAAAAAGATAGACGTATAAATTAAAGTTTATTTGTAGTTTAAATTTATATTTAAACTAAAAATTAAAATAAGTTTAATTTAATTAAATAAAAATTAATTAATAATTAAAATAAAATTACAAAAATTAATTAATATCAATATCAACAAAATAAATTGAGATTACCAACGGACACCTCTGTAGGTAAGGTGGGTTCCCTATTCTCGACGGATATTTCCGTCGGTAAGGCGGGTTCCCTATTACCAACTGTATTTGACATTGGTAAGTCTTTGAGGGATTTACCAACAGACATTTCCATCGGTAATTGGACAACCCATCTGACGAGTTAACGACGGGTTTTTTCCATCGATAATTATCAACGGATTGCCCAAATTCATCGGAAACGCTTACCGACACACTTATAACCGACGGATCTGTGTTCGTTTGAAACTTGACATTACTGACGACTTTTTGGCTTTTTCGACACTGTTGGCCGTTGGTAATCAGTGTTTTTTTTGGAGTGGTTGGAACAAAAAATGAGCTAAGAGTCTTGCAATAGGCGAATCTGGAGTGTTTGTGAAGAGGTGAATCAAGACGAGTATAGAGAAAACAACAAAATTAGATAGAGTGTAGAGAAAAAAATTTAACACAAGTAGTGTATTGCAGCATTACCGTGGTTTATTGGTAGCGGTGGACGATGGTGCTGTAACAAAAAATGAGCTAAGAGTCTTGCAAGAGGTGAATCTAGGGTGTTTGAGAAGTGTGATTCTGAGACGAGTACATAGAAAACAACAAAATTAGATAGAGTATAGAGAAAAAAAATTACAACAAGTAGTGTATTGGAGCATTACCGTGGTTTTATGGTGGTGGTAGACGACGAAGCTGCAACCAAAAATGAGCTAAGAGTCTTGGAAGAGATGAATCTGGTGTGGTCGAGAAGAGGTGAATTAGGGACGAGCACAGAGAAAACAGCAAAATTAGATAGATCATAGGGACGAGCTAAGAGTCTTCATGATTCGCGTGGCGAGAATATTCTCGTGGGGCGAGACAGAATTGATGACGTTGCTTCTTTGCTGATCTTCAGACTCGCGAGGCGAGCATCCACTCGCGGGGCGAGCATCTCCAGAATGGCGATTTCCACTATTTCTTGACTTTCCTTGACTCCCGGAGCTTCACTTCTAACCTGAAACAATAAAAAGACACAAAAAGCGTAATTCTATTCAAAATAGACTAAAAACTATTAAAAATGCCTAGAACGAGTAAAAGTCTACTTAGGAACAAAACAAGGCCAAATTTGGGCGAAAACGAGATTGAACTCGAATAATTTGCACAAAGACCACGCTCCATCTAGTTATAAAACTAGATAAGCCAAAGGCTTATCAAAACACCCCAAACTTAAACCTTGCTTGTCCCCAATCAAGCTAAAACTCAAAAACGACTCAAGACTTGGTAAGCTTAAGGGAATCAATCGATTTCGCACAAATTTCATGCACTCAAAACAGTTTTTCTCCAATGATTTCCCCCCTACATTAACGTAATCCCCACATTCATTTACTTTAAACAATTGAGAACTTCATCATCCATGCAATCATTAATCTATGTTGAGGATCAGGGTCACACACAGAAGGAAGATCACCAATTTCAAACAATTGCCTTCCTCACAAGGGTATGTAAAATTTCACTCATTCGCTCAATTTTGTCTAGGCTTTTAACTTTTCACTCAATTTCACATATCAAGAGCACTTTCCATGAATTTGATTTTTATCTCAAAAATGGTTCCCACGAAAACATGCATGCAACATCAGAAGGTCTTATAAAGGTTGTAATGGGGCCTGGCTGAGGGTAGGATATTCAAGGATACTAGGCTTAAGTCCCTAGGAACTAAGAGGGCATGAGCATTTGACACATCTTCCACTCATATTCCTTTTTGCATTTTTCTTTTTGCCTCGGGTGACTACAGCCTTTTCCTTGCTAATTTTTTTTTCTGTTTTGACCCTTTTCCTTTTGGCAAATTTTTTTTTTTGGATCTCAACCTTTATTTTTTTATTTTTCTCATCCCAATATGACACACCACCTTGTAGCCACCCCAAACTTAGTTCCTCACAACCCTTCTCTTGCTAGCGTCCATGCTCTCCTAATCCTAAGATTGGGCTAACATGGTTTTTCAGATTTTTGGCTTATAATATAGGGTCATCAAGAAACAATAGGCTAATCAGGCTCAACGGGGCTAACTAGGGAACATGCATTAGGGATGGTTCTTTTTAGGCCAAGTAGTTATTCAAAGAAAATTGCCTAAATCATTTGATGCAACACATAAACATGCAAACCATAAAGAGATTCAAGCAAATTCAGGAAAGTGCAACTTAACAGTGATTCACACATTCAAAAACAAAGTTGGAGGCTCTAATCCTCACCTGGACATTTTTGCAAATTGTTTGACCGAGATACAATTCCTAGTGTGTGCACCCCCTCACCCCAAACTTATCATAAATCAAGTAATCACAATAAAATTCTCAAAGTTCAATTTTCAATTTTTCACATGGGGATCAATTTTCTATTTTCAGAACCTAGGGGGAAATCATCGATGGTCAAAATAATTCATGCAATCAATCTATGCTCAATTTAATTAAAATCCAACAAGCTTGCCGACACACATTTATACACATACTCTTGATCTTCTCAAATTATTCAAGAGCGACAAACAAAACAAAAACAAAATCAAAACAAAAGTGAAGAGAGGAGAGGGTGTTCCCTGATCAAGTTTCCATGGTTGCCTCCTCATCCAATTGGTCTCACGGGCTCCCTTCTGTTGCATAGCATCCTGGAATAACTCCTGCAAATTAAAACCTTAAGTGCAGATTCGCGAGGCGAGAGACAACTCGCGAGGCGAATCTGGAAAATTGTTATTCACACTTTCCAGAATAGCGAGGCGAGTAGTATCTCGCGAGGCGAATCTGGAATTCCAACAGATGATGATGCCCAGAATCGCGAGGCGACAGTATACCTCGCGGCGCGAGACAGAAAAATGAGCAAGCCTCTGAGATTCAGGGCTTCTGTCTCGCGCGGCCATTGTGGATTCGAGTGGCGAATCAAGCTTTTTTTTTTAATAATATAAATGAAAATGACAGAAACTAAAACCAAAGGATACCTAGCTTGGGTTGCCTCCCAAGTAGCGCTTGTTTAACGTCCCGAGCCTGACTCAAGTCACCCCAGAGGGTTAATCCGGAGGAAGAAACTGCTTGTAATTTGGGACTGATTCCCCATGGTAATGCCTTATCATTTTCCCATTCGCCTTGAAGTTACCGGAGGCCCCTTCTAACTCTACTGTTCCATGAGGACAAACTTGGAGGACTTTGAATGGTCCCGACCACCGCGATCTTAGCTTTCCCGGAGAGAGTTTCAACCTTGAGTTGTCAAGAAGTACCGCTTGCCTGGGCTCAAGCTCCCTAGGCAAGATGTGTGTGTCCTGCCTTTCCTTAGTCCGCTTTTTGTGGTTTTCTTGCTTGAGGATCCCGGACAACTCATTTAAATCCAAAAGCCCTCTATAATCGGCACATACTCTCCACTCCGTGATGGTCCCTTTTGGGATCAACTGGTTGTTTTCATTGACCACCACGGTTGTGCCACCTTTCAACTTTGGTGCTTTATCCTCTTTTTCCATGCCCTTGTTGTTGCGCTCTTCCCTTGCACATTCATCCCTTGGGGAACTCGGTAAGGCTTCCATGTCTTTCAACCACTTGAGATAGACCTCATCCCCCAAAGGGTCTTTTTTCTCACTATCATCATCATGGGATTTTACCAACACTTGAGCAAGTAAAGAACCATGGGCTTCTCTAGTTGCCTTTGCCTTGACAGTTGGATCCACCATATCCACTCGATACACTTCCGACCTCTCTGCTGGGTGCTTCATTGCTTCAAAGAGATTGAAGACTACCTCATCATCTTGCACCCTTAGAGTGAGTTTCCCTTGTCGCACATCTATCAAGGCACCCCCAGTGG